>CM065396.1:13835983-14435983 GCA_033060915.1 Euryodendron excelsum
AATAGTTATAATTGGTGCCATTGAACATAGGTGGTCTGTTTGTGGATTGACCCTCACTGAGAGAGCTTCCAAAATTGGTTGCCATGGATCTATTCCTAGGATGTTAAGCCGAAAATAGAAATACAAGCTCTGATACCAATTGTTGACCCAAATGGCAACCCAAGAGAGGGGGTAAATTGGGTTTTTTGAAAATTAATGGCAAATAAGATTAATTAAAATCAATCTAGTCAATATAACAATGATTAATATATATAATGCAATGTAATCAAAAGAGAAATGAAAAACAGAGCAATAGAAATCACACCAAAAATTACCGAGGTTCAACCACAATTCGTGGTCAACGTCCTCACCCCAAGATCCCCTTGAAGTCTTCTCCACTATGCAATCTCCAATTACAAAATGGATGCTGATTTACCAAGTGCTCAGCTCACTTTTACAGAAGAAATTCTTCCCAAGTTCTTCCTGCTACCAAGTGGTTTTGTCCAAGATCCACTCAAACTTACAAGAGTTTTTCTTCTACTAGAGGACTCTCAAACTCTCACTTACAGGTGTATGAAGTTGTATACACGAAATACAAACTCTCTGTCAAGAGTGGATAGACAAATAAAAGCTCAATCAATGAAGACAAGAAGGATATTTAGATTTTTCAATTTGATCAGTCAGTGGTACTTGTGTTTCTTGTATCTCTTGTGTATAAATGCAGTTGGAAGCTTGTATATAAACCCTGTATTGATTTCATATGTTGGAGATTGTTGGGGCTCATTTAATGCAAGTCTAGTCTGTTATAATGTTAGAAAAACTAGCCGTTATCTCCCAGGTGTCGACACTTGGTTCCATGTGTCGACACATCTGGTCTGCATTTTTCAAATGCTGTCCACTGTCTCCATGTGTCAACACATAAACTCCATGTGTCGACACTTGATCATTCTGTCTTTATATTTTTTGTTTCTGTCTTTATGTGTTGACTCTTCATTTTCATGTGTCAACACATTGTCCAGAAATCTTCATTCATCTTTTTATTGATCAAGTTAAGCTTCAACACTACTATAAGATCTTTAAGGAGTCTTCTTTTTGGGGCATGATGATCAATCAAAGTCTTCAATTCATTAAGGTTGTTCTCTATTCAATTTGGATTGAATTCATCATTTGATAATCATCTTTTCTTGGTTTTCAAACTGTCAAAACTTCACTCTATTATTGCCAAGCTCTTTTTCTTTGTTGCTGACCTTTCTTTTTCATTGTTGAGATATTTCTTTCATTGCCGAGCTCTTTCTTTCATTGCTGAATTCTTTCTTTCATGTAGAGTTTCAAGATGCTTCATTGCAGATCTCTTTCTCTTTCATGTAGAGCTGCAAGATGCCTCATTGCCGATCTCTTCTCTTTACTACTAAATCTTTTTTCTTTTTTAAGATCACTTCAATGAGATTTCTATAAGCTTGATGAAGTCTATTCTTGAACACTTTCATTTTCTCTGAGTACATATCATCTTTATTGAGTCTTTACATCCCAGATAAAGTTTTCACTTGGACTCTTTGTAGAGATTATGCAATTGCGATGAATTCTCTTCTTAAACATCTTCAATCTCTTCACAATCAAATCATCATTAACTGATCTTTGTACACTTTGATGAAGTCTTCTTTTGAACACCTTCAATCTCTTCGAATGTAAGTCAACTTCATTGAGTCTATGCATACTTGATGAAATATTTATTTGAACACCTTCAATCTCTTTGAATGCAAGTCATTTGTTTGAAGTTGGAATATGTGTCATTGTTCTGTTTTGGTACATTGGATGACTCTTAAAGTGCATTGCTTGATCTTAGCTTGTTGTGCATCTACTCTGATATGAATTAGACTTTAAATTGAACTTTAAGCCTAAATTATAATCTTTATTAATTTGTACACTAAGCAAATGCATTAATAAAATGATACAAGGTTTAGTTATCATCAAAATTAATATAGGGATCAACCTTGAGTCAACACTTTTTACGCAAGAAGAGGTCTATATTTATGGACAATTGAAACAGGTACTAGTGCTTGTTATAGTGGCACCAGTCTATTTTTAACCTAGTGGCGCTAGGCCACCAGTCCCTTTAAGAAACTTTTGAGGTGGCAAGAAACAAATCTTTGGCCCTTGGGACGCAAGGTAGAAGATTTGGCTGTCTATCCTAGTAACTACCATGTAATTTTTAGTCTGACTCTATTAGGAGTGACTCCAAAAAGTCCGAAAATGGTCCAGAAGGTTAGGGATAGATAGGAACCCTTAAAAGAGTGTCCCGAAGGTAACTGACTTAAGAAACAACGCTGGAATAGTTGAAAAGGGTGACCGGCCCACTAGGGATAAAATGGTCATTTGAACTAGGAAAACACTAGAATGGACCCGAAGTGACCTATGAGAAGGCTTGAAGATTGGAAATACTATCAAGAGTGTTCTAAGGGATTGCCAGTTTAACACCCAGAGCCGATGTGGTTGGAAAAAGCGACCGACCCACCAGGGGCAAAATGGTCATTTTGCACTAGGCTTTATTGAAATAGACTCGGAATGATCCGAAAAGGCGTTGAAAGGTTAGGAATACTATTAAAAGTATCCTCAAAAGGCTACAGGTTTGATACCCAGAGCCGGTGTAGCTTCAGGAGGCGACTATATGCCTAGGGGCAAAATGGTCATTTTTGACTAAATGCTCTCGAAATTGATCTCGAAGCCACTGAAAGGTAATAGAGCGTGCTAGATCAGCTTTGGAACAATCTTAGTAGGGTAGACTTACCGCTCTAAGGACTTAGGTACTTTCTTAAGAAGTGTGCTGAAAGGGCCTAAGGGGCGGATTGGTCATTTTTCATCGGAGTAGGCTAACAGGCACTGGTGTTGACCTAGTTTTTGACTATTTTCGTTGCTCAGACGGTGTGTGACGAGTTGATTTCTAAAGGTATCTCGTCCTTTTATAAACGTATTACGGCTAAAAGGCGTGTTCAGCCCCGTGTGATAGGGGTTTTATTGGTAATTGCCAATGTCGACCTTTTTGTGAAATGTTTTTACTACTATGACGGTTGCGATATTTATGAGTGTTTCTGTTACTCTGACAGTGTGCATTCATTCTGGAGACTGCCTTATGATTGTTTATGAGTATTTTCGTCACTCTGACGTGTCAGATTGAGTTTGACTAGTTTGGATTGGAATTGAGGTTGAGCCACAGACTTACTGTTTTTAGGAAGACGTGCCAACTAGAATTGAACCTAGTAATACTCTATGAGTATTTTGGTCATTGTGCCTCTATTGGGCTTGGCAGGCCCACGAAGCGATTGATTGACTGGATTGAGTTTGGAAAGCCAGTTTAGACTTAAATATGTCTGTGTCGGTTTGAATGTGAGTTCGGTCAGGTCAGAGATTGCCGAGCAGGCAAAAATGGGGTGCTTACAAACCTCCCGCCTCTATGCATCCCCCTTGCTCTGAAACATATTGTGGGCGAGGTGGTGGACTCTAGAAGTCATGAAATTGTTCAAAATGACTCCAACATTGCGAGTAAGCCTCAGTTTCTGTGAAAATGTTAGACATTCGTTGTCCCGACGCATCCTATGGTATTGTACTCTGACTACTCTGCCCAAGTGTAAGCATTCCACTACATGTGTCCAATGTTGATATATCACACCCATATGAAAGTTGTTGATTGTAGAATTAGACATCTCTCCACATCACATCAGGACGACTCAATCTGGTGCTCATTGTTCTCCCCTCCTTCACAACATATATTTCAACACAATGTAAGTTAGGATATCTGGAAAGGAGATCTAGGATAGTTTGTAATGTCCCATCATCAATGATTCATAACTTTTTATAAATCACTACTTCTCTATTCCGTCTACAAGGGTATCTATATATGAACTTTAAATTTAAATGTTCTCCATACTCAGCCATCTTTGGCATGATCATGTCCCGTAATCCATTAAGTAAGGTTCCCGTTTGTACAAAATAACATCCAGTAGCCTCTGTATCATATGCTATACCTTCTCGGCAATCTCATACCATCTCTCTCCCTGCCCCCCTCCCCAAAAAAAATAAAATAAAAAAAACATTACCATTGTCGTCATTCTTTGGATAATTTCAAAATGAACCTTGTTTGAACGTATAACTTTTACAACATTATATAAAATTCATATTATAACTTTTTATGACATATTTTTGTATTTAATTACTTCAGACAAAATTATAATTTGTATATATACAAACTAACTAAATAATTTTACTATAATCTTCTTACTATACAACATTAATCAATCAACCCAACAAAATTCCTTTTCATTAACAAAATTTCTTTAAAAAAATTACAAAAATCCTTTCAAAATATCACAATGAATTTAGATAGATATATGACAATGAATTTAAAGTAAATATACGCCCTAAACAAAGCATTTAAGTAAATATATATCTTCCAATGTAGTGTGAGGGAGGAAAATGGAATCAACCTTTTCCCAAGCCCTAGCCCAAACTGTAGCCTCCACAAGCCCTCAACCAAACCCTAGCCTCCAATGTTGACCAAAATGGGAGATCGAGAGCGAGAGAGTTGAGGATCGAGAGTGTGAGACAGAGAGAAATGAGAGAGAGAGTGAGATTGAGACTGAGAATGAGGGAGTGAGATCGGGAGTGAGAGTGAGAGAGAGAGATTGGGAGCGAGAGTGAGAGGAGATATAGAGAGATCAAGGGAAATGAGAGAGAGAGAGAGAGAGAGCTAGAACTAGGGAGAGAAATGAGAGTGAGAGAAAGAGTGAGGGAGTGAGATTGAGCGGAGAGACAAAGATTGAGAGAAATGAGAGAGAGCTGGAGCACTGGGGTTATACCGTTTAAACACACTACTTCAAAAGGCGTTTCTATAGAAAATGCTTATTTGAATAGCGTTATTTAGAGATCGAGAGAAATGAGAGAGAGAGCTGGAGCTCTGGGGTTATCCTGTTTAAACACGCTACTTCAAAAGGCGTTTCTATAGAAAACACTTATTTGAATAGCATTATTTAGAAAATACTTTTTGAAAACGCATTTATACAATGTCTTGTATTCCTTTTACTTCGGGATTATTAAAAGAAAATACAGACCTAAAAGCGCCATTTAAAAAAGGGTTTTCAATAAAAACGCCATATCAAATGGCACTAAACTTGAGTTCTTGCATTATCGTCAAAACCCACCTTGAGTCTGCATTAACTTGAAAATTTCCTTGTGTCAAGGAAATGAGCCCATTATTCTTGACTGTACCAGAGGACTTTAGTTTCCTAGAGCCAAGACTGGTGGCAAACTGTGAGGGTGGATTCGTCCACTAGGAGCCATAAATTGTGACACAATATTAGATTAGTAAGTTAAAAAATTTTGATAGCATGTTAGTAAAATAACATATCCTAATATTTTATTGGTAAAAGAAATATTTTTTATAAGTAATTTTTACAAAAAAAAATATTTATTTATTTTAGATACCTATTAATTTTCTTCTCATGTTCTCAATTCACCAAATAAAAAATATAAAATTTAACTACTTTCACTTCATGTCTTTGAGTTCCCTTTCTTTTTCCCCTCTCCAATCGAAGATCAAAACATATAGCTAGAGATTAAAAAAGATGTACGGGAAACAAATTGAAATAAATTGTCAGTCATACAGGCTTGATTCCACAATTCCTAGTAAGGAACCATATTTCCAAAAGGCCATAATATTGCCACTGTGTGCAAAAATGTGCCAGCATGTATGCCTTGAGATGGTCTTTTTTCTCTCCTCCCCAAAAAAGGAAGTGGCCTGACAGGACATTCGCCAGAACCTTATGGTCAGGCTTGTATGCCTCTCAGAAGCCATGAAAGTCCCCTCAAAAGATAATTTTCCAACCACATTTGAACATGATAAAGAACGATGCTAGATTTGATGAGCGAAGCCGAGTTATCAGAACATTATCCCATCTTGCTAGCAGCACCCTTTTGCAATTTTGCACAATACTCAAATAAACTTCCATCAAAGCAACGTCTCACGGCTTCTTTTGACAGGAAACCTTCTGTATCCTTCGCAAGAAAGTAAAGAGCTCCCCACTCCAACTTGCTTGCATACCTGTGTCATGAAATGAAGTTATGACACAACGCATCATGCAGACACCCACACATGGAGAGAGAGAGAGAGAGAGAGAGAGAGAGAGAGAGAGAGACCAGCCAAAGAAATCAAATGCATTGCGATTGGCTTCAGTCATCTGCCATATTTCCTTGAAGGTAAGCTTGTCAGGCACTGTACGGGCATATTTGCTGAATATGTTCTCAAGATTGGCTGGAATATACCTGCAAACCATGGAGAACAACACAATGTGTTGTAGATGATTTGATGCTACTGATGATATTTGTGCAAGGTAAGGTATATATTGACACCTTAATTGAGCTGAGAATCGGATTCAGTTCCGGTAAAAACATGAACTACTAGGAACGACTATTACATGCTGTATATGTGGAAGTTGCTGGCAAGCTTAGTTTGTAAGGTCTCTTGTTAGTCGTACTAAATAAAAAATCCACTATGACCTGGATTGCAGGTTTGTGAGCAAGCAAGGGCTACCCTAATTGTGCACCCATCACCGTAGAACAAAAAATAAACATGCACTTAGTGATGGAACTTGACCCGCTACCTTGACAAAATTCTGGTTACGCCTGAGAGATAGATTTTGAGAATTTACGATAAGAAACAGCATATTAGCCCCCCACATAAAACCACAACTTGACAATTTTCAAATTTTTTTTGCATTCCTGCAAAGAAAATTCCTAGTTCTATCCCTGCATGCAGACACAAAAGTGTGCACAAGCACATCCCTAAAGATGGGATGACTAGTGTTATAAGCTTAGTTCTAGAAATCAATGAACTTGCAAAAGTTCCAAACTTTCTGAAATCCTTTCCATATTTTTGTAGGCTGAAAGAAGAGAGTTCCCAGTAATTACTGTCAAGTGAACACAACAAATAATTGGAAGAAAAAATTGTCCCTCACATACATTTCTGAACAATGAATGGAAGCATGAAATTTGTGGGCTATTTCTCTCACCTTCCCTCTGTGTCATAGGTCGCTGAGTCGCTTCCATGTTTCGCTTTATGTATGTTTTGGATGTAAATAGGAAAGAAACCTGAAGGTATCCAAGTCTGCCACAAAAGTTTTGAAAAAAAAACAGAGATACTTGAATAATGTAGCTGTAATGTGAAAGCAAAATAACCAGATTTACAGATTTTCAAACATTTACAACTCTTTTTTTTTTTTTGCTAAGGATAATGGGAAGGGGAAAGGTAAAACTAAACACAGAGCGACTAAGCACTAAATAGAACCCAAAGCAGTCAGGAACCCAGATCCATGCAACTCATAAAAAACGAGAAGCAGAGGAGAGGGTCATAAACTGCGCTGGAGCTCCGTGCAGCGTCAATGTGGGATGGAGGGGGAGGCCGAGGCCACTTCAAACATTTACAACTTACGGGCAGAGTGACATAACTCATAGCTCCATGAACAAGTATCATCAGGACGAAAGAAGCAATCATATTGAAACCAATGGCTCGGAATCCTGAAGACAAATGACCGCTGTTGTTTCAATTGTAAGCACTAGAACACAAAACAGAACAGTAGTTGGACTAATATTGATGAAAAACTAACCACATCTTGGTTGATAATAAGCAAAGTCCAAGCCAAGTGTTGAAGGTACTTCCAAGTTTGTTGCACATTTTCTCATGTAATGACTTATAGTACACTTGTATATTCATTTTTTTCATTGCCAACTCGGAGTTGATGGTCTCTGCTTAAAAAAAAAATTTTTTTACTTAACAACTAGTAGTTTCCTTCATTTCACAATTAATCTGGCAATTCTAGAGCAACATTATATTTATCACGATTGATTGTATTTGGTTCAACGTACAATAATAGTTGTGCAAAAATCAGCTTCATTTTGTTTCAGCCTTGATCAGATTCTTTGCCTTGTTAGGGAACTTGTTAAAATGTTTCAAAAGCTATGAAAGAAAAAAAAAAGAATTTTTTTAAACAGAATTGCACATATGAAATGACTTGTTCTAGCCTTATTTGATCCACTTATTTTTGGTGCACCCAGTCACCATTTTTCATATTCTTCATTCACTTTCTTCGTTTTTTTCATTCAGAAGATAAAGCTATACTTAGGTATAGGCAAACAGCAGTTAAGCAAAAATCAGCTTCGTTTTGTTTCAGCCTTGATCGAATTCTTTGCATGATTATGCTATGTTTAGATTCCGAATTTGCAACGCTCCGTTGGAAACCTGTATTTTTAGTTGGAAAAGAAAAAGGTGAAAAAAATTAAAACAAAATAAAAGTATAATTTTATTCTCTTTTCCATCACAATTTCCTTTTTCTTTACTTTTCTAACCGAAATTCGGATTTCAAATGAAGCGTAAGGTAAAAGAAAAAGAAAAGGAAAAGGAAACGGAAAAGAAACAAGAAATGAGATTCCAAATTTCATGCCCTTGAAAGAAGTGAATAGATTTTTATCAATAATAAGGTAAAGGGAAATGAGATACACGGTTTCCTCACTCATTCCTCTTTTATTTTCATTTATGCACCACTATCCTTTAAAATCTAATAACAAAGAGTAATTTCATTTCTCATCCCTTTTTCTTTTTCCTCAATAAATCTAGGATTTAAACACAGCATTAGGGAACTTGTTAAAATGTTTCAAAAGATATATAAAAAAAAGGAACGGAGGGGGGGGTGGGGTTTGGGGGTGGGGTGGGGGTGGTTTTGGATGGGGGGTTTAGAGGAGATGAATTTAGTGTGTTCAATTTAGCAAAATTCAGGTCAGACTCAATATGGAGTAGCAAGATCCTACTCGACTGGAGTTGAATAATGAAATTAGATATATAGATCTTTCATATATCAAGTCGAACAAATTGTTTCCTATGAATAGGTCTAACCAGTCTCAACCAAGTCACATCTCCGACAACCCAATTTCAGGATAAATTACATTAACTCTTCCTAATCAATTCCAGTAACATATCAAATCCTAAAACAAAATAGTCATCATTTTCTAAGTAGAAGTGGGAATAGGTTAGCGAACCAAAGAATATGTATGTATATACGTGTCCTACGTTAGTAATATCACATATATATAAGCAATGGTCTTGTTAACATTTGATCTTGATGAATCTAGCTCAATAAATTATAATATGATCCTATAACTTCGAATTTCAAACTGTAATTTTTCTTTCCCTTCGTGTTGTAGATATACATGGCTTACCTTTATATGACTCCCAGGGGAAGATAATCCCATCAGCATCCTGGTCGAAGAAGGCCGCATGTTGTTGAAGCACGGACATGTTACGATGCTTGTGGCCCCATGTGCCATTCATATTTTCTGTATCAGGTGCAGCTATAGCTCGAGGAATGTCTGCGTAACAAATTCATGTAAGGAATTAATGAAGCAGATGGCCAAATCCGCAGTTACATTCAGAGACCACTAGCACTTTACTTGTTTAAAGTGTTAATACTTCTGATGTTTTGATTCATAGGAGTGCCACAGGCTATGTTTTGAGTTCATTAGATGCTATAGAGCTAGCTCAGTTCAACATGTACGAAATTTTTTAGATTAACTACATAACACAACCAAAGCTTCTCCCTCTTGAACCGTTGAGTTTTCATTATTTTTTCTATTCTATTCTGGTTAACGCTTGACGAAAATTTTATAGTAAACAAGATATGATTCTTCATTTTTGCCTTCTTAAAATGATAAACAGAGTAACAAATCACGCCGGGAAGAGAGAGAGAGAGAGAGACCAATTTTTTTTTTTGCTTCATCGATAAATCTGGCGGAGAAACGGTATATATGGTGAAGCAACCATGGCAACATCAGGAAATTCATTTGGATATGACCGGATTGATTCAGAAATTATCATCTTAATTTTTGGATTAACAAAATTGTTTTTCAGCGATTATATAATTTGATCCTTAGGTATGGCTCAGAATAAGAGAGATTCAAATCAGATTTAAATTGTTTTTAACATGTTCTTGTGGATTGAAGCAACTAGAAAGGTAAACCCTAACAAATATCCTACAAATGAAATACGTGTTAGCCAATTAATACTGAAAAGGATGAAGATGATGAAGATTGACAGAGCATTACAGGGCTTGGGAAGCTTAGTCTCCAGGTCCGCTCGGACATTCCTCTGGGCAGTAATCGGGGCCTTCTCAGCCACAGTTGCCATAGCTTCTTTTGATGTTTTCTCATTATGTGGTGCTTTCTCCTCCATCTCTCTGTCTCTATCTGGATGTGCTCTCTCTCTCTCTCTCTCTCTCTCTATATATATATATATATTTATATGTCTATAGTTATGAGCGCACACTTCCATTTAAAGTGGCAGCTAAAGCTTTGGCTGAGTTTATGAGAGAGAGAGAGAGAGAGAGAGAGACCGAACTCCAAATGACTCGGAGGCTCTGGTCATTAGAGACACGTGGAATATTTGTTTGGCGCCAGTTGTTGGAGGTTGGGATAACCTCATGCATTGTCCTCGGGGATGTTTGGAGGGCCTCGCTAGTAGGAGTACTACTAGACTGTGGAGTACAGACTCTAAAGAGAGGTAACCAAAGTGATAACACACTAATTGCAAATATGTCTTCATTTATAGACTGTTCGAAATTTGGAAAAGAAAGAAAAAAAAATGGTAGGAAAAGAAAAAAAAATTTATCATTTTTTTCTCTCTTCTTTTATTATTTTCATTTCATGTTCATTGTAAAATCAGATAGAAAAAATAAAATATTTTTTTATTTCTCTTTGGTCTCATTTTCCATCCCTTCTTCTTTGGACAAATATACTAAAGACAGAGTATAGTAGTAGGGGAGGACATAAAATGGCAGTAGTCGGTAATGAGAATGAGTGTTGCGTCTGGACGGCGGGCGAAATGGATTAGTGGAAAGTGTCATGCCATGGAGTAATATCTTGAGTCTCATGTAAGGTAACTAAGAGCCTATTTGGAATTTAGAGGAGGAAAAGAAAGGAAAAGGAAAAGAGAAAGAGAGAAAAAAAAAAATTTTTTTTCTGTTTAGTTTAATAAAAGAAAGTAAAAGAAAAAAAAAATAGAGAGAATGAAAAATATAGAGTGATTTTTTTTTTCCTCTACTTTTTCTTTTGTTTCTCTTATTTTTTTTTTCTTCTCCTGTTAAATAAAGTCAAATAAAAAAGAAACATTTTTTTAAGATTTTGTCTTCCCTTCTCGCTCCCAAGGTTCAAACAGGCTGTAAATGGAACTTGAGGTTCTATCAAAAGAATTGTGGGGCCTTTTCGAGCTCATTCTTCAATACACACCCCAAAACAGGTGTAAATTACGGCCCACATGAATCATAACTTTTTGTCACAGTAGTTGTAGCTTTTGCTGCACAGATCGTAATTAACGGAACACATGGATCCTAACTTCTTTTTCACCACATAAATCATAAATTTTTTACCACATGTATGCTATCTTTGAGACGCACACCATACAGGTGTGTATTTAAGAATTGTCTCAGCGGCAAATATTAAGTTTACTAATTTAAATAGAATACAATCTTTAAAATATTCCTGTACAAAACAATTATCATCTCATTCTTCTCTTTAAAGTATTGATTTATTAACAGATTGTTTGGGTATATGTTTGTTTAACGCTTACCCAAAAAAAAGTTTTAATTCATGGGCTAAAATCTCTCTCTCTCTCTCTCTCTCTCTCCACAATTTGGGCCAATTAAGGCCTTGGTTGCACCGATATGGTTCTCTTAAGCCAGGCAGATTATGCCAGGACATGATTGGTGACTTTAGAGATTGAGCCCATGTAATTTGGATTAAGAGACTGTGTCAGGTCATGATAGGTCGTGTTGAATAATCCTTATAGATTGTGTCAAGATATGATAGGTGACTTCAGAGATTGAGCCTATATAATTCGGCTTCAAAGATTGTGTTAGGTCATGATGAGTTGAATAATCCTTGCAGATACATGAGAGGTGGCTTCAGAGGTTGAGCCATATAATTTGACTTTTAAGATTGTGTCAGGTCATGATAGGTCGGGCCGAATAATCTTTTTTATGAATTGAATTTAATTATAAAATTAATGAAAATTTTTAAATTTAACGATAATTTTATTAAAATAATATTTTTATCATTTTATCTCTTTAAAATAAAATATTAAAAAAATAATTTTATCTTTTTATATCAAATAAAAAGTTGTCATTTATAAAGGTATTTTTTTTATTTCACTAAATTTGTCATATTTTTATTTACTTTACAAATAAATTTAAATTATAAAAAAAATTACATGTTTACTTTTAAATTACAATATGATCATTTAAATTTCATTCAAATCACAAAGAGATAAAATATAAATGCTTTTTTTTTTTTTCTATCGGAAGCCCAAGAATGATTTACAATGTATCAAAATTTTGAAAGTTATTTTTCGAAAATAAGTAGTGCTTCGATGTTTGTCTGCTATTTTGGTCTTATTTTATGTATTTGGCTCAGTCAAAAAAAAAAAGTACTGCTTGGATGTTGACCACCACTGGGTAGAGCTACTTTGACACCAGTCCCCGTCAGGCGTTGAAGTCTTAAGTATCACTGGACATTCCAACACTGAGTTATTATTATTCGTCAATTGTTGGCCGATGTTGACAACCACTTTCCCTCACCAGTTTTCTTCAACTTTTGGGGTTTTTTTTTTGTCTTTTTGTTTTCTTCCATTTTAAATTGATATGGGGAGCTTTTGAGTGGCTGGGACTTCATTTTTATGAGCTTTTGAGTGGTTTTGATGCATACTGTCTCTACCTTTAGCCTAATTGGAAGGTGTAAGCAGGTTACCTGTTTCCATTGCCTGCCAAATGTTTGATAGAAGGCATCAACTAAACAACATTTTTTTGTTTAGTAATTCAGTCAGGGGTGTCCAGCCACCTCAACTAATTTCTTCCTACCAGAGAGGAGTCAAAAATTTGTTTTGGAGGGTGTTAAAAAAATTTTATTGCTACAACGTGCTCATGTCTTTAATACTACTCTTCCAAGCTCGTAAAGAGCTTACATGAATTATATAAACTTCATGCATTGCATGAATTATAGCTGTAACAAAAAAGCGAGATGAGAGATTGAACTTGAGATTGCAAAAAAAAAACACCATATGAGGACTCCAAAACGAGTTGGGATAAAATTGAAAGTGTTTAACAAACAATGTTGTCATTAAAAGTACATTGAAAGCATTTACAGCGTGCTTGAAACTTGGGAGGAAAGGGAAGGAAGGAAGGAAGGAATGAAGGGAGAAAGAAAAGAAAAAAAAGAAGAAAAATTATTTTCCCTTCATGTTTGGGTTTGTAAAGAAAATAAAAAGAAAATGAGAGAGAGAGAGAGAGAGAGAGAGAGAGAGAGAGAGAGGTTATTTTTTCTCTCGTCCTTTTCCTTCCTTTTCCTCTTTTTTCATTCCCTTCTCTTCTAGGTATAGTCAAATAGAAAAAAGAAAAATTTTAATTATTTTTTCTTCGCTTCCCTTCCCTTTCCCAAGTTCCAAACAGGCTGCTAGAAGTAAAAAAAATAAAAAAATTAAGCATGGAGTAAAAGTAGCAACTAAAAATGCATATTCTTGCTGGATTATGTCAAATATTTTGTGATATTTGTGAACATTTATAATAGATTTTTTCAGTGTTATTTGAAAATAATATTAATACTAGATTTTAATACTATTTGTGACAGGAGACAAGTTTAGACAACCTTAGAAACACTTCATGATTGTCTCCTAATAGTAACTATATCGTCAACAATCTTTCACTTCTAGCAACAGAATATGTGAAGGGATACTTTCATTAGAACATGTCTCATTTATTAATTTTTGTTGCAATTGACAGATTAATAAGCAATATATACTAAATATTATGGCAGTTGCTTGTTGGGTCTTCGATGTTAAAAGACTCAATCTAATTTTATTAATTTTTTGAATTTTTAATAATTAATGTTACATGTGTCATAATAGTATTACTCTAACCATGAAATATAAAAACTTTAACCTTCTATTAATAATTAGTAAATCTTTATTAAAACTCATGTAATCCAATGTCATTTTGGAATCTGAAATTCAAATACATTAGAATTCTTATTTTAAATATTCTTTTATAATTTTATAAAGTTCTTCCTCAAATTTAAATTTGTTGAATTTCCTATTCAAATCCCTTTAATTTCTCTTTTTAAAAGGAAAAATATAATAAAAGTACCTACACTATAAATTATTGCAATTGGTATGAGGCCATTAAGGTTGAAACATCCAACTCATTTTTTCTCATTTTTTGAAATTTAAAGTATTTAAATAACATATAACATGATACTAGCAGATGGAAAACAAAATTTGTAAATTTTTGCTTATTTTTCTCAAGTGTAATGATGTGTTGCAGTATCATTGGTCCAGTTAAAAGTAATTTTACTAATTAGTATATTCACATTTATTTGGAATATTCACTAATCTTGCCTTAAATTACAGTTTCTTTTAGTTACTCTCTTCATCGAGAAATTTTACTTAAACTCCTCAAAACGTTTATTTCTATTTGTTAGACATACAAAATTATAAATTTAAAACCTTTATTCAAATTACCAAATCCATTTTTTTTTTTTGGTTAATGAGTCTATGATTTTGCCTTAATTTATAGAAATTATTAATATTGGGACCAAACTAATATTCACCAATTTTTATGTTTTGCCTAGTTATTTCTATTTTGATTTCAGAGATTTTCCATGCATAGCGCGGGTATAACGTAAGTTAAATATATATACACATAGGGCGGTAAGAAAATCAAGCTACTCGACCTCGATTCGTATTTGGCTCGTTAAAAACTCATCGAGATCAACTTATTATGGAAACAAGTTAAGCTATCACATATTTTAAAATTATTTATTTTTTAAGCTTGATTTGTACCTGACTTGTTAAAATTATATGCACTAAAAAACCTAAGATACTTGAGACTCGACTCAATTAAAATTCATTTGAGATTGAATTGAACAAGTTTTGAAACTTGATAAGTTTTCAAGCTAAGTTCAAACTACCTATTGTTAAGCAATCACTCCAAATCTATGTGATTTATATTCATCAATGTGCTATTGTTAAGCAATCACTCCAAATCTATGTGATTTATATCCGTCAATGTGCGGTTGCAATGTAGTAATAATACTAGGTGAAGTTCGATATCAATCCACAGGAAAGAATATTAGTGCATTTAGAAAAACTCACTTTGGTTCGAAAATCTCAGAAAAACATTCTAATAAAATAAAAAGAAAATAGTGTTGAGAAAGAGTTTGATTATTCTAAACTACACTATGAAAACAATTCTAAATTAATAAAAACAATTCTTGAAACCAATTGATCCAATTAATTATTTCACCAAAAATTTCAATAAAGACTTTTAATAACTCAAATCATTGACTGCGTCGTGATTTTTTTATTCAGAAGGTTTAGCGATAAAAACAATTATTCTTTAAGAATCAAGTTTAGAATAAATCTAGTTTAGAAACATAGATGCATACCATCGATTTGTTACCAAGCATAACCAAACATCTAAGTTTTTGTAAATAATTACTCTAGATTGAAGCAGTTTCAGAATTAAAGATGCATACCATCGATTTATGTAGTACATATACTGAACACTGATTCATGCATAAGTATTATAGAACATAGTCAAACATCTAAATTTTCATAAATATTTAGGGTTTGATTCTAAAGAATTAAGAAGAAAAAGATAAAAATATTGAAAACTAATTTACCTCCATTGTTTATCTAAGATCTTCAATTGATCTTCACAATTGATTTCAAGATGGAATATAACTACTTAATGACATGATAGATACAAAACATGTATTAAAAATATATTGAAAGCAATTAAATATGATCATAGGGATTGAAGAAAACTATAAAATTCTATTCTAATATACTTCTAAAGCCATCTAAGAAACCCTAGAACTACTCCTTAAACCTAGAAAAATGAAATAATGAACAAACTCTAAAACAACAGCCCTAGCTTTTATAGACTTCTAAAAAATCTTGAATTCGTGAACTGTTCAAACAGTTTTGACCACCGTTCGAACGCTATTCAGATGAACTTTTAATGGTTTTTATATTTTCTAAATCTCTCGAACAGGTTTCAGACCTGATCTTGATGAGACTATGTTTGACACATTGTTCGAACTTCCTTGCTCTCCTTCGAATGCTAAGCTCCATTGTTCGAACAACTGACGTGTCCTGACCTCATACATTTGAATGCCTTATGTAACCGTTCAAATGACTATTTTCATTTCCGTCCAAATTTGTCATCTTTTGTGTAGAATTCCTGTTTACAATAAATTAAACTAAGTTAATACAAATTATGGCTAAAACTAAATAATTAATCATACTCTAGATCTAATAAATAACTACTTAAGACATATAGATTATACTTTTATAGCGCAATTATTAAGCTCCATTTAGCTGGTTTAAGCATTATATGTTCCTTTTGATTGTAGCTATTAAAAAGAACTAAAAATAACTTGTTGATGCCATGAACTGCAATACTTTTACATACACAAAGGCAATTTTAATTTTGTTGACCGACTAAAGATTAAAATAGATTCAAAGGACGGTGCTAATGTGCGGGCCCCACAAACTTTTTCATTGTACGCTAGTTGTCTGGTGGAGCATTACTCTATTTGATTTGGTACAAAAATGATTATACTCGTAGATTATTCGAAAAGTAATGATAATTCAGATCTTGATGACCTGCTAAGCCCGCGTACCTTTTATAAGTTTTAGAAATTTTTTTATGCCCGTTTACATTAATAAACATATTTGAAATTTTTTTTTCAAATCCAATCCGATTTGATCTGAAATATATATAAAATAATATATTTATGAATTTTAATATATTATATTTATTTATAATTCATATTATGTAATTTGTTTTTATAGAAGAAAATTGTTTTGTTAAAAAAATTAGTTGAAAATATAAATCACCTATACACCGTTTGATATTTAACAAAAAGACATTGGCTGATTCTTCTGAACTGGATTAACAGTGGATATTAAGGTGAATGAACTCTTCAGAAGCGGGGTAATGATTTTAACCCCCGGATTACAGGGACAGATAGAGCCATACACGGCCTTACATAATCATTCACTCAGTTTTGGGAGTTATGAGAGACATTGGAAGCCGGAATACGAATCTTTTTCTATTACCGTGTGTGCTTCTTATCGCTCTCCGCTCTCCATTGCGCGCAATTCGTCAGCCTCCAGCAAATTTTCATCCCATTTCGAGGTTCGGTTCTCTTCTCCCATGAATTTTCCGTGCAATTCCAACTTATGCATTTCGAATTTTTTAGCTTAACCTCTATATCTCGGTAGTGGTTTCATGTATACTATGATAATTTGTACGGATGTATAATTGCCAATTTTTTTTTTTTGATTTTTAATCTTCTGTTGTTTGAATTGAAACTGAGTTGTCTTTAATTTTGATCAAAGTCAGCTAATTTGTTTTCCTTTTTTTTTCGTTTTGTTTCTTTGACTGTTGCATTCGGTTTGCAACGTTGCTTTTGCTCTAGAGTTGTCATGTTATGCTTTGTATGGTTTTTAATGTACTCTTGAAACTTAGGAATCAGATTTTGAAGGCTAGAGTTGTTTGGGGTGACGGTTAGGGGTCTCACTAGGTTGGAATTGTGATTTTGATTGATGGAACACTGGCTGATGATTTTTGTGGCTGTGGATTTTCTTTTTTTGATTGGTTCCAGGTCTTTTCTTGTTTGGCCTTTTTGGATGTTTGCTGTGATCGTGAATTCATGATCATTTCAGCTCTTGTTGACTTTCTCATCATCTCTTTGTAGGATGACAGGTTTGTAAAGCGAATTTGTGGTTTTGAAAGAACGAACTTGAGCTGTTGAGTTGTATGGATTTGTACTTCAATAGAACAACCTTTAGTGGCTGAGTTGTTATAGACTACTAATTTTTGATTAATATGGTGGTATATCCTGTCACTACATCTCCATTTCTTCTTCCTAAAAACTGTAACTCCATTCAAAGAAGCCATTTGAGCTCTTCCCCTTCGCAATTGAATATATATGATTTATCGTCTTTCTTCCCCTTCCAGAAATTTCAACTTGCTGTGAACACTTCTGTGATTGGTCTTCTTTGAACGTTGCTGTTCCATCTCCATGATCTCTCTCTCTCTCTCTCTCTCTCTCATATTTTATCTTCCGGGTTTTTTCATTTATCCATCTCCGTTGACACATTTATTTTATCTCAACAAATATCAATCCAAATCATATGAGCTATATGGAACAAAAAGAGAAGAATAGTGCACTGCCAGAGAAACGAATGACTGAAACATCTAACATGTATTATTTCTCAACAGCTTCACTTCTTAGTATGGTTCTTCGGTTTGCATACGAATAAAATAGATTACCAGAAACTACACACCAATGGTCAAAGATTCATGAGAGCATGGACATGATAACACACCAATGGTTAAATCTATCATTTTATGTGGCTCCTTTCGAATTACGAAATCTGTGATTTTATGTAGAAAATGTTAGTTCAAGTTACAATTCAAGAGAGGGTAAATTGGATTTAAATAATAATTTAATAAATAATTTTATATTTAAAAATTATAACTAAATATTCAAATAAATATTAATCAACTAATAATATGTTGTAAATAAATGCAAACAATTGAAATTATAAAGTAAATGAGATAAAGAGAAGAGAATACGACACTAATATTTATCACGGTTCGAGTTCAACTTTAAAGTCTACGTCTACTCCCCAAGGCTCCTTGAGATTTTTCTCCACTATATTCAAACCGTAAATACATCCACTAGCTTTTTAACCTAGACACTAGTTTTTCTTTACAACTAGTTCTTTTTACCGATGTTAGTCACACCCCTCAAACTAGTTTTTACACAGGTGTTAGTCACAACCAACCAAGTGATCTCCCACTCCAACTAGTTTTAATACATATGCTAGTCACACTCAACCCCTAATTATTTTTCCTAGCTAATCTCTCATTTACAAAAAAAAAGAATAAGAGTACAACTACTCTTGCTTACAAATAAATTCTCTCAAAAAATAGATATGTGATATCCCAAACCTCTATTTATTTCTATTAATGAGAATCTCTAGTATATATAATGTTTGATGTTAATTATTTCTTCTTTTGGGTCAAAACTGACCAATGAGAGCCTTGGTGTAACTTAAGCCTTTGGGTGAGACACATGGGATTATTCCCATGTGTAACATCTTTTATACACATAAGTGCACACCCAGCTCACTTATGCTTAGCCGATTGAGAAGGAAGAGAGGGAGAAGAAGAGAAGAGAAAGAGGAGGAGGAAGCTTGAGGAAGAGCTTGAAGCAATCGAAGACTTAACCAAACTTGAAGAAAGGTAAGGTTCTATCTTCCTCTCCAATGGTATATGTGTATGTATCTATCTTTGTGTGGTGTGTTGTTGAATTGTTGTGGGTGACTCTTTTGAGTCTCAAATTAGCTAAGTTTAAAGTGTTGATAGCCCCATTAAAAGATTTGAGGGTTTGGGATGTGAAATCCCCAACTTATGCACGTTAGGGCTTAAATCCCTAAAACCCTAGATCCCTTCGATTTTCTTGTTTAAAGTGTTTGATTCTGTGTTATTGTGGTCTTCTTGGGTCAATCTTTGGACCCTAGAAGCATTGGAAGAGTTTGTGAGAGTTTTGATGGAGTTTGGTTTTGATTTGAGTGAGGTTTGGAGATTTTCGGGTAAACATCTGGGTATTTAGCCTTGGAGTGGACTCCTCAGTTGTTGGAGGCGACTCCTTGTCCCAGTAAACTCCCAGACTTATTCATTTAGCTGTGGAGTGGACTCCTTGGTTTTTTGGAGGCGACTCATTGTCCCAATGAACTCCCAAATTTATTCGTTTAGCTTGGGAGGTGACTCTTTAGTCTCTAGAGGCGACACTTTTGCCCAAATAACTCCCAGATTTGTCTCTTCAACTCAGGAGGCGACTCTTTAGTCTCTAGAGGCGACAATTTTGCCCAGATAACTCCCAGATTTGTTTCTTCAGCACAGGAGGCGACTCCTTTGGTTCTGGAGCCGACACCTTCGTCTAGCCCCCAGTTTCACTTTCCAGCTCAGACACTATTTCGTAAAACGGGCATAACTTTCTCTAGAAAACTCGGATTGATGCACCGTTTGAAGCATTGGATAGTAGACTCATAGATCTTTGTATCCATATAAATTTTGTACTCTAATTATTTGTGGTTTGAGAGATATTGAATTTTGAAGTTGACCCAAAATTCTGCCCGTAACATTCTTCTTCCGTTTTTAGCCTATGAACTATCAAATTAAAGCCCTTTAAGCCTATTTTCAAATGGAACTAAGCTAGAGTGCGAAACCTTCCTTGAGGGGTGGTTGAGACGCGGTGAAGGAGTCGATGTATTGGCTTTCATGTTCAAACCTCAACCTTATGTTCTCGTTTTACGTGGTTGCTTTGCTTTGGAGTCTTGTATTGATATTTCCATACTTCTATGTGCATTTTGTGTAGGAACACCTTGTCTACCAGCCATTCTATCGGAGAGAGGTGAGTAACGATATGCCATGAGTAAAATTCTATTAATTTTCAAATGTTTTAAATTCACCTACATATCATGCAATGTTTTCCATATATTTTCAATGCATCAATGTTTATGTTCAAGTATAAATGTCATACCTTGAAATGCATGCAAGCCATACTTATGTTATGAATGAAAATCATGGACTATCATGTTTAAACGAAAGAGATGCTAAATTTTCAATGTATGGTGCCAACTCGGGTCTTCTCGTGGCGAGACTTTAATCTAGCCCGATAGTCCTACGATAGGGGACGTAAAATAAACTATCTAGTCCTATTATAGGGGACAGGAAATAAACTATCTATGTTGGGAGACGTTCCTAGCCTAAAGAGCCTTAGCGTGGCCTACATGGTTACTATGGAGCCTAGCTCATATGTCGAGTTGTAGCATACTTATGTTTTGAACTAAGAACTATGATATGTTCACATGTTTTACGACAAGATATGAAATGTTATCTCAAGAATAATGTTATGTTGCATCTCTTCTCATGATACTATGTTTTAAAATGTTAAACGTTTCAAATGATGGTTACGTTATCTATGAGTTCCAAGTCAACGCTTTAAAGGTTCAAAAGCTCATTGCTTATGCATAAATGATTATCTATCCTTGTACGTCCAATAAATGCTAGTCCATGATATTTTTTCACTCATGCATCATTGTTATTCACTAAGCATTAGCTTACGTGTTTTCAAATGATTTTCAGGTAGCCAATCCGGGAGGCCCTAGAGCAAGGCCATACGTGGATTTTGAGCTACGGCCTATGGGCCTATATTTTGTATTATGTTTAAGGGCTGGACCTAATGTTTTGTAATGATATAATGATATAACATTCAGTGGACCTTGATTAGGTCCTTATGTATATTATGTTTTCGATTAGGCACAGCTCTATCATGTATGACACGGTTTATATTTCAAGTTATAAAAGTTTTTATTCTGCAAATTTTAAATGAGTATGCACAGGTGATCAACCGGTTTAATGTAATGCGACCTCGGGTAGCCTTGCTACTGGCCAGTTATGTACCCTAATCTGTATAGGCCGGGTTATGGGCCGTGACAGGATATGTCAAGGAAGCTCTCAAAATATTACAAGATAAAAAAACAATTAAGCTCTCAAAGATTTTGTAGGATGAATATCACTTTGATGCACAATCTCTTATTGCTCTTGATGTTCTTTGTTGTTCCTCAAATGTATCTCTATTTATAGATGAAGATAGGAGAATGATTTATAGCTTCAAATGAGTTTATAGTAGTTGGAGAGCATTAAAGACATTTTTTACAGTCGAGCTATTTGCAGCTAGATAGTTTTTTAAATTTTTGATCAGATGCCTTCCCTTCCACCTCGATTTTCTCCTTGCTAACGTTTGAATTTGAACATAGCTATAAGAGAAAATTGATAGATATAGAAGTTTGATTTCCAGAACCGTAAGAATCATAGAAATCTAACGGTTAGATTAAAATTAGTGATCAAATTACTCGAGCTGTCTCCTGACTGACATATTTAAATTTTTGCACAGATGTCTTCATTTCCATCTCAATGTTCACGTTCTTAATGTTTGAATTTAAAATTTTGTTATTAGACAAAAGTTGTAGATGTGGAAGTTAGATTTTCAAAACTTCAAAAATCATAGAATTTGAATATCTGAGTCAAAATATATGAGTGAAATACTCAGGCTGTCTTTCTAGCAGTCATCTTTGAATACTAAGTCTTCTTTCATCTTGTGTTTCACCTAGATAAAATTTGAATTTGAAAATTCATATAACATATCAAATGTATATATGGATGTTAGATTTTCATAACTTTAAGAATCAGATAATTTGGACTTTTGGATCAAAAGATATGCTCAAATAATCATTACAGTTTCCAAGTTGCCATATTTTAAATTTCAAATAACTAAATGAAATGTTCACGACGACCGCCGTCAGAGTGGCGAAAACCCTCAAAACCCAGGTCAACACCAGTGCCTGCTAGCCCACTTCGGTAAAAAATGACCAAACCGCCCATTGGGCCTTTTCCGAGACTTTCCGGTCAAGATGACCATTTTGCCCCTAGTCATTCGAATGCCCCGGGAACCACACCGGCTCTGCGTATCAAACTGGTAAACTCTTGAGAATGCTTTTTATAGTGTTCTCAACCTTTCTTTATCTTTCCGGATCGTTTTGAGTCAATTTCAGCAAACCCAGTACAAAATGATCGTTTTGCCCCTAGTGGGCCGGTTTCCTTTTCTGACCACACCGGCTCTGGGAATCAAACCAGTAACTTTCCGAGAATACTTTTTATAGTATTCTCAACCTTTCTTCATCCTTTCGGATCATTCCGAGTCAGTTCCAGTAAACCCGGTACAAAATGACCGTTTTGCCCCTGATGGGCCGGTCACCTTTTCCGACCACACCGGCTCTGGGAATCAAACCGGCAACCTTTGGAAACATTCTAAATAATGTTTCCAAATTTCGAGTCTTCTTCCGGGACAGTCCGAGTCCGTCCCGGTAGCTTTCCAACTCGATTGACCGTTTTGCCCCTAAAGGCCCGGTCAACCCTTTCAACACATCCTATCCTCACTTTTCAAGTCAAATACCTCTGGGACGCTATTCTAAGTGTTCCTGCTCTTTCCCATCCTTCTGGGCCTTTCCTGGTCCCTTAAATCATTCCCGGACTTTCTAGAGTCACTCCTAGTGAAGCTAAACTAAAAATTGCATGGTAGTCACTAGTACAGGCACTTAAATCCAGTCAAAGATACGTTACTTGCTGACCTTAAACATTTCCTAAATGACTGGCGCCACTAGTAGTGGTGCCAAGCCAAAAAATGGCTTGGCGCCACTTCTAGTGGCGCCAGTGTAATGTTTGGCTTAATGCCACTACAACAGGCGCCAGTGCATTCCCCCTTCTATAAATACAGAATCTCTTCCAGCGTGAAAGAGGTCCGCAAACTCAGTCTAAAAACACCAATATTTGATATACAGAGCTCGAACACCCCCCTAAACCCTAGCTTTCTTAGGTTTTCCAAAACCTAGCCACCATACACAAACCCTAGCCTTACATACACTCCTATACACCCTCTTACACTTATACATTAGCCTCCAACCCTCCTTTGGAGACTTAAAGAGCTGCAAACTGAAGCCTTGAAGACGAGCCCTCGAAGAACAAGACGAAGACCGAAGACAAGCAAGGCACGCAAAATAAACAAGACACAAGGTAGGTTTTCGTTTTACATTTCTGCACTTCCCCCTTTTTCTTCTTTCTCCTAACCCCCTTGGGTTTTCTCTATTTTAATCCCCCATCTCTTTCCCCCCTTTCTTTGCATGCTTGAAACAAGGGAACTCCCAGTCCATGTATAGGATTAGACTATCGGAGGGTCACCGTGTCGGGAGCTTTCCTTTAGGCTAACCGGAGACCACGTGGGTTCTGCCCCCTTGATTATGTGGTAAAGTCTTAACCTTGTATGTTCACGACCCCAAATTTGCATTGTATCTCATTATCTTGCATCTTCCAAAAATTGTTTTCGAACTCGTTTTCAAAATTTGCTTTAAACTTGTTTTAAAAATTGCATCAAAATCATCTTTTTCAAAACTTGTTTTCAAAATCACAATCCTAGGGTGATTCTAGCCTTTCCATGGCTAGGATTGCTTTAGAAAAGTATTATATTTAAAGTGACTTTCATGGTCCATATTTTCAAAACCACGTTCTTAAAATGATTCTAGCTTTCTTATGGTTAGAATCGATTTAGGAAAGTGAGATATTTTTATACCTTATAAAAACTCTCTTTTCAAAAGCCTCTCTTCCTAAAAATCTCTCTTTCAACATACTTTCCAAAAAATCTTCTTTTCAAAGTTGTTTTCAAAAACTCCCTCCAAAAATCTATTTTTCAAAACTCCCTTTTTAAACTTCTTTCCAGAACACCCTCCTCAAAATCCACTTTCTAAAAACACTCCCTAAATTCACTTTCCAAAAAACTCTCTCTAACAATCTCCTTCCAAAAATCTTTCCTAAAAACTCTTCCCAAAATCTTCTTTCTAGAAACTCCCTTCTAGGATTCCCTTCTAAAAATCTTCGTTTCCAAAAAATGCACTTTCCAAAAATCATTTTTCTTGGTGCCCAAGTCAAGTCGTAGAACCCACAATTAGGAAACCCTAATTTTCTTTCCAAAAACATGGTTTTCAATCTTGCCTTAAAACCTAAGTTTTCAAAATCTCTTGTTTTCACATCGCAACCATACACATTTCTAAAACCTCTTTTCTCCGTCAAAACTATAGCCTTCCAAATCTAGGGTTTCTAAAACCTCCATTTCCAAATCGTTGTCAATTCCAATTTTCCCTTTAGGAAACCAAATCCAATCTTCCCATTTAGGAAACTAGATCCAATCCTCCGTTTTTGGAAACAAAATCAAATTTTCTCTTTTAGAAACAAAATCCAATCCCTTGCTTTAGGAAATAAGAATCTTAACCCTTCCTAGTCTAAATCTTTCCTAGTTCAAATCCTTTCTAATCTTTTACTTTCCTAAATCTTAAGTTTCCAAAACTTGAATATAAAAATCTTTCCTAAATTTTAAAACTCAACTTTCAAATCTTTCCTAATTCAACCCTTTCTTAATTCTACCCCTTTCTAAATCTTAACTTTCCAAGTCCAAGTTTTCAAATCTTTCCTAAACTCAAACCTTTCCTAATCTCAAGATTTTCTAAAACTAAAACTCTAAAACTTTCTAAATCTTAAACTTTCTATATTTCAAATCTTTCTAAATTCAAAACTTTTCTAAGTTGAAATTTCTTAGTTCAAACCTTTTCTAAATCTTTTCTAATTTAAAATCTTTCCAAATTCTAAGCTTCCCAAGTTCAAAACTTTCCAAATTCTAAACCTTTCTTAAACTAAACTTTCCTAATTCAAAACATTTCTAAATTCAACACTTTCCTATTTCAAAACCTTTCTTAAAATGAAACTTTTCAATTTTCAAAACTTCCCTATTTCAAAATATTCTAAATTCAAAACTTTCCTAAGTTGAAACTTTTTTAATTCCAAAACTCTCCTAAGTTGAAAACTTTCCTAATTCTAAAACTTTTCTAAAATGACACTTTCCTAATTCAAAACTTTCCTAATCCGAATCTTTCCTAAATTCCAAGTTTCCAAATCTTCCAAGCTCTTTCCAAATCCAACATTCAAATCCAATCTTTCTTAATCTCAAGTCCTTCCCTAAAATCTTATCTTTCCTAAGTCTAGGTTTCCTAAACCTTCATCTTTCCAAAATAAGTCTAAATCTTTCTTCCAAGTTCTATCTTTCCAAATCAAAATTCAATTTTTCCAATTTCAAAATTCTAAATTCCAATCTTCAATATTCTATTCTAAGTTCAAGTCAAATCCAAATTCTGAAAGCATTCTATTTTCAATCGGACTCTTGTCCGAACTACGACTGACCTAATTCCTTCAAAAGGATACGTAGGCAACCCTCATGGGTGCGGTCACAACTTCTTTCAAATTTCAAATTCCTACACATTTTTCAAATCTCAAATTCCACAATCTTTTCAAATCTCCAATTTATTTTCAAATTTCCTATTTCAAATTTCTATTTCCAAATCTTTATTTCTAATTTTTCAAACTTTCTAATTTCAAATATATCTTTTCAAATCTCTTTTAAATCAAATCAATTTCTTTTCAAATTTATTTCCAAATCTATTTTTCAATTCTCTTAACTTGCACTTGCATATCATGCATCATGCCTTTTTAAACATTATTTTCCAAAGTAAATAGGGTTGAACGTTAGTTAGTTGGAGACTCTCATAGGTGAATCTAGGGTAGATTGACATGTAGGTATCGAGAGGGTGAGGTAGGGTGATGGCTTAGTGCGTCTTCCATACACGTAACCAACCTCCGAACCTAGAATCATTGTTTTCAAAGACCAAACGAAGTTATTTTTCAAAAAGGGCTAAATGTTTTCCAAAAGTTGCGAAACAACCTGTTTTCTTAAAAACCCTCTCTTGAGGAGATATTTTCAAAATCGTTTTCCAAAACCCTAAGTGTAGTTTTCGGATTATGCTTAGTTTTTAGATGACCTAACTCATCTTAATGAAGTTAAGTGCGCGACTCCAATTTTTTTCTAAAAGCCCTTTATTCAAATCAATTTTTCATTCAAACCTAGTCGCATTCATTCTTCTAGGAGGGTGAATTTTAACGAGAGAGTACAATATTTTTCCCGTTTATGTGTGTATTCCTCGAATGCAAAAAATATGAGCGCGATAGCTGGCGACTCCACTGGTTATAATCTCAAGCCTGGCGCCACTAGTAGAGGCGCCAAGCTTCTTCTGCCAAAGGCGCCACTCCTAGTGGCGCCAGTGTCCAATTCCGGGCAGCTTTGCCCCATTTCCCGCCAAATCTCATTTTCAAAGGCCTTTTTGGTCCGCTATCCGTTTTCGACCCTCGTTGTTGAAAGATTCCCAATGTCAGTCCCTCTGACTACCTCGTGGTCAACATGGGGCTCTTACTTTTATCATTTTTTGTCTTTGACAAGTAAAGACAGAAAAAGAGGGGCAGTTGTAAGCACCCCATTTTTGACCGCTCGACAGTCTACACTCCGTCCAGCCTTGTGTTCAAGTCATTGTGGGCATATTCCAATCGAAACCAACTTTCTAAGTCCAAATCCCATCTGTCCATCGCTTCGCGGGCTTGCCAGGCCCAAATAGAGTCAAAATGACCAAAATGCCCTTAGGGGCATTGTTCTTTCCAATTCTAACTCCAACCCCTATCTCGAGACAGTTGATTCCTCGAGACGGTAAATCTACTCCAATCAAGCGTGTCTTTCCGAAGACGGTAAGTCCCATTTCCAATTCCAATCCCTCTCTCGAGACAGTTCCAAATTAGGCACGTCTTTCCAAAGACGATGAGACCCCTTTCCAAGTCCAACCCCTCTCTCGAGACAGTTTATTCCTCGAGACGGTTCCAAATCAGGTACGTCTTTCCGAAGATGGTAAGTCCCCTTTTCCACTCCCTCTCTAGTGACAGTTTATTCCTCGAGACGGTTCCAAATTAGGCACGTCTTTCCGAAGACAGTAAGTCCCCTTTCCAATCCCTTTCTCGAGACAGTTTATTCCTCGAGACGGTTCTAAATCAAGCACGTCTTTCCGAAGACGGTAAGTCCCCTTTCCAATTCCAATCCCTCTCTCGAGACAGTTTATTCCTCGAGATAGTCCAGCATGTTTTTCGAAGAAAATCTCTTCGAAATGGTAAGTCCCTTTAAACCTGTCGACCAGGATGAGACCCCAAGTCCCCTAGATGGTAGAACGGTCCACCTTTGGCGCCTGCTAGCCTGTCAATGTAGAAATGTCCGTTTAGGCACGCCTTTTGAAAAAATTGACTTCTTAGGCGATAAGTCCCCTTTAGCAACTTCCCAAGATCAGGAAGTCTCGGGAATTATCGCGAACTGTTAGAGTAGTAGAAATACTCGCAAACATCACAACCGTCAGAGTAGCGGAAATACTCGTAAACAGGTCGATATAGGGAATTGCCAACAAACCCCTGTATCACGTGACTACCGTCAAAGTGGCGGAAACACTCAAAACCCAAGTCAATACCAGTGCCTGCTAGTCCACTTCGGTGAAAAATTACCAAACTGTCCCTTGGGCCTTTTCCGAGACTTTCCGATCAAGATGACTATTTTGCCTCTAGGCATCCGAACGCCTCGGGAACCACACCGACTCTAGGTATCAAACCGGTAACCTTCTAAGACTACTTTTTATAGTGTTCTCAACCTTCCTTTATCTTTTCGGATCATTCCGAGTCAGTTCCGGTAAACCTGGTGCGAAACAACCGTTTTACCCTTGGTGGGCCGATCACCTTTTCCAACCACACCGGCTTTGAGTATCAAACCAGTAACTTCCCGAGAATGCTTTTTATAGTATTCTCAACCTTTATTCATCCTTTCGGATCATTCTGAGTCAGTTCCGGTAAACCCAGTGCGAAATGACTGTTTTGCCCTTGGTGGGCCGGTCACCTTTTCCGCCACACCGGCTCTAGGAATCAAACCGGCAACCTTTGGAAACATTCTAAATAATGTTTCCAAATCTCGAGTCTTCTTCCGGGACAGTCTGAGTCCATCCCAGTAGCTGTCCGGGCCGATTGACCGTTTTGCCCCTAAAGGCCCGGTCAACCCTTCCGACACATCCTATCTATCCTATCCTCACTTTTCAAGTGAAATACCTCTGGGACACTATTCTAAGTGTTCTTGCTCTTTTCCAGCCCTCCGGGCCATTCCCGATCCCTTATATCATTCCCAGACTTTCCGGAGTCACTCCTAGTGAAGCCAGTCTAAAAATTATATGGTAGTCACTAGTACGAGCACCCAAATCTAGTTAAAGATACTTTGCTTGCCGACCTTAACATTTCCTAAATGGCTGGTGCCACTAGTAGTGGCGCCAAGCCAAAAACTGGCCTGGCGCCACTCCTAGTGGCGCTAGTGTAATGTTTGGCCTGGCGCCACTGCAATAGGCGCCAGTGCATTCCCCCCTCTATAAATACAGAGCCTCTTCTAGCATGAAAGAGGTCCGCAAACTCAGTCTAAAAACACCAATATTTGATATACAGAGCTCGAACACCCCCCCTAAGCCCTAGCTTCCTTAGATTTTCCAAAACCTAGCCACCATACACAAACCCTAGCCTTACATACACTCCTATACACCCTCTTACACTTATACATTAGCCTCCAACCCTCCTTTGAAGACTTGAAGAGCTGCAAACCGAAGCCTTGAAGACAAGCCCTCGAAGATCAAGACGAAGACCGAAGACAAGCAAGGCGCGCAAAATAAAGAAGACATAAGGTAGGTTTTCGTTTTACGTTTCTGCACTTCCTCCTCTCTCTTCTTTCTTCTAACCCACTTGGGTTTTCTCTATGCTTTCCAATATTTTCCTAAACTCAAACCTTTTCTAATCTCAAGATTTTCTAAAACTCAAGCTTTAAAACTTTCTAAATCTTAAACTCTCTAAATTTCAAATCTTTCCAAGTTCAAAACTTTCTTAAGTTAAGACTTTCTAGATCTAAAACTTTCTAAATTCTAAACTTTCTTAAAACTTTAAATCTTTCCACATCCAAAACTTTCTAAACTCAAAACTTTCTTACTTTCAAAACTTCCCTATTTCGAAACTTTTCTATTTTGAAAACTTTCTAAATTCGAAACTTCCTTAAGTTAAAACTTTCCTAAATCAAAATTTTCCTAAAGTGAAACATTTCCTTTTTCAAAATTGTCCTAATTCAAAACTTTCCTAAGTTAAAACTTTCCTAATTCCAAACTTTCCTAATTCAAAAACTTTCCTAAAACGAAACTTTCCTAATTCGAACCTTTCCTAATTTCAATTTTTCTCCAATCTTCCAAGTTCAATGTTTGAATCAAATCTTTTCTAAAATCATTCCAAGTCAAGTCAAATCTTTTCTAAGTCTCAAGTCTTTCTAGGTTTCCTAAAACCAAGTTTTCCAAAGTCAAGTCTTTTCAAATCTTCCAATCAAAGTTCAATCTCTCAATCTTCCAATCCAATTTCCAACTCAATCTTTTTCTTCCAATCATATCTTCTATTTTCAATCAGACTCTTGTCTTAACTACGACTGACCTGATTCCTCCAAAGGGATACGTAGGCAACCCTCATGGGTGCGGTCACAATATTTTTCAAATCTCAAATTCCACAACATGTTTCAAATTTCTATTTCTACAACTTCTTTCCAATCTTTAATCTTACAACATTCTTTCAAGTTTCCAATTTTGTAACTCTTTTCAAATCTCTTTTTAATTCCAATTTCAAATCTCTTCTAAAATCAAATCAAATTCTTTTCAAATTTATTTCCAAATCTATTTTTCAATTCTCTTAACTTGCACTTGCATATCATGCATCATGCCTTTTTAAACATTATTTTCCAAAGTAAATAGGATTGAACATTAGTTAGTTGGAGACTCTCATAGGTGAATCTAGGGTAGATTGACATATAGGTACTGAAAGGGAGGGGTAGGGTGATGGCAAAGTACTTCTTCCCTACACGTAACCAACCTCCGAATCTAGAATCATTGTTTTCAAAGGCCAAACGGAGTTATTTTTCAAAAAGGGCTAAATGTTTTCCAAAGGTTGCGAAACAACCTGTTTTATTAAAAACCCTCTCTTGAGGAGATATTTTCAAAATCGTTTTCCAAAACCCTAAGTGTAGTTTTCTGATTATGCTTAATTTTTAGGTGACCTAACTCACCTTAATGAAGTTAGGTGGCGACTCCAAATTTTTTCTAAAAGCCCTTTATTCAAATCAATTTTCAATTCAAACCTAGTCGCACTCATTCTTTTAGGAGGGTGAGTTCTAATGAGAGAGTACAACATTTTTCCCGCTTGTGTGAGTATTCCTCGAGTGCAAAAAATCTGGGTGCGACAGCTGGCAACTCCGCTGTGCCTCTGCTAAACGGGATTGCTTAGCAACGACCTCCCCAGGCCGAGGGCCTTGCTCGGATGCCTTCCAAACCAACCCCAAACCAAACACCAGGACTATATAATCTCTCATTCGGATATCATCCCAACCCATTTGACCCTGCCACCGGAAATTGTCCCATTTGAAACATAGAACTCGAAGCCCTTTCAATTCCCGAACCATCAACCCAGCTGTGACCTCACCAAAGCTTGGTCCCCAATCATCAAAAACATCTGCAACACCTCCTCGGCCTAGGCGAACAAGCTGGCAAAAGCGAACGTTTACTAAACTCGCGTGCTCACAGACCGCGGCTTATTTTGGCCCCTTAGCAGCTGGATATCTGAAACCTGTACCTGCCCGACCCTAGCCCAATCTTGTACCTCATTACTTCAAATCTGCAGCAAGCTGTAAGTATCATTCAGATAGCCAAGGACATGACACTGAAGATTGTTTGACCCTCAGGCATAAGATTCAAGACCTGATAGATAACAAGATAATTGGGGTACGACCAACAAATCCTTCTCCGAACGGCCCTACAGACCCTCCACTGGACCACATTGTCAACATCGTTACGAAGTTTGGTAACAACAAGGTTTGTTTTGCTGCATGCCAAGAGATATATTACAAGGATGGGGAAGAGATGGAATACGACGATATGGAATAGAGGCGTACTCGGTTATGATGCAACCCCGATAAAATGTGCTTATATTCCCTTTGCTTAACCCCTAGAGCCTCGCAACAAACGAAGTTTTCTTTGTCAATCTCAATCTAAGACTGTCCTCCCCACACTGGGGCAGACAATTGTTTGAAAACTCTAGGAAGGGTATCCACCCCCACTGTGCTAAGGCAACAATGAAAGCTCTATAAATCAAGCAATCTAATTCAAAATGAAGAGAGGCCCTCATTTCATTTTCCATACAGTCAAAAGTAACCCCTTGCCAAACCTGTTGAGCCATCCATCTTTTTTCTGAGAAAACGCCAACCTAGGGATCACTGCCCACATTGGATAGATTGAACCACCAAGGAAAAGGTCTAAAGAAAAAGGGTCGAAGAATTAGTCGTTCCTTAAAAGAAAAAGAAAGGAAAAAGCAAAGGAAAGGATTCGCCAAGGGGCAAGAGGCCGAAAAGAAATAAAAAAAATAAAAAAATAAATAAAAAATCATCCTTTAAGGAAAGGCCTGAAGAAAATCAGCATGATTGAGTCATCTTCAAATTTTTGTACAAAGTTTCGTTTTAAGAAAGGTTTTGAAATAGGAAAGTGTTGAGAAATGTTTTTAATTAGGAAAGTTTAGTTTCAGAAAGGTTTAGAATTTGGAAAGTTTCAAGTTAAGAAAGTTTTGAACTTGGGAAGCTTAGAATTTGGAAAGATTTTAAATTAGAAAAGATTTAGAAAAGGTTTGAACTAAGAAAGTTTCAACTTAAAAAAGTTTTGAATTTAGAAAGATTTGAAATCTAAAAAGTTTAAGATTTAGAAAGTTTTAGAGTTTTAGTTTTAGAAAATCTTGAGATTAGGAAAGATTTGAAAACTTGGACTTGGAAAGTTAAGATTTGGAAAGGGGTAGAATTAGAAAAGGGTTGAATTAGGAAAGATTTGAAAGTTGAGTTTTAAAATTTAGGAAAGATTTTTATGTTCGAGTTTTGGAAACTTAAGATTTGGGAAAGTAAAAGATTAGGAAGGTTTTGAACTAGGAAAGATTTAGACTAGGAAGGGTTAAGATTCCTATTTCCTAAAGCAAGGGATTGGATTTTGTTTCTAAAAGAGAAAATTTGATTTTGTTTCAAAAAATGGAGGATTGGATCTAGTTTCCTAAACGGGAAGATTGGATTTGGTTTCCTAAAGGAAAGATTGGATTTGGTTTCTTAAAGGAAAGATGGGATTTGGCAAAGATTTGGAAAGCGGAAGCTTTAGAAACCCTAGATTTGGAAGGCTATAGTTTTGACGTAGAAAAGAGGTTTTGGAAATGTATATAGTTTGGATGTGAAAACAAGAGGTTTTGGAAACCTAGGTTTTAAGGCAAGTTTGTAAACCATGTTTTTGGGAAGAAAATTAGGGTTTCCTAATCATGAGTTCTAGGGCTTGATTTGGGCATTAAGAAAAGGGCTTTTTGGAAAGTGCGTTTTTGGAAACGAAAATTTTTAGAAGGGAGTCCTAGAGAGGAATTTTTGGAAAATGAATTTGAAGATAGAGTTTTTGGAAAGAGATTTTAAAAAAGGAGTTTTTGGAAAGTGTGTTTTTGGAAACGAAGATTTTGGAGGAAGACTCTAAAGAGGAGTTTTTAGAAGGAAAATTTTGGGAAGAGAGTTTTCAGAAAGATTTTTGGTAGAAAATTGTTGGAGAAAGTTTTTGGAATGAGTTTTAGGGAGCGTTTTTAGAAAGTGGATTTTGAGGAGAGTATTTTGGAAATGAGTTGAAAAATGGAGTTTTGAAAAATAGATTTTTGGATGGAGTTTTTGAAAACAACTTTGGAAAGAAGAATTTTTGGAAAGTATATTGAAAGAGAGATTTTTAGGAAGAGAGGCTTTTGAAAAGAGAGTTTTTAGAAGATATAAAAATATCTCACTTTCCTAAAGCGATTCTAACCATAAGAAGGCTAGAACCACTTTAAGAAAGTGGTTTTGAAAACAACAAGATTTAAAATTATGGACCATGAAAGTCACTTTAACTGTAACACTTTCCTGAAGCAATCCTAGCCATGGAAAGGCTATAATCACCCTAGGGTTGTGATTTTGAAAACATATTTTGAAAAAGGAGATTTTGATGCAATTTTGAAAGTAAGTTTAATGCAAACTTTGAAAACGAGTTTGAAAACAATTTTTGGAAGATGCAAGATCATGATATGCACAATGCAAGTTTGGGGTCGTGAACATACAAGGTTAAGGCTTCACCACATAATCAAGGGGGCCGAACCCACGTGGTCTCCGATTAGCCTAAAGGAAAGCGCCCGACACGGTGACCCTTTGATAGTCTAATCCTACACATGAACCGGGAGTCCCCTTGTTTCAAGCATGCAAAGAAAGGGGGAAAAGAGATGGGGGATTAAAATAGAGAAAACCCAAGTGGGTTAGGAGAAAGAAGAGAGAGGGGGAAGTGCAGAAACGTAAAATGAAAACCTACCTTGTGTCTTGTTTATTTTACGTGACTTGCTTGTCTTCGGTCTTCGTCTTTATCTTCGAGGGCTCATCTTCAAGGCTTCGGTTTGCAGCTCTTCAAGTCATCAAAGGAGGGTTGGAGACTAATGTATAAGTGTAAGAGGGTGTGTAGGAGTGTACGCAAGGCTAGGGTTTGTGTATGGTGGCTAGGTTTTGGAAAACCTAAGGAAGCTAGGGTTTAGGGGGGTGTTCGAGCTCTGTATATCGAATATTGGTGTTTTTAGATTGAGTTTGCGGACCTCTTTCACGCTGGAAAAGGCTCTGTATCTATAGAGGGGGGAATGTATTGGCGTCTGTTGCAGTGGCGCTAGGCCAAACATTATACTAGCGCCACTAGGAGTGGCGTTAGGCTAGTTTTTAGCTTAGCGCCACTACTAGTGGCGCCAACCACTTAGGAAATGTTTAAGATCAGCAAGCAACATATCTTTGACTAGATTTGGGCACCTGTACTAGTGACTACCATGTAATTTTTAGCATGGCTTCACTAGGAGTGACTCCGGAAAGTCCAAGAATGATTTAAGGGACCGGCAATGGCCCGGAAGGCTGGAAAAGAGCAGGAACACTTAGAATAGTGTCCCAGAGGTATTTGACTTGAAAAGTGAGGATAGGATGTGTTGGAAGGGTTGACCGGGCCTTTAGGGGCAAAACGGTCAACTAGGCCGGACTGCTACCGGGACGGACTCGGATTGCCCCAGAAGAAGATTCGAGATTTGAAAACATTATTCAAAATTTTTCCAAAGGTTGCTGGTTTGATACCTAGAGCCGGTGTGGCCGAAAAAGGTGACCGGCCCACCAGGGGCAAAACGGTCATTTCGCACCGGGTTTACTTGAACTGACTCGGAGTGATCTAAAAAGGTAAAGCAAGGTTGAGAACACTATAACAAGTAGTCTCAGAAGGTTACCAGTTTGATACCCAGAGCCGGTGTGGTTCCCGGGGCGTTCGGATGCCTAGGGAAAAAATGGTCATCTTGACCGAAAAGTCTCGGAAAAGGCCCAAGGGGCAGTTTGGTTATTTTTCACTGAAGTGGGCTAAAAGGCACTGGTGTTGACCTGGGTTTTGAGTGTTTCTGCCACTCTGACGGTGGTCACGTGATACATCAGTTTGTTGGCAATTCCCTATATCGACCTGTTTACGAGTATTTCCGCTACTCTTACAGTTGTGATATTTGCGAGTATTTTTGCTACTCTAACGGTTCGCGATCATTCTCGAGATTGCCTGATCTTAGGAAGCTGCTAAAGGGGACTTAGCACCTGAGAAGTCAATTTTCTCAGAAGGCGTGCCTAAACGGACATTTCTGCATTGGCGGGCTAGCAAGCGCCAAAGGTGGACCGTTCTACCATCTAGGGGACTTGGGGTCTCGTCTTGGTCTACAGGTTTAAAGGGACTTACCATTTTGAAGAGATTTTTTTTGAAAAACATGTAGGACCGTCTCGAGGAATAAACTATCTCGAAAGAGGGAATGGGATTGGAAAGGGGACTTATCGTCTTCAAAAAGACGTGCCTAATTGGGAACCGTCTCGAGGAATAAACTGTCTTGATAGAGGGATTGGAAAGGGGACTTACTGTCTTTGGAAAGACGTGCCTAATTTGGAACCGTCTTGAGGAATAAACTGTCCCGAGAGAGAGGTTGGAAAGGGGACTTACCATCTTCGAAAGGACGTGCCTGGTTTGGAATAGATTTATCGTCTGAGGAATCAACTGTCTTGAGAGAGGGGTTAGAGTTGGAATTGAAAAAGACAATGCCCCCTAAGGGTATTTTGGTCATTTTGCCTCTATTTGGGCTTGGTGGGCCCGCGAGGCGATGGATAGACGGGTTTTAGACTTAGAGAGTTGGTTTCGATTAGAATACGTCCATATTGACTTGAGTACAAGTCTGGACGGAGTGTAGACTGCCGAGTGGTCAAAAATGGAGTGCTTACAGCTGCCCCTCTTTTTCTGTCTTTGCTTGTTAAAGACAGAAAACGATAAAAGTAAGAGTCTCATGTTGACCCCGTGGCAGTCGGAGGGACGGACATTGGGAAACTTTCAACAACCGGGGTCGAAAACGGATAGCGGGCCCAAAAGGCCTTCGAAAATGGGATTTGGCGGGAAAGGGGGCAAAGCGGCCCAGAATTGGACCCTGGCGCCACTAGGAGTGGCGCCTTTGGCAGGAAAGGCTTGGCGCCTCTGCTAGTGGCGTTAGGCTTAAGGACAAAACTAGAAAATTTTCTGGTTCAAACACTTGCGGCATTTTGGAGAGATTTTGCAAATCCGAGAGACTTCGCGTGAAAATCGACTTGAACCTTGAAGGGGCACTTCTTGGAGACCACGGGTGATTGCCGGAAGGAGACCACATCGCCAGAAAAGTCGCCGGAAGAGAAGTTTTCGCCGGAGAACTTTCAAAAAGAGAGTTTTCAAATTTTCTTGATTTTGATATGTAGAACTTCGTTTGAATTATGTGAATGTTTTCATGTGTTTTGAACATGATGGTGACATTATTTTTGCATTTTGGTGCTTGGTTGATTGAATTTGAGTGACTTTTCATGATTATGCGAAGAGGGTTTTCTGCAAGAATAGTGAATTTGTTCCTACAAGTTTGGGCATTGGGTTTTCTAGCTATATTTTTGTGCCAAGTGCCTTAGAAAAATGTGTTTATCAACCGTATGAAGTTTTTTGATTTTTTAAAAACTCGGTGAATTTTTGATTTTTTTGAAAAAAAAGGAAAATACTTAGAAAATTTAGGAAAATGAGAAAACTCAGGAAATTGATGAAATTTTTAGAGTTTAAAATTTGAAAAAGGTAGGAATATTTTTGGAAAACATTTGAAATGATTTTGAAGAATTTTAAGGCATTTTTGAAAAACATGGATTTATTGGAAAAATAAAACATGTGTTTTTGAAAATTTTAAAAAATTGAAAAGTGTGTACGGGTGCTGATGTCATGTGATTGTGACGATGTGAAGTGCACGTTTTGTGTTTTGTGTCGATGTCATGGGTGTTGTAGGGGCCATTTTTGAACGAGACTTTGCCGAAATTTTTAGAAATTAGAAAAAGTTTTTAGAAATAAAATCTTTTTTAAAGGAAAAAGACAAATAGCCCCATCAAAATATGTGGAAATTTTGTTTTTGACTTATCATTTGAAGTCCTTTATTTGTTTTGTTTGTGTTAGTTGTTTATTTTATTTTACGTTATTATGTCCACTGTCTGCTTGATAGGCTAACACTTCTCGCCTTGGTTTACCTTTTCAGGATGACAGATGCAGTTTTGAGTCGACTGAGAGCTTGGCACAGTAGCTACCCTCTGGATGAGCATGATATCTTTCGCCGGTCCTTTGGAAGGGTGGCTTCACTTCTATCAGTGCGGCTCATTCCCGGGCTCATGGAGGCGGTGATTCCCTTCTGGCAACCTGACTTGTCTCTTTTCCGCTTTGGGGAATGGGAGCTTACCCCTACCACTCATGAGTATGGGTTTCTTCTTGGTTTCTGAGATGTTTCTGCCAATATTGTGGGACCCCTCTTTCTAGATGGTTGTATTACAGTGGTTTTGTCCTAGCTCAGATTTAGACGCGTAGTTCTTTCGTCTTCTTCTTTGCCCCAGTTTCCTTATGTCCCAGCAAAGTTCCTTTTTTCCCTTTTTGAGTTTCCCACGGGTATGCGAGTTCATTCAGGTGAGTGGCACACTTCTCAGGATTGGGCTGTTTCTCGTATGGTTGCTTTGGCCTTACTTCTACTGAACTTTTTGGTGTTCCCACGAGAAGATGATTTAATGGACTGTCGGCTCTGTGCACCGCTGGCCTTGATCCATAAGGGGCATTCCTATGCTCCCATGATTGTAGGGGAGACCTTCGTGAGTCTTACGAGATTCCAGCAGACCACTAACGCTCGTTTCCAGGGATGCGCTACTCTTTTCCAGCTCTGGGCGATTGGACACTTGTTTGTTACACCTTTGTTCCAGCATACATGGTATCCTGAGCTTGACCATATACATTCCCTGGCGAGATCTCAGGGTGTCATGGCAGATGAGGGGAGATTTCTACAGACCGTTGCATCCTGGGTTGACTACCTCCAGAGCATGAGGTTGGGCACTGTCTGGTGGTATTCAGAACTGGTTGGTAGGTATTGCTTGAGAGTTTGACCTTCCGGGAGGGCCTTCGTCCCCTAATAGGCCTGTGGGGTATTGCCCCTTTCTTCGGTATTCGAGTTCTACGACAGCTTGGTTGGAGTCAGGATATCCCTTTTTCAGCATCTGCAGCCGAGTTCACTCACTTCTTTGAGGCGTCGATCCCAAGAGCATTGGTGGAGAGAGTTATGGATACATGGAGATCTTTGCTTTCTCACGTTGATGATGATGGTCTGTTCTCTGTCATGCCCCTTGCGACTGACGCCTATCACTATTGGCTTCGACGCTACATGTTGGGTCCTAGTAAACTTGGGGATCTTCTTATCGAGACACCTTTACCTCCAGTAGGGTATACCAACTTTTTGGCTGCTATGATTGTTCAGGGGTGTCGTCACAAGCTGGACAACCGCCAACAAATACGGACATTGCATGACCGGTTGAGAGCGAGGGATGCTGAGGTAGCTTTGCTAGAGATGCAGATAGCAGCAGCCAGATCGACCCATGGTGATCTACCTTTGAGTGCTGCGAGGGGACGTAGGCGGCCACAGGGTATTCTAGACAACTCCACCTCCCTGGAGACCGATGTGACGGATAGCTAGTCCTTGTGGGAGACTGTGGAGTCCCTGACCCGTGAGAGGGACGTGCTTCGGGCCTGATGTGCACACTACGAGCAGGGCTAGCCGGGATCATTGGTGGCGGGTACTTCTTCGGGTGTTTTTCATATGGTTGGCAAGCCAGTGGATCCTTGCATGGCTGATTTCTCCTCTGATGATGATGGGGAGCGATATATTCTTGCCCCTCGGTCTTAGATTTACTGATTCCTACATTTGTAGAAAAACAAACTTTGTTTAGTATTATGGCTCTTTTTGTCTTATAAATTCATGACCTCTTGTACTTTTGATATGATTTTCCTGCATGATTAGTATAGCAACAAATTTCGGGAAAGTTGAATGAAAATCGCAGCTTAATGAAAAATAACTCCCTTTTGTTTGATTCTCTGACTCACTGATTGTCCCGCGAAAGGAACCCCTGCTTCCTTTAACCCTAACTGGGCTAAGCCAGAGAATGGCTTTCGAGACGCCTTCCGACTTTTACAATGTTGCTTTCATACATTAACTTCTAGGGAATGCAGTAGCTCGAGCTATTTCTTACATCTAAATCTCTTGCTCCCAACCCTCCCGCCCCTTTTTTTTTTTTTTTTTTGCTATTTTTACTACTAGTGCTCTTGAGGGTTTTCACCAATCCCAGCCCTGTCATTTTTGCACCAAGGCGCCTTTGCAGGTTTTCGCTAGGGTCCACAGTTTTGTATCTTGCCACATCCCTACCTTTTTACCTACGGCGCCCTTTCGGGTTTTCACCGCATCCTCAGGACGCGCTTAACTTTTCTCTCTTTTTTCTCTCTCTTTCCTTAGCTTGGTCTTCGGTATCTGTTGAGAAGCTCCTAAACGCTACTTGCATCATTCTCTAGCCAATGGCATATTTTAGTAAGCTCATTTGGACTAATCAATTTAACTCTAATCTGAGAGGACTTTTAGGGTTTGTGGTGTGGGTTTTTACTTTTGATAAGAAAAGGAAAAGGCTCAAGCCTACCATTCTACTAGTGATCACCATCAATAGTTTTTGGTTTAATGGCACTTTTTCTGCGTATTCCCATCTTTCTTCGGGTATCTCATCGCACACTTTTTTTTTTTTTGTTACCAATGACGTTAATACCAATGTTTGTGTGAACTTAAAGTAATACTTCAAGGGTTTTTTTTTTTTTTTTTTTTTCAGTGCCTCTACTTTGACTTAACATGATCACTTTGTTGGGGGAATGTTCCTGAAAGAAAGTAACCGGCTTTAAGGGTTTGACAAAGGTTATATATATATGCATTTTAATTGGATAGAAAATGAAATGAGGGCCTCTTGTCATCTAGGAATTAGATTGTTTAGTCCATAGAGCTTTAACCTTGAAACACTACCCTACTGATTATTGGAGAATGAGGAGAGTAGATTTTATTGCTTCTTCATAGAAACCAAAGGTCTAACTTTTGGAATCATATATAGTAGTGTTTGATAGCATCTGAATTCAATGGGTTAGGGAATTCTTGGCCATCCATTTCCTCCAAAACGAGAGCTCCTCCAGACAGGACCTTTTTTTACCACGAATGGCCCTTCATAATTTGGAGCAAATTTCCCCTATGCTGCCTTCTGATGGGGGAACACCTTTTTGAGCACCAAATCTCCCAATTGGAATGATCGAGGTTGTACTTTCTTATCAAACGTTTTGGCCATTCGCTTTCTGTAGCATTAAGCATGATAAATCGCAGCTAGTCGCTTCTTGTCCAGCAAACAAAGTTGGGCATACCGATCTTTAATGCATTCTGCTTCATCTAGTTTGGTTTTTGTTAAGATCCTTAAAGAAGGAACCTCAATCTCAATAGGGAAGACTGCCTCGGTGCCATAGACTAGCTCGAAAGGGGTGCTTCGGGTGGAGACCCTCATAGTAGTTCGGTAAGCCATTAGTGCAAAGGGAAGTTTCTCATGCCAATCTCTGTAGTTATCAATCATTTTTCGGAGTATTCTCGTAATGTTCTTATTGGCTGCTTCCACTGCTCCGTTCATCTGAGGTCAGTAGGTGACCAAATTCTGGTGAATAATGCGAAATGTTTGGCATAGCTTTGATATCAACTCGTTGTTCAGATTGGAAGCATTGTCAGTAATGAGTGAGTTGGGAATCCCGTACTGGCAGATGATGTGATTTTTTATGAACCTTTCTACGACCCTCTTGGTGACGTGAACGTAAGAGACGGCTTCCACCCATTTAGTGAAATAATCAATGGCGACCAGGATGAAGCGATGGCCGTTGGAAGCTTTAGGAGTGATTGGACCAATCATATCTATCCCCCACATTGAAAAAGGCCATGGGGCTGACATGGAATGGAGCTCAGTCGGCAGTGCTTTGATCTTATCCCCATGTATCTGGCACTTGTGACACCGAAGAACGTATCTAATACAATTTGACTCCATTGTTGACCAGTAATACCCTGTTCGGAGAATCTTCTTTGCAAGCGTGTGGCCATTCATGTGGGGACCGCAAACTCCCTCGTGCACTTCCTCCATAATAACTTTGGCTTCAGTGGTATTGACGCATCTTAGAGGTTCAAACCATGATCTCCTGAAAAGCTCATTTCCAGCCATGAAGTAGTGTCCCGCCAAATAACAAATGGTCTTCCTATTGCGTTGTGTTGCTACATCGAGGAACGTCCTAGCTTGGATATACCTCTGGATGTCATAAAACCATGGTTTCTCGTGGGGCTCAACAGTTGTGTGTAGGCAATAAGAAGGGACATCCCTGGTAAAGATCTGTAGAGGGGGTATTTCAGTGCTCGTGTCGACCTTGATTGCTGCAGCTAACGTAGCTAAGGCATCGGCAAAGCTATTCTCTGCCCGGGGTACATGACGAAAATCCACGCTTTTGAATAGCTGACACAAATCTTTAACCTATTGATGATACAGAGAAAGTTTGGCATCTCAAGTTTGGTACACATCCCTGGATTGCTGAATAACCAGATCTGAATCGCCTAGAACAACCAATTCGTCAATCTTCATTTCTAATGTCAATCTTAATCCCAGGATACAAACCTCATATTTAGCAATGTTATTGGTGCAGAGTTCAAGTTATAGCTTAACCACAATAGGATAGTGATTGCATGTTTATGACACTACTACCGCCCCAATGTCGACTCCCCTTTTGTTAGCAGCGCCATTAAAAAACATCTTCCACCCGGCTGGTACTTGCTCTTCAGTTGCATCATCAACGCATAGTATATCTTCATTGGGAAATTGGGGCTCCATGGATTGATAATCATCAATAGGGTACTCGGCCAGATAATCAGCTATTACCTGCCCCTTGACTGCTTTACGGGTAGTGAACACGATGTCAAATTCTAATAGGATCATGTGCCATTGAGCAATTCTGTTGGACAAGATTGGTTTCTCGAATATATACTTGAGGGGATCTATTTGAGAGATGAGGAAGATGGTATGATAGAGCATGTAGTGCCGGAGCCTATGAGCTGCCCAGGCTAACGCGCAACAGGTTTTCTCGAAATTCGAATACTTTGCTTCATACGGCAGGAATTTCTTACTGAGGTGGTAAATGCCTTGCTCTTTCCTTCCTGTTTCATCATGTTGTCCTAAAACACATCCCATGGAAGTATCCAAAACTGATATGTACATCAACAAAGGACGTCTTGGGGTTGGTGCCACTAGGACAGGAGGATTCCGCAGATATTCTTTGATTTTCTCAAAAACTATCTGACAATTATCATCCCATTCTGTTGGAACGTCTTTCCTAAGGAGTCTAAAAATAGGTTCGCATAGGTGGGTCATTTAGGCGATGAACCTGCTAATAAAGTTTAATTTTCCTAGAAAAGATCGAACCTCCTTTTCCCCTTTTGATGTTGGCATTTCGACGATGGACTTAACTTTGGCGGTATCAACTTCTATTCCTTTTTCGTTGACTATAAACCCCAGCAGCTTCCCTGAAGATACCCCGAATATGCATTTGGTAGGATTTAGCTTAAGCTAATACCTACGGAGGCGGTCAAACACCTTCTGCAGGTTGAACAGGTGGTCTTTCTTCTGTTTAGACTTGACGATCATGTCATCCACATAGATTTCTACTTCCTGGTGCATCATGTCATGGAATAAGGTTACCATGGCCTTTTTGGTAGGTTGCCCCTGCATTACAAAGTCCGAATGGCATGACTTTATAACAGTATTACTCCCCAGGGGATAATGAAAGCAGTCTTCTCCTGATCCTCTTCAGCTAGCTTGATCTGATTATATCCCAAAAAACCGTCCATAAAGGAAAACATTCCATGACCGGTTGTGTTGTCAACAAGCAAGTCTATGTGTGGGAGAGGAAAATCATCCTTTGGACTGGCCCTGTTAAGGTCCCGAAAGTCAATGCACATCCTCACCTTGCCATCTTTCTTAGGTACCGGGACAATATTAGCCAGCCATTGAGGATACTCTACTACTTGCAGGAATTCTGCCTGGAATTGTTTAATCACCTCCTCCTTGATCCTCAGGCTCCATTCGGGTTTCAATCTTCTTAGCTTCAGCTTAAAGGGTTTCATCTGCGGGTCCAAGGGTAGTCTATGTTCTACAATGGATTCATCCAGCCCAGGCATGTCTTGATAGGACCATGCGAAAACATCCAAGTATGCACGCAAAAGTTCCAATAATTCTTTATGCTGCCATTAATCTAGGCCTGTACCGATTCTAAGCTCTTTTGGATCCCCTTCATTTCCCAAATTAACGGTTTCTATTTCCTCAATGTTTGGGGTATTACGATTCTCATGTCTTTCTATTTGTTCTCGAATTTCCTCTGGCACCTCCTCTGTAAAATTTACATCTTCTTCAATTTCCAGTTGTTGGTAATGAAACTCGGTGTTCAAGTCATCATCTATCAAGATTGGCATTCTCCAGACTAGCTGAGTAAGATATCGAATGCAAGGGTCCTTGGCATGGAAAATAGTGTACAATGAATCAAACAAGAAAATAATATTTTTTTTCATTGATAACTTGATTTTAAAAAGTCAAGACAAATAAATTAAAAGGACAAAGTTTGTTTATGGTGAATCAGTTGCTCCGGAATCTCGCTCTAGTAAGCTTTGTATGGAAACTTGTGAGCACGGATGATGTCCTTGCTGGCCCAATTATGCAACCTTTCGCCTAGCAACATCGCTCGAATGGATCCATCTTGGGTTACTCTAATGCTGGCCGTCATGACGGGCGCTTCTTCTTAGACTTTTCTCTTCTTCTTAATTAATATACATATTCCTTCCCCCATGTCCAACTGCTTGAATTGATTCGAGAGTTCCACGACAGCTTTCTTATCAGCCCTCTTCTTCTGCACTATTTATATTTTCTCCTTTCTTGTGGGTTCATATCCCAACCCAAAGGTGGGTCCAGCCGATGGTATTTCTACAATTTTCGGTCTTCCTTGTAAACATCTCCCTAAGCCTTTGCCCAGATGGAAACCATTTGCTTTAAAGTACCGTACTATCATCTGAGAGTTCCTAGAATATTTTGGCTCCACTTGATCTTCTTTCTGCACAACAGTGATATATTCGAACGATTGAAAACAAGAGGGTAGTTTAGTGTCGGATGCAATGATATCAGCTTTGTATACAACGAGCTCTTTCTCAGCAAAAATAGAGATTAGCTTGGAGCCCACGATGAACTTGACTTTTTGATGAAAGCTAGAAGGAACCACACCCGCCGAATGAATCCAAGGCCTTCCTAACAGCAAATTGTAGATAGTCAGAATGTGTAGGACTTGAAATTTAATTATGGAGGTTACTGATCCTATCTTAACAAGCATTTCAATTTCTCCCATGGCTTCCCTCCGAGAACCATCAAAGGCACGAATGATCATACTACTATTTTTCAAATAGGTTTGGTCTATTCCCAGCCTTTCTAGGGTAGAATACGGTCAAACGGTTAAAGCTGGCCCATTATCTATCAATACTTTGGCTACCATTTTTCCTCATGTTCTTACAGCGATATGCAGAGCCCGGGTATGGCCTGTCCCATCGGCTGGAATCTCGTCATCAGAGAAGGTAATGATGTTTAGGGCCATGATGAGACTCACCATGTCATATAGATTATCTGGCGTGAAACTCTCAGGCACATAAGCATCCTTGAGGATCTTTATTAAAGCATTCCGGTGCACTTCAAAAGTGAGCAGCAAACCCAACAACGAAATATGGGCTGGGGCTTTCCTAAGTTATTCCATGATATCGTAGTCGACCTTTCCTAAAGCTTTGGTGAATTCTGACATCTCCTGATCTATTGGTTGGTTGGAGCATTCTCTTTCTTTATACTTCCCCCTTCCTTTTCCTTTCCACTCAACAGAGGTGTCGAAGCGCCCTGACCGAGTCATCCCCCCTATTTCTGTTACAGGCTCTCCGATGCCCTTATCAGGTGGGTAATTCCATGGGACGTTATGAAGACTAGGTATTGGCGCTTGGGTCATGGTGGGAAGAGTTATCCTTAGATTTATGAGCAAAGGGACTGCCACAGGTGACGGGTTGGTGAGAACGGGTAGAGTGGTGGGCATAATTGGCTTCTTTGGCAAGACTAAAGGTAGCTTAGGTCGTATGACTCCTTGGTTGTTGGTTTGAGGTTCAGGTCCAGCCATAGCGATCATGGGTTCAGATTCAAATAATGTAGTAAAGACAAGGTGATAATGGAAAGGGTCCAGTAAGGTTCCTATGGTTAGGTTCTTGTCGGGTTGATAAGATTACGTGGCATGAATTGTCCCTTCTAGAGTTGCGGTAAGTGGGTTGTACAGGGGAGTTTCTACTAACATTCCTGCTTTCCAATGGTATGTTCTCCTGAAGCTTGTGAACCATGGCCTTCACTATTATGGAGGATGTTGGACTAGTATTTATTACCTATAACAATGACGACAACAGTTACAAATTAGAGTTCGGTTCTTGGAGAATTCTATGCAATGTATGCCCCAGGGTGCCCCTCTTTAGGAGGGAGACTAGTCATGATGTATTGGCCCACTTTTGGAGATAGGGGATTTGCCCCTGTATGCAGATACTTTACCATCAAGTAGGAACCTTCAGCCATCCATCCATCCATTCATTCATAAAAATAAAAAAAGTATATTAAATTTTGGGTTTAAGATACAAAAAAAAAAAAAAAAAAAACATTTTAATAGGGGGAGGGGGAACATTTTCCTTTGGACTTCTATCTATCTACTTTTACAAAGGCAAATCCTAAACTACTCTTGAGTCTTCGGATTCCCCTTCCTTGGATTTGATGTCGAGGAGGTCGCTGAGAGACCTTGTGAATTGGTTGCCCCTTGTCTTCATGGCAATCTTATCTCCATGAGCATAGAGGGATTGGGGCCCCTCTTATGGAATGAATTGAGATGCATGCAATGAGTCCTTAGGGTCACGCGAGAACTCTCAGGGTTTGGGTAGGTTTAATGCAAGGGAGAGTGACCTTGGTGTCACTCTCAATGGGTTGATCATATGTAATGAAATGCAGTGACTTGAGTTACTTGGAATGCTTGTCTTGATATAGAATATTGAATGCATGGTATGCAAAGAGTATAAAGAAAGAGAATGCACTAGCAAGGTAAACATGCATGCATGAGCAGTTAAACAGGCATTATAATAGTATGAATATAGTCAATATAACAGCAGGAATATAAATGAAATTAAGAGCAATCGCCCTTTCCTTCGTGGTTTTGAAAACGGTGCTCGTGTTTTAAATCCAGCAGGGGTTCGGCTATGCATGGTGTCTATATGAGTATGAGGTTGAGGTTGACTAATGCATCCTAAAAAGGCTCGGTCCCTAGATCTTCAAACCTAGGCCCACTCCCCGAGGTGGTGCTTTGATCGGTTGGTGATCTGAGCAGGGGAACCATCAAGAGGCCGTAGGCGAAGAAACTGACACAGCATTTTGCTCACAACCAATATACCGTTCCCCCTTTCTAACTAGAAATGACATATCAGGGTAATAATGCAAGTATGCAGAATGCAGGTGCATATGCAGTGTGTGTGTGATTTTTAAAAGTGGAGGAAAGAGCCCAACAACTCCCATTCATCCTATTCATCGCATTCATGCATAACAGTTAATAAAATTTAAACAAAATGTGTACCTACAAAATAAAGATGCAAGTGTTAGTATGTGGATGGCAAACATAATACAAGATAATATAAATGCATGGTTTTTGAAAATAATTTTGAAAATTTAAAGCGAATAGAATTGAACCAAGTTAATTGAAGACTCTACATGGGTGAAGGGTAAAGAGACATGACTACGGCCTAACCCTCTAAGTCTCCCCAGTGGAGTCGCCAGCTGTCGCGCCCAAATTTTTCGCACTCGAGGAATACTCACACAAGTGGAAAAAATGCTGTACTCTCTCATTAGAACTCACTCTCCTAGAAGAATGAGTGCGACTAGGTTTGAATTGAAAAATTGGTTTGAATAAAGGGCTTTTAGAAAAAGTTTGGAGTCGCCACCTAACTTAATTAAGGTGAGTTAGGTCACCTAAAGACTAAGAATAATCCGAAGACTACACTTAGGGTTTTTGGAAAATGATTTTGAAAATATCTCCTCAGGAGAGGGTTTTTAAGGAAAACAGGTTGTTTGGCAACTTTTGGAAAACATTTAGCCCTTTTTGAAAAATAACTCCTTTTGGTCTTTGAAATCAGTGATCTAGGTTCGGAGGTTGGTTACGTGTAGGGAAGACGCACTAAGCCATCACCCTACCCCGCCCTTGCAATACCTACATGTCAATCTATCCTAAATTCACCTATGAGAGTCTTTAACTAACTATTGTTCAATCCTATCCACTTTGAAAATGAATGTTTGAAAAGAAACTAACATGATGCATGATATGCAAGTGTAAGAAAAGAGAGTTGAAAAATAGATTTGGAAATAAATTGATTTGATTTGAAAAGGAGAAGATGGAAGTTGAATTTGGAAAGAAAGTTTTGGAAATTGAAAATAGAGATTTGGAAACAGAAATTTGGAATTGGAAGTTTGAAAATAGATTGGAGATTTGAAAAGTTTGTCGAATTTGAGGTTTGGAAAATGTGGAGGAATTTGAAATTTGAAAGAAGTTTCGACCGCACCCATGAGGGTTGCCTACGTATCCTTTTGGAGGAATCAGGTCAGTCGTAGTTCGGACAAAAGTCCGATTGAAGATAGAAGAGTTGCTTGGAAGAAAGAGATTGAATTGGAAGATTTGAGAAGATTTAATTTTGGAAAGCTTGGTTTTAGAAAACCTAGACTTAGGAAAGAGAGAATTTAGAAAGGACTTGAGATTTTGAAAGATTTGACATGAATGTTGGACTTGGAAGATTTAAGAAATGATTGGATTTAGGAAATGTTCGAATTAGGAAAGGTCCGATTTAGGAAAGTTTTTAATTAAGAAAGTTTTCGACTTAGGAAATTTTTCGAATTAGAAAAGTTTTGAATTTGGAAAGTTTTGAATTTAGAAAGTTTTGAAATAGGGAAGTTTTGAAAATTGGAAAGTTTTGTTTTAAGAAAGGTTTTGAAATAGGAAAGTGTTGAGAAATATTTTGAATTAGGAAAGTTTCAAGTTAAGAAAGTTTTGAACTTGGGAAGCTTAGAATTTGGAAAGATTTTAATTTAGAAAAGATTTAGAGAAGGTTTGAACTAAGAAAGTTTCAACTTAAAAAGGTTTTGAATTTAGAAAGATTTGAAATCTAGAAAGTTTTAGAGTTTTAGTTTTAGAAAATCTTGAGATTAGGAAAGGTTTGAATTTAGGAAAGATTTGAAAACTTGGACTTGGAAAGTTAAGATTTGGAAAGGGGTAGAATTAGGAAAGGGTTGAATTAGGAAAGATTTGAAAGTTGGGTTTTAAAATTTAGGAAACATTTTTATGTTCAAGTTTTGAAAACTTAAGATTTAGGAAAGTAAAAGATTAGGAAGGATTTGAACTAGGAAAGATTTAGACTAAAAAAGGTTAAGATTCCTATTTCCTAAAGCAAGGGATTGGATTTTGTTTCTAAAAGAGAAAATTTGATTTTGTTTTCAAAAATGGAGGATTGGATATAGTTTCCTAAATGGGAAGATTGGATTTGGTTTTCTAAAGGGAAGATTAGATTTGGTTTCTTAAAGGAAAGATGGGATTTTGCAAAGATTTGGAAATGGGAAGTTTTAGAAACCCTAGATTTGGAAGGCTATAGTTTTGATGTAGAAAAGAGGTTTTGGAAATGTATATAGTTTGGATGTGAAAACAAGAGATTTTAGAAACCTATGTTTTAAGGTAAGTTTGTAAACCATGTTTTCGGGAAGAAAATTAGGGTTTCCTTATCATGAGTTCTAGGACTTGATTTGGGCATCAAGAAAAGGGCTTTTTGGAAAGTGCGTTTTTGGAAATGAAGATTTTTAGAAGGAAGTCCTAGAGAGGAGTTTTTGGAAAGTGAATTTGAAGATAGAGTTTTTGGAAAGAGATTTTAAAAAAGGAGTTTTTGGAAAGTGTGTTTTTGGAAACGAAGATTTTGGAGGAAGACTCTAAAGAGGAGTTTTTTGAAGGAAAATTTTGGGAAGAGAGTTTTTAGAAAGATTTTTGGTAGAAGAATGTTGGAGAAAATTTTTGGAAAGAGTTTTAGGGTGCGTTTTTAGAAAGTGGATTTTGAGAAGAGTATTTTGGAAAGGAGTTGAAAAAGGGAGTTTTGAAAAATAGATTTTTGGAGGGAGTTTTTGAAAACAACTTTGGAAAGAAGAGTTTTTGGAAAGTATATTGAAAGAGAGATTTTTAGGAAGAGAGGCTTTTGAAAAGAGAGTTTTTAGAAGGTATAAAAATATCTCACTTTCCTAAAGCGATTCTAACCATAAGAAGGCTAGAACCATTTTAAAAAAGTGATTTTGAAAATAACAAGATTTGAAAATATGGACCATGAAAGTCACTTTAAATGTAACACTTTCCTAAAGCAATCCTAGCCATGGAAAGGCTAGTATCACCCTAGGATTGTGATTTTGAAAACAAGTTTTGAAAAAGAGGATTTTGATGCAATTTTGAAAACAAGTTTAATGCAAATTTTGAAAACGAGTTTGAAAATGATTTTTGGAAAATGCAAGATAATGACGTGCACAATGCAAATTTGGGTTCGTGAACATACAAGGTTAAGGCTTCACCACATAATCAAGGGGGCCGAACCCACGTGGTCTCCGGTTAGCCTAAAGCAAAGCCCCTGACACGGTGACCCTCCGATAGTCTAATCCTACACATGGACCGGGAGTCCCCTTGTTTGAAGCATGCAAAGAAAGGGGGGGAAAGAGATAAGGGATTAAAATAGAGAAAACCCAAGTGGGTTAGGAGAGAGAAGAGAGAGGGGGGAAGTGCGGAAATTTAAATAGAAAACCTACCTTGTGTCTTGTTTATTTTGCGCGTCTTGCTTTCTTAAGTTTTTGCTTCACTTCAGTCTTGATCTTCGAGGGCTCGTCTTTAATCTTCAAGGCTTCGGTTTGCAGCTCTTCAAGTCTTCAAAGGAGGGTTGGAGGCTAATGTATAAGTGTGTGAGGGTGTGTAGGAGTGTATATGAGGCTAGGGTTTAGTGTATGGTGGCTAGGGTTTGAAAAACCTAGGGTGGCTAGGGTTTGGAAAACCTAGGGTGGCTAGGGTTTAGGGATTGTTTGAGCTCTGTATATCGAATATTGGTGTTTTTAGACTGAGTTTGCGGACCCCTTTCACGTTGGAAGAGGCTCTGTATTTATAGATGTGGGAATGCATTAGCGCCTGTTGCAGTGACGCCAGGTCAAAAATTACACTAGTGGCGCCAGCCATTTAAGAAATGGTTAAGGTCGGCAAGCAACGTATCTTTAACTAGATTTGGGCGCCTGTACTAGTGATTACCATGCAATTTTTAGCCTGGCTTCACTATGAGTGACTTTGGAAAGTTCGGGAATGATTTGAAGAGGCCGGGAATGACCCGGAAGGCCGAAAAAGAGCAGAAACACTTAAAATAGTGTCCCGGAGGTATTTGACTTGAAAAATGAGGATATGATGTGTCGGAAGGGTTGACTGGGCCTTTAAGGGCAAAACGGTCAATCGAATCGGAAAGCTACCGGGATGGACTCGGACTGTCCCGGAAGAAGACTTGAGAATTGGAAACATTATTCAGAATGCTTCCAAAGGTTGCCGGTTTGATTCTTAGAGCCGGTGTGATCGGAAAAGGAGACCGGCCCACTAGGGGCAAAACGGTCATTTTGTACCGGGTTTGCCGAAGCTGACTTGGAATGATCCAGAAAGGTATAGGGAGGTTTAGAACACTATAAAAAGTAGTCTCAGAAGGTTACCGGTTTGATACCCAGAGCCGGTGTGGTCGAAAAAGAGGACCGGCCCTCCAGGGGCAAAACGGTTATTTTGTACCGGGTTTGCCGGAATTGACTCGGAAGGATCCAAAATGGTAGAGGAAGGTTGGGAATACTATAAGAAGTATTCTTGGGAGGTTACCTGTTTGATACCTAGAGCCGGTGTGGTTCCCGGGGCATTCGAATACCTAGGGGCGAATTGGTCATCTAGACCGGAAAGTCTCGGAAAAGGCCGAAGGGGTAGTTTGGTCATTTTTCACCGAAGTGGGCTAGTAGGCACCGGTGTTGACCTGGGTTTTGAGTGTTTCCATCACTCTGACGGCGGTCGTGTGATACAGGGGTTTGTTGGCAATTCCCTATATCGACCTGTTTACGAGTATTTCCGCTACTCTGATGGTTGTGATGTTTGCGAGTATTTCCACTATTCTGATGGTTCGCGATCATTTCTGAGACTGCTTGATCTTGGGAAGCTACTAAAGGGACTTAGCGCCTGGAAGTCAACTTTCTCGGAAGGTGTGTCTAAATTGACATTTTTTGCATTGGCGGGCTAGCAGGCGCCAAAGGTGGACCGTTCTACCATCTAGGGGACTTGGGATCTCGTCCCAGTCGACAGGTTTAAAGGGACTTACCGTTTCGAAGAGATTTTCTTCAAAAAAACATGTCGGACCGTCTCGAGGAATAAACTATCTCGAGAGTGGGATTAGAACTGGAAAAGGGGTCTTATCATCTTCGAAAAGACGTGCCTGATTTAGAACCGTCTCGAGGAATAAGCTGTCTTGAGAGAGGGATTGGAATTGAAAAGGGGTCTTATCGTCTTCGGAAAGATGTGTCTGATTGGGAACCGTCTCGAGGAATAAACTGTCTTGAGAGAGGGATTGGAAAGGGGACTTACCGTCTTTGGAAAAACGTGCCTGATTTGGAACCATCTCGAGGAATAAACTGTCTCGAGAGAGGGGTTGGAAAGGAGACTTACCGTCTTCGGAAAGACGTGCCTAGTTTGGAATAGATTTACCGTCTCGAGGAATCAACTGTCTCGAGAGAGGGGTTGGAGTTGGAATTAGAAAAGACAATGCCCCCTAAGGGCATTTTGGTCATTTTGCCTCTATTTGGGCTTGGTGGGCCCGCGAGGCGATGGACAGATGGGATTTAGACTTAGAGAGTTGGTTTCGATTAGAATACGTCCATATTGACTTGAGTACATGTCTGGACAGAGTGTAGATTGCCGAGTGGTAAAAAATGCACAGTCTACACTCCCCAGCGGCAACTCCAACCCCTCTCCACTCCCCAGTGGAGTCGCCAGCTGTTGCGCCTATATTTTTCGCACTCGAGGAGTACACACACAAGCGAGAAAAATACTGTACTCTCTCGTTAGAACTCACCCTCCTAGAAGAATGAGTGCGACTAAGTTTGAATTGAAAATAGATTTAAATAAAAGGCTTCTAGAAAATGATTTGGAGTCGTCGCCTAACTTGATTAAGGTGAGTTAGGTCACCTAAAAACTAAGCAGAATCCGAAGACTACACTTAGGGCTTTTGGAAAAGGTTTTTGAAAATATCACCTTCAGAGAGGGTTTTTAAGAAAACGGGTTGTTTAGCAACCTTTGGAAAACATTTAGCCATTTTTTAAAATAACTCATTTTTAGTCTTTGAAAACAGTGATCTAGGTTCGGAGGTTGGTTACGTGTAAGGAAGATGCACTAAGCCATCACCCTACCCCGCCCTTTCAGTACTTACATGTCAATCTACCCTAGATTCACCTATGAGAGTCTTTAACTAACTAATGTTCAATCCTATTTACTTTGGAAAAGAATGTTTAAAAAGACATGATGCATGATATGTAAGTGCAAGTTAAGAGAATTGAAAAATAGATTTGGAAATAAATTTGAAACGAATTTGATTTGATTTTAGAATAAATTTGAAATTGGAATTAAAAAGAGATTTGAAAAGAGTTATAGAATTGGAAACTTGAAAGAATGTTGTAGGATTGGAGATTGGAAAGAAGTTGTAGAAATAGAAATTTGAAACATGTTGTGGAATTTGAGATTCGAAAATGTTGTGACCGCACCCATGAGAGTTGCCTATGTATCCCTTTGGAGGAATCAGGTCAATCATAGTTCGGACAAGAGTTCGATTGAAAATAAAATGTTTGATTTGAAAAAGGAGTTGAATTGGAATTTTGATTTGACTTGAACTTAAAATAAAATATTAAAGATTGGAATTTAGAATTTTGAAATTGAAAAGGTTGAATTTTGATTTGGAAAGATAGAACTTGAAAGAAAGATTTAGACTAGTTTTGGAAAGATGAAGGTTTAGGAAACCTAGACTTAGGAAAGATAGGATTTTAGGGAAGGACTTGAGATTAAGAAATATTGGATTTGAATGTTGGATTTGGAAAGATCTTGGAAGATTTGGAAACTTGGAATTTAGGAAAGATTCGGACTAGGAAAGTTTCGAATTAGGAAAGTGTCATTTTAGGAAAGTTTTGGAATTAGGAAAGTTTTCGACTTAGGAAAGTTTTCGAATTAGAAAATTTTCGAATTAGGAAAGTTTTGAATTTGGAATGTTTTGAAATAGGAAAGTTTTGAAAATTGAAAAGTTTCGTTTTAAGAAAGGTTTTGAAATAGGAAACTGTTGAATTTAGAAATGTTTTGAATTAAGAAAGTTTAGTTTAAGAAAGGTTTAGAATTTGGAAAGTTTCAAATAAAAAAAGTTTTGAACTTGGGAAGCTTAGAATTTGAAAAGATTTAAAATTAGAAAAGATTTAGAAAAGGTTTGAATAAAAAAGTTTCAACTTAAAAAAGTTTTGAATTTAGAAAAATTTGAAATCTAGGAAGTTTAAGATTTAGAAAGTTTTAGAGTTTTAGTTTTAGAAAATCTTGAGATTAGGAATGGTTTGAGTTTAGGAAAGATTTGAAAACTTGGACTTGGAAAGTTAAGATTTGAAAAGGGGTAGAATTAGGAAAGGGTTGAATTAAGAAAGATTTGAAAGTTGAGTTTTAAAATTTAGGAAAGATTTTTATGTTCAAGTTTTGAAAACTTAAGACTTAAGAAAGTAAAAGATTAGGAAGGTTTTGAACTAGGAAAGATTTAGACTAGGAAGGGTTAAGATTCCTATTTCCTAAAGAAAGGGATTGGATTTTTAAAAGAGAAAATTTGATTTTGTTTCCAAAAACGGAGGATTGGATCTAGTTTCCTAAACGTGAAGATTGGATTTGGTTTCCTAAAGGGAAGATTAGATTTGGTTTTTTAAAGGAAAGATGGGATTTGGCAAGGATTTGGAAAGGGGAAGTTTTAGAAACCCTAGATTTGGAAGGCTATAGTTTTGTCGTAGAAAAGAGGTTTTGGAAATGTATATAGTTTGGATGTGAAAACAAGAGGTTTTGAAAACCTAGGTTTTAAGACAAGTTTGAAAATCATGTTTTTGGAAAGAAAATTAGGGTTTCCTAATTGTGGGCTCTAAGGCTTGACTTGGGCACCTAGAAAAAGGATTTTTTGGAAAGTGTGTTTTTGAAAACAAAATTTTTGGAAGGAAATCGTAGAGAGGAGTTTCTAGAGGGAAGATTTTGGAAAGAGAATTTTTTAGAAAGATTTTTGGAGGGAGATCGTTGGAGAGAGTTTTTAGGATAGTGAATTTAGGGAGCGTTTTTAGAAAGTGAATTTTGGAGAGAGCATTTTGGAAAGGAGTTTTGAAAAATAGATTTTTGGAAGGAGATTTTGAAAACAACTTTGGAAAGGATAGTTTTTAGAAAGCACGTTGAAAGAGGAGGTTTTAGGAAAAGAGATTTTTTTGAAAAGAGAGTTTTTCTAAGGTATAAAAACATCTCACTTTCCTAAAGCGATTCTAACCATACGAAGGTTAGAACCACTTTAAGAAAGTGGTTTTGAAAATAATGAGATTTGAAAATATGGACCATGAAAGTCACTTTAAATGTAACACTTTTCTAAAGCAATCCTAGCCATGGAAAGGCTAGAATCACCCTAGGATTGTGATTTTGAAAACATGTTTTGAAAACTGAGATTTTGATGTAATTTTGAAAACAAGTTTAATGCAAGCTTTGAAAACTAGTTTGGAAACGATTTTTGGAAGAATGCAAGATGATAATATGTACAATGCAAATTTGGGGTCGTGAACATACAAGGCTAAGGCTTCACCACATAATCAAGGGGGCCGAATCCACGTGGTCTCCGGTTAGCCTAAAGGAAAGCCCTTGACACGGTGACCCTCTGATAGTCTAATCCTACACATGGACCGAGAGTCCCCTTGTTTCAAGCATGCGAAGAAAGGGGGGGAAAGAGATGGGGGATTAAAATAGAGAAAACCCAAGTAGGTTAGGAGAAAGAAGAGAAAGGGGGAAGTGCAGAAACGTAAAACGAAAACATACCTTGTGTCTTGTTTATTTTGCGCACCTTGCTTGTCTTTGGTCTTCATCTTGATCTTCGAGGGTTCGTCTTCAAGACTTTGGTTGGCAGATTTTCAAGTCTTCAAAGGAGGGTTGGAGGCTAATGCATAAGTGTAAGAGGGTGTATAGGAGTGTATGTAAAGCTAGGGTTTGTGTATGGTGGCTAGGTTTTGGAAAACCTAAGGAAGCTAGGGTTTTAGGGGGTGTTCGGGCTCTGTATATCGAATATTAGTATTTTTAGACTAAGTTTGTGAACTGTCGCGCCCAAATTTTTCGCACCCGAGGAATACTCACCCAAGCGGGAAAAATGCTGTACTCTCTCGTTAGAACTCACCCTCCTAGAAGAATGAGTGCGACTAGGTTTGAATTAAAAATTAGGTTTGAATAAAGGGCTTTTGAAAAAGATTCAGAGTCGCCACCTAACTTGATTAAGGTGAGTTAGGTCACCTAAAACTAAGAGTAATCCGAAGACTATACTTAGGGTTTTTGGAAAAAGGTTTTTGAAAATACCTCCTCAAGAGAGAGTTTTTAGGAAAACAGGTTGTTTGGCAACCTTTGGAAAACATTTAGCCCTTTTTTAGAAAAATGACTCCTTTTGGTCTTTGAAAACAGTGATTCTAAGTTCGAAGGTTGGTTACGTGTAGGGAAGACGCACTAAGCTATCACCCTACCCCGCCCTTTCGGCACCTACATGTCAATCTACCCTAGATTTACCTACGAGAGTCTTCGATTCACATATGTTCAATCCTATTCACTTTGAAAAACAATGTTTGAATAATATGATGCATGATATGCAAGTGCAAGATAAGAGAATGGAAAGATAGATTTGAAAAGAAGTTGGATTTGATTTGAAAGAGATTTGAAGAAATAGAATTGAAATTGAAAAGCTTGAAAACTTGAAAATAGGAATTTGAAAATAGAAATTTTGAAATTGAAATTTGAGATTTGAGAAGATTTTGAAAACCACACCCATGAGGGTGGAATTGAAAGTTTGAAAAGTATTGTGACCGCACCTATGAAGGTTGCCTACGTATCCCTTTGGGGGAATCAGGTTAGTCGTAGTTCGGACAAGAGTCCGATTGAAAATAGATTGATTTGAAGAGAGAGATTGGATTGGAAGAAAGAGATTGAATTGAGATTAGAAAAGGAGATTGGAAATTGGAATTGAGAAGATTGGACTTGGATTTGAGAAGATTGATTTTGGAAGAAAGATTTAGACTTGTTTTTAGAGAGATGAAGGTTTTAAGAAACCTAGACTTAGGAAAGAGACTTAGGAAAGGTTTGACTTGACTTGGAAGGTTTAGGAGATTAGGAAAGGTTGGATTTAAGAAATGTTTGAATTAGGAAATGTTCGATTTAGGAAAGTTTCGAATTAGGAAAGTTTCATTTTTGGAAAGTTTTCGAATTAAGAAAGTTTCATTTTTGGAAAGTTTTCGAGTTAGGAAAGCTTTGAATTAGGAAAGTTTTCAAATTAGGAGAGTTTCGAAATTAAGAAAGTTTTGAAATTAGGAAAGTTTTGAATTAAGAAAATTTTGAATTTAGAAATGTTCGAAAAAGGGAAGTTTTGATTTTGGAAAGTTTTGAAAACAAGGAAGTTTTGAAAATACGAAAGTTTCGTTTTGGGAAAGGTTTGAAAAAGGAAAGTTTTCAGTTTAGGAAATGTTTGAATTAAGAAAGTTTTCAACTTAAGAAAGTCTTGAATTAAGAAAGTTTTGAATTTAGAAAAGTTTTAGATTTGAAAAGATTTTGAAGTTTTGGAAAGTTTAGAATTTGGAAAGATTTGGGTTTAGAAAGATTTAACTTAAAAAGTTTCAAATTTAGGAAGCTTAGAATTTTAGAAAGATTTGAAATTTAGAAAATTTAGGATTTAGAAAGTTTTTAGGTTTAAATTTTAGAAAGTCTTGAAATTAGGAAAGGCTTGAGTTTAGGAAAGGTTTGAAAACTTAGGTTTAAAAAGTTAAGATTTGAAAAGAGGGTAGAATTAGGAAAGGGTTGAATTAGGAAAGATTTGAAAGTTGAGTTTTTAAAATTTAGGAAAGATTTTTATGTTCAAGTTTTGGAAACTTAAGATTTAGGAAAGTGGAAGATTAGGAAGGATTGGAATTAGGAAAGATTTGGATTAGGAAGGGATTGGATTTGGTTTCTAAAAGAAAAATGTTGGATTTTGTTTCCTAAAACGGAGGACGGGATCTAGTTTCCTAAACGGGGAGATTGGATTTGGTTTCTTAAAGAGAAGATAGGATTTGACAAGAATTTGGAGAGGGAAATTTTAGAAACCCTAGTTTTGAAAAATTGTAGTTTCGACGTAGAAAATAGGTTTTGGAAACATGTATAGTTTTGATGTAGAAAACAAAAGATTTTGGAAACCTAGGTTTAGGGCAAAGTTTGAAAATTGTGTTTTCGGAAAGAAAATTAGGGTTTCCTAATTGTGGGTTCTAGGGCTTGATTTGGGGCTCTAAGGAAAGAGTTTTTGGAAAGTGTGTTTTTAGAAACGAAAGTTTTTCTAGAAAGGAATCCTAGAGAGGAGTTTTTGGAAAGTGAATTTAGAAAGAGAGTTTTTGGAAAAGATTTTAAAGAGAAGGAGTTTTGGAAGGTGTGTTTTTAGAAACGTAGATTTTGGAAGGGAAATCCTAGAGGGGAATTTCTAGAAAGAAGATTTTAGAAAGAGAGTTTTTGGAAAGATTTTTGGAGAGAGTTTTTAGAAAGTGGATTTTGAGGAAAAGATTTTGGAGAGGAGTGGGAAAAGAGAGTTTTGAAAAATAGATTTTGGAAGGGAGTTTTTGAAAACAATTTTGAAGAGGAGAGTTTTAGGAAAGTATATTGAAAAAGGAATTTTTAGGAGGAAATTCTTGGAGAGAGAGAGAGTTTTTGGAAAGTACAAAAACATCTCACTTTCCTAAAGCGATTCTAGCCATAAGAGGGCTAGAACCACTTTAAGAAAGTGGTTTTGAAAACAAAGTTTGAAAATATAGGCCAAAAGGCCACTTTTAATATAACACTTTCCTAAAGCAACCCTAGCCATGGAAAGGCTAGAATCACCCTAGAATTGTGGTTTTGAAAACAAGTTTTTGAAAAAGAGATTTTGATGCAATTTTGAAAACAAGTTTGAAAACGATTTTTTGAAAAACAACTTTGAAAATGAGTTTTGGAAGATGCAAGACTATGATATGCACAATGCAATTTGGGGTCGTAAACATACAAGGTTAAGGCTTCACCACATAATCAAGGGGGCCGGACCCACGTGGTCTTTGGTTAGACTATAAGAAAGCCCCCGACACGGTGACTCTCCAATAGTCCAATCCTACACATGGACCGGGAATCCCCTTGTTTCAAGCATGCAAAGAAAGGGGGGGAAAGAGATGGGGGATTAAAACAGAGAAAACCCAAGTGGGTTGGAGAGAGAAGAGAGAGGGGGAATGCGGAAATTTAAATAGGGAGCCTACCTTGTTTCTTGTTTATTTTGCGCGACGTGCAGTCTTCGGTCTTCGGTCTTTGTCTTGGTCTTCTTCTTCAGTCTTCAAGGGTTGTCTTCAAGCTTTAGATGGCAGCTCTTCAAGTCTTCCCAGGATGGTTGAAGGTTAGGGTATGAGTGTATAGAGGAGTGTATGAGTGTATAGGAGGCTAGGGTTTGTGTATAGTGGCTAGGGTTTGGAAAAACCTAGGGAGGCTAGGGTTTTGGAGGTGCTCGAGCTCTGTGTATCGAAATATGAGATTCTTAGGTTAAGTTTGCAGACCCCTTTCACGTTGATCGAGGCCTGTATTTATAGAGGGAAGACAAGCCTGGCGCCTGTTGTAGTGGCGCCAGGGCAAAATTTACACTGGCGCCACTAGTAGTGGCGCCAGGCCATTTTTTGGCTTGGCGCCACTGCTAGTGGCGCTAGCCATTTAGGAAACAATTAAGGTCGGCAAGCAACGTATCTTTGACTAGATTTGGGCGCCTGTACTAGTGACTACCATGTAAACTTTGGCCTGGCTTCACTAGGAGTGACTCCAGAAAGTCCAGGAATGATTTGAAGGAGCCGGGAGTGACGCGGAAGGCCGGAAAGGAGCAGGAACACTTAAAATAGTGTTTTGGAGGTATTTGACTTGAAAAGTGAGGGTAAGATGTGTCGGAAAGGTCGACTGGGCCTTTAGGGGCAAAACGGTCAACCGGACCAGAAAACTGTCGGGACAGACTCAGACTGTCCCAGAAGAAGACTTGGGATCTGGAAACATTATTTAGAATGTTCCCAGAGGTTTCCGGTTTGATTCCCAGAGCCGGTGTGGTCGGAAAAGGAGACCGGCCCACTAGGGGCAAAACGGTCATTTTGCACCGGGTTTGCCGGAACTGACTCGGAATGGTCCTGAAAGGTAAAGGAAGATTGAGAATACTATAAAAAGTGTTCTCGGGTCATTACCGGTTTGATACCCAGAGCCGGTGTGGTCGGAAATGGAGACCGGCCCACCAGGGGCAAAACGGTCATTTTGTACCGGGTTTGCCGGAACTGACTCGGAATGGTCCTAAGGGTAATTTGGTCATTTTTCACCGAAGTGAGATAACAGACACTGGTGTTGACCTGGGTTTTGAGTGTTTCCGCCACTCTAACGGTGTGAGTATTTCGGCTACTCGGACGGGGTTGACGATTTGAGAGTACTTTCGCTACTCTAACGGTTCTGTGAGTATTTCCGCTACTCTAACGGTTCTGTGAGTACTTCTGCTACTGTAACGGTTCTGTGAGTATTTTCGCTACTCGGACGGCTCCGTGAGTACTTCCGCTACTCTAACGGTTGAGTATTTCCACTACTCGGACAGCTCTATGAGTATTTCCGCCACTCCGACGGTTTTGTGAGTGTTTTACTGCTCGGATCGTCTCGAGGAATAAACTGTCTCGAGAGAGGGATCGGAATTGGAATAAGAAAGGACAATGCCCCTAAGGGCATTTTGGTCATTTTGCCTCTATTTGGGCCTGACAGGCCCGCGAAGCGATGGAAAGGTGGAATTTAGACCTAGGGAATTGGATTCAATAGGAATATGCCTGAAATGACTTGAAAACAAGTCTAGACGGAGTGTAGACTGCCGAGCGGTCAAAAATGGGGTGCTTACATGAACCTCTTTCACGCTAGAAGAGGTTCTGTATTTATAGAGAGAGGAATGCACTGGCGCTTGTTGTAGTGGCGCCAGACCAAACATTACACTAGCGCCACTAGGAGTGGCGCTAGGCCATTTTTTGGCTTAGCGCCACTACCAGTGGCGCCAACCATTTAGAAAATGTTTAAGGTCGGTAAGCAACGTATCTTTGACTAGATTTGGGCGTATGTACTAGTGACTACCATGTAATTTTTAGCCTAGCATCACTAGGAGTGACTCTGGAAAGTGCAAGAATGATTTAAGGGATTGGGAAATGCCTAAAAGGCTGGAAAAGAGCAAGAACACATAGAATAGTGTCCCAGAGGTATTTGACTTGAAAAGTGAGGATAGGATGTGTCGGAAGGGTTAATCGGGCCTTTAGGGGCAAAATGATCAATCGGGCCAGAAAGCTACCGGGACGGACTCAGACTGTCCCGGAAGAAGACTCGAGATTTGAAAACATTATTCAGAATGTTCCCAAAGGTTGCCGGTTTGATACCCAGAGCCGATGTGGCCGGAAAAGGTGATCGGCCCACCAGGGCTAAAATGGTCATTTCACATCGATTTTACCGGAACTGACTCGGAATGATCCGAAAGGATGAAATGAGGTTGAGAGTAGTATAAAAATCATTTGCGGAAAGTTACTGGTTTGATACCTAGAGCCAGTGTGGTCGGAAAAGGAAACCGGCCCACCAGGTGTAAAACGGTCATTTTATACCGGGTTTGCTGGCATTGACTCGGAATGATCCGGAAGGATGAAAAGAGGTTGAGAATACTATAAAAAGCATTCTCAGGAAGTTACCGGTTTGATACCCAGAGCCGGTGTGGTTCCCAGGGTGTTCGGATGCCTAGGGGTAAAATGGTCATCTTGACCGGAAAGTCTCGGAAAAGGCCCAAGGGGCAGTTTGGTTATTTTTCACCGAAGTGGGCTAGCAAGCACTGGTGTTGACCTGGGTTTTGAGTGTTTTCGCCACTCTGACGGTGGTCACATGATACAGGAGTTTGTTGGCAATTCCCTATATCGACTTGTTTACGAGTATTTCCGCTACTCTGAAGGTTGTGTTGTTTGCGAGTATTTCCGCTACTCTAACGGTTCGTGATCATTCCCGAGACTACCTGATCTTGGGAAGCTGCTAAAGGGGACTTAGCGCCTGAGAAGTCAATTTTCTCGGAAGGCATGCCTAAACGGACATTTCTGCATTAGCGAGCTAGCAGGCGCCAAAGTTAGACCGTTCTACCATCTAGGGGACTTGGGGTCTCGTCCCGGTCGATAGGTTTAAAGGGACTTACTGTTTTGAAGAGATTTTCTTCAAAAAATGTGCCGGACCATCTCGAGGAATAAACTATCTCGAGAGAGGGATTGGAAAGGGGACTTACTATCTTCAGAATGACGTGCCTAATTTGGAACCGTCTTGAGGAATAAACTGTCTCGAGAGAGGGATTGGAAAAAGGGACTTACTGTATTCAGAAAGATGTGCCTAATTTGGAACCGTCTCGAGGAATAAACTGTCTCAAGAGAGGGATTGGAAAGGGGACTTACTGTATTCGGAAAGACGTGCCTGATTTGGAACTGTCTCGAGGAATAAACTGTCTTGAGAGAGGGATTGGAAAAGGGGACTTACCGTCTTCGGAAAGACGTGCTTGATTTGGAACTGTCTCGAGTAATAAACTGTCTCGAGAGAGGCATTGGATTTAGAAAGGTATCTTATCGTCTTCAGAAAGACGTGCCTAATTTGGAACCGTCCTAAGGAATAAGCTGTCTCGACAGAGGGATTGGAATTGGAAAGGGGACTTGCCGTCTTCGGAAAGACGCGCCTGATTGGAGTAGATTTACCGTCTCGAGGAATCAACTGTCTCGAGAGAGGGGTTGGAGTTGGAATTGGAAAGAACAATGCCCCTAAGGGCATTTTGGTGATTTTGCCTCTATTTGGGCTTAGCGGGCCCGCGAAGCGATGGACAGACGGGATTTGGACTTAGAAAGTTGGTTTCGATTGGAATATGCCCACAATGACTTGAACACAAGTCTGGACGGAGTGTAGGCTGCCGAGCGGTCAAAAATGGAGTGCTTACAGCTGCCCCTCTTTTTCTGTCTTTGCTTGTCAAAGACAGAAAATGATAAAAGTAATAGTCCCATTTGACCGCGAGGTAGTTAGAGGGACGGACATTGGGAATTTTTCGATAACGGGGGTTGAAAACGGATAGCGGGCCAAAAAGGCCTTCGAAAATGAGATTTGGCGGGAAAGGGGGCAAAGCTGCGCAAAATTGGACACTAGCACCACTAAGAGTGGCGCCTTTGGCAGAAGAAGCGTGGCGCCTTTGGTAGTGGTGCTAGGCTTGAGATTAAAACAAGAAAAATTCTTGTTCGAAGAGTTGCTGGATTTTGGGAGTTTTTCACAAATTCGGAAGACATTACGAGGAAACTGTCTTGGACGTTGAAGGAGTACTTCTTGGAGACCACGAGTGATTGCCGAAAGGAGACCACGTCGTCGGAAAAGTCGCCGGACGAGAAGATTTCGCCGGAGAACTTCCAAAAAGTGAGTTTTCAAATTTTGTTGATTTTGATGCATAGAACTTCGTTTGAATCTTGTGAATAGTGAAAATTGATGTTTTGATGTGTTTTGAACATGATGGTGATATTATTTTTGCATTTTGGTGCTTGTTTGATTGAATTTGAGTGATTATATATGAATATGTGAAGGGGGTTGTTTGTAGGAATAGGGGATTTGTTCCTACAAGCTTGGGCATTGGGTTTTCTGGCTATATTTTGGTGTAATGTGCCTTAGAAAAATGTGTTTAACAACCGTATGAAGTTTCGTGATTACAGGCTAACCGCATGAGGTTTTTCATGGGATTTGACTGCAGCCATTTAGGAAATGTTTAAGGTCGGCTAGCAAAGTATCTTTGACTAGATTTGGCCGCCAGTACTAGTGACTACCATGCAATTTTTAGCCTGGCTTCACTGGGAGTGACTCCGGAAAGTCTGGGAATGATTTAAGGGACCGGGAATGGCCCGGAAGGCTGGAAAAGAGTACGAACACTTAGAACAGTGTCCAAGAGGTATTTGACTTGAAAAGTAAGGATAGGATGTGTCAGAAGGGTTGACAGGGCCTTTAGGGGCAAAACGGTCAATCGGGCTGGAAAGCTACCGAGACGAACTCGGACTGTCCCGGAAGAAGACTCAAGATTTGGAAACATTATTTAGAATGTTTCCAAAGGTTGCCGGTTTGATACCTAGAGCCGGTGTGGCCGCAAAAGGTGACTGGCCCATTAGGGGCAAAACGATCATTTCGCATCGGGTTTACCGGAACTGACTCGGAATAATTCGAAAGGATGAAGAGAGGTTGAGAATACTATAAAAAGCATTTGCGGGAAGTTACCGGTTTGATACCTGTAAGTACCCTATTTTTGACCGCTCGGCAGTCTACGCTCCGTCCAGACTTGTACTCAAGTCAATATGGATGTACTCCAATCGAAACTGACTCTTTAAGTCCAAATCCCGTCAGTCCATCACCTCACGGGCCAACCAGGCCCAAATAGAGGCAAACTAACCAAAATGCCCTTAGGGGTATTATCTTTTCCAATTACAACTCCAACCCCTCTCTCGAGACAGTTGATTCCTCGAGACAGTTGATTCCTGAAGACGGTTCCAAATCAGGCACGTCTTTCCGAAGACGGTAAGTCCCCTTTTCAATCCCTCTCTCGAGACAGTTTATTCTTCAAGACGGTTCCAAATCAGGCACGTCTTTCTGAAGACGGTAAGTCCCCTTTCCAATCCCTCTCTCAAGACAGTTTATTCCTCGAGACGGTTCCAAATCAAGTACGTCTTTTCAAAGACGGTAAGTCCCCTTTCGAATCCCTCTCTCGAGACAGTTTATTCCTCGAGACGGTTCCAAATCAGGCACGTCTTTCCGAAGGCGGTAAGCCCCCTTTCCAATCCCTCTCTTGAGATAGTTTATTCCTCGAGACGGTTCCAAATCAGGCACGTCTTTTCGAAGACGGTAGTTCCCTTTCCAATCTCTCTCTCGAGACAATTTATTCCTCGAGACGATTCCAAATTAGGCACGTCTTTCCAAAAATGGTAAGTCCCCTTTCCAATCCCTCTCTCGAGACAGTTTATTCCTCGAGACGATTCCAAATTAGGCACGTCTTTCTGAAGATGGAAAGTCCCCTTTCCAATCCCTCTCTCAAGACATTTTATTCCTCAAGACGGTTCCAAATTAGGCACGTCTTTCTAAAGACGATAAGACTCCTTTTCAATCCCTCTCCCGAGACAGTTTATCCCTCGAGACGGTTCTAAATTAGGCACTTCTTTCCGAAGACGATAAGACCCCTTTCCAATTCCAATCCCTCTCTCAAGACAGTTTATTCCTCGAGATGGTTCGGTATTTTTTTGAAAAAAATCTCTTCGAAACGGTAAGTCCCTTTAAACCTGTCAACCAGGACGAGACCCCACGTCCCCTAGATGGTAGAATGGTCCACCTTTTGCACCTGCTAGCCCGCCAATGTAGAAATGTCCGTTTAGGCACGCCTTCCGAGAAATTTGACTTCTCAGGCGCTAAGTCCCTTTAGTAGCTTCCCGAGATCAGGCAGTCTCGGGAATGATTGCAACCGTCAGAGTAGCGGAAATACTCGCAAACAGGTCGACATAGAGAATTGCCAACAAACCCCTATGTCACGACGACAACCGTTAGACTGGCGGAAACACTCAAAACCCAGGTCAACACCAGTGCCTGCTAGCCCACTTTGCTGAAAAATGACCAAACTGCCCCTTGGGCCTTTTTCGAGACTTTTCGGTCAAGATGACCATTTCGCCCCTAGGCATCCCGACGCCTCGAGAACCACACCGGCTCTGGGTATCAAACCAGTAACCTCCTGAGCATACTTCTTATAGTATTCCCAACCTTCCTCTACCTTCCCGGATCATTCCGAGTCAATTCTGGTAAACCCGGTACAGAATGACCGTTTTGCCCCTAGAGGGCCGGTCACCTTTTCCGACCACACCGGCTCTGGATATCAAACTGGTAACTTCCCAAGAATACTTTTTATTGTGTCCTCAATCTTTCTTTGTCCTTTCGGATCGTTCCAAGTCAGTTCCGGCAAACCCGGTGCAAAATGGCCATTTAGCCCTTGGTGGGCCGGTCGCTTTTTCCAACTACACCGGCTCTGGGAATCAAATCGGCAACCTTTGGGAACATTCTAAATAATGTTTCCAAATTTTGAGTCTTCTTCCGGGATAGTCCGAGTCTGTCCCGACAGCTTTCTGGCCCGATTGACCGTTTTGCCCCTAAAGGCCCGGTCAACCCTTCCGACACATCTTGTCCTCATTTTTCAAGTCAAATACCTTCAGGACACTATTTTAAGTGTTCTTGCTCTTTTCTGGCCTTCCGAATCATTCTCGGCCTTTTCAAATCATTCCCAGACTTTCCGAAGTCACTCCAAGTGAAGCCAAGCTAAAAATTGCATGGTAGTCACTAGTACAGGCGCCCAAATCTAGTCAAAGATACGTTGCTTGCCGACCTTAAATATTTCCTAAATGGTTGGCGCCACTAGCCAAAAAATGGCTAAGCACCACTCCTAGTGGCGCCAATGTAAGTTTTGGCCTGACCCCACTACAACAGGCGCCAGTGCATTTCTCTCTCTATAAATACAGAGCCTCTTCCAACATGAAGGAGGTCCGCAAACTCAGTCTAAAAATCATATATTCCGATATACAGAGCTTGAACATGCCCTAAACCCTAGCTTCCTTAGGTTTTCCAAACCCTAGCCTTCTATATACTCATACACACCCCTACGCACTTATACATTAGCCTCCAACCCTCCTTGGAAGACTTAAAGAGCTGCAATCTGAGGTTTGAAGATTGAAGACGAAGATCAAGTGGAAGATCGAAGACAAGCAAGGCACGCAAAATAAACAAGACATATGGTAGGCTTTCTCTTTAAACCCTTCCGACACATCTTCTCTCTCCTAACCCACTTGGGTTTTCTCTATTTTAATCCCCCATCTCTTTCCCCTCCTTTCTTTGCATGCTTGAAACAAAGGGACTCCCGGTCCATGTGTAGGATTAGACTATCGGAGGGTCACCGTGTCGAGGGCTTTCCTTTAGGCTAACCGGAGACCACGTGGGTTCGGCCCCCTTGATTATGTGGTGAAGCCTTAACCTTGAATGTTCACGACCCCAAACTTGCATTGTGCATATCATGATTTTGCATATTCCAAAAAATCGTTTTCAAACTCATTTTCAAAATTTACATTAAACTTGTTTTCAAAATTGCATCAAAATCTCATTTTCAAAACTTGTTTTCAAAATCACAATCCTAGGGTGGTTCTAGCCTTTCCATGACTAGGATTGCTTTAGGAAAGTGTTACATTCAAAGTGACCAATATAGTCCATATTTTCAACCCTTGTTGTTTTCAAAACCACTTTCTTAAAGTGGTTCGAGCATTCTTATGGTTAGAATCGCTTTAGGAAAGTGAGACGTTTTTATACTTTCCAAAAAACTCTATTTTCAAAAATCTCTTTTCCTAAAACCTCCTCTTTCAACGCGCCTTCTAAAAACTCTCCTTTCCAAAGTTGTTTTCAAAAATTCCCTCCAAAAATTTATTTTTCAAAACTTCTCTTTTTAAATTCCTTCTCAAAACGCTCCCTTCAAAATCCACTTTCCCAAAAAACGTGCCCTCGTTTCCTTCCTAGAAAAAACTCTTTCTAAAAACTCTCTCAAAATTTTACTTTCCAAAAACTTCCTTCCTAAAATTCTTTTCAAATTATACTTTCTAAAAATTCCTCTTTAGAATCTCCCTTCAAAATCTTCGTTTCTGAAAACACACTTTCCAAAAATGCTTTCCTTAGAGCCCAAGTCAAGCCCTAGAACTCACAATTAGGAAATCCTAATTTTCTTTCCAAAGACGGTTTTCAAACTTGCCTTAAAACCTAGGTTTCCAAAACCCCCTATTTTCTACATCAAAATTATATATTTCCAAAACCTCTTTTCTACATCAAAACTATAGTCTTCCCAAATCTAAGGTTTCTAAAACTTCCCCTTTTCAAATCCTTGTCAAATCCAATCTTCACCTTTAGGAAATCAAACCCAATCTCCCGTTTAGGAAACTAGATTCAATCCTCCGTTTTTGGAAACAAAATCAAACCTTCCCTTTTAGAAACAAAATCTAATTCCTTCTTAATCCAAATCTTTTCTAGTTCAAATCCTTCCTAAACTTCTCCTTTCCTAAATCTTAAGTTTCCAAAACTTGAACATAACAATCCTTCCTAAACTTCAAAACTCACAATTCAACTCTCTCCTAATTTCCTACCTTCCTAAACCACAAGTTTTCTAAAACTTTCAAATCTTTCCTTAAACATTAAGCTTCCAAATCTTTTCTAATTCAACCCTTTTCCTAACTCTATCCCTTTCCAAATCTTAACCTTCGAAATCTAAGTTTTCAAATCTTTCCTAAACTCAAACCTTTCCTAATCTCAAGGTTTTCTAAAACTCAAATTCTAAAATTTTCTAAATCTTGAACTTTCTAAATTTCAAATCTTTCCTAATTCAAAACTTTCTTAAGTTGAAACTTTCTTAATTCAAACATTTTCTAAATCTTTCCTAATTTAAAATCTTTCTAAAATTCTAAGCTTTCCAAATTCAAAACTTTCTTAACTTGAAACTTTCCAAATTCTAAACCTTTCTTAATCTAAACTTTTCCTAATTCAAAACATTTCCAAATTCAACACTTTCCTATTTCAAAACCTTTCTTAAAACGAAACTTTCCAATTTCAAAACTTTCCTGAGTTGAAACTTTCCTACGTCCAAAACTTTCCTAATTCGAAAACTTTCCTAAAATGACACTTTCCTAATGCAAACTTTCCAAATTCGAACCCTTCCTAAATCCAAGCTTTCCTAATCTTCCAAGTCCAAATATTCAAGTCAATTCTTCTCTAAAATCTTTCCAAGTTAAATCCAATCCTTCTTTTCTAAGTTCCTAAATCTAGGTTTCCTAAAACCAAGTCTTTCAAAATCAAATCTTTTCAAATTTTCCAATCAAAGTTCAATCTCTCAATCTTCCAATCCAATTTCCAATTCAATCTCTTCTTCAAATCAAAACCTTCTATTTTCAATCGGACTCTTGTCCGAACTACGACTGACCTGATTCCTCCAAAAGGATACGTAGGCAACCTTCATGGATGCGGTCACAACATTTTTCAAATCTCAAATTCCATCACATTTTTTAAATTTTTAATTCCACAACTTATTTCAAATCTCCAATCCTACAATTTTCTTCAAGTTTCCAATTCCATGATCTATTTCTATTTTCAATCTTCAATTTCAATTTCCAAAACCTTTTTTTCCAAATTCAAGCTTCTATCTCTTTCTTTTCAAATCAAATCAAATTCTTTTCAAATCTATTTCCAAATCAAGTCTCTTATCTTGCATTTGCATATCATGCATGATGTTAGTTTCTTTTCAAACATTGTTTTATAAAGTGGATAGGATTGAACATTAATCAGTTGAAGACTCTCATAGGTAAATCTAGGGTATATTGATATGTAGGTACCGAAAGGGCGGGGTGGGGTGATGGCTTAGTGCGTCTTCCCTACACGTACCCAACCTCCGAACCTAGGATCACTGATTTCAAAGACCAAAAATAGAGTTATTTTCAAAAAAAGGGCTAAATGTTTTCCAAAGGTTGCCAAACAACCTATTTTTCTTAAAAACCCTCTCTCGAGGTGATATTTTCAAAATCCTTTTCCAAAAACCCTAAGTGTAGTTTTCGGATTATGCTTAGTTTTTAGGTGACCTAACTCACCTTAATCAAGTTAGGTGGCGACTCCAAATCTTTTCCTAAAAGCCCTTTATTCAAATCAATTTTCAATTCAAACCTAGTCGCACTCATTCTTCTAGGAGGGTGAGTTCTAATGAAAGAGTACAGTATTTTTTCGGCTTGTGTGAGTATTCCTCGAGTGCGAAAAATCTGGGCGCGATAGCTAGCGACTCCGCTGGGGACAATTAGAGGGTTAGGCCGTAGTCATGTCTCTTTACCCTTCACCCATGTAGAGTCTTCAATTAACTTGGTTCAATCCTATTCACTTTAAATTTTCAAAACCAAATTTTCAAAAAAAAAAAAAAAAACTTGCATGCATATTATCTTGTATTATGTTTGTCATCCACATACTAACACTTACATCTTTGTTTTGTAGGTACACATTTTGTTTAAATTTTATTAACTGTTATGCATAAATGTGATGAATAGGATGAATGGGAGTTGTTGGGCTCTTTCCTCTGCTTTCAAAAATCACACACACACTGGTGCACTTGCATTCTGCATACTTGCATTATTACCCTGATATGTCCTTTCTAGTTAGAATGGGGGAACGGTATATTGGTTGTGGGCAAGATGCTATGTCAGTTTCTTTGCCTACGGTCTCTTGATGGTTCTCCCGTTCCGATCACCAACCGATCATGGCACCACCTCGGGGAGTGGGCCTAGGTTTGAAGATCCGGGGATAGAGCCTTTTTAGGATGCATTAGTCAACCCTTAACCTTATACTCATATAGACACCATGCATAGCCAAACCTCTACTGAATTTAAGACACGCGCACCGTTTTCCAAAACCATGGAGGAAAGGGCAACTGCTCTTACTTTCATTTATACCTGTCTATTCCTGCTGTTATACTGACTATATTCTTACTGTTATAATGACTGCCTAACTGCTCATGCATGCACGTTTACCTTGTTCTTGCATTTTCTCTCCTTATACTCTATGCATCCATTTTTATGCATTCAATATCTCATGTCAAGACAAGAGTTCCAAGTAACTCCAGTCACTGCATTCTCATGCATATGATCAACCCATTGAGAGTGACACCAAGGTTACTCTCCCTTGCATTAAACCTACCTAAACCCTAAGGGTTCCCACGTAACCCTAAGGACTCATAGCATGCATCTCAATCCATTCTATAAGAGGGGCCCCAATCCCTCTATGCTCACGGAGATAGGATTGCCAAGAAGATAAGGGGCAATCAATCAACAAGGTTTCTCAGCGACCTCCTCAACATAAAATTCAAAGAAGGCGAATCCGAAGACTCAAGAGTAGTTTAGGTTTTTTCTTTGTAAAGTTAGATAGGTGGAATCCTCAAAGGACAATGTTCCCCCCTCCCCCTATTAAAATGTATTTCAATTCTTTTGTATCTTAAACCCAAAGTAAAATGTACTTTTTCATTTTTGCGAATGAATTGAGGGATGATTGTATGAATGGATGAAGGTTCCTGCTCAACAGTAAGGTACCTACATACAGGGGCAAACCCCCTATCTCCAAAAGTGAGCCAATACATCATGTTTAGTCTCTCTCTCAAGCAGGGGCACCCCTAGGACATGCATTGCATAAAAAATTTAAAATCAAGGCACTAACTTCTCTTTTGTTTTTGTCTTCTATCCTCCCCCTCCTCATCACCAAATACCAAGAGAACCGCAGACAGAAGCAAAACAAGAAGGGGGGTTTTTCTAAACCATTCATTTATTATTATCATACTGCACACATATTCACTTTTATTATGCTCATACACCCATATCCATTCCAAGACAAGAGTTCCAAGAAACTCAAGTCATTTCATTTTCATGCATTTAATCAACCGTAGAGAGAAAGGAGCAATCCAATCTCGTGTTAATCGAACCTACCAAAACTCTTAAGGGTTTTTAAACCCTAAGGATTCATGGCATGCATAGAACCGTATCTAGAGATAGGCCTAAATCTCTCTCAGTCCATAGAGGCGGGATTGCTCAAATAAAGAACCATCAACCAGCTCACACCGAAGAGGTATTGTATTGCATAATAGGGGCAAAACCCCACCTCCTAAATGGACTTGTCATCATGCCTAGATTCCCTCAAAGAAGGGACCTCCATAGGATATGCATCGCATAGAACTTCCAACTCCACATGCTGACTGCATTCTATTTTTCTTTTTCTTTTCCTAGGTTAAAGAGCACAATTGAATTCATGGATTCCCTCTAGTACCCCACCAGATCCAAACTCATGGAAGGACGAACCTAGTTGTTAGAAAAGACCAAGCATACTTTAAGGAGCAAGAAGAACTAACTATCCATTTACAAGATGTTTCCTCCACGCCATGCCATGACAATCACCATCCATGCAGAGGAAGACTTCAAGCAGAGGAGGACTTCACTATTTGCGAAGTCTTGTCAGACCCGTGCATTGCAGCAACATAATCCTCTAACTTTCAAATGCATGCTGGATCCTCAGCTCACCCTCCATTGATACACCTGGTGAATGAAGCACCAAGGAGGTTGGCATAGTCCCAAAATCCTGATAGGGGTTCTCACTAAGTGGTCCACTAGAAATGGGAGGTTCTCATAAAATTCGTTTATTTTCCTTTCGTCTTTCTAGCTTTTGCATATTTTCTTTAAATAAACACTGCATGCCATGTAATCATATTTTTAAATGAAAATAGGTAGTTCCCAGTTTATCCCCTTTGTTTCATACTCTTGTGGACGATTGTCACATTTAGGGATTCTTCCCCATTTAGTAAATGACTCGACTTGAAGGATGGGATAGCATAGGCCACCCGTTTAAAAGGGGTTAAAACCTTTGAGAGACAAAGCGAGAGTGAGAGATAGGAGAAAGGCAGTCCTAACAAAAAGGTGTGGAGTTCATTAAAAAGGCGACACTTGTATGATATCCTAGCTAAGCGATGGGTAGCCGAGTTTTCAAAATGATGAGGAGCCATTGTTCTATTTATCCCAAATAAACATTATCCTTTGCTTAGCCCATTAGAGCCGTTAGTGATCTTTTTTCAGATATCCCTAAACCTATAACCATCCCCCACACTGGGGTAAGCATAAAGTAGTGGATTTGGCATAAACATACCATTTTTAGAAACATTGTCTAAATTTTATATAAAGACTTTATGGACTAAGCAATTTAATTTGAAGTGATGAAAGGCCCTTATTTCTCCTACCATACACAAAAATAGCCCCTTTGCTTAACCCACTAGTGCCTCGCAAAAAGTGGAAGATTCTTTGTCAACCCCGATCCGAAACCATCCCCCCACATTGGGGCAGACAGGCAGCAGAAGATCTAGTGGAGAATGTCATCGACCATCAAGCTGAAGTAATGTGAAGGCTCTATGGATCAAGCAATCTTTTTCAAAATGAAGAGGGGCCCTCATTTCATTTTCCATACAGTTATAAGTAACCTTTGTCAAACTTATTGAGCCAGTTACCTTTTTCTCTAGAAAGAAACCCCAACCTAGGGATTACCGCCCACAGTGGGTTAGATTGAGTTGTTAAGAAAAAGGTCAAAGGAGAGAAAGGATTACAGAATTGTTCATTTCATAAAAAAACAGAAAAGAGATGAAAAAGAACAGCAAAGGAAAAGAGTTGCCAAGGGGCAAGAGGCCGAAAAGGAAAATATTTGTATTATCTTGAAAAACATATAGAAAGGCCAAAAGTCAGGGGACAAATGTCAGACAACTCCGATACATGGTCAAGGATTAGGTTATAAGAAAGGTGAACTCTTTAAAGAATATATGTTTAGAGGTGATCCTAGGTAATATGGAAGCCCAGTAGAAGCAATAGGTTTGAGCCTTTACCCTTTCTTGTTAAACCCCAAACCATGACCTACATTACAACCCTACTAAAGTCCACACTGATTGAGAAGGATTGCTTGATCTAAATGAGCATGACTAGCTTCTGGCCTTTCCTCATTTGGTGGAGCTACAAGTACCTTCCTGTTCGTCACCCTGCCGTTGTTGAGGATGATCTCTATCCCCATGCTTTGAGGTGGGCTCGTGACCGGGTAGCCCAACGATCGAAGATTACTGATTTTGTGACGCTCTAGGCTAACCTAGAGCTAATTGAGGTGAGGGATGTGACCTGACAGCCCTTGATTGGATCAATCCATTATGAGATAGTCCGATACTTGGTCCCGTTGTCGCTGTCGAGAGCTGCTTTTCTCAGTGATGACACTTGGGAGTCTTATCTTGGAGAGCGACATTAGCAGCAGTTTCATGTGGAGTTCCGATCAGCAGAAGCTCCGCCAGAGTATATGTTTGGAGCCCTGGTGGTGGGAGTGCCTATCCCGTATCAGGAGTGTCAGCCAGGTGCCGAGTTCTTACTTCCTCCAGATACAAATTATGCTGTGCACTTTAGGGCTCATTCGGTTGGTGGCTTCACCCGGTTTGAGGTAGTAGTCGGCGGGTACGCTGTTGGCTAGGAGGTGGTTGACTTGTGGCGCCGAGCTGGAGGATACGTGCCCCAGGTTGAGTTTACTGCTATGAGAGACCAGAGAGATCAGTACCAGATGGTGCGGGATCAATACCAGGCCAAGGTAGCTTCCCTGACGGCTCGGTTATCTTAGATGGGTGGTGAGCGGGTATGTTATTCTTTCTTTGCTTCTTACTGCTCTGCTGTTTCTTAGTTCCTTTTGTATATAGCTGATTTCGATTCTATTTTCCCTGCAGGATGGTGGTGCTTTGAGTTGTTATCCACCTCCTCCAATGTCGAGTTACGGGGATTTTGATCCAAATGATATCGACTTCGACCTGTGATAGATGCCCCTTGTAGAGACTCTGATTCTCTTTTGCCCCTTGTCCCTAAGTTATATTTATGTTAGACAGTTTAATCTGATATTTTGTACAAAAATGGATATTTATGGTACTCAGATGCATGGATAGACAGATACATTTATGATCTTTACAGCTAGGTATATGATCAGATGCATGTAATGTATGATGATGTTAGATATCTATTACATGAGTTGATGTTGATGACTTTTATTTCTATAGGGAGTTATATCCTATGTGTGTGAAGCCCATGTTGAATTTTTTTTTTTTTTTTTTTACATATGCACAAGTTAAAAGTATGTTAATTGAATGACACAGGGTGTTGTTAGACTTGTAGTCCTGGGAATGGTAACTCCCTCCTCTTCGGGGATTTAGCCTCTCTTCTGGCTCAACCTTACCTTGAATGGATGATAGCATTTCGCACCTTTCTCAACCTCTTGATTGCCTCCAACTCTCTGTCTTAGGGTTAGTGTATATGGTTATTGGGTTGAGACTCTCAACTCTCGGGATTTTAGCAATAGCTTTCCTGACCTTTGGCAGAGCAATAAGTGGCCAGTCATTTTAATTCGAGGAGACTTTGTTTAGGACCGTAATGTAGGCTAGGTTATGGGGTTTTAGAAACAATGGGATATGTAGGCTCAAATTCAATGTTGTTTTCAGTAAGGTTTAGATCCATACTGTCCTTAACCATTTTCTTAGTAAGGCTAGCATCCTTCTTGGCTTTAACAATGTGTTCAGCTCATTTAGATCAAGCAATCCATTTTCAATCAGAGGGGACTTTACTAGGGTTGTAATGCAAGCCATGGTTTTAGGGTTTTGCAAGAAAAGGGTAAAGGCTCGAACCTATTGTTTCTACTGGGTTTCTTCGTAACCTAGGATCACCTTTGAATTTTCTCCTTGCCTTTTTACATAACTTCTTAGGGTGAAAATGACCTTGTTCTTTCACCCCTTCTATATGCTTTTTAAGATAAACATGACTTTCTTTTCTTTCGATCCTTTTATTATGCTTTTGAAGATGACTCAATCATGATTTTCTTCAGACCTTTCCTTAAAGGATGATTTTTTTTTTTTTTGGCCTCTTGCCCCTTGGTGAATCCTTTCCTTTGCTTTTTCCTTTCTTTTTCTTTTATGGAATGACTAATTCTTCGACCCTTTTTCTTTAGACCTTTTCCTTGGCGGTTCAATCTACCCAATGTGGGCGGTGATCCCTAGGTTGGGGTTTTCTCGAAAAAAAGATGGATGGCTCAACAAGTTTGGTAAGGGGTTACTTTTGACTGTATGAGAAATGAAATGAGGGTCTCTTTTCATTTTGAATTAGATTGCTTGATCGATAGAGCTTTCATTGCCGCCTTAGCACAGCGGGGGTGGATACCATTCCTAGAGCTTTCAAACTTTTGTCTGCCCCAGTATGGGGAGGACAGTCTTGGATTGAGGTTGACAAAGAAAACTTCGTTTGTTGCGAGGCTCAAGGGGTTAAGCAAAGGGAATATAAGCACATTTGTTTATTTATTTAGTTATTTATTCTTTTATTTATATGTGGGGAAGTGAAGGTGGCTCCTCTTCATTTTGATAAACTGGCCACACATCGCTTAGCTTCAGAGTCTTGCAAGTGCTGCCTTTGGGTAGTATCCTCACTCATCCTTATCCTCTCTCTCTCCGGAAGGCTGATCATTTGGCGAGTGGTTACCTCATGCTATCATCCTTTCAAGCTAGGTCATTCCATAAGATAAACCATGCCCCTTGCGTAGAGAGTAGTCACTATTCCCCAGGGAAGACAAGACAATAACAATGGAATAAAAGACTGTCATTTGATTATTATTATTATTTTTACGGAAAGCATAAAGTTCTTAAGCAATAAGAAAATATAAACATTAATTTAAAGATAGAAGGTGAAAGAGATATAAAGAAAGTGGGTGAAAACACCCCTCTCTTGTATGCTTGTGCAAGGAACCCATTTTAGTTCGGCTTTGGGACAATTCCCACATCTTCGATGCTCCATTCGCGACCTGGATCCTCAGCCAAGGCGAGACAAGCAAAGGCTTCTCCTAGAGCTCTAAAGATGTTGACATTGTTGATGCAGTTATCAGCCTCCTTCTTGTTCTTTGTAGTGGGTTCTTCTGTAAACAGGGGGACCAGCTCACCCCCTTCCAATTTGAAAGGCTCTGTCTATTCTCTTGACTCCTCTAGCTCCCAACCCATGTCTTCATAGTTGTACTCAGTTGCGGACCAAGGGTTTTCTAGTAAGTGACGTTCCACCGTGGCATACCTCAGATGCAGAAACTCAGCACCCCATCCATCAACAACTGTGTTCTGGGTCATCTCATCTTTCGAAAATATTGGCTCCTCAATGAGCCAGTCAGAAGCATCAGGCATCTCCTCAGGGTTATAAAGATAAATCAGGCACAATGGGAGATCTTCCTCCCAGTCACTTTCTTCATCGGCCTCCCAATCGTTCTCATAACCTTCGGCCTCGAGCTCGTCGAATTCTCGCTCGCCTTCCATTTCTACTAGTATCATATTGACGGTGTGATCTGGCAGGGGGTTAGTGGTCACATTAGGAGTAGGAGCAGGTTGTACCGGCTGCAAATCAATGGTCTTATTATCGATCAGGTCTTGGATCTTGTGCTTGAGAGCAAAGTAGCTTTCGGTGCCGTGCCCTTGGCCATCTGAATGGTATTAACATGTAAGAGCGGCATTAAAGGTCAGGGGCAGAGGGCTTGGCGACGGGCGAGCAGGGGCGAGCTTCAAGATGTTCTTCAGAAGGCTATGGTAAGCCTCGGTTTGGGTGCAGGCTAAGGCGTCGAAAGTACGAATGCGTCGAGTAGGTTTATTAAAGTTAGGTCGTGCCCCCGCGGGACCATAGTTAGGGGTAGGAACATGCATGGTCAAGGTGGGTAAGGGCAGGACTGGGGGTGATTGTGGTGGGGGTCGGTATTGGGGTGGTTGGCTGGGCAGAATAGCGGATACTTCACCTTCCTTCCTGATCGTGCCCCTTGTAGTGGTCACCTTTTTGGCTATGTTGGCGGTATTTTCTCCAGTCTTGGCATAGGGATCTGTAATTCTTCCCGTCTTAAGGCCATTTTCTATCATCTCTCCCTGTATGATGAGCTCGGAGAAGCTTTTTCCTACGCTTCTGCAGAGCTTCTAGTAGAATATCCCTTGAAAAGTATGTACAAACAGTTGCACATACTCCTTCTCCTCCAATGGAGGATTAACTTGTGCAGCGGCCTCCTTCCATCTTAGGGCATATGCTTTAAAACTCTCCTTCTCACCCTTGCTCATCGTCATCAAGGACCAGCGATCGGAAGTGAGGTCGATGTTGTGATGGTATTGGGCTTTGAACGCATTGACTAGCTCCATCCAGGTGATGATCTTTCTTAAGTCCAGATGAGCAAACCATTGTAAAGTAGACCTTGTGAGACTGTGTTGGAATAGCTGCATAAGGAGCTTCGGATCGTTGCCATGTCCACTTAGCGCTCCAGCATATAGACGAAGATGAGCAACAGGGTTACCGGTACCGTCGTACTTCTGGAAGTCGGGCATTTTAAAGTTAGCAGGTCTCGGATGGTCAGGGAAGAAGCAGAGTTCATCATAGGAAGTGAACCCGTAAGCATCGTGGCCATGGAGACTTCGCAATGAATCCTTCAACCCTTGGATTTTCAAACTGAGAGGGTCTAGAGAGGCCTTATTTATGGCAGGTGAAAGCAATATGGTCTCTTCTTCTTCAGTGTTGACCTCTTTGGCATCTTTCTTAGTCCTCCCAGCATTGTCAGACTGAAGCATGATCCTTAGATTAGCAGGTTCAAGGTCTTTGGATGAAGTCATAGATGATGACGGGACCGTAGTAGCATCCTTCATGGCCAAGGTTTGAATGAGTTTGAGCATCTCATCCATCTTAGTCCTCATTTCGTTGACTTCCTCTTGAGAGACCTAAGAGGATTCTTTAGGCTTAGCAGCCATAAGTGATGCTCTTTGTCTGGTGATAATGGGATCTCTAGGTGGATGCTGCCCTTTCTTGGGAGCAATGTTGACTCAGTGCAGGGGGACCACTGTAAATAAAAATAAGGAAAAGACAAAAGGATAAGAACACAAGTTGCAAATTAGTTTCTAGCTTTTAGAAAACTTTATGCAATACATGTCCTAGGGTGCCCCTCTTTTAGGAGGGAAACTAATCATGATGTATTGGCCCACTTTTGGAGATAGGGGATTTGCCCCTATATGTGGATACCTTACCGTCAGGTAGGAACCTTCAACCATTCATGCATTTATTCATAAAAGTAAAGAAGTACATTAAATTTTGGGTTTAAGATACAACAGAATTGAAACACATTTTAATAGGGGGAGGGGGAACATTTTCCTTTAGACTTCCACCTATCTGCTTTTACAAAGGAAAACCCTAAACTACTCTTGAGTCTTCGGATTCGCCTTTCTTGGATTTGATGTCGAGGAGGTCGTTGAGAGACCTTGTTGATTGGTTGTCCCTTATCTTCATGGCAATCCTATCTCAGTGAGCATAGAGGGATTTGGGCCTCTCTTATGGAATGAATTGAGATGCATGCAAGGAGTCCTTAGGGTCACGCAAGAACCCTCAGGGTTTGAGTAGGTTTAATGCAAGGGACAGTGAATTTGGTGTCACTCTTAATGGGTTGATCATATGTATGAAAATGTAGCGACTTGAGTTACTTGGAACTCTTATCTAGACATGGAATATTGAATGCATGGTATGCAAAGAGTATAAAGAAAGAGAATGCACTAGCAAGGTAAACGTGCATGCATGAGCAGTTAAACAGGCATTATAACAGTATGAATACAGTCAATATAACAGTAGGAATATAAATGAAATTAAGAGCAGTCGCCCTTTCCTCCGTGATTTTGAAAATGGTGCTCGTGTCTTAAATCCGGCAAAGGTTCGGCTATGCATGGTGTCTATATGAGTATGAGGTTAAGGATTGACTAATGCGTCCTAAAAAGGCTCAATCCCCAGATCTTCAAAACCTAGGCCCACTTCCCGAGGTGGTGCCATGATCGGTTGGTGATCCGAGCGGGGAAACCATTAGGAGGCCGTAGGTGAAGAAACTGACACAGCATCTTGCCCGCAACCAATATACCGTTCCCCCTTTCTAACTAGAAAGGACATATCAGGGTAATAATGCAAGTATGCAGAATGCAGGTGCACATGCAGTATGTGTGTGATTTTTAAAAGTGGAGGGAAGAGCCCAACAACTCCCATTCATCCTGTTCATCACATTCATGCATAGCAATTAGTAAAATTTAAACAAAATGTGTACCTACAAAACAAAGATGCAAGTGTTAGTATGTGCATGACAAACATAATACAAGATAATATAAATAAATGCATGTTTTTTTTTTAAAACAATTTTTCAAATTTGATTTTGAAAATTTAAAGTGAATAGGATTGAACCAAGTTAATTGAAGACTCTACATGGGTGAAGGGTAAAGAGACATGACTATGGCCTAATCCTCTAAGTGTCCACAGTAGAGTCGCCAACTGTCGTGCCCAGATTTTTTGCACTCGAGAAATACTCACACAAGTGAGAAAAATGCTGTACTCTCTCGTTAGAACTACAACTAGGTTTGAATTGAAATTTGATTTGAATAAAGGGCTTTTAGAAAAAATTTGGAGTCGCCACCTAACTTGATTAAGGTGAGTTAGGTCACTTAAAAACTAAGCATAATCCGAAAACTACACTTAGGGTTTTGGAAAACGATTTTGAAAATATCTCCTCAAGAGAAGGTTTTTAAGAAAATAGGTTGTTTGGCAACCTTTGGAAAACATTTATCCCTTTTTGAAAAATAACTCCGTTTGGTCTTTGAAAACAGTGATTTTAGGTTCAGAGGTTGGTTACGTGTAGGGAAGACGCACTAAGCCATCACCCTACCCCACCCTTTCGGTACCTACATGTCAATCTACCCTAAATTCACCTATGAGAGTCTCCAACTAACTAATGTTCAATCCTATTTACTTTGGAAAATAATGTTTAAAAAGGCATGATGCATGATATGCAAGTGCAAGTTAAGAAAATTGAAAAATAGATTTGGAAATAAATTTGAAAAGAATTTGATTTGATTTTAGAAGAGATTTGAAATTGGAATTGAAAAGAGATTTGAAAAGAGTTATGGAATTGGAAACTTGAAAGAATGTTGTAGGATTGGAAATTGGAAAGAAGTTGTAGAAATAGAAATTTGAAACATGTTGTGGAATTTGAGATTTAAAAAATGTTGTAACCGCACCTATAAGGGTTGCGTACGTATCCCTTTGGAGGAATCAGGTCAGTCGCAGTTCGGACGAGAGTCCGATTGAAAATAGAATGTTTGATTTGAAAAAGGAGTTGAATTGGAATTTGGATTTGACTTGAACTTAGAATAGAATATTGAAGATTGGAATTTAGAATTTTGAAATTGAAAATGTTAAATTTTGATTTGGAAAGATGGAACTTGGAAGAAAGATTTAAACTTGTTTTGGAAAGATGAAGGTTTAGGAAACCTAGACTTAGGAAAGATAGGATTTTAGGGAAGAACTTGAGATTAAGAAAGATTGGATTTGAATGTTAGATTTGGAAAGATCTTGGAAGATTTGGAAACTTGGAATTTAGGAAAGATTCAGATTAGGAAAGTTTCGAGTTAGAAAAGTGTCATTTTAGGAAAGTTTTGGAATTACGAAAGTTTTCAACTTAGGAAAGTTTTGGAATTAAAAAAGTTTCAACTTAGGAAAGTTTTGAATTTGGAATGTTTTGAAATAGAGAAGTTTTGAAAATTGGAAAGTTTCATTTTGAGAAAGGTTTTGAAATAGGAAAGCGTTGAATTTAGAAATGTTTTGAATTAGGAAAGTTTAGTTTAAGAAAGGTTTAGAATTTGGAAAGTTTTGAACTTGAGAAGCTTAGAATTTGGAAAGATTTTAAATTAGAAAAGATTTAGAAAAGGTTTGAACTAAGAAAGTTTCAACTTAAAAAAGTTTTGAATTTAGAAAGATTTGAAATCTAGAAAGTTTTAGAGTTTTAGTTTTAGAAAATCTTGAGATTAGGAAAGGTTTGAGTTTAGGAAAGATTTGAAAACTTGGACTCGGAAAGTTAAGATTTGGAAAGAGGTAGAATTAGGAAAGATTTGAAAGTTGAGTTTTAAAATTTAGGAAAGATTTTTATGTTCAAGTTTTGGAAACTTAAGATTTAGGAAAGTAAAAAATTAGGAAGGATTTGAACTAGGAAAGATTTAGACTAGGAAGGGTTAAGATTCCTATTTCCTAAAGTAAGGGATTGGATTTTGTTTCTAAAACAGAAAATTTGATTTTGTTTCCAAAAACGGAGGATTGGATCTAATTTCCTAAACGGGAAGATTAGATTTGGTTTCCTAAAGGGAAGATTGGATTTGGTTTCTTAAAGGAAAGATGGGATTTGGCAAGGATTTGGAAAGGGGAAGTTTTAGAAACTCTAGATTTGGAATGCTATAGTTTTGACGTAGAAAAGAGATTTTGGAAATGTATATAGTTTGGATGTAAAAACAAGAGGTTTTGGAAACCTAGGTTTTAAGGCAAGTTTGAAAACCATGTTTTCGGGAAGAAAATTAGGGTTTCCTAATCATGAGTTTTAGGGCTTGATTTGGGCATCAAGAAAAGGGCTTTCTGGAAAGTGCGTTTTTGGAAACGAAGATTTTCAGAAGGGAGTCCTAGAGAGGAGTTTTTGGAAAGTGAATTTGAAGATAGAGTTTTTGGAAAGAGATTTTGGAAAAGGGGTTTTTGGAAAGTGTGTTTTTGGATACGAAGATTTTGGAGGAAGACTTTAAAGAGGAGTTTTTAGAAAGAAAATTTTGGGAAGAGAGTTTTTAGAAAGATTTTGGTAAAAGATTGTTGGAGAAAGTTTTTGGAAAGAGTTTTAGGGAGCATTTTTAGAAAGTGGATTTTGAGGAGAGTATTTTGGAAAGGAGTTGAAAAAGGGAGTTTTGAAAAATAGATTTTTGGAGGAAGTTTTTGAAAATAACTTTGGAAAGAAGAGCTTTTGGAAAGTATGTTCAAAAAGAGATTTTTAGGAAGAGAGGCTTTTGAAAAGAGAGTTTTTAGAAGGTATAAAAATATCTCACTTTCCTAAAGCGATTCTAACCACAAGAAGGCTAGAACCATTTTAAGAAAGTGGTTTTGAAAACAACAAGATTTGAAAATATAGATCATGAAAATCACTTTAAATGTAACACTTTCCTAAAGTAATCGTAACCATAGAAAGGCTAGAATCACCCTAGGATTGTGATTTTGAAAACAAGTTTTGAAAAAGAGAATTTTGATGCAATTTTGAAAACAAGTTTAATGCAAATTTTGAAAATGAGTTTGAAAATGATTTTTGGAAGATGCAAGATAATGACATGCACAATGCAAATTTGGGGTCGTGAACATACAAGGTTAAGGCTTCACCACATAATCAAGGGGGCTGAACCCACGTGGTCTCTGGTTAGCCTAAAGGAAAGCCCTCGACACGATGACCCTCCGATAGTCTAATTCTACACATGGACCGGGAGTTCCCTTGTTTCAAGCATGCAAAGAAAAGGGGGAAAGAGATGGGGGATTAAAATAGAGAAAACCCAAGTGGGTTAGGAGAAAGAAGAAAGATGGAGAAGTGCAGAAACGTAAAATGAAAACCTACCTTGTGTCTTGTTTATTTTACGTGTCTTGCTTGTCTTCGGTCTTCGTCTTGATCTTCGAGGGCTCGTCTTCAAGGCTTCGGTTTGCAGCTTTTCAAGTCTTCAAAGGAGGGTTGGAGGCTAATGTATAAGTGTAAGAGTGTGTATAGGAGTGTATGTAAGGTTAGGGTTTGTGTATGGTGGCTAGGTTTTGGACAACCTAAGGAAGCTAGGGTTTAGGGGCGTGTTCGAGCTCTATATATCGAATATTAGTGTTTTTAGACTGAGTTTGCGGACCTCTTTCACACTGGAAGAGGCTCTATATTTATAGAGGGGGGAATGCAGTGGCGCCTGTTGCAGTGGCGCTAGACCAAACATTACACTAGTGCCACTAGGAGTGGCGCCAGGCCATTTTTTGGCTTGGCGCCACTACTAGTGGCGCTAGCTATTTAGGAAATGTTTAAGGTCGGCAAGCAACATATCTTTGACTAGATTTGGGCGCCTGTACTAATGACTACCATGTAATTTTTAGCCTGGCTTCACTAGGAGTGACTCCGGAAAGTCTGGGAATGATTTAAGGGACTGGGAATGGCCCGGATGGCTAGAAAAGAGCAGGAACACTTGGAATAGTGTCCCAGAGGTATTCAACTTGAAAGTGAGGATAGGATATGTTGGAAGGGTTGACCGGGCCTTTAGGGGCAAAGCGGTCATTCGGGCTGGACAGGTACCTAGACGGACTCGAACTGTCCCGGAAGAAGACTCGAGATTTAGAAACATTATTCAAAATGTTCCCAAAGGTTGCCGGTTTGATACCCAGACCCGGTGTGGCCGGAAAAGGTGATAGACCCACTAAGGGCAAGACGGTCATTTCGCACTGGGTTTACCGGAACTGACTCGGAATGATCCGAAAGGATGAAGAAAGGTTGAGAAAACTATAAAAAGCATTCTCGGGAAGTTACCGGTTTGATACGCAGAGCCGGTGTGGTTGGAAAAGGTGACCGGCCCTCCAAGGGCAAAAGGGTCGTTTCGCATCGGGTTTACCGGAACTGGCATGGAATGATCTGAAAAGGTAAAGGAAGGTTTAGAACACTATATAAAGCAGTCTCAGAAGGTTACTGGTTAGATACCCAGAGCCGGTGTGATTCCCGGGGCGTTTGGATGCCTAGGGGCAAAATGGTCATCTTGACCGGAAAGTCTCAGAAAAGGCCAAAGGGGCAGTTTGGTCATTTTTCACCGAAGTGGGCTAGCAGGCACTGGTGTTGACCTAGGTTTTGAGTGTTTCCGCCACTCTGACGGCGATCGCGTGATATAGGGGTTTGTTGGCAATTCCCTATATCGGCCTGTTTACAAGTATTTCCGCTACTCTAACGGTTATAATGTTTGTGAGTATTTTTGCTACTCTAACGGCACGCGATCATTCCCGACACTGCCTGATCTTGGGAAGCTACTAAAGGGGACTTAGCGCATGAGAAGTCAATTTTCTCGAAAGGCGTGCGTAAATGGACATTTCTGCATTGGCGGGCTAGCAGGCGCCAAACGTTGACCGTTCTACCATCTAGGGGACTTGGGGTCTTGTCCCAGTCGACAGGTTTAAAGGGACTTACCGTTTCGAAGAGATTTTCTTCGAGAGACGTGTCAGACCTTCTCGAGGAATAAACTATCTCGAGAGAGGGATTAGAATTGGAAAGGGGACTTACTATCTTTGGAAAGACATGCCTGATTTGGAACCATCTCGAGGAATAAACTGTCTCGAGAGCGGGATTGGAAAAGGGACTTACTGTCTTCGGAAAGACGTGCCTGATTTGAAACCGTCTCGAGGAATAAACTGTCTAGAGAGAGGGATTGGAAAGGGGACTTACCGTCTTTGGAAAGACGTGCCTGATTTGGAACCGTCTTTAGGAATAAACTGTCACAAGAGAGGGATTGGAAAGGGAACTTACCGTCTTCGGAAAGAAGTGCCTGATTTGGAACCGTCTCGATGAATAAACTGTCTCGAGAGAGGGATTGAAAAGGGGGCTTACCATTTTCAGAAAGTCATGCCTGATTTGAAACCGTCTCGAGGAATAAACTATCTCGAGAGAGGGATTGGAAAGGGGACTTATTGTCTTTGGAAAGACGTGCCTGAATTGGAACCGTCTCGAGGAATAAACTGTCTCGAGAGAGGGATTGGAAAGGGGACTTACCGTCTTCGAAATGACGTGCCTGATTTGGAACCGTCTCGAGAGAGGGATTGCAAAGGGGACTTACCGTCTTCAGAAAGACGTGCCTGATTTGGAACCGTCTCAAGGAATAAATTGTCTCGAGAGAGGGGTTGGATTTGGAATTGGAAAAGACAATGCCCCTAAGGGCATTTTGGTCATTTTGCCTTTATTTGGGCTTGGTGGGCCCGCAAAGCGATGGACAGATGGGGTTTGGACTTTGAAAGTTGGTTTCGATTGGAATATACCCACAATGACTTGAACACAAGTTTGGAAGGAGTGTAGACTACCGAGCGGTAAAAAATGGGGCGCTGTCGCGCCCAGATTTTTTGCACTCGAGGAATACACACACAAGCGGGAAAAATGTTGTACTCTCTCGTTAGAACTCACCCTCCTAGAAGAATGAGTGCGACTAGATTTGAATTGAAAATAAATTTGAATAAAGGGATTTTGAAAAGATTTGGAGTCGCCACCTAACTTGATTAAGGTGAGTTAGGTCACCTAAAAACTAAGAATAATCCGAAGACTACACTTAGGGTCTTTGGAAAAAGGTTTTGAAAAGATCTCCCCAAGAGAGGGTTTTTAAGAAAACAGGTTGTTTGGCAACCTTTAGAAAACATTTAAGCCCTTTTTTTGAAAATAACTCCTTTTTGGTCTTTGAAAACAGTGATCTAGGTTCGGAGGTTGGTTAGGGAAGACGCACTAAGCCATTACCCTACGCCCCCTCCCCTTTCGGTACCTACATGTCAATCTACCCTAGATGCACCTGTGAGAGCCTTTAACTAACGAGTGGTTCAATCCCATCCACTTTGAAAAAGAATGTTTGAAAAGATATGATGCATGATATGCAAGTGCAAGATAAGAGAAGTTGGAAAATAGATTTGGAAAGAAATTTGAAAAGAATAATTTGATTTGATTTTATAATAGATTTGAAAAAATAGAATTGAAATTGGAAAGTTTGAGAAATTAGAAATAGAGATTTGGAAATAGAAATTTGAAATTGGAAGTTTGAAAATAGATTGGAGATTTAAAAAGAATATGAAATTTGAGATTTGGAAAATGTGGAGGAATTTGAAATTTGAAGGAAGTTGTGACCGCACCCATGAGGGTTGCCTACGTATCCTTTTGGAGGAATCAGGTCAATCGTAGTTCAGACAAGAGTCCGATTAAAAATAGAATGTTTGATTTGAAAAAGGAGTTGAATTGGAATTTGAATTTGACTTGAACTTAGAATAGAATATTGAAGATTGGAATTTAGAATTTTGAAATTGAAAAGGTTGAATTTTGATTTGGAAAGATAGAACTTGGAAGAAAGATTTAGACTTGTTTTGGAAAGATGAAGGTTTAGGAAACCTAAACTTAAGAAAGATAGGATTTTAGGGAAGGACTTAAGATTAAGAAATATTGGATTTGAATGTTGGATTTGGAAAGATCTTGGAAGATTTGAAAACTTGGAATTTAGGAAAGATTCGGATTAGGAAAGTTTCGAATTAGGAAAGTGTCATTTTAGGAAAGTTTTGGAATTAGAAAAGTTTCAACTTAGGAAAGTTTTGAATTTGGAATGTTTTGAAATAGGAAAGTTTTGAAAATTAAAAAGTTTCACTTTAAGAAAGGTTTTGAAATAGAAAAGTGTTGAATTTAGAAATGTTTTGAATTAGGAAAGTTTAGTTTAAGAAAGGTTTAGAATTTGGAAAGTTTCAAGTTAAGAAAGTTTTGAATTTGGAAAGCTTAGAATTTTAGAAATATTTTAAATTAGGAAAGATTTAGAAAAGGTTTGAATTAAGAAAGTTTTAAGTTTAGAAATTTTTGAATTAAGAAAGTTTCAGTTTAAGAAAGGTTTTGAAAGAGGAAAGGTTTTGAAAATAAGAAAGTTTTAAGTTTAGAAAGTTTTAGATTTAGAAAGTCTTAACTTAAGAAAGTTTTGAACTTGAAAAGATTTGAAATTTAGAGAGTTTAAGATTTAGAAAGTTTTAAAGTTTGAGTTTTAGAAAATCTTGAGATTAGGAAAGGTTTGAGTTTAGGAAAAGATTGGAAAGCATAGATTTGGAGACTTAAAATTTGGAAAAATGGTAGAATTAGGAAATGGTTGAATTAGGAAAGATTTGAAAGTTGAGTTTTAAAATTTAGGAAAGATTTTTATGTTCAAATTTTGAAAACTTAAGATTTAGGAAAGTGGGGGATTAGAAAGGATTTGATTTAGGAAGGTGTCGCGCCCAGATTTTTCGCACTTGAGGAATACTCACACAAGTGGGAAAAATGTTGTACTCTCTCGTTAGAACTCGCCCTCCTAAAAGAATGAGTGCGACTAGGTTTGAATTGAAAATCGATTTGAATAAAGGGCTTTTGAAAAAGATTCAGAGTCGCCACCTAACTTGATTAAGGTGAGTTAGGTCACCTAAAAACTAAGAATAATCCGAAGATTACACTTAGGGTTTTTGAAAAACATTTTGAAAATATCACCTTAAGAGAGGGTTTTTAGGAAAACAGGTTGTTTGGCAACCTTTGGAAAACATTTAGCCCTTTTTGGAAAATAACTCTATTTTTGGTCTTTCGAAAACAGTGATCTAGGTTCGGAGGTTGGTTACGTGTAGGGAAGACGCACTAAGCTATCACCCTACCCCGCCCTTTCGGTACCTACATGTCAATCTACCCTAGATTCACCTATGAGAGTCTTCAACTAACTATTGGCCAATCCTATTCACTTTGAAAAACAATGCTTGAAAAGAAACTAACATAATGCATGATATGCAAGTGCAAGTTAAGAGAATTGAAAAATAGATTTGAAAAGAGATTGATTTGAAATTGATTTGATTTGAAAATAGATTTCAAGAGATGGAATTGAAATTAGAAAGTTTGAAAATTTGGAAATAGAAATTTGTAAATAGAAATTTTGAAATTGGAATTTTGAAAATAGATTGGAATTTGGGATTTGAAAAATGTGGAAACCGCGCCCATGAGGGTGGAATTGAAAGTTTGAAAAGTGTTGTGACCCCACATATGAAGGTTGCCTACGTATCCCTTTGGGGGAATCAGGTCAGTCGTAGTTCGGACAAGAGTCCGATTAGAAATAGAAGAGTTGATTTGGAAAAGAGATTGAATTGAAAATAGAATTGGAGGATTTGAACTTTGATTGGAAGATTTGAAAAGACTGATTTTTGAAAGACTTGGTTTTAGGAAACCTAGACTTAGGAACTTCAAGAAAAGAAGAATTGGATTTGACATGGAAAGATTTTGGAAAAGAATTGACTTGAATATTAGACTTGGAAGATTGGAGAAAAATTGGAATTAGGAAAGTTTCATTTTTGAAAAGTTTCAAATTAAAAAAGTTTTGAATTTAGGAAAGTTTTAGGTTTAGGAAAGTTTTGACTTTAGGAAAGTTTTGAAATGAGAAAGTATTGAATTTAGAAATGCTTTGAATTAGGAAAAGTTTAGTTTAGGAAAGACTTAGAATTTAGAAAGTTTCAAGTTAAGAAAATTTTGAATTTTGGAATGTTTTGAAAAAGGGAAGTTTTGAAAGTGGGAAAGTTTAGAAGACAAGGAAGTTTTGAAAATAAGAAAGCTTTGAGAACAAGGAAGTTTTGAAATTGGAAAGAGTTGAAGTTTTAGGAAAGTTTAGAATTTAGAAAGATTTGGGTTTTGAAAGATTTAACTTAAGGAAGTTTTGAATTTAGGAAGCTTAGAATTTTAGAAAGATTTGAAATTTAGAAAGTTTAGGATTTAGAAAGTTTTAAAGTTTGAATTTTATAAAGTCTTGAAATTAGGAAAGGTTTGAATTTAGAAAAGGTTTGAAAACTTAGGTTTAAGAAGTTAAGATTTGAAAAGAGGATAGAATTAGGAAATGGTTGAATTAGGAAAGATGTGGAAATTGAGTTTTAAAATTTAGGAAAAATTTTTATGTTCAAGTTTTGGAAACTTAAGATTTAGGAAAGTGAAAGTTTAGGAAGGATTTGAATTAGGAAAAATTTGGATTTTGAAATTTAAGGAAAGATTTAAAGTTTAAGTTTAGGAAACTTATGGTTTAGGAAGGAATTGAATTAGGAAAGGCTTGGATTAGGAAGGGATTGGATTTGGTTTGTAAAAGAAAAGATTTGATTTTGTTTCCAAAAAAGGAGGACGAGATCTAGTTTCCTAAACGGGGAGATTGGATTTGGTTTCCTAAAGGGAAGATTTGATTTGGCAAAGATTTGGAAAGGGAGATTCTAGAAACCCTAGTTTTGAAAGTGTGAAATTTTAATGTAGAAAAGAGGTTTTGGAAACATGTATAGTTTGAATGTGAAAACAAGAAATTTTGGAAACCTAGGTTTGGGGCAAAGTTTGAAAATCATGTTTTTGGAAAGAAAATTAGGGTTTCCTAATTGTGGGTTCTAGGGCTTGACTTGGGCTCTAAGGAAAGAGTTTTTGGAAAGTGCGTTTTTGGGAAACGAAGGTTTTTCTAGAAGGGAATCCTAGGGAGGAGTTTTTGGAAAGATTTTCAAAGAGAGTTTTTCTAGGAATTTTTTTGGTAGAAGATTGTCGAAGAGAGTTTTTGAAAAGATTTTTGGAGAACGTTTTTAGAAAGTGGATTTTGGGGAGAGGATTTTGAAAAGGAGTTGAAAAAGGGAGTTTTGAAAAAAAATAGATTTTGGAAGGAAATTTTTGAAAACAATTTTGAAGAGGAGAGTTTTTGGAAAGTATGTTGAAAAATAGATTTTTAGGAAGAGATTTTTGAATAGAGAGTTTTTTGGAAAGTATGAAAACGTCTCACTTTCCTAAAGCGATTCTAACCATAAGAGGGCTAGAACCACTTTAAGAAAGTGGTTTTGGAAAACAATAAGATTTGAAAATATAGACCAAAAAGGTCACTTTTAATGTAACACTTTCCTAAAGCAACCCTAGCCATGGAAAGGCTAGAATCACCCTAGAATTGTGGTTTTGAAAACAAGTTTTTGAAAAAGAGATTTTGATGCAATTTTGAAAACAAGTTTGAAAACGATTTTGAAAATGAGTTCGAAAACAAATTTTGAAAGATGCAAGATCATGATATGCACAATGTAATTTTGGGGTCGTAAACATACAAGGTTAAGGCTTCTCCACATAATCAAGGGGGCCGGACCCACGTGGTCTCTGGTTAGACTAGAAGAAAGCCCCCGACACGGTGACTCTCTAACAGCCCAATCCTACACATGGACCGGGAATCCCCTTGTTTTAAGCATGCAAAGAAAGGGGGGGAAAGAGATGGGGGATTAAAATAGAGAAAACCCAAGTGGGTTAGGAGAGAGAAGAGAGAGGGGGGAAGTGCGAAAATTCAAATAGAAAGCCTACCGTATGTCTTCTTTATTTTGCGCGCCTTGCTTGTCTTCAATCTTCAGTCTTCGTCTTGATCTTCTTCTTCAACCTTCAAGGGTTGTCTTCAAGCTTTAGATGGCAGCTCTTCAAGTCTTCAAAGGATGGTTGAAGGCTAGTGTATGAGTGTATGGGGATGTATAGGAGTGTATACGAGGCTAGGGTTTAGTATAGGGTGGCTAGGGTTTGCAAAACCGAAGGAAACTAGGCTTTTGAAGGTGCTCGAGCTCTGTATATCGAAATATAGGATTTTTAGGTTGAGTTTGCGGATCCTTTTCACGTTGGAGGAGGCTCTGTATTTATAGAGGGAGGAATACACTGGCGCCAGTTGCAGTGGCGCCAGGCCAAAGTTTACACTAGCGCCACTAGGAGTGGCGCTAGGCCAATTTTTGGCTTGGCGCCACTTAGGAAACATTTAAGGTCGGCAAGCAACGTATCTTTGACTAGATTTGAGTGCCTGTACTAGTGACTACCATGCAATTTTTAGCCTTGCTTCACTAGGAGTGACTCCGGAAAGTCCGGGAATGATTTGAAGGAGCCGGAAATGACCCAGAAGGCTGGAAAGGAGCATGAACACTTAAAATAGTGTCCTGGAGGTATTTGACTTGAGAAATGAGGATAAGATGGGTCAGAAAGGTTGACCGGGCCCTTAGGGGCAAAACGGTTAATCAGACCGGGAAGTTGGCAGGGCGAACTCGGACTGTCCCGGAAGAAGACTTGGGATCTGGAAACATTATTTAGAATGTTCCCAGAGGTTGCCAGTTTGATTCCCAGAGCCGGCGTGGTCGGAAAAGGAGACCGGCCCACCAGGGGCAAAACGGTCATTTCGTACCGGGTTGGCCAGAACTGACTCGGAATGATCTGGAAAGGTAAAGAGAGGTTAAGAACACTATTAAAAAGTAGTCTTAGGAAGTTACCGGTTTGATACCCAGAGTCTGTGTGGTCGAAAAAGGTGACTGGCCCACCAGGGGCAAAACGGTCATTTTATACCGGGTTGGCCGGAACTGACTTGGAATGATCCGGAAAGGTAAAAGGAGGTTGAGAACACTATAAAAAGTAGTCTCAGGAGGTTACCGATTTGATACCCAGAGCCCGTGTGGTCGAAAAAGGAGACCGGCCCACCAGGGGCAAAACGGTCATTTTGTACCGGGTTGGCCGGAACTGACTCGGAATGATCCGAAAAGGTAAAGGAAGGTTGAGAATACTATAAAAATTATTCTCAGAAAATTACCGGCTTGATACCCAGAGCCGGTGTGGTTCCCGGGGCGTTCAAATGCCTAGGGGCAAAATGGTCATCTTGACCAGAAAGTCTCGGAAAAGGCCCAAAGGACAATTTGATCATTTTTCACCAAAGTAGGCTAACAGACACTGGTGTTGACCTGGGTTTTGAGTGTTTTCGCCACTCTAACGGCGGTCGTCGTGACACAAGGGTTTGTTGGCAATTCCCTATATCGACCTACTCGTGAGTATTTCCGCTACTCTAACGGTTTTGTGAGTAGTTTCGCTACTCGGACCGTCTCGAGGAATAAACTATCTCGAGAGAGGGATTGGAAAGGGGACTTATCATCTCTGAAGAGACGTGCCTGGATTGGAACCGTCTCGAGGAATAAACTGTCTCAAGAGAGGGATTGAAAAGGGGTCTTACCGTCTCCGAAGAGACGTACCTGGATTGGAACCGTCTCGAGGAATAAACTGTCTCGAGAGAGGAAATGGAAAGGGGTCTTACCGTCTCCGAAGAGATGTGCCTGGATTGAAACTGTCTCGAGGAATAAACTGTCTCGAGAGTGGGATTGGAAAGGGGACTTATCATCTCCGAGGAGACTTGCCTAGATTGGAACCGTCTCGAGGAATAAACTGTCTCGAGAGTGGGATTAGAAAGGGGACTTATCATCTCCGAGGAGATGTGCCTGGATTGGAACCGTCTCGAGGAATAAACTGTCTCGAGAGTGGGATTGGAAAGGGGACTTATCGTCTCCAGGGAGACGTGCCTGGATTGGAACCGTCTCGAGGAATAAACTGTCTCAAGAGTGGGATTGGAAAGGAAAGGACAATGCCCCTAAGGGCATTTTGGTCATTTTGCTTCTATTTGGGCCTGACAGGCCCGCGAAATGACGGAAAGACGGGATTTGGACCTAGAGAATTGGTTTCGATAGGAATATGCCCACAATGACTTAAACACAAGTCTGGATGGAGTGTAGACTGCCAAGCGGTCAAAAATGGGGTGCTTACAGAAGGGATTGGATTTTGTTTCTAAAAGGGAAGGCTTGACTTTGTTTCTAAAAACAGAGGATAAGATCTAGTTTCCTAAATGGGAAGATTTGATTTGAATTCCGAAAGGAAAGATTTGATTTGACAAGTATTTGGAAAGGGGAAGTTTTTGAAACCCTAGATTTGGAAGGCTATAGTTTTGACGTAGAAAATAGGTTTTTGAAAATATATGTAGTTTTGATGTAGAAAACAAGAGGTTTTGGAAACTTAGGTTTTAAGGCAAGTTTGAAAACTATGTTTTTGGGAAGAAAATTAGGGTTTCCTAATCGTGAGTTCTAGGGCTTGACTTGGGCACTAAGAAATGAGTTTTTTGGAAAGTGTGTTTTTTGGAAACAAGTTTTTGGAAGGAAATCCTAGAGAGGAGTTTCTAGAGGGAAGATTTTGGAAAGAGAGTTTTTAGAAAGATTTTTGGTAGAAGATTGTTGGATAAAGTTTTTGGAAAGAGTTTTAGGGAGTGTTTTTAGAAAGTGGATTTTGAGGAGAGTATTTTGAAAAGGAGTTGAAAAAGGGAGTTTTGAAAAATAGATTTTTGGAGGGAGTTTTTGAAAACAACTTTGGAAATGGGAGTTTTTAGAAAGCACGTTGAAAGTGGAGGTTTTAGGAAAAGAGATTTTTTTGAAAAGAGAGTTTTCGAAGGTATAAAAACATCTCACTTTCCTAAAGCGATTTTAACCATAAGAAGGTTAGAACCACTTTAGGAAAGTGGTTTTGAAAATAATGAGATTTTAAAATGTGGACCATGAAAGTCACTTTAAATGTAACACTTTCCTAAAGCAATCCTAGCCATGAAAAGGCTAGAATCACCATAGGATTGTGATTTTGAAAACATGTTTTGAAAAAAGAGATTTTGATGTAATTTTGAAAACAAGTTTAATGCAAGCTTTGAAAACGAGTTTGAAAACGATTTTTGGAAGAATGCAAGATGTTGATATGTACAATGCAAATTTGGGGTCGTGAACATACAAGGCTAAGGCTTCACCACATGATCAAGGGGGCCGAACCCACGTGATCTCCGGTTAGCCTAAAGGAAAGCTCCCGACAATATGACCCTCCGATAGTCTAATCCTACACATGGACCAAGAGTCCCCTTGTTTTAAACATGCAAAGAAAGGGGGGAAAGAGATGGGGGATTAAAATAGAGAAAACCCAAGTGGGTTAGGAGAAAGAAGAGAGAGGGGGAAGTGCAGAAACATAAAACGAAAACCTACCTTGTGTCTTGTTTATTTTGCGCACCTTGCTTGTCTTCGGTCTTCGTCTTGATCTTTGAGGCTTCAGTTTGCAGCTCCTCAAGTCTTCAAAGGAGGGTTGGAGACTAATGTATAAGTGTAAGAGGGTGTATAGGAGTGTATGTAAGGCTAGAGTTTGTGTACGGTGGCTAGGTTTTGGAAAACCTAAGGAAGCTAGGGTTTAGGGGGGTGTTCGAACTCTATAAATCGAATACTGGTGTTTTTAGACTGAGTTTGCAGATCTCTTTCATGCTGGAAGAGGCTTTGTATTTATAGAAGGGGGAATGCACTGGTGCCTGTTGCAGTGGCGCTAGGCCAAACATTACATTGGCGCTACTAGTAGTGGTGCCAGGCCATTTTTTAGCGCCAGCCATTTAGGAAATGTTTAAGGACGGCAAGCAACGTATCTTTGACTAGATTTGGGCGCCTATACTAGTGACTAACATGTAATTTTTAGCCTGGCTGCACTAGGAGTGATTCCGAAAAGTCCGGGAATGGCCTGGAAGGCTAGAAAAGAGCAAGAACACTTAGAATAGTATCCCAGAGGTATTTGACTTGAAAAGTGAGGATAGGATGTATCAGAAGGGTTGACCAGGCCTTTAGGGGCAAAACGTTCAATCAGGCCGGACAGCTACCGGGACGGACTCGGACTGTCCCGAAAGAAAACTAGAGATTTGGAAACATTATTCACAATATTCCCAAAGGTTGCCAGTTTGATACCCAGAGCCGGTGTGGCTGGAAAAGGTGACCGGCCCACCAAGGGCAAAACGGTCGTTTCGTACTGGGTTTACCGGAACTAACTCAGAATGATCCGAAAAGGTAAAGGAAGGTTGAGAACACTATAAAAAGCAGTCTTAGAAGGTTACTGGTTTGATAGACAGAGCCAGTGTGGTTCCCGGGGCGTTCAGATGCCTAGGCGCAAAATGGTCATCTTAACCAGAAAGTCTCGAAAAAGGCCCAAGGGGCAGTTTGGTCATTTTTCACTGAAGTGGGCTAGCAGGCACTGGTGTTGACCTGGGTTTTGAGTGTTTCCGCCACTCTAACGGTGGTCGCGTGATATAGGGGTTTGTTGGCAATTCCCTATATCGACCTGTTTACGAGTATTTCTGCTACTCTGACGGTTGTGATGTTTGCTAGTATTTCTGCTACTCTAACGGTTCACGATCATTCCCGAGACTTCCTGATCTTGGGAAGTTGCTAAAGGGGACTTAGAGCCTGAGAAGTCAATTTTCTCAGAATGCGTGCCTAAACGGACATTTCTGCAATGGCAGGCTAGCAGGCGCCAAAGGTGGACCGTTTTACCATCTAGGGGACTTGGAGTCTCGTCCCGGTCGACAAGTTTAAAGGGACTTACCGTTTCAAAGAGATTTTCTTCAAAAAATGTGTCGAACCGTCTCGAGCAATAAACTATCTTGAGAGAGGGATTGGAATTGGAAAAGGGACTTACCGTCTTCGGAAAGACGTGCCTGATTTGGAACCGTCTCGAGGAATAAAATGTCTTGAGAGAGGGATTGGAAAGGGGACTTATCGTCTTCGAAAATACATGCCTGATTTGGAACCGTCATGAGGAATAAACTGTCTCGAGAGAGGGATTGGAAAAAGGGACTTACCGTCTTCAGAAAGACGTGCCTGATTTGGAACCGTCTCCAGAAATAAACTGTCTCGAGAGAAGGATTGGAAAGGGGACTTACCGTCTTCGAAAATACATGCCTGATTTGGAACCGTCATGAGGAATAAACTGTCTCGAGAGAGGGATTGGAAAAAGGGACTTACCGTCTTCAAAAAGACGTGCCTGATTTGCAACCGTCTCAAGGAATAAACTATCTCGATAGAGGGATTGGAAAGGGGACTTACTGTCGTCGGAAAGACGTGCCTAATTTGGAACCGTCTTGAGAAATAAACTGTTAAAAGAGAAGGATTGGAATTGAAAAGGGGTCTTATCGTCTTCGGAAAGACGTGCCTAATTTAGAACCGCCTCGAGGAATCAACTGTCTCAGGAAAGAGATTGAAATTGGAAATAGGTCTTATCGTCTTCAGAAAAACGTGCCTAATTTGGAACCGTCTCGAGGAATAAACTGTCTCGAGAGAAGGATTGGAATTGAAAAGGGGACTTACCGTCTTCGGAGAGACGCGCCTGATTGGAGTAGATTTACCGTCTCGAGGAATCAAATGTCTCAAGAGAGGGGTTGGAGTTGGAATTGAAAAGAACATTGCCCCTAAAGGCATTTTGGTCATTTTGCCTTTATTTGGGCTTGGCGGGCCCGCGAAGCGATGGACAGACGGGATTTGGACTTAGAAAGTTGGTTTCAATTGAAATATGCCCACAATGACTTGAACACAAGTCTGGACGGTGTGTAAACTGCCAAGCGGTCAAAAATGGGGTGCTTACAGCTGCCCCTCTTGTTCTGTCTTTGCTTGGTAAACACAAAAAACGATAAAAGTAAGAGTCCCATGTTGACCGCGAGGCTGTCGGAGGGACGAACATTGAGAATTTTTTGACAACGGGGGTAGAAAACGGATAGTGAGCCAAAAAAGCCTTTGAAAATGAGATTTGGCAGGAAAGGGGGCAAAGCTGCCCAGAATTGGACACTGGCGCCTCTACTAGTGACGCCAGGCTTGAGATTAAAACCAGAAAAATTCTGTTCAAAGAGTTGCGGGATTTAGGGTGTTTTTCACAAATTCAAAAGACATTGCGAGGAAACCGTCTTGGACATTGAAGGAGTACTTATTGGAGACCACGGGAGATTGCCGGAAGGAGACCACGTCCCAAGAAAATTTGCCGGAAGAGAAGATTTTGAAGAAGAACTTCCAAAAAGTGAGTTTTCAAATTTTGTTTATTTTGATGCGTAGAACTTCGTTTGAATCATGTGAATAGTGAAAATTGATGTTTTGATGTGTTTTGAACATGATGGTGATATTATTTTTGCATTTTGGTGCACGTTTGATTGAATTTGAGTGATTATTTGTGAATATGTGAATGGGGTTTTCTGCAGGAATAGGAGATTTGATCCTACAAGCTTGGGCATTGGGTTTTCTGGCTATATTTTTGTGCAATGTGCCATAGAAAAATGTGCTTAACAACCGTATGAAGTTTCGTGATTTTTTGAAAACTCGGTGAATTTTTATTTTTTTGAAAAATAAGAAAATACTTAGAAAATTTAGAAAAATGAGAAAACTCAAGAAATTGATAGGATTTTTAGAGTTTAAAAATTGAAAAAGCTTGGAATATTTTTGAAAAACATTTGAAAGAATTTTGAGGAATTTTAGGACATTTTTGAAAACCATTGATTTATTGAAAAAATAAAACATGTGTTTTGAAAATTTTGAGAAATTGAAAAGTGTGCACGGTTGCTGATGTCATGTGATTGTGACCATGTAAAGTGCACGTTTTGTGTTTTGTGTCAATGTCACGGGTGTTGTAGGGGCCATTTTTGAACGGGACTCTGCTGAAACTTTTCGAAATTAGGGGAAGAGTTGGTTAAAGTTTTAGAAATAAAATCTTTTTGAAGGAAAAAGACAGAAAACCCTTGAAATTTGATTTGAAGTTGGAAAATCAAAATGTGCATGTAGGAAATTTGTTTTTATCATTTGAAATATTTCATTCATTCTATTTGTGTTAGTTATTTATTTTATTTTATTATTATTTGAACTGCATGCATGGTATGTTAACATCTTTTACCTTGGCTTACCTTTTCAGGATGGCAGACGCGAGTGATGACGGTTCTGAGAGGAGGCGCCGCTCGGGAAAGGTGGCCTGGACAGATTCTACTGGTGGCTCTAGTCGATCTAGAGGTAGTCGACGATCTACCAGACGATCCTCCTCTAGTTAGAGTGGGCAGGATAGTAGGCTACCTGTCGACCCTTTTCCTTCGGTTGAGCAGGCTTTCGCCGAGGAGATTGGTGCTGAGGAGGAGGTACCAGGCCCTGGGGATCAGGTGACTGGTTATGGGAGAGCTTCTTCCAGGCATAGGCAGACGGATGCCGACTTGGGAGATCTGCAGATACCAGACGTCCCACCACTCGGGGATCTTGCCTATCACCCCAGTGTGTACTCTAGACTGCATTTGCCTCCTCCGTGGGTACATACAGCTTTCAGAGGGGCTGTTCATCAGGTTTTTGTGACCATGCAGTGGGCTACCCCATCATATCGTGCCTTCTTGGCAGAGATCAAATTTGGGGCCTTCATGGGATTATAGGCTAACTGCCTGAACTGACATTTAGTACTGGCGTTGGTTGAGCAGTGGTTTGGGGAGACCAGGACCTTTCATTTTGTCGGCTTCGAGTTAGGTCCTACTCCTTTGGATTGGGCGATTATTATAGGGCTCTCCTTTGTCGGCCGACGGATCACCCTGCATCCAGTCAGTAGGGACGATACCTGTTTGCTGTTGGACTTGCCTCCTCCTGAGCGTTCTGCTTTCCTAGTCTCTTGGATCAGTTAGGATGACCGTACTTTTGCTACTGAGCCATTGCGTGCCAGGCGAGACATCATGAGATGGCGACTTGTGTTATATATCATCTTTAATTGCTTTTGCAATAACAACAAGTCACTTGTGCCGTGTCGTTTGGTGAGTATAGTAGTAGACCTTGGAGCCTTATCTGAGCTGGACTGTGGGTCCTTTCCCTTTGGCTGCTTTCTTCGGTCGATGCAGGTTCGGACTTCTTCTCGTTGGGGGCAGCATGACTAGTTTTTGGCCCTTCCTCGTCGGGTGGAGCTACAAGTACCTTCTTGTTGTCGCGCCTAGATTTTTCGCACTCGAGAAATACTCACACAAGCGGAAAAAATACTGTACTCTCTCGTTAGAACTCACCCTCCTAGAAGAATGAGTACGACTAGGTTTGAATTGAAAATTTGATTTAAATAAAGGGCTTTTGGAAAAAGATTCGGAGTTGCCACCTAACTTGATTAAGGTGAGTTAGGTCACCTAAAAACTAAGAATAATCCGAAGACTACACTTAGGGTTTTTGAAAAACGATTTTGGAAAACATCCTCAAGAGAGGGTTTTAAGGAAAATAGGTTGTTTGGCAACCTTTAGAAAACATTTAGCCCTTTTTAGAAAAATAACTCCTTTTGGTCTTTGAAAACAGTGATCTACGTTCGGAGGTTGGTTACGTGTAGGGAAAACGCACTAAGCTATCACCCTACCCCGCCCTTTCTGTACCTACATGTCAATCTACCCTAGATTCACCTATGAGAGTCTTTAATTAATTGTAGTTCAATCCTATCCATTTTAGAAAAACAATGTTTAAAAAGAAATTAACATGATGCATGATATGCAAGTGCAATAGAAGAGAATTGAAAAATAGATTTGAAAAGAGATTAATTTGATTTGAAAATAGATTTGAAGAGATGGAATTGAAATTGGAAAGTTTGAAAATTAAAAGTAGAAATTTGAAAATAGAAATTTTAAAATTGGAATTTTGAAAATAGATTGGAATTTGAGATTTGAAAAGATTTTGGAAACCGCACCCATGAGGGTGGAATTGAAAGTTTAAAAATTATTGTGACCGCACCTATGAAGGTTGCCTACGTATCCCTTTGGGGGAATCAGGTCAGTCGTAGTTCGGACCGGAGTCCGATTGAAAATAGATTGATTTGAAGAGAGAGATTGAATTGAAAACTAGATTTGATTCGAGATTAGAAGAGGAGATTGGAAATTGAAATTGAGAAGATTGGACTTGCTTTGGAAAGATTGATTTTGGAAAGACTTGGTTTTAGGAAACCTAGACTTAGGAAAGAGAAGAGACTTAGAAAATATTTGACTTGACTTGGAAGGTTTAGGAAATTAGGGAAGATTGGATTTAGGAAATGTTTGAATTAGGAAAGGTTCGATTTAGGAAGGTTTTAGAATTAGGAAAGTTTCAACTTAGGAAAGCTTTGAATTTGGAATGTTTCAACTTTAGAAAAGTTTTGAATTAAGAAAGTTTCGAATTAGGAAAGTTTTCAAATTAGGAAATTTTTTGAAATAGGGAAGTTTTGAAAATTGGAAAGTTTCGAGTTTATAAAGTTTTCGAAAAAGGAAAGGTTTTAAGATTAGGAAAGTTCCTAAATTAGGAAAGTTTTGAAAATCGGAAAGTTTTGAATTTAGAAATGTTTTGAATTAGGAAAAGTTTAGTTTAAGAAAGGCTTAGAATTTGGAAAGTTTCAAGTTAAGAAAGTTTTGAATTTTGTAATGTTTTGAAAAAGGAAAGTTTTGAATTTGGAAAGCTTTAAAAACAAGGAAGTTTTGAAAATAAGAAAGTTTCGTTTTAGGAAAGGTTTGAAAAAGGAAAGTTTTCAGTTTAGGAAATGTTTGAATTAAGAAAGTTTTGAGTTTAGAAAAGCCTTAGATTTAGAAAGATTTTGAAGTTTTGGAAGTTTAGAAAGATTTAACTTGAGAAAGTTTCAAATTTAGAAAGTTTTGATTTTAGAAAGATTTGAAATTTAGAAAGTTTATGATTTAGAAAGTTTTAGAGTTTGAATTTTAGAAAATTTTGAAATTAGGAAAGGTTTGAGCTTAGGAAAAGTTTGAAAACTTAGGTTTGAAAAGTTAAGATTTGAAAAGAAGGTAGAATTAGGAAAGGGTTGAATTAGGAAAGATTTTTATGTTCAAGTTTTTGGAAACTTAAGGTTTAGGAAAGTGGAAGTTTAGGAAGGGTTTGAATTAGGAAAGATTTGGATTTGGAAGGGATTGGATTTGGTCTCTAAAAGAAAAGATTTGATTTTGTTTCAAAAAACGGAGGACGGGATCTAGTTTCCTAAACGGGGAGATTTGATTCGGTTTCCTAAAGGGAAGATAAGATTTGGCAAGGATTTGAAAAAGGAGATTCTAGAAACCCTAGGTTTGGAAAATTATAGTTTTGACGTAGAAAAGAGGTTTTGGAAACATGTATAGTTTGGATGTGAAAACAAGAAATTTTGGAAACCTAGGTTTGGGGCAAAGTTTGAAAATCATGTTTTTGGAAAGAAAATTAGGGTTTCCTAATTGTGGGTTCTAGGGCTTGACTTGGGCTCTAAGGAAAGAGTTTTTGGAAAGTGCGTTTTTAGAAACGAAGGTTTTCTAAAAGAGAATCCTAGGGAGGAACTTTTGGAAAGTGAATTTGAGGAGGGAGTTTTTGGAAAAAGATTTTAAAGAGAAGGATTTTAGGAAAGTGTGTTTTTAGAAACGTAGATTTTAGAAGGAAAATCCTAGAGTGGAAATTTCTAGAAGGAAGATTTTGAAAAGAGAGTTTTTTAGAAAGTTTTTGGAGAGAGTTTTTAGGAAGGTGAATCTAGGGAGTGTTTTTAAAAAGTGAATTTTGAGGAAAAGATTTTGGAGAGGAGTTGAAAAAGAGAGTTTTGAAAAATAGATTTTGGAAGGAAATTTTTGAAAACAATTTTGAAGACGAGAGTTTTAGGAAAGTATGTTGAAAAAGAGATTTTTAGGAAGAGATTTTTGAAGAAAGAGTTTTTTGGAAGTATGAAAACGTCTCACTTTCCTAAAGCGATTCTAACCATAAGAGGGCTAGAACCACTTTAAGAAAGTGGTTTTGGAAAACAATAAGATTTGAAAATATAGACCAAAAAGGTCACTTTTAATGTAATACTTTTCTAAAGCAACCCTAGCCATGGAAAGGCTAGAATCACCCTAGAATTGTGGTTTTGAAAACAAGTTTTTGAAAAAGAGATTTTGATATAATTTTGAAAACAACTTTGAAAACGATTTGAAAAACAACTTTGAAAATGGTTTTTGGAAAATGCAAGACTATGATATGCACAATGCAATTTGGGGTCGTGAACATACAAGGTTAAGGCTTCACCACATAATCAAGGGGGCCGGACCCACGTGGTCTTTGGTTAGACTAGAAGAAAGCCCCTGACACGGTGACTCTCCAATAGCCTAATCCTACACATGGACCGGGAATCCCCTTGTTTCAAGCATGTAAAGAAAGAGGGGGAAAGAGATGGGGGTTTAAAATAGAGAAAACCCAAGTGGGTTAGAAGAGAGAAGAGAGAGGGGGGAAGTGCGAAAATTTAAATAGAAAACCTATCGTATGTCTTCTTTATTTTGCGCACCATGCTTGTCTTCAATCTTCGGTCTTCGTCTTGATCTTCTTCTTCAACCTTCAAGGGTTGTCTTCAAGCTTTAGATGGAAGCTCTTCAAGTCTTCAAAGGATATTTGAAGACTAGTGTATGAGTGTATGGGGGAGTGTATAAGTGTATAGGAGGCTAGGGTTTGTGTGGGGTGGCTAGGGTTTGGAGAACCTAAGGAGGCTAGGGTTTAGGGAGGTGCTCGAGCTCTGTATATCCAAATATATTATTTTTAGGTTGAGTTTGCAGACCCCTTAAACGTTGGAAGAGGCTCTGTATTTATAGAGGTTGGACAACACTGGCGCCTGTTATAGTGGCACCAGGCCAAAGTTTACACTGACGCCACTAGGAGTGGCGCCAGGCCATTTTTTGGCTTGGCGCCACTGCTAGTGGCGCCAGCCAATTAGGAAAGGTTTAAGTTCGGCAAGGAACGTATCTTTGACTAGATTTGGGTGCCTGTACTAGTGACTACCATGCAATTTTTAGCTTGGCTTCACTAGGAGTGACTCTGGAAAGTCCGGGAATAATTTGAAGGAGCCGGGAATGACCTGGAAGGCCGGAAAGGAGCCGGAACACTTAAAATAGTGTCCTGGAGGTATTTGACTTAAAAAGTGATGACAAAATGTGTCGGAAAGGTTGACCGGGCCTTTAGGGGCAAAACGGTCAATCGGACTGGGAAGCTGTCGGGGCGAACTCGGACTGTCCCGGAAGAAGACATGGGATCTAGAAACATTATTTAGAATGTTCCCAGAGGTTGCTGGTTTGATTCCCAAAGCCGGCGTGGTCGGAAAAAGAGACCAGCGCACTAGGGGCAAAACAGTCATTTCACATCGGTTGGCCGGAACTGACTCAGAATGATCCGGAAAGGTAAGGGGAGGTTGAGAACACTATAAAAAGTAGTCTCAGGAGGTTACCAGTTTGATACCTAGAGCCGGTGTGGTCGAAAAAGGAGACCTGCCCACTAGGGGCAAAACGGTCATTTTGTACCGGGTTGGCCGGAACTGACTCGGAAAGATCTGAAAAGATAAAGGAAGGGTGAGAATACTATAAAAAGTAGTCTCAGGAGGTTACCGGCTTGATACCCAGAGCCAGTGTGGTTCTCGGGGCATTCGGATGCCTAGGGGCAAAATGGTCATTTAGCTTCAAGTGGGCCCTACAGACCTAAGAAACGATTGGTGGACTAAATTCAAGTTTAAAAGGCGGGCCTAGAGTCTAAATATGCATGTGATGTGTGAACGTGAGCTTGGTCACTTCGAAGATTGCCGAGCGGGCAAAAATGGGGTGCTTACACTTGTTCGTCGCCCTGCAGTTGTTGAGGATGATCTCTATCCTCGCGCTTTGAGGTGGGCTCGTGACCGGGTAGCCCAGCAATCGGAGATTACCGATTTTGTGACGCTCCGGGCTAACCTAGAGCTGATTGAGGCATGGGATGTGACCTAGCGGCCCTTCATTGAATCGGTCCATTATGAGATAGTCCGGTACGTGGTCCCGTTGTCCCTGTCGAGAGCTGCTTTTCTCAATGATGACACTTGGGAGTCTTATCTTGGAGAGTGACACTGGCAGCAGTTTCATGAGGAGTTCCGATCAGCAGGAGCTCTGCCCGAGTATATGTTTGGAGCCCTGGTGGCGAGAGTGCCTATCCCTTATTAGGAGCGTCAGCCAGGTGCCGAGTTCTTGCTTTCCCCAGATACAGATTATGTTGCGCACTTTGGGCTCATTCGGTCAGTGCCTTCACTCGGTTTGAGGTAGTAGTTGGCGGGTACGCTGTTGGCCAGAAGGTAGTTGACCTGTGGCGCCGAGCCAAGGGATATGTGCCCCAGGCTGAGTTTACTGTTGTGAGAGACCAGAGAGACTAGTACTAGATAGAGCGGGATCAGTACCAGGCCGAGGTAGCTTCCCTGACCGCTCGGTTATCTTAGATGGGCAGTGGGGGGTATGTTATTCTTTCTTTGCTTCTTCCTGCTCTGTTGTTGCTTAGTTTCTTTTGTATGTAGCTGATTTCGGTTCTATCTTCCCTGTAGGATGGTGGTGCTTCGAGTAGTTATCCACCTCCTCCGATGCTGGGTTTCAGGGATTTTGATCCAGATGATATCAACTTCGACCTGTGATAGATGCCCCTTGTAGAGACTCTGATCCTCTTTTGTCCCTTGTCCTTGAGTTATATTTATGTTACACAATTTTATTATAATATTTTGTACAAAAATGGATATTTGTGGTACTTAGATGCATGGATAGACAGATACATTTATGATCTTTACAGCTAGGCATATGATCAGATACATGTGATGTATGATGATGTTAGATATCTATTACATGAGTTGATGTTGATGACTTTTATTTCTACAGGGAGTTATATCCTATGTGTGCGAAGCCCATGCTGATTTTTTTTTTTAATTAGCATATGCACAAGTTTGGAGTATGTTAATAGAATGACACAGGGTGTTGTTAGACTTGTAGTCCTAGGAATGGTTACTCCCTCCTCTTCGAGGATTTAACCTCTCTTCTGGCTCAACCTTACCTTGATTGGATGATAGCATTTCGCACCTTTCTCAACGTCTTGATCACCTCCAACTCTCTATCTTAGTGTTAGTGTATATGGTTATTGGGCTGAGACTCTCTACTCTCGGGGTTTTAGCAACAGCTTACCTGGCCTTTGGCAGAGCGATAAGTGGCCAATCATTTCAATCCAAGGAAACTTTGTTTGGGACTGTAATGCAAGCTAGCTTATGGGGTTTTAGAAACAACAAACAACAGGATATGTAGGCTCAAATTTGATGTTCTTTTCGATAGAGTTTACATCCATACCATCCTTGACTACTTTTCAGTAGGATTAGCATCCTTCTTTAGCTTTGACAACGTATCTATCTCATTTAGATCAAGCAATCTATTTTCAATCAGAGGGGATTTTAATAGGGTTGTAATATAGGTCATGGTTTCAGGGTTTTGCAAGAAAAGGGTTAAGGCTCGAACCTATTGTTTCTACTGGGTTTCTTCGTAACCTAGAATCACCTTTAAATTTTCTCCTTGCCTTTTTACATGACTTCTTAGGGTGAAAATGACCTTGTTCTTTCACCTCTTTTATATACTTTTTGAGATAAACATGAATTTCTTTTCTTTCGATCCTTTTATTATGCTTTTGAAGATGACTCAATCATGATTTTCTTCGAGCCTTTCCTTAAAGGATGATTTTTTTTTTCGGCCTCTTGCCCCTTGGCGAATCCTTTCCTTTGCTTTTTCCTTTCTTTTTCTTTTATGGAACGACTAATTCTTCGACCCTTTTTGTTTAGACCTTTTCCTTGGTGGTTCAATCTACCCAATGTGGGCGGTGATCCCTAGGTTGGGGTTTTCTCGGAAAAAAGATGGATGGCTCAACAGGTTTGGCAAGGGGTTACTTTTGACTGTATGAGAAATGAAATAAGGGCCTCTCTTCATTTTGAATTAGATTGCTTGATCTATAGAGCTTTCATTGCTGCCTTAGCACAGCGGGGGTGGATAATCCTAGAGTTTTCAAACTATTGTTTGCCCCAGTGTGGGGAGGATAGTCTTGGATTAGGGTTGATAAAGAAAACTTCGTTTGTTACGAGGCTCTAAGGGTTAAGCAAAGGGAATATAAGCACATTTGTTTATTTATTTAGTTATTTATTCTTTTATTTATATGTGGGGAAGTGAAAGATGGCTCCTCTTCATTTTGATAAACTTGCCACACATCGCTTAGCTTCAGAGTCTTGCAAGTGCTGCCTTTGGGTAGTATCCTCACTCATCCTTATCCTCTCTCTCTCTGAAAAGCTGATCATTTGGTGAGTGGTTAACTCATGCTATCATCCCTTCAAGTTGGATCATTCCATAAGATACACTATGCCCCTTGCGTAGAAAATTGTCACCATTCTCAAGAGAAGATAAAATAACCTTGATGGAATAAAAGACTATTATTTGATTATTATTATCATTTCTTATGGAAAGCATAGAGTTCTTAAGCAATAAGAAAATGTAAGCATTGATTTAAAGACAGGAAGTAAAAGGGATAGAAAGAAAGTGGGTGAAAACACCCCTCTCTTGTACGCTTGTGCAAGGAACCCATTTTTAGTAAGGTCTTGGGTCTGTGCCCTCATCTACATTCCATCCACGATTGAGATTTTCAGCCAAGGCAGGATAGGTAGATGCTTCTCCCGGAGTTCCAAGTGAGTTGGCGGTGATGATGTAATTGTCAGCTTTCTTGATCGTCTTGCCTTCATTTGTTTGCTCCAGAGTTTCTCTAACAAACCACTCAGGCGACTCGTCTTCGTCCAGCTTGATAGGTCGAGCTCGGGGTTTTCTACTCTGGCCTGTAGCCAGGGCTTGGTGCTCCTCAGGTGTACACAATGGGAGATTTTTATTACCTAGTTTGGACAGCTCTTGGTCAATTTTCTTCACAGATTCATACGCTAGTTCGTCTTCGGAGGTCGACATTTTATCGGGGTTGCATCGTAACCGAGTACGCCTCTATTCCATATCGTCGCATTCCATCTCCTCCCCATCCTTGTAATATATCTCTTGGCATGCAGCAAAACAAACTTTGTTGTTACCAAACTTCGAAACAATGTTGACGGTGTGGTCCAGTGGAGGGTTTGGAGGGCCGTTCGAAGGAGGATTTGCTGGTCGTACCCCAATGATCTTGTTATCTATCAGGTCTTGAATTTTATGCCTGAGGGTCAAACAATCTTCAGTGTCATGTCCTTGGCTATCTGAATGATACTTACAACTTGCTGCATATTTGAAGTAATGAGGCAGAGGATTGGGCTGGGGTCGGGCAGGTACAGGTTTTAGATATCCAGCTGCTAAGAGGCCAAAATAAGCCTCGGTCTGTGAGCACACGAGTTTAGTAAACGACTGCTTTTTCCCGCTTGTTCACCTAGGCCGAGGAGGTGTTGTAGATGTTTTTAATGATTGGGGACCAAGCTTTGGTGAAGTCACAACCGGGTTGATGGTTCAGGAATTAAAAGGGCTTCGGGTTCTATGTTTCAAAATTGGACAATTTTTGGTGGCAGGGCCAAATGGGTTGGGATGATATCCGAAGGAGATTTTATATAGTCCTTGTGTTTGGTTTGGGGTTGGTTTGGAAGGCATCCGAGCAAGGCCCTCGACCCTGGGGAGGTCGTTGGTAAGCAAGGGTGGTGGCATAGTCATGGTCTTCCTTCTTCATCCTTTTCTGTCCATCATGGGTTTGGGCCTACGAGGACTCTACTTGCTCATGGGTTGCGTGGGATAAGAGTGAAGAAAGCATGCCTTCCATTTATGCTTGACTCCTCTTGCTTCTGCTAGCAATAGAGTTAAGGTATCAAGAGTAAGCAATTCCATGCTTGTAAGATGAGGGAACGAGGGAAGGTACCTAAAACTGACAAAAGAAAAAAGAGTCAGTATTTTATCTTGACAAGTCTTTATGCCATGCATGCTCTAGGGTGCCCCTCTTTAGGAGGGAAACTAAACATGACGTATTGGCCCACTTTTGGAGATAGGGGATTTGCCCCTGTATGATGATGCCCTACTGTCAGGTAGGAACCTTCAGCCATTCATGCATTCATTCATAAAAATAAAGAAGTACATTAAATTTTGGGTTTAAGATACAAAAGAATGGAAATACATTTTAATAGGGGGAGGCGGAACATTTTCCTTTGGACTTCCACATATCTACTTTTACAAAGGGAAACCCTAAACTACTCTTGAGTCTTCGGATTCGCCTTTCTTGGATTTGATGTCAAGGAGGTCGCTGAGAGACCTTGCTGATTGGTTGCCCCTTGTCTTCATGGCAATCCTATCTCCGTGAGCATAGAGCGATTGGGGCCCCTCTTATGGAATGAATTGAAATGCATGCAATGAGTCCTTAGGGTCACGCCAGAACCCTTAGGATTTGGGTAGGTTTAATGCAAGGGAGAGTGACCTTGGTGTCACTCTCAATGGGCTGATCATATGTATGAAAATGCAGTGACTTGAGGTACTTGGAACTCTTGTCTTGACATGGAATATTGAATGCATGGTATGCAAAGAGTATAAAGAAAGAGAATGCACTAGCAAGGTAAACGTGCATGCATGAGCAGTTAAACAGGCATTATAACAGTAAGAATACAGTCAATATAACAGCAGGAATATAAATGACATTAAGAGCAGTCGCCCTTTCCTCCGTGGTTTTGAAAAGGTGCTCGTGTCTTAAATTCAACAGAGGTTCGACTATGCATGGTGTCTATATGAGTATGAGGTGGAGGGTTGACTAATGCGTCCTAAAAAGGCTCGGTCGCCGGATCTTCAAACCTATGCCCACTCTCCGAGGTGGTGCCATGATCGGTTGGTGATCCGAGCGGGGAAACCATCAAGAGGCCGTAGGCGAAGAAACTGACATAGTATCTTGCCCACAACCAATATATCGTTCCCCCTTTCTAACTAGAAAGGACATATCAGGGTAATAATGCAAGTATGCAGAATGCAGGTGCACATGCAGTGTGTGTGTTATTTTTAAAAGTGGAGGAAAGAGCCCAACAACTCCCATTCATCCTGTTCATCACATTCATGCATAGCAATTAGTAAAATTTAAACAAAATGTGTACCTACAAAACAAAGATGCAAGTGTTAGTATATGGATGGCAAACATAATACAAGATAATACAAATACATGATTTTTGAAAACAATTTTGAAAATTTGGTTTTGAAAATTTAAAGCGAATAGGATTGAACCAACTTAATTGAAGACTCTAAATGGGTGAAGGGTAAAGACACATGACTACAGCCTAACCCTCTAAGTGTCCCCAATGGAGTCGTCAACTGTCGCCCCCAGATTTTTCACACTCAAGGAATACTTGTCGCGCCCAGATTTTTCGCACTCGAGGAAATACTCACACAAGCGGAAAAAATGTTGTACTCTCTCATTAGAACTCACCCTCCCAAAAGAATGAGTGCGACTAAGTTTGAATTGAAAATAGATTTGAATAAAGGGCCTTTAGAAAAAGATTTGGAGTCGCCACCTAACTTGATTAAGGTGAGTTAGGTTACCTACAAACTAAGCATAATTCGAAAACTACACTTAGGGTTTTTAGAAAAAGGTTTTGAAAGGATCTCCTCAAGAGAGGGTTTTTAGGAAAACAGGTTGTTTGGCAACCTTTAGAAAACATTTAGCCCTTTTTGAAAAATAACTCCTTTTGGTCTTTCAAAAACAGTGATCTAGGTTCAGAGGTTGGTTACGCGTAGGGAAGATACACTAAGCCATCACCCTACCCCGCCCTTTCGGTACCTACATGTCAATCTACCTTAGATTCACCTATGAGAGTCTTTAACTAACTAATGTTCAATCATATTCACTTTGAAAAATAATGTTTGAAAAGAAACTAACATGATGCATGATATGCAAGTGTAATAGAAGAGAGAATTGAAAAATAGATTTGGAAAGAGATTTGATTTGATTTGAAAAGGATGTGATAGAAGTTTGAATTTGGAAAGAAGATTTTGGGAATTGAAAATAGAGATTTGGAAATAGAAATTTGAAATTGGAAGTTTGAAAATAGATTGGAGATTTGAAAAGATTATGGAATTTGAGATTTGAAAAATGTGGAGGAATTTGAAATTTGAAAGAAGTTGTGGAAATAGAAATTGAAAGATGTTGTGGAATTTGAGATTTGAAAAATGTGGAGATAGGAACTTGAAAAATGTGGTGACTGCACCCATGAGGGTTGCCTACGTATCCTTTCGGAGGAATCAGGTCAGTCGTAGTTCGGACCGGAGTCTGATTGAAAATAGAAAAATTAATTTGAAGAAGGAGATCGAATTGGAAATGGAAATTGATTTGAAATTAAAAGAGGAGATTGGAAATTGGAATTGAGAAGATTGGACTTGCTTTAGAAAGATTGATTTTGGAAAGACTTGGTTTTAGGAAACCTAGACATAGAAAAGAGACTTAGGAAAGATTTGACTCGACTTGGAATGTTCAGAAAGAATTAGATTTAGGAAATGTTTGAATTAGGAAAGGTCCGATTTAGGAAAGTTTCGAAATTAGGAAAGTTTCATTTTTGAAAAGTTTCGAAATTAGGAAAGTTTTGGAAATAGGAAAGTGTTGAATTAGGAAAGGTTTTGAAATAAGAAAGTGTTGAATTTAGAAATTTTTTGAATTAGGAAAGTTTAGTTTAAGAAAGGTTTAGAATTTAGAAAGTTTCAAGTTAAGAAAGTTTTGAATTTCGGAGTGTTTTGAAATAGGGAAGTTTTGAAAGTGGGAAAGTTTAGAAAACAAGGAAGTTTTGAACATAAGAAAGTTTTGAGTTTAAAAAAGTTTTAGATTTAGAAAGATGTTGAAGTTTTAGGAAAGTTTAGAATTTAGAAAGATTTGGGTTTAGAAAGATTTAACTTAAGAAAGTTTTGAATTTAGGAAGCTTAGAATTTTAGAAAGATTTGAAATTTAGAACGTTTAGGATTTAGAAAGTTTTGAAGTTTTAATTTTAGAAAATCTTAAGATTAGAAAAGGTTGAGTTTAGGAAAAGTTTGAAAACTTAGGTTTAAAAAGTTAAAATTTGAAAAGAATGTAGAATTAGGAAAGATTTTGATTAGGAAGGGATTGGATTTTGTTTTTAAAAGGGAAGGTTTGATTTTGTTTCCAAAAACGGAGAATTTGATCTAGTTTCCTAAACGGGAAGATTGGATTTGGTTTCCTAAAGGGAATATTTGATTTGACTAGGATCTGGAAAGGGAGATTGTAGAAACCCTAGATTTGGAAAATTATAGTTTCGACGTAAAAAACAGGTTTTGGAAACATGTATAGTTTGGATGTAGAAACAAGAGATTTTGGAAACCTAGATTTGAGGCAAAGTTTGAAAATCATGTTTTGGGAAAGAAAATTAGGGTTTCCTAGTTGTGGATTCTAGGGCTTGACTTGGGCTCCAAGGAAAAAGAATTTTTGGAAAGTGCGTTTTTGGAAATGAAGGTTTTCTAGAAGGGAATTCTAGGGAGGAGTTTCTAGAAGGGAGATTTTGGAAAGTAAATTCGAAGAGAGAGTTTTTGGAAAAAGATTGTTAAAGAGAAGGAGTTTTTGGAAAGTGTGTTTTTTTAGAACCGAAAATTTTAGAAGGAAAGTCCTAGAGGAGAGTTTCTTAAAGGAAGATTTTGGAAAGAGAGTTTTTTAGAAAGATTTTTGGAAGGAGATTGTTGGAGAGAGTTTTTAGGAAAGTGAATTTAGGGAATGTTTTTAGAAAGTGAATTTTGAGGAGAAAAAGTTTTTGGAAAGGAGTTGAAAAATGAAGCTTTGAAAAATAGATTTTGGAGGGAGTTTTTGAAAACAACTTTGGAGAGGAGAGTTTTAAGAAAGTATATTGAAAGAGATTTTTAGGAAAAGAGTTTTTTGAAAATAGAGTTTTTAGGAAGTGTAAAAACATCTCACTTTCTTAAAGCAATTCTAACCATAGGAGGGTTAGAACCACTTTGGGAAAGCGGTTTTGAAAACAACAAGAGTTGAAAATATGGACTATATTGGTCACTTTGAATGTAACACTTTCCTAAAGCAACCCTAGCCATGGAAAGGCTAGAATCACCCTAGGATTGTGATTTTGAAAACATGTTTTGAAAAAGGAGATTTTGATGCAATTTTGAAAACAAATTTGAAAACGATTTTGAAAACAACTTTGAAAATGACTTTTGGAAGATGCAAGACCATGATATGCACAATGTAATTTTGGGGTCGTGAACATACAAAGTTAAGGCTTCACCACATAATCAAGGGGGCCGAACCCATGTGGTCTCTGGTTAGACTAGAAGAAAGCCCCCGACACGGTGACTCTCCAATAGCCCAATCCTACACATGGATCGGGAATCCCCTTGTTTCAAGCATGCAAAGAAAGGGGGGAAAAGAGATGGTGGACTAAAATAGAAAAAACCCAAGTGGGTTAGGAGAGAGAAGAGAGAGGGGGGAAGTGTGGAAATTTAAATGGAGAACCTACCTTGTATCTTGCTTATTTTGCGTGCCTTGCTTTCTTCGGTCTTCATCTTGATTTTCGTCGTCAATCTTCAAGAGTTGTCTTCAAGCTTCAAACTTCAGATTGCAACTCTTCAAGTCTTCGAAGGAGGGTTTAAGGTTAGTGTATGAGTGTATAGGGGTGTGTATGAGTGTATAGGAGGCTAGGGTTTGGAAAACCTAAGGAGGCTAGGGTTTAGGGAGTGTTCAAGCTCTGTATATCGAATTATATGATTTTTAGATTGAGTTTGCGGATCCTTTTCACGTTGGAAGAGGCTCTATATTTATAGAGGTTGGACAACACTGGCGCTTGTTACAGTGGCGCCAGGCCAAACATTACACTGGCGCCACTAGGAGTGGCGCCAGCCGTTTAGGAAATGTTTAAGGTCGGCAAGCAACGTATCTTTGACTAGATTTGGGCGCCTGTACTAGTGACTACCATGTAATTTTTAGTCTGGCTTCACTAGGAGTGACTCCGGAAAGTTCGGGAAGGAGTTTGGAAGACCGGAAATGACCCAGAAAGCTGAAAAAGAGTAGGAACACTTAAAATAGTGTCCTGGAGGTTTTTGACTTAAAAAATGAAGACAAGATGTGTCGGAAGGGTTGACCAAGCCTTTAGGGGCAAAACGGTCAATTGGATCGGGAAGCTGCTACGACAGACTTGGATTGTCCCGGAAGAAGACTCAAGATTTGGAAACATTATTCAGAATCTTCCCAAAGGTTGCCGGTTTGATACCCAGAGCCGGTGTGGTCGGAAAAGGTAACCGGCCCACCAGAGGCAAAACGGTCATTTCACACCGGGTTTGCCGAAACTGACTCGAAATGATCTGGAAAGGAAAAGGGAGGTTGAGAACACTACAAAAAGCAACCTCAGAAGGTTACCGGTTTGATACCCAGAGCCGGTGTGGTCGGAAAAAGAGACTGGGCCCCCAGGGGCAAAACGGTCATTTCACACCAGGTTTGTCGGAACTGACTCGGAATGATTCGAAAAGGTAGAGGAGGCTGAGAATACTATAAGAAGTAATCTTAGAAGGTTATCGGTTTGATACCTAGAGCCGGTGTGGTTCCCGAGGCGTTCGGATGCCTAGGGGCAAAATGGTCATCTTGACCAGAAAATCTCGGAAAAGGCCCAAGGGGCAGTTTGGTCATTTTTCACCGAAGTGGGCTAACAGACACTGGTGTTGACCTTGGTTTTGAGTGTTTTTGCCACTCTGACGGTGGTCATCGTGACATAGGGGTTTGTTGGCAATTCCCTATGTCGACCTATTTGTGAGTATTTTCGCTACTCTAACGGTAGTGATGATTCCGAGTATTTTTGCTACTCGGACCGTCTCGAGGAATAAACTATCTCAAGAGAGGGATTGGAAAGGGGACTTACAGTCTCTGAAAAAACGTGCTTGAATTGGAACCGTCTCGAGGAATAAACTGACTCGAGAGTGGGGTTGGAAAGGGGACTTACCGTCTCCGAAAAGACATGCCTAATTTGGAACCGTCTCGAGGAATAAATTGTCTCGAGAGAGGGATTGGAAAGGGGTCTTATCGTCTCCGAAAAGACGTGCCTGATTTGGAACCGTCTCGAGGAATAAACTGTCTCCAGAGAGGGATTGGAAAGGAGACTTACCGTCTTCGGAAGACGTGCCTGAATTGAAACCGTCTCGAGGAATAAACTCTCGAGAAAGAGGGATTGGAAACGGGGCTTACCATCTTCGAAAAGACATGCCTTAATTGGAATATATTTACCGTCTCGAGAAATTAACTGTCTCGAGAGAGGGATTGGAGTCGGAAAGGAAAGGACAATGCCCCTAAGGGTATTTTCGTCATTTTGCCTCTATTTGGGCCTGGTGGGCCTGCGAGGCGATGGACAAACGGGATTTGGACTTAGAAAATTGGTTTCGATTGGAATACGCCCACAATGACTTGGACAGAGTGTAGACTGCCGAGCAGTTAAAAACGGGGTGCTTATAGCTGCCCCTCTTTTTCTGTCTTTGCTTGTCAAAGATAGAAAATGATAAGAGTAAGAGTCCTATGTTGACTGCGAAGCAGTCGGAGGGACGGACATTAAAAATCTTTCGACAACAGGGGTCGAAAACGGATAACGGACCAAAAAGGCCTTCGAAAAACAGTTTTGGCGAGCAAAAGGGCAAAACTGCCCAGAATTTGAACCTGGCGCCACTAAAAGTGGCGCCTTTGGCCGAAAAACCTTGGCGCCTTTGCTAGTGGCCCCAGGCTTAGGATTAAAACCAGAAAATTTTCTAGTTTGAACACCTACGGGATTTGAAGAGTTTTCGCAAATTTGTGAGGCATTGTAAGGAATCCGTCTTGGACATTAAAAGAGTGCTTCTTGGAGACCACAGGTGATTGCCAGAAGGAGACCACGTCGCCGGAAAAGTTACCGGAAGAGAAAATTTTGCCGGAGAACTTCTAAAAAGTGAGTTTTCAAATTTTGTTGATTTCGATGTGTAGAATTTCGTTTGAATCATGTGAATAGTGGAAATTGATGTTTTGATATGTTTGGAACATTTTGGTGATGTTGTTTTTGCATTTTGGTAGTTGTTTAATTGAATTTGAACGATTTTTCATGATTATGCGAAGAGGGTTTTCCGCATAAATAGGGGATCTATTCCTACAGGCATGGGCATTAGGTTTTCTGGCTATGTTTTTGTGCAATGTGTCTTCGAAAAATGTGTTTAACAACCGTATGAAGTTTTGTAATTTTTTGAAAACTCGGTGAATTTTTTATTTTTTGAAAAATAGGAAAATACTTAGAAAATTTAGAAAAATGAGAAAACTCAAGAAATTGATGAAATTTTTAAAGTTTGAAATTTGGAAAAATATTGAAATATTTTAGAAAACATTTGAGGTGATTTTGAAAAATTTTGGGAGACGTTTGAAAGCCATTGATTTATTTGAAAAATAAAACATGTGTCTTGAAAATTTTAAAAAATTGAAAAATGTGCATGAGTGCCGTTGTTATGTGATTGTTATGTTGGAAAGTGCACATTTTGTATTTTGTGTTGATGTCATGGGTGTTGTAGGGGCCATTTTTAAACGAGACTCTGCCGAAATTTTTAGAAATTATGGAAAGAGTTGGTTAAAGTTTTAGAAATAAATTTTTTTTTAGGGAAAAAGACAGAAAACCCTTGAGATTTGATTTGAAGTTAGAAAATCAAAATGTGTGAAAATTTTGTTTTTGACTTATCATTTGAAATCTTTTTATTTATTTATTATTATTATTTTTTTGTTAGTTGTTTATTTTATTTTGCTTTATTATGTTATTATTTATTGCATATATGGTACATTCACACCTCTTACCTTGCCTGGCCTTTTCAGGATAGTAGATGCAAGCGATGATGGCTCTAAGAGGAGACGCAGCTCAGGGAAGGCGGCTCGGACATATTCTTGTTAGCAGCTCTAGTAGCTCTAAGGGTAGTTGCAAATCAACTAGCATGACATCCTTTAGCCAGAATGGAAGGGGGGAAGTGGGCCTCCAGTTGACCCTTTCGCTCCAGTTGAACCAGCTTTCGAGGATGAGATGGATGTCGAGGTTTCCCACTTTTGACTTTTGGGATGGTCGACGCTATTTTGAGTTGACTACGGATTTCGTATGACGGGTATCCTCCACATGAGCAAGACATTTTTCACCGGTTCTTTGGTTGCATGGCTTCTCTTCTATTGGCGTAGCTTGTTTTCTGGCAGTGGTTCCCTTTTGGCCACCTGACTCGTCTTTCTTGGGGAATGTGATCCTGCCCCTACTCCACATAACTATGGCTTCCTCCTAGGTCTTTGGAATGGTTCAGCTAACATTATGGGACCTACTTTTCCTAATAGTTGCGTCGTGATTGTTTCTTCTCAGCTTGGGCTCCATTGTGTGTCCTTTTCTTCTGATCTCCTGCCCCTAGTTTTTTTATGTCCCAATGAAGCTCTTGTTCTCACATTCTGAGTTTGTGACGCATAAGAGAGCTCGTTCAGGGGATTGACATACTTCTCAAGATTGATCCATTTCTCCATGATAACCCTAGCTCTATTTCTCTTGAACTTGTTGATGTTTCCACAAGAAGGTGACTCGACCGGCCGTTGATTGCGTGCGTTGCTCGCCGGGATTCGTAAAGGACACTCATATGCTCCTATGGTTGTGGGACAGACCTTCGTGAGCCTTACTAGATTTTGGCAAGGGGCCGATGCTCATTGTTGGGGATGTGCTTCATTATTCCAGCTTTGGGTGATCGGACACTTATTCACTACCTCTCTTTCGAAGTCATTTGATTGGAGAGGTCGAGGGTGGGCCATTGCCCCATTCTCTGTTTCTTGTTGGTCATGGAAATTTGAGCTTTCTAAGGTGTGAGCCGGTACTGGAGATATCTGAGGGGTGGCTTTAGCTCCTTTTTATATTTTGCCTTATTCATTGTTTCCTATTTGAGAGAGACAGAAAGGCAAAGAGTGAGTTTTTGTATAAATATAGTTTAAAAATGCCCCAGTAAAGGGTGTCATCATTTTTTATGATGATTGCACATAGGATTAAATACATGATCTATTTTTTATGAATGCACATGTTTATATAAGAATTGAATCGAATGCATATACTACTTTTTTTTTATTGTACGAATGCACAGGTTAACGCAGAAGTGGAAATGAATACATGTTATACTTTTGGATAATGCATATATAGGAATAGACTTAAATGCAATGTCTCCTATTTTTGTGATGAATGCACAGATTTATGTAAGAATTGAGTTAAATGCGTGACCTACTTCCTTACAAATGAACAAGTTCATACAGGAATGCAGTTGAATGCATGAACAGATACAAACTTTGCAGGAATCTAAATGGATTTACATGTTATACATGTCATGGATGCATCAGTACTATATGTATATAAACTATTTACAAAGGAAACCCCAAGATTGCCCCTTGGGCCCATACTCTCAAGATTCTGTTCATTTCCAGGATTCTGCCCCATTTAATGTTGTCCCATTCATATCGGAGTGTGATAGCATTTGCACCATTCTCTAGGGATCTTGACATTTTGGTTTGCTATCCTATCCCTACGTTCTACAGGGTTGCTATTTGGGGTTTTTCTGATCTCACTTGGTTTTCTCTCTCAGATCTCCAAAATGCCATCATGGCTCGAGCGACAACTCGCATGCCCTTTGCAGAGTGATAAATAGCTAAGCCCTCAATCCGAGAAGACTTCTTTTAGGACCATAATGTAGGCTGGGTTTAGAGGTTGTAAGAAACGAAGGGATATTTTAGGCTCAAAGATCTTCTTTTAGTGGGTTGTTTAAACCAAAACAATCTGAGCACACCTTAGTGCATGAGATTGCCCCTTGCATTCCCTTCCAGTTCTCCTTTCTCAACCTAGTTATCTTGGTATTGTTCAGGCTTATTTGAACTAAACAATTTTCTTTGATCCGAGAGGACTTTAATTTGGACCGTAACGTAGGCTAGGTTAAGGGGTTTATTAATGAAAAGGATGCGCAGGCTCAAATTTGATGTTGTTTATAATAGGGTTTAGATCCACACCATCCTTAGCTAGTCTTCTAGCGGGTTTCGTCCCCTGATATCCTCCTCTAGTTTCAGTAACACGTTTGGCTTATTTAGATCAAGCAATCCTTTTCAATCAGAGAGGACTTTAACAGGGTCGTAATGTAGGCCACAGTTTCGGGCCACAGTTTCGGGTTTTTACAAGAAAGGGTAAAGGCTCAAACCTATTACTTTTACTTGGTGGCTTTGTAACCTAGGATCACCTTTGAATTTTCTCTTTTACAAGAGGAGTTGACCTTTCTTGTAACTTTTGACCTTCTTAGTTTGACATTTGCCCCTTTTCCTTTTTTTTTTTTTTTTTTTAACTTCCATCTTTCCTATATGCTTTTCAAGATAGCACAAACATGATTCTTTTTTAGTCTTTTCTTTGATATGCCCCTTTTTTTTGAACATTTCTACAACTTCTTTTTCTCAAATCCTTTCCTTAGCATCTCGATTTAACCCATTGTGGACGGTTGTCGCGCCCAGATTTTTTGCACTCGAGGAATACACACACAAGTGGGAAAAATGCTGTACTCTCTCGTTAGAACTCACCCTCCTAGAAGAATGAGTGCGACTAGGTTTGGATTGAAGATCGATTTGAAATAAGGGCTTTTGAAAAAGATTCGGAGTCGCCACCTAACTTGATTAAGGTGAGTTAGGTCACCTAAAAACTAAGAACAATCCGAAGACTACACTTAGGGTTTTGGAAAACAATTTTGAAAATATCTCCTCGAGAGAGGGTTTTTAAGAAAAACAGGTTGTTTGGCAACCTTTGGAAAAAATTTAGCCCTTTTTGAAAAATAACTCCTTTTTGGTCTTTGAAATCAGTGATCTAGGTTCGAAGGTTGGTTACGTGCAGGGAAGACGCACTAAGCTATCATCCTACCCCGCCCTTTCGGTACCTACATGTCAATCTACCCTAGATTCACCTATGAGAGTCTTTAACTAACTATTGGCCAATCCTATCCATTTTGAAAAACAATGTTTGAAAAGAAACTAACATGTTGCATGATATGCAAGTGCAATAGAAGAGAATTGAAAAATAGATTTGGAAATAAATTTGAAAAGAATTTGATTTGAAAATATATTTGAAGAGATGGAATTGAAATTGGAAAGTTTGAAAATTAAAAGTAGAAATTTGAAAATAGAAATTTTGAAATTGGAATTTTGAAAGTAGATTGGAATTTGATATTTAGAAAGATTCTGGAAACCGCACCCATGAGGGTGGAATTGAAAGTTTGAAAAGTATTGTGACCACACCTATGAAGGTTGCCTACGTATCCCTTTGGGGAAATCAGGTCAGTCGTAGTTCGGACCGGAGTCCGATTGAAAAGAGATTGATTTGAAGAGAGAGATCGGATTAGAAGAAAGAAATTGAATTGAAAACTGGATTTGATTTGAGATTAGAAGAGGAGATTGGAAATTGAAATTAAGAAGATTGGACTTGCTTTGGAAAGATTGATTTTAGAAAGACTTGGTTTTGGAAAGATGAAGGTTTAGGAAAGAGAAAAGACTTAGAAAATATTTGACTTGACTTGGAAGGTTTAGGAAATTAGGGAAAATTGGATTTAGGAAATGTTTGAATTAGGAAAAGGTCCGATTTAGGAAAGTTTCGAATTTGGAAAGTGTCATTTTAGGAAAGTTTTCAAATTAGGAAAGCTTTGAATTAGGAAAGTTCGGAACTTGAGAAAGTTTCAACTTAGGAAAGTTTCGGAAATTGGAATGTTTTGAAATAGGAAAGTATTAAGGTTTAGGAAAGTTTTCACTTTAGGAAAGTTTTTAAATAGGAAAGTATCATTTTAAGAAAGGTTTTGAAATAAGGAAGTTTTGAAAATTGGAAAGTTTAGAATTTGGAATGTTTTGAAATAGGAAAGCTTTGAGTTTGGAAAGTTTTGTTTTAAGAAAGGTTTTGAATTTGGAAAGCTTAGAATTTTAGAAAGATTTTAAATTAGGAAAGATTTAGAAAAGGTTTGAATTAAGAAAGTTTCAACTTAAGAAGACTTTGAATTAAGAAAGTTTTTAGTTTAGAAAGCTTTGGATTTAGAAAGATTTGAAATTTAGAAAGTTTAAGATTTAGAAAGTCTTAGAGTTTTAGAAAATCTTGAGATTAGGAAAGGTTTGAGTTTAAGAAAGGTTTGAAAACTTAGATTTGGAAAGTTGAGATTTGGAAAGGGATAGAATTAGGAAAGGGTTGAACTAGGAAAGATTTGAAAATTGGGTTTTAAAATTTAGGAAAGATTTTATATGTTCAAGTTTTGGAAACTTAAGATTTAGGAAAGTGGAGGATTAGGAAGGATTTGAATTAGGAAAGATTTGGGTTTGGAAGGGATTGGATTTGGTTTCTAAAAGAAAAGATTTGATTTTGTTTCCAAAAACGGAGGACGGGATCTAGTTTCCTAAAGGGAAGGTAGGATTTGGCAAGAATTTGGAAAAGGAGATTCTAGAAACCCTAGTTTTGAAAAATTATAGTTTTGACGTAGAAAATAGGTTTTGGAAACATGTATAGTTTTGATGTAGAAAACGAGAGATTTTGGAAACCTAGGTTTGGGGCAAGGTTTGAAAACCATGTTTTTGAAAAGAAAATTAGGGTTTCCTAATTGTGGGCTCTAAGGCTTGACTTGGGCTCTAAGAAAAGAGTTTTTGGAAAGTGCATTTTTAGAAACGAAAGCTTTCTAGAAGGGAAATCCTAGGGAGGAGTTTTTGGAAAGTGAATTTGAAGAGGGAGTTTTTGGAAAAAGATTTTAACGAGAAGGAGTTTTGGAAAGTGTGTTTTTCGAAACGAAGATTTTCTAGAAGGGAAATCCTAGAGGGGAGTTTCATGAAGGAAGATTTTGGAAAGAGAGTTTTTTGGAAAGGTTTTTGGAGAGAGTTTTTAGGAAGGTGAATCTAGGGAGTGTTTTTAGAAAGTGAATTTTGAGGAGAGGATTTTGGAGAGGAGTTGAAAAATAGAGTTTTGAAAAATAGATTTTTGGAGGGAGTTTTTGAAAACAATTTTAGAGAGGAGAGTTTTAGGAAATTATGTTAAAAAAGAGATTTTTATGAAGGGATTTTTGAAGAGAGAGAGAGTTTTGGAAAGTATGAAAACGTCTCACTTTCCTAAAGCGATTCTAGTCATAAGAGGACTAGAACTACTTTAAGAAAGTGGTTTTGAAAAATAATAAGATTTGAAAATATAGACCAAAAAGGTCACTTTTAATGTAACACTTTCCTAAAGCAATCCTAGCCATGGAAAGGCTAGAATCACCCTAGGATTGTGGTTTTGAAAACAAGTTTTTGAAAAAGAGATTTGGATGCAATTTTGAAAACAAGTTTGAAAACGATTTTTGAAAACGAGTTCGAAAATGAATTTTGGAAAGATGCAAGACTATGATATGCACAATGCAATTTGGGGTCGTGAACATACAAGGTTAAGGCTTTATCACATAATCAAGGGGGCCGGACCCACGTGGTCTTTGGTTAGACTAGAAGAAAGCCCCCGACAGGGTGACTCTCCAATAGCCCAATCCAACACATGGACCGGGAATCCCCTTGTTTCAAGCATGTAAAGAAAGGGGGGGAAAGAGATGGGGGATTAAAATAGAGAAAACCCAAGTGGGTTAGGAGAGAGAAGAGAGAGGGGGAAAGTGAAGAAATTTAAATAGGGAGTCTACCTTGTATCTTGTTTATTTTGCGCGCCGTGCTGTCTTAGGTCTTCGGTCTTCGGTCTTTATCTTGATCTTCACCTTCAGTCTTCAAGAGTTGTCTTCAAGCTTTGGATTGCAGCTCTTCAAGTCTTTAAAGGATGGTTGAAGGCTAGTGTATGAGTGTATGGGGGAGTGTATAAGTGTATAGGAGGCTAGGGTTTGTGTAGGGTGGCTAGGGTTTGGAGAACCTAAGGAAACTAGGGTTTTTGGAGGTGCTCGAGCTCTGTATATCGAAATATACGATTTTTAGGTTAAGTTTGCAGACCATTTTCACATTGAATGAGGCTTTGTATTTATAGAGGTTGGACAAACCTGGCGCCTGTTGCAGTGGCGCCAGGGCAAAATTGCTCTTGGCGCCACTAGGAGTGGCGCTAGGCCAATTCTTGGCTTGGCGCCACTACTAGTAGCGCCAGCCAGTTAGGAAACTTTATAAGTCGGCAAGCAACGTATCTTTGACTAGATTTGGGCGCCTGTACTAGTGACTACCATGCAACTTTTAGCCTAGCTTCACTAGGAGTGACTCCGGAAAGTCCGAGAATGATTTGGAGGAGCCGGGAATGACTCGGAAGGCCAGAAAGGAGCAGGAACACTTAAAATAGTGTCCTGGAGGTATTTGACTTGAAAAGTGAGGATAAGATGTGTCGGAAAGGTTGACCGGGCCTTTAGGGGCAAAACGGTCAATCAGACTGGGAAACTATCGGGACAAACTCGGACTGTCCCGGAAGAAGACTTGGGATTTGAAAACATTATTCAGAATGTTCCCAGAGGTTGCTGGTTTGATTTCCAAAGCCGGCGTGGTTAGAAAAGGAGACCGGCCCACTAGGGGCAAAACGATCATTTTGTACCGGGTTTGCCGGAACTGACTCGGAATGATCTGGAAAGGTAAAGGAAGGTTGAGAACACTATAAAAAATAGTTTCAGAAGGTTACCGGTTTGATACCCAGAGCCGGTGTGGTCGAAGAAAGAGGCCGGCCCTCCAGGGGCAAAACGGTCATTTTGTACCGGGTTAGCCGGAATGACTCGGAACGATTCGGAAAGGTAAAGGAAGGTTGAGAATACTATAAAAAGTATTCTTGGGACATTACCGGTTTGATACCTAGAGCCGGTGTGGTTCTCGGGGCATTCAGATGCCTAGGGGCAAAATGGTCATCTTGACCGGAAAGTCTCGAAAAAGGTACAAAGGACAGTTTGGTCATTTTTCACCAAAGTGGATTAACAGACACTGATATTGACCTGGGTTTTGAGTGTTTCTACCACTCTAACGGCGGTCGTCGTGATACAGGGGTTTGTTGGCAATTCCCTATATCGACCTATTTGTGAGTATTTCCGCTACTCTAACGGTTTTGTGAGTAGTTTCGCTACTCAGACCATCTCGAGGAATAAACTGTCTCGAGAGAGGGATTGGAAAGGGGACTTATCGTCTCCGAAGAGACGTGCCTGGATTGGAACCATCTCAAGGAATAAACTGTCTCCAGAGTGGGATTGGAAAAGGGACTTATCGTCTCCGAAGAGGCGCGCCTGGATTGGAACCGTCTTGAGGAATAAACTGTCTCGAGAGTGGGATTGGAAAGGGGACTCATCGTCTCCGAGGAGACGTGCCTGGATTGGAACCGTCTCAAGGAATAAACTGTCTCGAGAAAAGGATTGGAAAGGGGACTTATCGTCTCCAAAGAGACGTGCCTGAGTTGGAACTGTCTCTAGAAATAAACTGTCTCGAGAGAGGGATTGGAAAGGGGTCGCCTGACAGGCCCGTGAAGCGATGGAAAGACGAAATTTGGATCTAGAGAATTGGTTTCGATAGGAATATGCCCACAATGACTCGAAAACAAGTCTGGACGGAGTGTAGACTGCCGAGCAGCCAAAAATGGGGTGCTTACAACGGTGATCCCTAGGTTGGGGTGTTTTCTGAAAAGGAAAGGTAACCGGCTCAATAGGTTCGACAAGGGTTGCTTTTAACTGTATGGGAAATGAAATGAGGGCATTTCTTCATTTTGAACAAGATTGCTTGATCCATAGAGCCTTCACGTTACTTCAGCTTGATGGTCGATGACGTTCTCTGTTAGATCTTCTGCTGCTTGTTTGCCCCAGTGTGGGGGGGATGGTTTCGGATCTGGGTTGACAAAAAAACTTCCGCTTTTTACGAGGTACTAGTGGGTTAAGCAAAGGGGATATTTTTGTGTATAATAATAGAATTGAGGGCCTCTAATCATTTCAAATTGAATTGTGTAGTCCATAAAGCCCTTGTACAAAATTTAGACAATATTCATAGGGATGATGTGTTTCTGTTAGTGAACCCTTATATGTTCTATCAAATCAACTATTTTGTGCTTGCCCCAATGTGGGGTATGGTTCTTGGTTTGGGGATATCTGAAAAGAAATCATGTATGGCTATAGTGGGCTGAGTAAAGGGTAGTGTTTATTTGGGATAAATAGAACAACGACTTCTCATCATTTTTTAGACTCGGCTGCCTATCGCTTAGCCAGGATATCACGTAAGTGTCGCCTTTTCAATGAAATCCACACTATCTCCTTCTTATCTTTTAGTCTCTCTTTGTTTATCAATGGTCTTAACCCCCTTTGAATGAGTTGCCCATGCCATCCCATCCTTTAAGTTGAGTCATTTACCAAATGGGAAAAAAAAACCCTAACTGTGCCAATCATCCACAAGAGTATGAAACAAAGGGGATAAACTGGGAACTACCTATTTTCATTTAAAACATGATTACATGGCATGCAACATTCATTTAAATAAGATATGTAAGAAATAGAAAGATACAAAGGAAACAGATGAATTTTATGAAAACCTCCCTTTTCTAGTGGACCTCTTAATGAGAACCCTTAACCCTTAATAGAGTTTTGGGACTATGCCAACCTCCTTGGTGCTTCATTCCCCAGGTGTATCAACGAATGGTGAGTTCTGGACATTTGGCATGCATTTAGAAGATTATGTTGTTGCAATGCACAGGTCTAACAAGACTTCGCATATAGTGAAGTCCTTTTCTGCTTGAAGTCCTCCTCTGCTTGGATGGTGATTGTTGTGACATGTCGTGGAGGTAATGTCTTATAGGTGGATGGTCAGTTCTTCTTGCTCTTTGATGTAGGGTTGGCCTTTTCTAACAACTAGGTTTATCCTTCCACAAGTTTAAATCTGGTGAGGTGTTAGAGGGATTCCATGATTTTAGTCGTGCTCTCTGACCTACAAAAAAGAAAAAGAAAAATAGAATGCAGTCAGTATATGAAGTTGGAGGTTCTATGCGAGGCATGTCCTATGGAGGTCCCTTCTTTGAGGGAATCTAGGTATGATGACAAGTCCATTTGGGAGGTGGGGTTTTGCCCCTATTATGCAATACAATGCCTTTTCGGTGTGGGCCGGTTGATGTTTCCTTATTTGGGTAATCCCGTCTCTATGGACTGAGAGAGATTTGTGCCCCTCTCGAGAAATGATTCTATACAAGCCATGAATCCTTAGGGTTGAGGAACTCTTAGGAGTTTTGGTAGGTTCGATTAACATGAGATTGGATTGCTCCTTTCTCTCTACGATTGATTAGATGCATGAGAATGAAATGACTTGAGTTTCTTGGAACTCTTGTCTCTGAATGGATATAGATGCATGAGCGTAAAAAAAAGTGAACGTGTAAGCAATATGTTAATAATAAGAGAGTGATTTAGAAAACTCCCTGCTTGTCTTGCTTTTGCCTTCAATTCTCTTGGTATTTGGAGATAAGGAGGGGGAGGACAGAAGACAAGAAACAAGAGAGAAGTTAGTGCCTTGATTTGAAATTTCTTTTTATGCAATGCATGTCCTAGGGGTGCCCCTGCTCGAGAGAGAGACTAAACATGATGTATTGGCTCATTTTGGAGATAGGGGGTTTGCCCTTGTATACAGGTACCTTACTGTTGAGTGGGAATCTTCATCCATTCATACAATCATCTATCCATTCATTCACAAAAATAAAGAAGTACATTGAACTTTGGGTTTAAGATATAAAAGAATTGAAATACATTTTAAACAAGGGGGAGGGGGAACATTTTCCTTTGGACTTTGACCTATCTAGTTTTACAAAGGAAAACCTAAACTACTTTTGAGCCTTCGGATTCGCCTTCCTTGGATTTGATGTCGAGGAGGTCGCTGAGAGACCTTGTTGATTGGTTGGCCCTTGTCTTCATGGCAATCCTATCTCTGTAAGCATAGAGGGATTGGGGCCCCTCTTATGGAATGAATTGAGATGCATGTAATGAGTCCTTAGGGTTACGCGGGAACCCTTAGGGTTTAGGTAGGTTTAATGCAAGAGAGAGTGGCTTTGGTGTCACTCTCAATGGGTTGATCATATGCATGAGAATGCAGTGACTTGAGTTACTTGGAACTCTTGTCTTGACATGGAATATTGAATGCATGAACATGGGTATGCAAAGAGCATAAGGAGAGAGAATGCAATAGCAAGGTAAACGTGCATGCATGAGCAGTTAGATAGGCATTATAACAGTATGAATACAGGCATTATAACAACAGGGATACGCAGGTATAAATGAAAGTAAGAGCAGTTGCACTTTCCTCCGTGGTCTTGAAAACGGTGCTCGTGTCTTAAATCCGGCAGAGATTCGGCTACGCATGGTATTTATATGAGTATGAGGTTGAGGGTTGACTAATGCGTCCGAAAAAGGCTCGGTTCTCGGATCTTCAAACCTAGGCCCACTCCCCGAGATGGTGCCATGATCGGTTGGTGATCCGAGTGAGGGAACCATCAAGAGGCCGTAGGCGAAGAAACTGACACAGCATCTTGCCCACAACCAATATACCGTTCCCCCTTTCTAACTAGAAAGGACATATCAGGGTAATAATGCAAGTATGCAGAATGCAAGTGCACATGCAGTGTGTGTGTGATTTTTAAAAGTGGAGGAAAGGGCCCAACAACTCCCATTCATCCAATACATCACATTCATGCAAAGCAGTTAATAAACTTTAAACAAATGTGTACCTACAAAACAAAGATGTAAGTGTTAGTATGTGGATGACAAACATAATACAAGATAATATGAATAAATGCATGTTTTTTGAAAACAATTTTGAAAATTTAGTTTTGAAAATTTAAAGTGAATAGGATTGAACCAAGTTAATTGAAGACTCTACATGGGTGAAGGGTAAAGAGGCATGACTACAGCCTAACCCTCTAAGTAGTCCTCAGCGGAGTCGCCAGCTGTCGCGCCTTGATTTTTCGCATTCGAGGAATACTCACACAAGCGGAAAAAATGTTGTACTCTCTCATTAGAACTCATCGTCCTAGAAGAATGAGTGCGACTAAGTTTGAATTGAAAATAGATTTGAATAAAGGGCCTTTAGAAAAAGATTTGGAGTCGCCACCTAACTTGATTAAGGTGAGTTAGGTCACCTAAAAACTAAGCATAATTCGAAAACTACATTTAGGGTTTTTAGAAAAAGGTTTTGAAAGGATCTCCTCAAGAGAGGGTTTTCAGGAAAACAAGTTGTTTGGCAACCTTTAGAAAACATTTAGCCCTTTTTGAAAAATAACTCCTTTTGGTCTTTCGAAAACAGTGATCTAGATTCGGAGGTTGGTTACGTGTAGGGCAGACGTACTAAGCCATCACCCTACCCCGCCCTTTTGGTACCTACATGTCAATCTACCCTAGATTCACCTATGAGAGTCTTTAACTAACTAATGTTCAATCATATTCACTTTGAAAAATAATGTTTGAAAAGAAACTAACATGATGCATGATATGCAAGTGTAATAGAAGAGAGAATTGAAAAATAGATTTGGAAAGAGATTTGATTTGATTTGAAAAGGATGTGATAGAAGTTTGAATTTGGAAAGAAGATTTTGGGAATTGAAAATAGAGATTTGGAAATAGAAATTTGAAATTGGAAGTTTGAAAATAGATTGGAGATTTGAAAAGATTGTGAAATTTGAGATTTGAAAAATGTGGAGGAATTTGAAATTTGAAAGAAGTTGTGGAAATAGAAATTGAAAGATGTTGTGGAATTTGAGATTTGAAAAATGTGGAGATAGGAACTTGAAAAATGTGGTAACCGCACTCATGAGGGTTGCCTACGTATCCTTTTGGAGGAATCAGGTCAGTCGTAGTTCGGACCGGAGTCCGATTGAAAATAGAAAAATTGATTTGAAGAAGGAGATCGAATTAGAAATGGAATTTGATTTGAAATTAGAAGAGGAGATTGGAAATTGGAATTGAGAAGATTGGACTTGCTTCGGAAAGATTGATTTTCGAAAGACTTGGTTTTAGGAAACCTAGACATAGGAAAGAGACTTAGGAAAGATTTGACTCGACTTGGAAGGTTTAGAAAGAATTAGATTTAGGAAATGTTTGAATTAGGAAAGGTCCGATTTAGGAATGTTTCGAAATTAGGAAAGTTTCATTTTTGGAAAGTTTCGAAATTAGGAAAGTTTTTGAAATAGGAAAGTGTTAAATTAGGAAAGGTTTTGAAATAAGAAAGTGTTGAATTAGGAAAGGTTTTGAAATAAGAAAGTGTTGAATTTAGAAATGTTTTGAATTAGAAAAGTTTAGTTTAAGAAAGGTTTAGAATTTAGAAAGTTTCAAGTTAAGAAAGTTTTGAATTTCGGAGTGTTTTGAAATAGGGAAGTTTTGAAAGTGGGAAAGTTTAGAAAACAAGGAAGTTTTGAAAATAAGAAAGTTTTGAGTTTAGAAAAGTTTTAGATTTAGAAAGATGTTGAAGTTTTAGGAAAATTTAGAATTTAGAAAGATTTGGGTTTAGAAAGATTTAACTTAAGAAATTTTTGAATTTAGGAAGCTTAGAATTTTAGAAAGATTTGAAATTTAGAATGTTTAGGATTTAGAAAGTTTTAGAGTTTTAATTTTAGAAAATCTTGAGACTAGAAAAGGTTGAGTTTAGGAAAAGTTTGAAAACTTAGGTTTGAAAAGTTAAGATTTGAAAAGAATGTAGAATTAGGAAAGATTTTGATTAGGAAGGGATTGGATTTTATTTTTAAAAGGGAAGGTATGATTTTGTTTCCAAGAACGGAGGATTGGATCTAGTTTCCTAAACGGGAAGATTGGATTTGATTTCCTAAAGGGAAGATTTGATTTGACTAGGATTTGGAAAGGGAGATTGTAGAAACCCTAGATTTGGAAAATTATAGTTTTGACGTAGAAAACAGGTTCGGGAAACATGTATAGTTTGGATGTAAAAACAAGAGGTTTTAGAAACCTAGGTTTGGAGCAAAGTTTGAAAATCATATTTTCGGAAAGAAAATTAGGGTTTCCTAGTTGTGGGTTCTAGAGCTTGACTTGGGCTCTAAGGAAAAAGGATTTTTGGAAAGCGCGTTTTTGGAAACGAAGGTTTTCTAGAAGGGAATCCTAGGGAGGAGTTTCTAGAAGGAAGATTTTGGAAAGTAAATTCGAAGAGAGAGTTTTTGGAAAGAGATTTTTAAAGAGAAGGGGTTTTTGGAAAGTGTGTTTTTTTAGAACCGAAGATTTTAGAAGGAAAATCCTAGAGGAGAGTTTCTAAAAGGAAGATTTTGGAAAGAGAGTTTTTTAGAAAGATTTTTGGAAGGAGATTGTTAGAGAGAGTTTTTAGGAAAGTGAATTTAGGGAGTGTTTTTAGAAAGTGAATTTTGAGGAGAAAGAGTTTTTGGAAAGGAGTTGAAAAAGGAAGCTTTGAAAAATAGATTTTGGAGGGAGTTTTTGAAAACAACTTTGGAGAGGAGAGTTTTAGGAAAGTATATTGAAAGAGATTTTTAGGGAAAGAGTTTTTTGAAAATAGAGTTTTTAGGAAGTGTAAAAACATCTCACTTTCCTAAAGCAATTGTAACCATAGGAGGGCTACAACCACGTGATCTCTGGTTAGACTAGAAGAAAGCCCCCAACACGGTGACTCTTCAATAGCCCAATCCTACACATGGACCGGGAATCCCCTTGTTTCAAGCATGCAAATAAATGGGGGGAAAGAGATGGGGGATTAAAACGGTCATTTCGCACCGGGTTTGCCGAAACTGACTTGGAATGATCCGGAAAGGTAAAGAGAGGTTGAGAACACTACAAAAAGCAGTCTCAGAAGGTTACCGATTTGATACCCAGAGCCGGTGTGGTCGAAAAAGGAGACCGGCCCCCTAGGGGCAAAACGGTCATTTCGCACCGGGTTTGTCGGAACTGACTCGGAATGATCCAGAAAGGTAGAGGAAGGTTGAGAATACTATAAAAAGTAATGTCAGAAGGTTACCGGTTTGATACCCAGAGCCGGTGTGGTTCCCGAGGCGTTCGGATGCCTAGGGGCAAAATGGTCAGCTTGACCGGAAAGTCTCGGAAAAGGCCCAAGGGGCAGTTTGGTCATTTTTCACCGAAGTGGGCTAACAGACACTGGTGTTGACCTAGGTTTTAAGTGTTTCCACCACTCTGACGGCGGTCGTCGTGACACAGGGGTTTGTTGGCAATTCCCTATATTGACCTATTTGTGAGTATTTCTGCTACTCTAACGGTTGTGATGTTTACGAGTATTTTTGCAACTCGAACCGTCTAGAGGAATAAAATATCTCGAGAGAGGGATTGGTAAGGGAACTTACCGTCTCTGAAAAGACATGCCTGAATTGAAACCGTCTCGAGGAATAAACTGTCTCGAGAGAGTGGCTGGAAAGGGGACTTACCGTCACTGAAAATACGTGCCTGATTTGGAACCGTCTCGAGGAATAAACTGTCTCGAGAGAGGGATTGGTAAGGGGACTTATCGTCTCCGAAAAGACGTGCCTGATTTGGAACCGTCTCAAGGAATAAACTGTCTCGAGAGAGGGATTGGAAAGGGAACTTACTGTCTTTGGAAAGACGTGCCTGAATTGGAACCGTCTCGAGGAATAAACTGTCTCGAGAGAGGGATTGGAAAGGGGACTTACCGTCTTTGAAAAGACGTGCCTGAATTGGAATAGATTTACTGTCTCGAGGAATCAACTGTCTCCAGGGAGGGGTTGGAGTCGGAAAGGAAAAGACAATGCCCTTAAGGAAATTTTGGTCATTTTGCCTTTATTTGGGTTTGGTGGGCCCGCAAGGCGATGGACAAACGGAATTTGGACTTAGAAAATCGGTGTCGATTGGAATACGGCCACAATGACTTGAAAACAAGTTTGGACGGAGTGTAGACTGCCGAGCGGTCAAAAATGGGGTGTTTACAATACTCACACAAGCGGAAAAAATGTTGTACTCTCTCGTTAGAATTCACCCTCCTAAAAGAATAAGTGCGACTAGGTTTGAATTGAAAATTGATTTGAATAAAGGGCTTTTACAAAAAATTTGGAGTCACCACCTATCTTCATTAAGGTGAGTTAGGTCACCTAAAAACTAAGCATAATCTGAAAGCTACACCTAGTGTTTTGGAAAATGATTTTGAAAATATCTCCTCAAGAGAGGGTTTTTAAGAAAATAGGTTGTTTGGCAACCTTTGGAAAACATTTAGCCCTTTTTGAAAAATAACTCCGTTTGGTCTTTGAAAACAGTGATTCTTGGTTCGGAGGTTGGTTACGTGTAGTGAAGACGCACTAAGCTATCACCCTACCCCGCCCTTTCGGTACCTACATGTCAATCTACCCTAGATTCACCTATGAGAGTCTCCAACTAACTAATGTTCAATCCTATTTACTTTGAAAAAGAATGTTTAAAAAGGCATGATGCATGATATGAAAGTGCAAGTTAAGAGAATTGAAAAATAGTTTTGGAAATAAATTTGAAAAGAATTTGATTTGATTTTAGAAGAGATTTGAAATTAGAATTGAAAAGAGATTTGAAAAGAGTTATAGAATTAGAAACTTGATAGAATGTTGTAGGATTGGAGATTGGAAAGATGGTGTAGAAATAGAAATTTGAACCATGTTGTGGAATTTGAGATTCAAAAAATGTTGTGACCGCACTCATGAGGGTTGCCTATGTATCCCTTTAGAGGAACCAGGTCAGTCGTAGTTCAGACAAGAGTCCGATTGAAAATAGAATGTTTGATTTGAAAAAGGAGTTGAATTGGAATTTGGATTTGACTTGAACTTAGAATAGAATATTGAAGATTGGAATTTAGAAATTTGAAATTGAAAAGGTTGAATTTTGATTTAGAAAGACTTGTTTTGGAAAGATGAAGGTTTAAGAAACCTAGACTTAGGAAAGATAGGATTTTAGGGAAGGACTTGAGATTAAGAAAGATTGGATTTGAATGTTGGATTTGGAAAGATCTTGGAAGATTTGGAAACTTGGAATTTAGGAAAGATTCGGATTAGGAAACTTTTGAATTAGGAAAGTGTCATTTTAGGAAAGTTTTGGAATTACAAAAGTTTTTGACTTAGGAAAGTTTTGGAATTAGAAAAGTTTCAACTTAGTTTAGTTTTGAATTTGGAATGTTTTAAAATATGGAAGTTTTGAAAATTGGAAAGTTTCATTTTAAGAAAGGTTTTGAAATAGAAAAGTGTTGAATTTAGAAATGTTTTGAATTAGGAAAGTTTAGTTTAAGAAAGGTTTAGAATTTGAAAAGTTTCAAGTTAAGAAAGTTTTGAACTTGGGAAGCTTAGAATTTGGAAAGATTTTGAATTAGAAAATATTTAGAAAAGGTTTGAACTAAAAAAGTTTTAACTTAAAAAAGTTTTGAATTTAGAAATATTTGAAATCTAGAAAGTTGAAGATTTAGAAAGTTTTAGAGTTTTAGTTTTAGAAAATCTTGAGATTAGGAAAGGTTTGAGTTAGAAAAGATTTGAAATCTTGGACTTCAAAAGTTAATATTTGGAAAGGGGTAGAATTAGGAAAGGGTTGAATTAGGAAAGATTTGAAAGATGAGTTTTAAAATTTAGGAAAGATTTTTATGTTCAAGTTTTGGAAACTTAAGATTTAGGAAAGTAAAATATTAGGAAGGATTTGAACTAGGAAAGATTTAGACTAGGAAGGGTTAATTTTCCTATTTCCTAAAACAAGGGATTGGATTTTGTTTCTAAAAGAGAAAATTTGATTTTGTTTTAAAAAACGGAGGATTAGATCTAGTTTTCTAAACGAGAAGATTGCATTTGGTTTCCTAAAGGGAATATTGGATTTGGTTTCTTAAAGGAAAGATGGGATTTGACAAGGATTTGGAAAGGGGAAGTTTTAGAAACCCTATATTTGGAAGGCTCTAGTTTGAAGTAGAAAAGAGGTTTTGGAAATGTATATAGCTTGGATGTGAAAACAAGAGGTTTTGGAAACCTAGGTTTTAAGGCAAGTTTGAAAACCATGTTTTCGGGAAGAAAATTAGGGTTTCCTAATCATGAGTTCTAGGGCTTGACTTAGGCATCAAGAAAAGGGCTTTTTGGAAAGTGCGTTTTCGGAAACGAAGATTTTTAGAAGGGAGTCATAGAGAGGAGTTTTTGGAAAGTGAATTTGAAGATAGAGTTCTTGGAAAGAGATTTTAAAAAAGGAGTTTTTGGAAAGTATGTTTTCGGAAATGAAGATTTTGGAGGAAGACTCTAAAGAGGAGTTTTTAGAGAGAAAATTTTGGGAAGAGAGTTTTTAGAAAGATTTTTGGTAGAAGATTGTTGGAGAAAGTTTTTGGAAAGAGTTTTAGGGAGCGTTTTTAGAAAGTAGATTTTGAGGAGAGTATTTTGGAAAGGAGTTGAAAAAGGGAGTTTTGAAAAATAGATTTTTTAAGGGAGTTTTTGAAAACAACTTTGGAAAGGAGAGTTTTTAGAAAGCACGTTGAAAGAGGAGGTTTTAGGAAAAGAGATTTTTTTGAAAAGAGAGTTTTTCGAAGGTACAAAACATCTCACTTTGCTAAAGCGATTCTAACAGTAAGAAGGTTAGAACCACTTTAGGAAAGTCGTTTTGAAAATAATGAGATTTGAAAATATGGACCATGAAAGTCACTTTAAATGTAACACTTTCCTAAAGCAATCCTAGCCATGGAAAGGCTAGAATCACCATAGGATTGTGATTTTGAAAACATGTTTTGAAAAAGGCGATTTTGATGTAATTTTGAAAACAAGTTTAATGCAAACTTTGAAAACGAGTTTGAAAACGATTTTTGGAAGAATGCAAGATGGTGATATGCACAATGCAAATTTGGGGTCGTGAACATACAAGGCTAAGGCTTCACCACATAATCAAGGGGGCCGAACCCACGTGGTCTCCGGTTAGCCTAAAGGAAAGCCCCTGACACGGTGACCCTCCGATAGTCTAATCCTACACATGAACTGAGAGTCCCCTTGTTTCAAGCCTGCAAAGAAAGAGGGGAAAGTCATGGGGGATTAAAATAGAGAAAACCCAAGTGGTTTAGGAGAAAGAAGAGAAAGGGGGGAAGTGCAGAAATGTAAAACGAAAACCTACCTTATGTCTTGTTTATTTTGCGTGCCTTGCTTGTCTTCAATCTTTGTCTTGATCTTCGAGGGCTCATCTTCAAGGCTTTGGTTTGCAGCTCTTCAAGACTTTGAAGGAGAGTTGGAGGCTAATGTATAAGTGTAAAAGGGTGTATAGGAGTGTATGTAAGACTAGGGTTTGTGTATGGTGGCTAGGTTTTGGAAAACCTAAAGAAGCTAGGGTTTAGGGGGGTGTTCGAGCTCTGTATATCGAATATTGGTATTTTTAGACTGAGTTTGCAAACCTCTTTCACGTTGGAAGAGGCTCTGTATTTACAGAGGGGGGAATGCACTGGCTCCTGTTGCAATGGCGCCAGGCCAAACATTACACTAGCGCCACTAGGAGTGGCGCCATCCATTTAGGAAATGTTTAAGGTCGGCAAGCAACGTATCTTTGACTAGATTTGGGCGCTTGTACTAGTGACTACCTTGTAATTTTTTGCTTGGCTTCACTAGGAGTGACTCCGAAAAGTCCGGGAATGATTTAAGGGACCGAGAAAGGCCTGGAAGACTGGAAAAGAGCCGGAACACTTAGAATAGTGTCCCAGAGGTATTTTACTTGAAAAGTGAGGATAGGATGTGTCGAAAGGGTTGACCGGGCTTTTAAGAAACGGTCAATCGGGCCGGAAAGCTACCGGGACGGACTCGGTCTGTCCCGGAAGAAGACTCAAGATTTGGAAACATTATTTAGAATGTTCCCAAAGATTGCCGGTTTCATACCTAGAGCCGGTGTGGCCGGAAAAGGTGACCGGCCCACTAGGGGCAAAACGGTCATTCTGCACCGGGTTTACCGGAACTGACTCAGAATGATCCGAAAGGATGAAGAGAGGTTGAGAATACTATAAAAATCATTCGTGGGAAGTTACCAGTTTGATACCCAGAGCCGATGTGGTCAAAAAAGGAAACCGGCCCACCAGGGGCAAAACGGTCATTTTGTATTGGGTTTGCCGGAATTGACATGGAATGATTTGGAAGGATGAAGAGAGGTTGAGAATACTATAAAAAGCATTCTCGGGAAGTTACCAGTTTGATACCCAGAGTCGGTGTGGTTCCCGGGGCATTCGGATGCCTAAGGGCAAAATGGTCGTCTTAACCGGAAAGTCTCGAAAAAGGCCCAAGGAGCAGTTTGGTCATTTTTCATTGGAGTGGGCTAGCAGGCATTGGTGTTGACTTGGGTTTTGAGTGTTTTCGCCTCTCTGACGGCGGTCGCGTGATATAGGGGTTTGTTGGCAATTCCATATATCGACCTGTTTACGAGTATTTCCGCTACTCTAACGGTTGTGATGTTTGCGAGTATTTCTGCTACTCTAACGGTTCGCGATCATTCCCGAGGCTATTTGATCATGGGAAGCTACTAAAGGGGACTTAGCGCCTGAGAAGTCAATTTTCTCGAAAGGCGTGCCTAAACGGACATTTTTGCATTGGCGAGCTAGCAGGCGCCAAAGGTGGACCGTTCTACCATCTAGGGGACTTGGGGTCTCGTCCCGGTCGACAGGTATAAAAGGGCTTACCGCTTCGAAGAGATTTTCTTTGAAAAACGTGCCGAACCGTCTCAAAGAATAAATTGTCTCGAGAGAGGGATTGGAATTGGAAAGGGGACTTACCGTCTTCGGAAAGACGTCCCTGATTTGAAACCGTCTCGAGGAATAAACTGTCTCGAGAGAGGGATTGAAAAAGGGACTTACTGTCTTCGGAAAGACGTGCTTGATTTGGAACTGTCTCGAGGAATAAACTATCTCAAGAGAGGGATTGGAAAAGGGGACTTACCGTCTTTTGAAAGACGTGCCTGATTTGGAACTGTCTCGAGGAATAAACTGTCTCGAGAGAGGGATTGGAAAAGGGGACTTACCGTCTTCTGAAAGACGTGCCTGATTTGGAACCGTCTTGAGGAATAAATTGTCTCGAGAGAGGGGTTGGACTTGGAAATGGGTCTTATCGTCTTTGGAAAGACGTGCCTAATTTGGAACCATTTCGAGGAATAAACTGTCTCGAGAGAGAGATTGGAATTGGAATGGGAACTTACCGTCTTCTGAAAGATGCGCCTGATTGGTGTAGATTTACTATCTCGAGGAATCAACTGTCTCGAGAGAGGGGTTGGAGTTTGAATTGGAAAGACCAATGCCCCTAAGGGCATTTTGGTCATTTTGCCTCTATTTGGGGGTGGCGGGCTCGCGAAGCGATGGACAGATGAGATTTGGACTTAGAAAGTTAGTTTCGATTGGAATATGCCTAAAATGACTTGAACACAAGTCTGGACGGAGTGTAGACTGCCGAGCGGTCAAAAATGGGGTGCTTACAGTTTCCCTTCTTTTTCTGTCTTTGCTTGTCAAAGATAGAAAACGATAAAAGTAAGAGTCCCATGTTAACCGCGAGGCAGTCGGAGGGATGGACATTGGGAATTTTTTGACAATGGGGGTCGAAAACGGATAGCGGGCCAAAAAGGCCTTCGAAAATGAGATTTGGCGGGAAAGGGGGCAAAGCTGCCTAGAATTGGACACTGGTGCCACTAGGAGTGGCGCCTTTGGCAAAAGAAGCTTAGCGCCTCTGCTAGTGGCGCTAGGCTTGAGATTAAAACCAGAAAAATTCTGGTTCGAATAGTTGTGGGATTTTGGGAGTTTTTCAAAAATTCGAAAGACATTGCGAGAAAACCGTCTTGGACATTGAAGGAGTACTTCTTGGAGACCACGGGTGATTGTCAGAAGGAGACCACGTCGCCAAAAAAGTCAATGAAAGAGAAAATTTCGCCGAAGAACTTCCAAAAAGTGAGTTTTCAAATTTTGTTAATTTTGATGCGTAGAACTTCGTTTGAATCCTGTGAATAGTGAAAATTGATGTTTTGATGTGTTTTGAACATGATGGTGATATTATTTTTGCATTTTGGTGCATGTTTGATTGAATTTGAGTGATTATATGTGAATATGTGAAGGGAATTTTCTGCAAGAATAGAGGATTTGTTCCTACAAGCTTGGGCATTAGGTTTTCTAGCTATATTTTTGTACAATGTGCATTAGAAAAATGTGTTTAACAACTGTATGAAGTTTCGTGATTTTTTGAAAACTCGGTGAATTTTTGATTTTTTGAAAAATAGAAAAATACTTAGAAAATTTAGAAAAATGAGAAAACTCAAAAAATTGATAGGATTTTTAGAGTTTAAAATTTGAAAAGGTACGAATATTTTTGAAAAACAATTGAAAGAATTTTGAGGAATTTTAGGACATTTTTGAAAACCATTGATTTATTAAAAAACTAAAACATGTGTTTTGAAAATTTTGAAAAATTGGAAAGTGTGCACAGGTGCTGATGTCATGTGATTGTGACCATGTGAAGTGCACGTTTTGTGTTTTGTGTCGATGTCATGGGTGTCGTAGGGACCATTTTTGAACGGGACTCTGCTGAAATTTTTCAAAATTAGGGGAAGAGATGGTTAAAGTTTTAGAAATAAAATCTTTTTGAAGGAAAAAGACAGAAAACCCTTGAAATTTGATTTGAAGTTGGAAAATCGAAATGTGCATGTAGGAAATTTGTTTTATCATTTGAAATCTTTCATTCATTCTGTTTGTGTTAGTTGTTTATTTTATTTTATTATTATTTGAACTGCATGCATGGTATGTTAACATTTCTTACTTTGGCTTACCTTTTCAGGATGGCAGACGCGGGTGATGACGGTTCTGAGAGGAGGCGCCACTCGGGGAAGGCGGCCCAGACATATTCTACTGGCAGCTCTAGTCGATCTAGAGGTAGTCGACGATCTACCAGACGATCCTCCTCCAGTTAGAGTGGGCAGGAGAGTAGGCTACCTGTCGACCCTTTTCCTACAGTTGAGCAGGCTTTCGCCGAGGAGATTGGTGCCGAGAAGGAGGTACCGGGCCCTGGGGATCAGGTGACCGGTTATGGGAGAGCTTCTTCCAAGCATAAGCAAACGGATGCCGACTTAGGAGATCTACAGATACCAGACGTCCCACCACTCGGGGATCTTGCCTATCACCCCAGTGTGTACTTTAGACAGCATTTGCCTCCTCTGCGGGTACATACAGCTTTCAGAGGGGCTATTCATCAAGTTTTTGTGACCATGCAGCTGGCTACCCCATCATATCGTGCCTTCTTGGTGGAAATCGGATTTGGCGCCTTCGTGGGATCACAAGCTAACCGCCTGAATCGGCATTTAGTACTGGCGTTAGTTGAGCGATGGTTCGGGGAGACCAGGACCTTTCATTTTGTCGGCTTCGAGTTTGGTCCTACTCCTTTGGATTGGGCGATTATTACAAGGCTCTCCTTTGTCGGCTGGCGGATCACCCTGCATCCAGTCAGTAGGGACGAGGACTATTTGCTGTTGGACTTGCCTCCTCCTAAGCATTCTGCCTTCCCACTCTCTTGGATCAGTCAGGATGACAGTACTTTTGCTACTGAGCCATCGCCTGCCAGACGGGACATCATGAGACGGTGACTTGTATTATATATCATCTTTAGCTACTTCTGCAACAACAACAAGTCACTCGTGCCGTGTCGTTTGGTGAGTATAGTAGCCGATCTTGGAGCCTAATCTAAGCTGGACTGGGGGTCCTTTTCCTTTGGCTGCTTTCTTCGGTCGATGTGGGTTTGGACTTCTTCTCGTTAGGGCAGCATGACTAGTTTCTAGCCCTTCCTCGTCTGGTGGAGCAACGAGTACCTTCCTGTTCGTCGCCCTACAGTTCTTGAGTATGATCTCTATCCTCGCGCTTTTAGGTGGGCTCGTGACTGGGTAGCCCAGTGATCAGAGATTGCCGATTTTGTGACGCTCCGGGCTAACCTAGAGCTGATTGAGGCAAGGGATGTGACCTAGCGGCCCTTCATTGGATCAGTCCATTATGAGACAGCCCAATACTTGGTCCCATCGTCCCTGTCGAGAGCTGCTTTTCTCAATGATGACACTTGGGAGTCTTATCTAGGAGAGTGACACTGGCGGCAGTTTCATGAGGAGTTTCGATCAGCAGGAGCTCTGCCAGAGTATATGTTTGGAGCCCTGGTGGCGGGAGTGCCTATCCCTTATCAGGAGCGTCAACCAGGTGCCGAGTTCTTGCTTTCCCCGGATACAGATTATGTTGCGCACTTTGGGGCTCATTCGGTCGGTGTCTTCACTTGGTTTGAGGTAGTAGTTGGCGGGTACGCTGTTGGCCAGGAGGTGGTTGACCTATGGTGCCCAGCCGAGGGATATGTGCCCCAGGCTGAGTTTTACTGCTATCAGAGACCAGAGAGACTAGTACCAGATGGAGCGGGATTAGTACCAGGCCGAGGTAGCTTCCCTGACGGCTCGGTTATGTCAGATGGGCAGTGGGGGGGTATGTTATTCTTTCTTTGCTTTTTCCTGCTCTGCTGTTGCTTAGTTCCTTTTGTATGTAGCTGATTTCGATTCTATCTTCCCTGCAGGATGGTGGTACTTCGAGTAGTTATCCACCTCCTCCGATGCCAAGTTTCGGGGATTTTGATCCAGATGATATCGACTTCAACCTGTGATAGATGCCCTTTGCAGAGACTGATCCTCTTTTGCCCCTTGTCCCTGAGTTATATTTATGTTAGACAGTTTTATTCTGATATTTTGTACAAAAATAGATATTTATGGTACTTAGATGCATGGATAGATAGATACATTTATGATCTTTACAGCTAGGCATATGATCAGATGCATGTGATGTATGATGTTGTTAGATATCTATTACATGAGTTGATGTTGATGGCTTTTATTTCTACAGGGAGTTACATCCTATGTGTGCGAAGCCCCTGCTGATTTTTTTTTTTTTAATTAACATATGCACAAGTGAAGAGTATGTTAATAGAATGACACAGGGTGTTGTTAGACTTGTAGTCCTGGGAATGGTAACTCCCTCCTCTTCGGGTATTTAGCCTCTCTTCTGACTTAACCTTACCTTGATTGGATGATAGCATTTCACACCTTTCTTAACCTCTTGATCGCCTCCAACTCTCTGTCTTAGGGTTAGTGTATATGGTTATTGGGCTGAGACTCTCGACTCTCGGGGTTTTAGCAACAGCTTACCTGGCCTTTGGCAGAGCAATAAGTGGCCAATCATTTCAATCCAAGGAGACTTTGTTTAGGACTGTAATGCAGGCTAGGTTAGGGGGTTTTAGAAACAACGAGATATGCAGGCTCAAATTTGATGTTGTTTTCGATAGGGTTTAGATCCATACCATCCTTGACTACTTTTCAGTAGGATTAGCATCCTTCTTTAGCTTTGGCAACGTATCTAGCTCATTTAGATAAAGCAATCTGTTTTCAATCAGCGTATCTAGCCTAGTACTAAATGCTGGTTCAGGCAGTTTGCCTGTAATCCCATGAAGGTGCCAAATCCGATCTCTGCCAAGAAGGCACGATATGATGGAGCAGCCCGCTGCATGGTCACAAAAACCTGATGAACAGCCCCTCTGAAAGTTGTATGTACCCGCGGAGTAGGAAAATGCTATCTAGAGTACACATTGGGGTGATAGGCAAGATCCCCAAGTGGTGGGACGTCTAGTATCTGCAGATCTCCCAAGTCGGCATCTGTCTGCCTATGCCTGGAAGAAGCTCTCCCATAACCAATCACCTGATCCCTAGGGCCTGGTACCTCCTCCTCGACACCAATCTCCTCGGCGAAAGCTTGCTCAACCAGAGGAAAAGGGTTGACAGGTAGCTTACTCCCCTGCCCACTCTAACTGGAGGAGGATCATCTGGTAGATCGTCGACTACCTCTAGATTGACTCGAGCCGCCAGTAGAATCTGTCCGGGCCGCTTTCCCCGAGCGGCACCTCCTCTCAGAATTGTCATCACCCGCGTTTGCCATCCTAAAAAGGTAAGCTAAGGTAAGAGATGTTAACAAACCATGCATGCAGTTCAAATAATAATAAAATAAAATAAACAACTAACACAAACAGAATGAATGAAAGATTTCAAATGATAAAACAAATTTCCTACATGCACATTTCGATTTTCCAACTTCAAATCAAATTTTAAGGATTTTTTGTCTTTTTTCTTCAAAAGGATTTTATTTCTAAAACTTTAACCAACTCTTCCCCTAATTTCTAAAAATTTCGGTAGAGTCCCGTTCAAAAATGGCCCATACAACACCATGACATCGACACAAAATACAAAATGTGTACTTCACATGGTCACAATCACATGACATCAGCACCCGTGCACACTTTTTAATTTTTTAACATTTTCAAAACACATGTTTTATTTTTTCAATAAATCAATGGTTTTCAAAATGTCCTAAAATTCCTCAAAATTCTTTCAAATGTTTTTCAAAAATATTCCTACCTTTTTCAAATTTTAAACCCTAAAAATCCTATCAATTTCTTGAGTTTTCTTATTTTTCTAAATTTTCGAAGTATTTTTCTATTTTCTAAAAAATCAAAAATTCACCGAGTTTTCAAAAAGTCACGAAACTTCATACGGTTGTTAAACACATTCTTTTAAGGCACATTGCACAAAAATATAGCCAAAAAATCCAATGCCCAAGCTTGTAGGAACAAATCCCTTATTTCTGTAGAAAACCGCCTTCACATATTCACATACAATCACTCAAATTCAATCAAACAAGCACCAAAATGAAAAAAATAATATCACCATCATGTTCAAAACACATCAAAACATCAATTTTTACTATTCACATTATTCAAACGAAGTACTACGCATCAAAATCAACAAAATTTAAAAACTTAATTTTTGGAAGTTCTCCGGCGAAATCTTCTCTTTCGGCGACTTTTCCGGCGATGTGGTCTCTTTCCGGCAATCACCCGTGGTTTCCAAGAAGTACTCCTTCAATGTCCAAGACGGTTTCCTCGCAATGTCTTTCGAATTTGTGAAAAACTCCAAAAATCCATAACTCTTCGAACCAGAATTTTTTTGGTTTTAATCTCAAGCTTGGCGCCACTAGTAGAGGTGCCAAGCTTCTTCTGCCAAAGGCGCCACTCCTAGTGGCGCCAGTGTCCAATTCTGGACAGCTTTGCCCCGTTTCCCGCCAAATCTCATTTTCGAAGGCCTTTTTGGCCCACTATCCGTTTTCGACCCCTGTTGTCGAAAGATTCCCAATGTCCGTCCCTCTGACAGCCTCGCGGTTAACATGAGACTTTTACTTTTATCATTTTCTGTCTTTGACAAGCAAATACAAAAAACAAGGGGCAGCTGTAAGCACTCCATTTTTGACCGCTCGGCAGTCTACACTCTGTCCAAACTTGTGTTCAGGTCATTGTGGGCATATTCCAATCAAAACTAACTTTCTAAGTCCAAATCCCGTCTGTCCATTGCTTCGCGGGCCCGCCAGGCCCAAATAGAGGTTAAATGACCAAAATGCCCTTAGGGGCATTATTCTATCCAATTCCAACTCCAACCCCTCTCATTGGATAGTTGATTCCTCGAGACGGTAAATCTACTCCAATCAAGTGCGTCTTTCCGAAGACGGTAAGTCCCCTTTCCAATTCCAATCCCTCTCTCGAGATAGTTTATTCCTCGAGACAGTTCCAAATCAGACACGTCTTTCCAAAGACGGTACGTCCCCTTTTCCAATCCCTCTCTCGAGACAATTCATTCCTCGAGATGGTTCCAGATTAGGCACGTCTTTCTGAAGACGGTAAGTTCCCTTTCCAATTCCAATCCCTCTCTCGAGACAGTTTATTCCTCGAGACGGTTCTAAATCAGACACGTCTTTCCGAAGACGGTAAGTCCCCTTTTCCAATGCCTCTCTCGAGACAGTTTATTCCTCAAGACGGTTCCAAATCAGGCACGTCTTTCCGAAGACGGTAAGTCCCCTTTCCAATTCCAATCCCTCTCTTGAGACAGTTTATTCCTCAAGACGGTCCGACACATTTTTCAAAAAAAATCTCTTCGAAATGGTAAGTCCCTTTAAACCTATCGACTAGGATGAGACCCCAAGTCCCCTAGATGGTAGAATGGTCCACCTTTGGCGCCTGCTAGCCTGCCAATGTAGAAATGTCCATTTAGGCACGCGCTTCTGAGAAAATTGACTTCTCAGACGCTAAGTCCTTTTTAGCAGCTTCCCAAGATCAGGCAGTCTCTGGAATGTTCGTGAACCGTTAGAGTAGCAGAAATACTCGCAAACATTACAACCGTCAGAGTAGCGGAAATATTCGTAAATAGGTCAATATAGGGAGTTGCCAACAAACCACTGTATCACGCGACCACCGTTAGAGTGGCGAAAACACTCAAAACCCAAGTTAACACCAGTGCCTTCTAGCCCACTTCAGTGAAAATTGACCAAACTGCACCTTGGGCCTTTTCCGAGACTTTCTAGTCAAGATGACCATTTTGCCCCTAGGCAACCAAACACCTGGGAAACCACACCAACTCTGGGTATCGAACTGGTAACTTTTTGAGACTGCTTTTTATGGTGTTCTCAACCTTCCTTTACCTTTTCGGATCATTCCAAGTCAGTTCCGGTAAACCCGGAGCGCAACAACCGTTTTGCCCCTAGTGGGCCGGTCACCTTTTCCAACCACACCGGCTTTAGGTATCAAATCGGTAACTTTCTGAGAATGCTTTTTATAGTATTCTCAACCTTTCTTCGTCCTTTTGGATCATTCCGACTTAGTTTCGGTAAACCCAGTGCAAAATGACCGTTTTACCCCTAGTGGGCCGGTCACCTTTTCCGGCCACACCGGCTCTGGGTATCAAACTGGCAACCTTTGAGAACATTCTAAATAATGTTTCAAAATCTCGAGTCTTCTTCTGGGACAGTCCGAGTCCATCTCGATAGTTGTCCGGCCCGATTGACTGTTTTGTCCCTAAAGGCCCGGTCAACCCTTCCGACACATCCTATCCTCACTTTTCAAGTCAAATACCTCTAGGACACTATTCTAAGTGTTCTTGCTCTTTTTCAGCCTTTCAGGCCATTCTTGATCCCTTAAATCATTCTCGAACTTTCCAGAGTAACTCAGTCTAAAAACACCAATATTCGATATACAGAGCTCGAACACCCCCCTAAACCCTAGCTTCCTTAGGTTTTCCAAAACCTAGCCACCATACACAAACCTTAGCCTTACATACACTCCTATACACCCTCTTACACTTATACATTAGCCTCTAACCCTTCTTTGAAGACTTGAAGAGCTGTAAATCGAAGCCTTCAAGACGAGCCCTAGAATATCAAGACAAAGACCGAAGACAAGCAAGGCGCGCAAAATAAATAAGACACAAGGTAGGTTTTCATTTTACGTTTCTGCACTTCCCCCTCTTTCTTCTTTCTCCTAACCCACTTGGGTTTTCTCTATGTTAATCCCCCATCTCTCTCCCCCCCTTTCTTTGCATGCTTGAAATAAGGGGACTCCCGGTCCATGTGTAGGATTAGACTATCGAAGGGTCACCGTGTCATGGGCTTTCCTTTAGGCTAACCGGAGACCACGTGGGTTCGGCCCCGTTGATTATGTGGTGAAGCCTTAACCTTGTATATTCACGACCCCAAAATTGCATTGTGTATGTCATTATCTTGCATCTTCCAAAAATCATTTCCAAACTCGTTTTCAAAATTTGCATTAGACTTGTTTTCAAAACCACAATCCTAGGGTGATTCTAGCCTTTCCATGGCTAGGATTGCTTTAGGAAAGTGTTACATTTAAAGTGACTTTCATGGTCCATATTTTCAAATCTTGTTGTTTTTAAAACCACTTTCTTAAAGTGGTTCTAGCCTTCTTATGGTCAGAATCGCTTTAGGAAAGTGAAATATTTTTATAATTTTTAAAAACTCTCTTTTCAAAAGCCTCTCTTCCTAAAAATCTCTATTTCATCATACTTCCCAAAAACTATTCTTTCCAAAGTTGTTTTCAAAAACTCCCTCCAAAAATCTATTTTTCAAAACTCCCTTTTTCAACTCCTTTCCAAAATACTCTCCTCAAAATCCACTTTCTAAAAACGCTCCCTAAAACTCTTTCCAAAAACTTTCTCCAACAATCTTCTACCAAAAATCTTTCTAAAAACTCTCTTCCCAAAATTTTCCTTCTAAAACGTCCTCTTTCGAATCTTCCTCTAAAATCTTCGTTTCCAAAAATACAATTTCCAAAAACTCCTTTTTTAAAATCTCTTTCCAAAAACTTTATCTTCCAATTCACTTTCCAAAAACTCCTTTGTAGGACTCCTTTCTAAAAATCTTCGTTTCCAAAAATGCACTTTCCAAAAAGCCATTTTCTTGGTGCCCAAATCAAGCCCTAGAATTCATGATTAGGAAACCCTAATTTTCTTCCCGAAAACATGGTTTCAAACTTGCCTTAAAACCTAGGTTTCCAAAACCTCTTGTTTTCACATCCAAACTATGTACATTTCCAAAACCTCTTTTCTACGTCAAAAATATAGTCTTCCAAATATAGGGTTTCTAAAACTTTCCTTTTCCAAATCCTTGCCAAATCTTATCTTTCCTTTAAGAAACCAAATCCAATCTTCCCTTTAGGAATCAAAATCCAATCTTCCCGTTAAGAAAACTAGATCCAATCCTCCGTTTTTGGAAACAAAATCAAAATTTCTCTTTAAGAAACAAAATCCAATCCCTTGCTTTAGGAAATAGGAATCTTAACCCTTCCTAGTCTAAATCTTTCCTAGTTCAAATCCTTCCTAATCTTTTGTTTTCCTAAATCTTAAGTTTTCAAAACTTGAACATAAAAATATTTCCTAAATTTTAAAACTCAACTTTCAAATCTTTCCTAATTCAACCCTAAACCCTAAACCCTAAACTCAAGATTTTCTAAAACTAAAACTCTAAAACTTTCTAAATTTTAAACTTTCTAGATTTCAAATCTTTCTAAATTCAAAACTTTTTTAAGTTGAAACTTTCTTAGTTTAAACCTTTTCTAAGTCTTTTCTAATTTAAAATCTTTCCAAATTCTAAGCTTCCCAAGTTCAAAACTTTCTTAACTTGAAACTTTCCAAATTCTAAACATTTCTTAAACTAAACTTTCCTAATTCAAAACATTTCTAAATTCAACACTTTCCTATTTCAAAACCTTTCTTATAATAAAACTTTCTTATTTTCAAAACTTCCCTATTTCAAAACATTCCAAATTCGAAACTTTCCTATTTTGAAAGCTTTCTAAATTCAAAACTTTCTTAAGTTAAATCTTTCTAAACTTCCAAACTTTCTAACTTCTAAACTTTCCTAAACTTCAAATCTTTCCAAATCTAAAACTTTCTAAACTCAAAACTTTCTTATTTTCAAAACTTCATTATTTTCAAAACCATTCCTATTTCAAAACTTTCCTAAGTTGAAACTTTTTAAATTCAAAACTTTCCCATTTCAAAACTTTCTTAAAACGAAATGTTTCCAAATTCAAAACTTTCCTAATTTCGAAACTCTCCTAATTTGAGAACTTTCCTAATTCAAAACTTTCTTAATTCGAAATGTTTAAAAAAATGAAACTTTCCTAAATCCAATCCTTTCCTAAATCTTTCAAGTCCAACATTTGAGTCAAATCTTTCTAAATCTCAAGTCCTTTCTAAATTCTCTCTTTCTTAAGTCTAGGTTTCCTAAAACCAAGTTTTCTAAAGTCAAGTCTTTTCAAATCTTCCAATCAAAGTTCAATCTCTCAATCTTCTAATGCAATTTCCAATTCAATCTCTTTCTTCCAAATCAATTCTTCTATCTTTTATCGGACTCCAGTCCGAACTACGACTGACCTGATTTCTCCAAAAGGATACGTAGGTAACCCTCATGGGTGCGGTCACAACTTTCTTCAAATTTCAAATTTCTCCACATTTTTCAAATCTCAAATTCCACAATCTTTTCAAATCTCCAATCTATTTTCAAACTTCCAATTTCAAATTTCTATTTCCAAATCTCTATTTCTAATTTCTCAAACTTTCCAATTTCAATTCTATTTTTTCAAATCTCTTCTAAAATCAAATCAAATTCTTCTTTTCAAATTTCTTTCCAAATCTATTTTCTAACTTCTCTTATCTTGCACTTGCATATCATGCATCATATCTTTTCAAACATTCTTTTTCAAAGTGGATTGGATTGAACCATTCATTAGTTAAAGTCTCTCATAGGTAAATTTAAGGTAGATTGATATGTTGGTACCGAAAGGGCGGGGTAGGGTGATGGCTTAGCGCGTCTTCCCTACACGTAACCAACCTCCGAACCTAGAATCACTGTTTTCAAAGACCAAAACGGAGTTATTTTTCAAAAAGGGCTAAATGTTTTCCAAATGTTGCCAAACGACCTGTTTTCTTAAAAACCCTCTCTTGAAGAGATATTTTCAAAATCATTTTCCAAAAACCCTAAGCGTAGTTTACGGATTATGCTTAGTTTTTAGGTGACTTAACTCACCTTAATCAAGTTAGGTGGCGACTCCAAATCTTTTCTAAAAGCCCTTTATTCAAATCAATTTTCAATTCAAACCTAGTCGCACTCATTCTTCCAGGAGGGTGAGTTCTAACGAGAGAGTACAACATTTTTCCTGCTTGTGTGTGTATTCCTCGAGTGCGAAAAATCTGGGCGCGACAACTGGCAACTCTGCTGGGAAACACTTGGGAAAGGACATGACACTGAAGATTGTTTATGCCATAACCTAGCCAAAAAGTCGGTATACCCTACGGGAGGTAAAGGTGTCTCGATAAGAAGATTCCCAAGTCTACTAGGACCCAACACGTAGCATCGAAGCCAATAGTGATAGGCCTCAGTCGCAAGGGGCATGACAGAGAATGGACCATCATGATTAACGTGAGGAAGCAAGGATCTCCATGTATCCATAACTCTCTCCACCAATGCTCCTAGGATCGACGTCTTGAAGAAAAGAGTGAACTCGGCTGCAGATGCTGAAAAAGGGATATCTTGACTCCTACCAAGCTGTCGTAGAACTCGAATACCGAAGAAAGGGGCAATACCCCGTAGGCCAGCTAGGGGCACGAAGGCCCTCCCGGAAGGTCGAACTCTTAAGCAATACCTACCAACCAGTCCTGAATACCACTGGACAGTGCCCGACCTCATGTGCTGGAGGTAGTCAGCCCTGGATGCAACGGTCTACGAAAATCTCCCCTCATCTGCCATTACACCCTGAGATCTTGGTAGGGAATGTATATGGTCAAGCTCAAGATACCATTTATGCTGGAACAAAGGTGTAACAAACAAGTGTCCAATCACCCAGAGCTGGAAGAGAGTAGCGCATCCCCGAAAACGAGCGTCAATGGTCTACTGGAATCTCGTAAGACTTACGAAGGTCTCCCCTACAATCATGGGAGCATAGGAATGCCCCTTACGGATCAAGGCTAGCGGTGCACAGAGTTGACAGTCCACTAAATCATCTTCTCATGGGAACACCAAGAAGTTCAACAGAAGCAAGGCCAAAGCAACCATACGAGAAACAGCCCAATCCTGAGAAGTGTGCCACTCACCTGAATTAACTCGCATACCCGTGGGAAACTCAAAACGGGAAAAGAGGAACTCTGCTGGGACATAAGGAAACTGGGGCAAAGAAGAAGACGAAAGAATTGCGCGTCTGAATCTGAGCTGGGACGAAACCACCGTAATACACCCATCTGGAAAGAGGGGCCCCACAATGTCGGCAGAAACATCTCGGAAACCAAAAAGAAACCCATACTCGTGAGGAGTAGGGGTAAGCTTGCACTCCCCAAAGCGGAAGAGAGACAAGTCAGGCTGCCAGAAAGGAATCACCGCCTCCATGAGCCTAGGAATAAGACGCACTGATAGAAGTGAAGCCACCCGACCAAAGGACCGGTGAAAGATATCCTGCTCATCCGGAGGGTAGCTACTGTGCCAAGCTCTCAATCGACTCAAAACTGCATCTGCCATCCTGAAAAGGTAAGCTTAGGCGAGAAGTGTTAATATATCGAGCAGGCAGTTGATGTAATAAAGTAAAATGAAATAAATAATTAACACAAACAAATAAAAGATTTCAAATGATGAGTCAAAACAAATTTCCTACATGCACATTTCGATTTTCCAACTTCAAATCAAATTTCAAGGGTTTTCTGTCTTTTTCCTTCGAAAAGATTTTATTTCTAGAACTTTAACCAACTCTTCCCCTAATTTCTAAAAATTTCGGTAGAGTCCCCTTAAAAAATGGCCCCTACAACACCCATGACATTGACACAAAACACAAAATGTGCACTTCACATGGTCACAATCACATGACAACAGCACCCGTGCACACTTTTCAATTTTTCAAAATTTTCAAAACACTTGTTTTTTTTTTCAATAAATCAATGGTTTTAAAAAATGTCCTAAAATTCCACAAAATTCTTTCAAATGTTTTTCAAAAATATTCCTACCTTTTTCAAATTATAAACTCTAAAAATCCCATCAATTTCTTGAGTTTTCTTATTTTTCTAAGTTTTCTAAGTATTTTCCTATTTTTTAAAAAATAAAAAATTTACCGTGTTTTCAAAAAATCACGAAACTTCATACGATTGTTAAACACATTTTTCTAAGGCACATTGCACAAAAATATAGCCAGAAAACCCAATGCCCAAGCTTGTAGGAACAAATTCCCTATTCCTGCAGAAAAACCCCTTCACATATTCACATATAATCACTCAAATTCAATCAAACAAGTACCAAAATGCAAAAATAATATCACCATCATGTTCAAAACACATCAAAACATCAATTTTCACTATTCACATTATTGAAACGAAGTTCTACGCATCAAAATCAACAAAATTTGAAAACTCACTTTTAGGAAGTTCTCCAGCGAAATCTTCTCTTCTGGCGAATTTTCCGGCGATGTGGTCTCCTTCCGGCAATCACCCATGGTCTCCAAGAAGTACTCCTTCAATGTCCAAGATGGTTTCCTCACAATGTCTTTCGAATTTGTGAAAAACTCCCAAAATCCCGCAACTCTTCGGACCAGAATTTTTCAGGTTTTAATCTCAAGCCTGGCACCACTAGCAGAGGCGCCAAGCTTCTTCTACTAAAGGCACCACTCCTAGTGACGTTAGTGTCTAATTCTAGGCAGCTTTGCCCCTTTCCCGCCAAATCTCATATTCAACCCCGTTTGTCGAAAGATTCCCAATGTTCGTCCCTCCGACTGCCTCGCGGTTAATATGGGACTCTTACTTTTATCGTTTTTTGTCTTTAACAAACAAAGACAAAAAAAGATGGGTAGCTGTAAGCACCTCATTTTTGACCGCTCGGTAGTCTACACATCGTCCAGACTTGTGTTCAAGTCATCGTGGGCATATTTCAATCAAAACCAACTTTCTAAGTTCAAATCACGTCTGTCCATCGCTTTGCAGGCCCGCCAAGCCCAAATAGAAAAAAATGACCAAAATACCCTTTGGGGCATTGTTCTTTCCAATTCCAACTCTAACCCCTCTCTCGTGACAGTTGATTCCTCGAGACAGTAAATCTACTCCAATTAGGCGCGTCTTTCCGAAGACGGTAAGTCCCCTTTCCAATTCCAATCCCTCTCTCGAGACAGTTTATTTCTCAAGACGGTCCGACACGTTTTTCAAAAAAAATCTCTTCGAAACAGTAAGTCCCTTTAAACTTATCGATCGGGACGAGACCTCAAGTCCCCTAGATGGTAGAACGGTCCACCTTTGGCACCTGCTAGCCCGCTAATACAGAAATGTCCGTTTAGGCACGCCTTCCAAGCAAATTGACTTCTCAGGCACTAAGTCCCCTTTAGCAGCTTCCCAAGATCAGGCAGTCTCGGGAATGATCGCGCACAATTAGAGTAGCGAAAATATTCACAAACATCACAAGCGTTAGAGTAGCAGAAATACTTATAAACAGGTCGATATGAGGAATTGCCAACAAACCCCTATATCACGCGACCGCCGTCAGAGTGGCGAAAACTATCAAAACCTAGGTCAACACTAGTGCCTGCTAGCCTACTTCGGTGAAAAATGACCAAACTGCCCCTTGGGCCTTTTCTGAGACTTTCCGGTCAAGATAACCATTTTGCCCTTAGGCATCCAAACACCCCGGGAACTACACCGGCTCTGGGTATCAAACCGGTAACTTCTCGAGAATGCTTTTTATAGTATTCTCAACCTCTCTTCATCCTTCTGGATCGTTCCGAGTCAATTCTGGCAAACCCGGTACAAAATGACCGTTTTGCCCCTAGTGGGCCGGTTTCCTTTTCCGACCACACCGGCTCTGGGTATCAAACTGGTAACTTCCTTCAAATGCTTTTTATAGTATTTTCAACCTCTCTTCATCCTTTCGGATCATTCCAAGTCAGTTCCGGTAAACCTGGTGCAAAATGATAATTTTGCCCCTGGTCGGTCGGTCACCTTTTTCGGCCACACCGGCTATGGGTATCAAACCGGAAACCTTTGGGAACATTCTGAATAATGTTTCCAAATCTCGAGTCTTCTTCCAGGACAGTCCGAGTCCGTCCCGGTAGCTTTCTGGCCCGATTGACCGTTTTGCCCCTAAAGGCCCGGTCAACCCTTCCGACACATCCTATCCTCACTTTTCAAGTCAAATACCTCTGGGACATTATTCTAGGTGTTCCTGCTCTTTTCCAACCTTCCGGGCCATTCTCGGTCCCTTAAATCATTCCCGAGCTTTCCGGAGTCACACCTAGTGAAGCTAAGCTACAAATTGCATGGTAGTCACTAGTACAGGCGCACAAATCTAGTCAAAGATATGTTGCTTGCTGACCTTCAACATTTCCTAAATGGCTGGGGCTACTAGCAGTGGTGCCAAGCCAAAAAAATGGACTGGCGCCACTCCTAGTGGCGCCAGTATAATGTTTGGCTTGGCACCACTACAACAGGCGCCAGTGCATTCTCCCCTCTATAAATACAAAGCCTCTTCTAACATGAAAGAGGTCTGCAAACTCAGTCTAAAAACACCAATATTCGATATACAGAGCTCGAACACCCCCCTAAACCCTAGCTTCCTTAGGTTAGAAAAGAATGTTTAAAAGAATGATGCATGAGATGTAAGTGCAAGAAAGAGAGTTTGAAAATAGATTTGAAAGGGAGGATTGAAATTTGAAATTGAAAAGAAAGTTTTCGAAATTGAAATTGAAGATTGAAAATAGATTTTTAGAATTGGATGTTTAATAAAAGTTGTGGAATTGGAATTGGAGATTTGAAAAAAGTTGTGACCGTACCCATAAGGGTTGCCTACGTATCCTTTTTGAGGATTCAGGTTAGTCGTGGTTCGGACAAGAGTTCGATAGAAAACAGAAGATTTTGATTTGAACTTAGAACAAAAGATTTGAAAAAGGATTTGATTTGAACTTAGAATAGAGGATTGGAAATTGGAATTTCGAGTTGAAAGGATTAGACTTTGATTTGGAAAGATAGAACTTGGAAGAAAGATTTGGACTTGTTTTGGAAAGATTGAGATTTAGGAAACCTAGACTTATGAAAGAGAGGATTTAGGAAAGACTTGAGGTTTAAAAAATATTTGACTCGAATATTGGACTTGGAAGATTAGGGAAAGATTAGATTTAAGAAAGATTCGAATGAGGGAAGTTTTGTTCTAGGAAAGTTTCATTTTAGGAAAGTTTCGAATTAGGGAAGTTTTCAAATTAGGAAAGATTTGAAAGTTGGAAAGTTTTAGAATTTAGAAAGTTTAGAATTTAAGAAAGTTTCGAATTTAGAAAGTTTTGACTTAAGAAAGTTTTGAATTTAGAAAGTTTTAACTTAATGAAGTTTGGGATTTGAAAAGATTTGAAATTTGAGTTTTAGAAATACTTGAGATTAGGAAAGGTTTAAGTTTAAGAAAGGTTTGAAAACTTAGATTTGGAAAGTTAAGGTTTAGAAAGGTATGAAATTATGAAAGGTTGGGATTTAAGAAGATTTGGAAGCTTAAAGTTTAAGGAAATATTTGAAAGTTTAGGTTTTGGAAACTTAAGATTTAGGAAAGTATAAGATTAGGAAGGATTTGAATTAGGAAAGATTTGGAGTTGGAAGGATTGAGATTCCTATTTTCTAAAGCAAGGGATTGGATATGTTTCTAAAAGAAGTGTTTTGTTTTGTTTTCTAAAAACGAAAGATTGGATCTAGTTTCCTAAATGGAAAAATTGGATTTGATATGGATTTGGAAGGTAAAGTTTTAGAAATCCTAGATTTGGAAGACTATAGTTTTGATGTAGAAAATAGGTTTTGGAAACCTAGGATTTAGATGTAAAAATGAGGTTTTGAAAACCTAGGTTTTGAGGCAAGAATGGAAATCATGTTCTACAAAAGGAAATTAGGATTTCATAATCGTTGGCTTTAGGGCTTAACTTGGATTCTAAGAAAAAAGATTTCTGGAAAGTGAGTTTTTGAAAAGAAATCTTAGGAAGAAGTTTTTGGAAAGTGAATTTCGAAGAGAGAGTTTTTTGAAAGGAATTTTGAAAAATAAAACTTTGAGAGAGTTTTTGGAAAGAGAAGTTTTGGAAGGAGATCTTAAAAATGAGTTTTTGGAAAGCGAATTTTAGAAAAAGAGTTTTGGAAAGAGTTTTTTTAGGAAGGAGTTTTGGAAAGAGTTTTTAGAAAAGAGATTTTAGGGCATGTTTCTAGAAAGTGAATGTTAAAAGGAGTTGTTTTGGAAAAGAGTTTTGAAAAGAGTTTTGGAAAATAGATTTTTTAAGAGAGTTTTTGAAAACAATTTTGGAAAGGAGATTGGAGAGAGTTTTTAGAAAGTATGTTGGAAGAGAGATTTGAAAATAGGGTTTTTTGGAACATTCATAAAAATATCTCACTTTTCTAAAATAATTCTAACCATAAGAAGGTTAGAACCACTCTAAGATAGTGGTTTTGAAAGCAACAAGGATTTGAAAATATGGACCATGGAAGTCACTTTAAATGTAACACTTTCCTAAAGCAACCCTAGCCATGAAAAAGCTAGAATCACCCTAGGATTGTGATTTTGAAAACAAGTTTTGAAGAAAAAGATTTAACGCAAGTTTTGAAAACGGTTTTGATGCAAGTTTTGAAAACAAGTTGGAAAACAAATTTTGGAGGAATGCGAGACCATGATATGCACAATGCAAGTTGGGGTCGTGAATGTCGCGCCCAGATTTTTCGCACTCGAGGAATACATACACAAGTGGAAAAAATACCGTACTCTCTCATTAAAACTCATCCTCCTAGAAGAATGAGTGCCACTAGGTTTGAATTAAAAATTAGGGTTTCCTAATAGTGGGCTCTAGGGCTTGACTTGGGCTCTAAGGAAGAAGATCTTCGAAAGTGAGTTTTTAGAAAGGGAGATTTTTGTAGGAGATATTAAAAAGGAGTTTTTGGAAAGCGAATTTTGAAAAAGAGAGTTTTTAAAAAGGAGATTGGAGAGAGTTTTTTAAGAAAGGAGACATAGGGAGCGTTTTTAGAAAGTGGATTTTGAAGAGAACGTTTTGGAAAAGTGTTTTTAGGAAAGTGAATTTCGTGAAGGGAAGTTTTAAAAAACAACTTTGGAAAGGAATTTTGAAAAGGAGGTTGAAAAGAATTTTTAGAAAGTGTAAGGGAAAAGAGATTCTTAGAGGGAGAGAGTTTTGAAAAGGGAGTTTTTGGAGAGTTCATAAGAAGATTAGAACCACTTTAAGATAGTGGTTTTGAAAATAACAAGGATTTGAAAATATGGACCATATTGGTCACTTTAAATGTAACACTTTCCTAAAGCAACCATAGCCATAAAAAGGCTATAATTACCTCAGGATTGTGATTTTGAAAACAAGTTTTGAAAAAGAAGATTTTAATGCAAGTTTGAAAACAATGTTAATGCAAGTTTTGAAAACGAGTTTGAAAACGAATTTTAGAAGAATACAAGATTATGATATGCACAATGCAAGTTGGGGTCGTGAACATACAAGGTTAAAGGGTTCACCACATAATCAAGGGGGCCGAACCTACGTGGTCTCCGGTTAGACTAAAAAAAAGCCCTCGACACAGTGACCTTCCAATAGCCTAATCCTACACATGGACTGGGAAGTCCCTTGTTTCAAGCATGCAAGAAAGCGGGGGGGGGGGGGGGGGGGGGGGGGGGGAGGAGAAGAAGATGGGGGATTAAAATAGAAGAAAACCCAAGTGGGTTCAGAGAGAGAAGAGAGGGGGAAGATGCGTAAACTTAAATAGAAAGCCTACCATGTGTCTTGTTTATTTTGCTTTGCTCTATGAGCTTTGCTTCTCTTGCTTCGGTCCTTGCTTCGCTTCAATCTTCATCTTGATCTTCGAAAAACTTGTCTTGATCTTCAAGAGCTTCGGGTTGCAGCATTTCAAGTCTTCAATGGAGGCTTTGGGGGCTAGTGTATGAGTATATGAGAGTGTGTATGAGTGTATAGGAGACTAGGGTTTATGTATGGAGGCTAGGGTTTGGGAAACCTAAAGGTGACTAGGGTTTAGAGAGGCTACGAGCTCTATAATCGAATACTAGGGTTTTTAGACTGAGTTTGCAGACCTCTTTCACACTGGAGGAGACTCTGTATTTTTAGAGAGAAGAATGACCTGGCGCCTGTTGCAGTGGCGCTAGGCCAAAAATCCTTCTAGTGCCACTAGGAGTGGCGTCAGGCCAAATTTTGGCTTGACGCCACTACTAGTGGCGCCAGCCACTTAGGAATGTTTTAAGGTCGGCAAGCAACGTATCTTGAGAAGATTTGGGCGCCTATACTAGTGACTACCATGTAATTTTTAGCCTGGCTTCACTAGAAGTGGCTCCGGAAGGTCCAAGAAGGATTTAAGGGATCGAGAATGGCCCGGAAGGCCGGAAAAGGGCAGGAACCCTTAGAATAAGGTCTCGAGGGTAATGGACCTAAAAAAGAATGTCAGGGTCTGTTAGAGGGGTCGACCGGGCCATTAGAGGCAAAACGGTTACCGATTTCATACCCGTCTTCGAAGGCTGGGTCGATTAGGCCATTAGGGGCAAAACGGTTACGGTTACCGATTAGAGGGGTCGACCGGGCCATTAAGGGCAAAACGGTTACCGGTTTGTTAAAGGTGTCGATCGGGCCAATAGAGTCCCGGTTTGATACCTAGAGTCGGTGTGGTTGGAAAAGGCGACCGGCCCACCAGGGGAAAAACGGTCATTACGCACCGAGTTTGCCGAAACTGACTCATAATGATCCGGAAAGTTAATGAAAGGTTGGGAATACTATAAGAAGCATTCTCAGGAGGTTACCGGTTTGATACCCAAAGCTGGTGTGGTCCCTGGGGCTTTCGGATGCCTAGGGGCAAAACGGTCATCTTGATTGGAAGGTCTCAAAATTGGCCCGAAACTAACTAAAAGGCACCTAATCATGCCGGATCGTCCCTAGGACGATCTTGGAAAGGTGGACTTAATGTTTTGAAGACTTAGGTACTTTCTCAAGAACCGTGTCGAAAATGGCCCTATGGGCAGTTTGGTCATTTTTCACCGAAGTGGGCTAGCGGGCACCGGTGTTGACCTGGGTTTTGAGTGTTTTCGCCACTCTGATGGCCGTCCCATGATACAGGGGTTTGTTGGCAATTCCTTGTATCGATTTGTTTGCGAGTACTTCTGCTGCTCTAACGGTTACGATGTTTGCTAGTATTTTCGCTACTCCGACAGTTCGCAATCATTCTCGAGACTGCCTGGTCTCGGGAAGCTACTAAATGGACTGAGCGCCTGAGGAATCAACTTTCTCAAAAGGCATTTCAAAACAGACATTTCTGCATTGGCGGGCTAGTAGACACTAAAGGTGGACCGTTCTACCATCTCGGGGACTTGGGGTCTCGTCCCGATCGACGGGTTTGAAGGGACTTACTGTACCGAAGAGTTCACTCGAAAACGTGTCGAATTTGAGGGTCTTACCACCTTGAGAAATCAACTTTCTCGAAAGGTGTGCCGAATTTAATTGGAGTTAGAATTGGAATTGGAATTGGAAATGGAATTGGAAAGGGGACTTACCGTCTTCAGAAAGACGTGCCTGATTTGGAATCAGACTGAAACAATGCCCCCAAGAGCATTTTGGTCATTTTGTCTTTATTTGGGCTCGACAGGCTCACGAAGCGGTTTCATTGATGGAATTAGATTTGGAAGGTTGATTTGGATTGGGAATATGTCCACATTGACTTGAATACAAGTCTGGACGGACTGTAGACTGCCGAGCGGTAAAAAATGGGGTGCTTCTAGCTGCCCCTCTTTTTTTATCTTTGCTTGTCGAAGATAGAAAATGATAAAGTAAGAGTTCCATGTTGACCGTGAGGCGGTCGAAGGGACGGACTTTGGAAATTTTGGAAGATGGGATTGTAGAAATGAATATTGGGCCCAAAAGGCCTTTGAAATCAAGTTTTGGCGAGAAAAAGGGCAAAGCTGCCTAGAATTGGCAACTAGGGCCACTAGCAGTGGGGCCTTTGGAAGAAATGGCTTGGCGCTAGGCCTTGGATCAAAACCAGAAATATTTATGGTTCGAGCACTTGTGGGATTTGAAGAATTTGTGAAAAATCAAGAGGCATTGTGAGGAAACTAACCTAGACATTGAAGGAGCATCTCTTAGGGACCACGAGGGATTGCCAGAAGTAGATGCTGAGGCCGGAAAAGTTGCCAGAATAGAAGATTTCGTCGGAGAACTCTAAGAGGTGAGTTTTTAATTTTCTGTTGATTTCGGCGTGTAGAATTCCGTTTAAGTCGTGTGAACAGTGGAAATTGATATTTTTGATATGTTTTGAACACTGTGGTGATGTTATTTTTACATTTTAGTGCTTGTTTGATTGAATTTGAGTGATTTTGCGTGATTATGTGAAATTTTACTTTCTACAGGAATTAGGAGTTTGTTGCTACATGCGTGGGTGTTGAGTTTTTCGGCTAGATTTTTATACTGTGTGCCTTAGAAAAATGTGTTTAACAACCGTATGAAGTTTCGTGATTTTTCAAAAACTTTTGAATTTTTGATTTTTTAAAAAATAGAAAAAAGACTTAGAAAAATAGAAAAAACGGAGAAAATTGAGAAAGTGATGAAATTAAGTGAGTTTAAAATTTGGAAAAATGTTGGAATATTTTAGAAAACACTTGAAATGGTTTTGAGAAATTTTAGGATAACTTTGAAAACTGTTTATTTATTGAAAAATGAAACGAGTCTTTTGGAAAGTTTGAAAATTTTAAAAGTGTGTGCGGGTGTTGGTGGTATGTGATGGTGGTGTTTGTAGAGTTCATGGCTTGTGTTTTAAGTTGATATGGTGGGTGTTGTAGGGACCATTTTTAAATGAAACTTTGCCGAAATTTTTAGAATTTGAAAAAGAGTTAGAAAAGGTTTTGAATAAAATCTTTTTGAAGGAAAAAGACTGAAAACCCAAGAAATTTTAGAAAACTTGTTTTGTCTCGAAATTGACAAATCAAAATGTATAGGAAATTCATTTTGACTCGAAACTTGACCTTTTAAATCAAAATGTGTGCAAAATTCATTTTGACTTGGAATTTTGAATTTTAAAATCAAATGTCTAGGAAATTCATCTTGACTTAGAATTGGATTTAAAATAAAAAAATATGTAGGAAATTCATTTTGACTTGGAACTGGATCAAAATGTGTAGGAAATTCATTTTGACTTAGAATTGAATTTAAAATCGAAATGTGTAGGAAATTCATTTTGACTTAGAATTGGAATTTTAAAATCAAAATGTGTAGGAAATTCATTTTGACTTAGAATTGGATTTAAAATCAAAATGTGTAGGAAATTCATTTTGACTTAGAATGGGTTTTAAAATCAAAATGTATAGGAAATTCATTTTGACCTGAGACTTGAGTTTTGAAATCTTGTTAGACAAAAGACTTGGAAAGATTTTGAAAAATAGAATTTTAGGAAACATTTTGGAGGTAAGATCTTAGGGACTCTTTCAGATTTGAAAAATTTTGAGATTGACAAAGATTTAGGATGGAAAACTTTGGGACTTGATAGAAATTTTGGAAGGAAGAATTTTTGGAGTGAAACCTTGAAAAAATTTTTTTTTTTCTTTGAAAGAAAAAGTTTGGGAGAAACTTAAACCTGATTGGAAAAGAAATTTCTTGAAGATGGATTGAAGAAATTTGAAGATTTGATTTTGAAAATGATTTTTTGAACTTGACTTAGAATTTTGATTTTAATAAGTGATTTTGGTGATGTACTTTTGGAAAAGAGAAGTAGAAAACCTTTTTGAAAACTGATTATGGAAAGGAACTTTTAGAAGAAAGAGTTTTTGGAAACTTTCAGAGGAAATAACAGAAAACCATTGGGAAACTGATTTTTGAAAAAGAACTTTTGAAGGGAAGAAGTTAAAGAAAATTTTTGAGAATTTTTTTTTTTAAGAAACCTTCACAAGTTGATTTTAAAAAGAAGCTTTAAATGAAAAGTTTAAGAAGCCTGAAAGTTACGTCATTCATTTTTATCTTCGGTTATTATCATCATTATTTCTTCCTTGCTTTTATTTCTTATCTTCATATACTGTATATTAACACCTCTTACCTTGCTTACCTTTCAGGATGGCGGATGCTGGTGATGATAGTTCTGAAAGGAGACGCCGCTCTGGGAAGGCGGCCCGAACGGATTCTATTAGAAGCTCTAGCCGCTCTAAGGGTAGTCAGCGCTCCGCTGATCAAGTATCTTCTAGCCAGAGTGGGAGGGGGAGTAAGCCTCTAGTCGACCCCTTCCCTCCAGTTGAGCCAGCCTTCGAGGATGAGATGGATGCCGAGATTTCCCACTTTTGACTTTTAGGATGGCCGACGATATTTTGAGTTGACTATGGGTTTGGTATGACGGATATCCTCCAAATGAGTAAGACATTTTTCGCTGGTCCTTTTGTTGCATAGCTTTTCTCCTATTGGTGCAACTTGTTTTCTGGCAGTGGTTCCCCTTTTAGCCACCTGACCTGTCTCTCTTCCGTTTTGGGGAATATAAGCTTGCCCTTACTCCCCATGAGTATGGCTTCCTCTTAGGTCTTCGGGATGGTTCAACTGACATTATCAGTCCTACTTTTCCTGATGACTGCGTCACGATTGTTTCTTCTCAACTTGGGCTCCGTTGTGCGACCCCTTTTCTTCTGATTTACTGCCTCAGTTTCCTTATATCCTAGTAAAGTTCTTGTTTATCTCACTTTAACTTTGTGACGGATAGGGGATTGGCATACTTCTGAAGATTGGTTAATTTTCCTATGGTAGCCTTAACTCCGCTTCTCCTGAACTTGTTGATGTTTCAGCGCAGGGGATGACCTGATCAACTATCGGTTATGTGTACCACTTGCCAAGATTAGTGTAGGGCACTCATATGCTCCTATGGTTGTGGGAAAAACCTTTGTAAGCCTTACTAGACTTCAGCAGGGGGTCAAAGCTCATTTTCGAGGATGTGCTCCAATATTCTAACTTTGAGCAATCAGACAGTTATTCATTGCTCCTCTTTTCAGCGTACATGGTATCTCGAGCCAAGAGCCATTTGATTGGGGAGGTTGAGGGTGGGCCATTGCCCCATTCTCTGTTTCTTGTTGGCTTTGGAAATTCGAGGTTTCTAAGGTGTGTGCCAATGTTGGAGATGTATGAGGGGTGGCTTTAGCTCTTTTTTGTGTTTTACCTCGTTCCCTGTTTCTTATTTGAGAAAAAGAAAAATACATAGAGTTAGTTTTTGTACAAAAATAGTTTATTTATGCATATTATACTTTGTTTTTTTTTTTTAATAAACGCACATGGAATTAGATGTTTGGCTTATTTTTCATGTCCTACTTTATATATTTATATATATATATATATATATTCATGAATGCACAGGTTCATATAGGAATGTAATTCAATGCATGTTATACTTTTTGGATGAATGTACATACATGAATGGAATTAAATGCAATACATGCTTTTTGACGAATGCATGAATAGATACAAACTACACATAAATTTAAATGGATGAACAAATTATACATGCCAGGGATACATTAGTAATACATGTATATAAGTTACTTACAAAGAATGTCCCAAGATTGCCCTAGGGCCCATACTCTAAGGATTCTGTTTCCTTTCCAAGATTCTGCCCCATTTAGTTTTGTCCCATTCTCATCGGGGTGTGATAACATTTGCACCATTCTCTAGGGATCTTAACCTTTTGGTTTGCTATTCTATCCCTACTTTCTACAGGGTTACTGTTTGGGGTTTTTCTGATCTTACTTGGTTTTCTCTCTCAGATCTCCAAAATGCCACCATGGCTCGAGCGACAACTCGCATGCCCTTTGCAGAGCGATAAACAGCTAAACCCTCAATTCGAGAAAACTTGTTTTAGGACTGTAATATAGGCTGGGTTTAGGGGTTGTAAGAAACGAAAGGATATTTAGGCTCAAAGATCTTCTTTTAGTGGGTTGTTTAAACCAAAACCATCTGAGCACACTTTGGAGCATAAGATTACCCCGACATTCCTTTCTAGTTCTCCTTTCTCCTCCTACTTGTCTTAGTATTGTTCAGGCTTATTTGGACTAAGCGATTTTCTTTGATCAGAGAGGACTTTAATTTGGACCGTAACGTAGGCTAGGTTAAGGGGTTATGAATAAAAAGGGTAGAAAGGTCCAAACATTTTCACTTGTGGGGTTTTAAAAGACCAATGATCACCTTTGGTAACTTAACTTCCATTCACTGTTTTTTCCTTTCCTTCATACTCTTGTTGTTCTTCTAGATCGCTTTCTACCTTCTAATTTAAGATCCTTTTTTCATCAAGAAATTTGTTGCTAAGTCGACTTTTGGAGATGCCAACTTTTTCATTTATATTTTGGGATGACAGTAATTTCTTTTGAAGATCCCCACGAACACAATATCCTCTTTACTAGAGACGTCTTTGACACCATAACTTCTTGAAGATCACTAGTTTCATCGTTGCTCATTATATCTTCTTGGAAATCACCCTTTTCATCATTTCTCATTAATTCCTACTTATAACTTTTGCCTTAACCCAATATGGGCAGTGATCATCTGGTCGGTTTTCTTGAGGAAAGTAACCGACTCAAGTGGGCTTTACAAAGAGATTTGTTTGTGTATGGTAGAAGAAATGAGGACCTTTCATCACTTCAAGTTAAATTGCTTAGTCCATGAAGCCTTTATGCAAAATTTAGACAATGTTTTTAAAAAATGGTGTGTTTCTGCCGGTAAACCACTATATATTCTATCGAATCAACTACTCTGTGCTTACCGTAGTGTGAGGGATGGTTATAGGTTTGGGGATATCTGAAAAGAGATCACTGATGGCTCTAGTGGGCTGAGCAAAGGATACTGTTTATTTGGGATAAATAAAACAATGGCTCCTCATCATTTTGAGTACTCGGCTGCCCATCGCTTAGCCAGGATATCACGCAAGTGTCGCCTTTTCAATAAGCTCTACACCTTTTTTATGAGACTATCTCCTTCCTATCTCTCACTCTTTCTTTGTCTCTCAAAGGTTTCAACCACCTTTTGAATGGGTTGTCCATGCTATCCCATCCTTCAAGTCGAGTCACCTACCAAATGGGAAAGAATCCCTTAATGCAATAATCATCCACAAGAGTATGAGGCAGAGGAAATAAACTAAGAACTACCTATTTTCATTTAAAAACATGATTACATAGCATGCAGTGTTTATTTAAAGAAGATACGCAAGAACTAGAAAGATGAAAGGAAAATAAACGAATTTTATGAAAACCTCCCTTTTCTGGTGGACCTCTTAGTGGGAACCCCTAACAAGGTTTTGAAATAGTGTCAACTTATTTGGTATTTCATTCTCTGGGTGTATCACCAAACGACGGAGGGCGGATTGACAAATCTTTTGCGGTTCTTGGCATGCATTTGAAAGTTGGGAGATTCTTTTGTAGCAACACAGGGATCTGACAAGACTTTGCAAACAATGAAGCCTTCATCTACATGGACGATGATTGTCGTGGCATGGTGGGGAGGTGATTGTCATAACGGTGATTGCAGATGGATGGTTAGTTCTTCTTGCTCCTTGAGTTTGAATCTGGTGAGGTGCTAGAGGGATTCCATGAATTCAATTGTGCTTTCTAACCTAGAAAAAGAAAAAGAAAAATAGAATGCAGTCAGCATGTGGAGTTGGAGGTTCTATGCGATACATGTCCTATGAAGTGTCCCTGCTTTGAGGGAATCTAGATATGATGACATGTCCATTTTGGAGGTGGGTTTTTGCCCCTAGTATGCAATATAATACCTCTTTGATGTGAGCCAGTTGATGTTTCCTTTTTTGGACAATCCGGCCTCCATGGACTGAGAGAGATTTGGGCCTCTCTCGAGATATGACTCTATGCGTGCCATGAATCCTTAGGGTTTAAGAACCCTTAGGAGTTTTGGTAGGTTTGATTAACATGAGATTGGATTGCACCTTTCTCTCTACGGTTGATTAGATGCATGAGAATGAAATGACTTGAGTTTCTTGGAACTCTTGTCTTGGAATGGAGATGGGTGCATGAGTATAAAAGAAGTGAACGTGTAAGGAATATGATGAAAATAAGTGAGTGATTTAGAAAACCCCCTTCTTGTCTTGCTTTTGACTTCAATTCTCTTGGTATTTGGAGATGAGGAGGGGCGAGGATAGAAGACAAGAAACAAAGGAGAAGTTAGTGCCTTGATTTGAAGATTTCTTTGCAATGCATGTCCTAGGAGTGCCCCTGCTTGAGAGGGAGACTAAGCGTTATGTATTGGCTCACTTTTGGAGATAGGGGGTTTGCCCCTATATGCAAGTACCTTACCATAGATTAGGAACCTACGTTCATTCATACGTTCAATTGCAAAAGTAAAATAATACATCAAACTTTAAATTTAGAATACAAAAGGAAACAAAGTACACCTAAATGGAGAAAGAGGGAAACATTTTTCTTTGGACTTTCACATATCTAGTTTTACATAAGAAATCCTATACTACTCTCGAGTCTTCGGATTTGCCTTCCTTGGATTCGATATCGAGGAGGTCATTGTGAGACCTTGTTGATCGATTGCCCCTTGTCTTCTTGGCAACCCTATCTTCGTGAGCATAGAGGGATTGAGGCCCCTCTTATGGAATGAATTGATGTGCATATCCTGAGTCCTTAGGGTTACATGGGAACCCTTAGGGTTTGGGTAGGTTTAATGCATGGGAGAGTGAACTAGGTGTTACTCTCTTTGGGTTGATCATATGCATGAGAATGCAGTGACTTGAGTTACTTGGAACTCTCGTCTTCACATGGAATATTAAATGCATGAAAATGGAAGCATAGAGTATAACGAGAGAGAATACAGTTGAAGTACATGTGCATGTATGAGCAGTTAGACATGCATTATAACAGTAAGAATACAATAATTATAATAATAAGCATAAATAGGTATAAATAAAAGTAAGAGCAATTTCCCTTTCCTCCATGGATTTGAAAACGGTGTGTGTCTTAAATCCTACAGAGGTTCGGCTATGCAAGGTGTCTATATGAGCATAAGGTTGAGGGTTGACTAATGCATCCTAAAAAGGCTCAGTCCCTGGATCTTCAAACCTAGGCCCACTCCCCGAGGTGGTGCCATGATCGGTTGGTGATCTGAGCGGGGTAACCATCAAGAGGCCGTAGGCGAAGAAATTGACACAGCATCTTGCCCACAACCAATATACCGTTCCCCCTTTCTAATTAAAAGGGTCATATCAGGGTAAAAATGCAAGTATGCAGAATGCAAGTGTAGTGTGTGCGTGATTTTTGAAAGCAGAGGAAAGAGCCCAATGTCGCGCCCAGATTTTTCGCACTCGAGGAATACTCACCCAAGCGGGAAAAATGCTGTACTCTCTCGTTAGAACTCACCCTCCTAAAAGAATGAGTGCGACTAGGTTTGAATTGAAAAATTGGTTTGAATAAAGGGCTTTTGAAAAAGATTTGGAGTCGTCACCTAACTTGATTAAGGTGAGTTAGGTCACCTAAAAACTAAGAATAATCCGAAGACTACACTTAGGGTTTTTGGAAAACGATTTTGAAAAACATCTCCTCAAGAGAGGGTTTTTTAGGAAAACAGGTTGTTTGGCAACCTTTGAAAAATATTTAGCCCTTTTTGAAAAATAACTCCCTTCGGTCTTTCGAAAACAGTGATCTAGGTTCGGAGGTTGGTTACGTGTAGGGAAGACGCACTAAGCTATCACCCTAGCCCGCCCTTTCGGTACCTACATGTCAATCTACCCTAGATTCACCTATGAGAGTCTTCGACTAACTATAATTCAACCCTATTTACTTTGAAAAACAATGTTTGAAAAATATGATGCATGATATGCAAGTGCAAGATGAGAGAATTGGAAAATAGAAATTGATTTGACTTGAAAATAGATTTGAAGAAATAGAATTGAAATTGAAAAGGTTTGAAAATTGAAAGTAGAAGTTTGAAAATAGAAATTTTGGAATTTTGAAAATAGATTGGAATTTGGGATTTGAAAAGATTTTGAAAACCACACCCATGAGGGTGGAATTGAAAGTTTGAAAAGTATTGTGACCGCACCTATGAAGGTTGCCTACGTATCCCTTTGGGGGAATCAAGTCAGTCGTAGTTTGGACCGGAGTCCGATTGAAAAGAGATTGATTTGAAGAGAGAGAGATTGGATTGGAAGAAAGAGATTGAATTGAAAATTGGATTTGATTTGAGATTAGAAGAGGAGATTAGAAATTGAAATTTTGGAAAAGATTGGACTTTGATTTGAAAAGATTGATTTTGGGAAGATGAAAGTTTAGGAAACCTAGACTTAGGAAAGGTAGGAGACCTAGGAAAGACTTGAGATTAAGAAAGATTGGATTGGAATGTTAGATTTGGAAGATTTTGAAAGATTTGGAAACCTGAAATTTAGGAAAAATTTAGATTAGGAAAGTTTCGAATTAGGAAAGTGTCATTTTTGGAAAGTTTGAAATTAGGAAAGTTTTAGGTTTAGGAAGGTTTTGAAAATTGGAAAGTTTTGAATTTAGAAAGTTTTGAAATAGGGAAGTTTTAAAAGTCGGAAAGTTTTCAATTTAGGAAATGTTTGAATTAAGAAATTTTCAACTTAAGAAAGTCTTAAATTAAGAAAGTTTTGAGTTTAGAAAAGTCTTAGATTTGAAAAGATTTGAAGTTTAAGAGAGTTTAGAATTTAGAAAGTTCTAGGTTTAGAAAGATTCAACTTAAGAAAGTTTCAAATTTAGAAAGTTTTGAATTTAGGAAGCTTAGAATTTTAGAAAGATTTGAAATTTGGAAAGTTTAGGATTTAGAAAGTTTTAGAGTTTAGAAAGATTTAAGATTTTAGAAAATTTTAGAGTTTTAGAAAGTCCTGAAAATTAAGAAAGGTTTGAATTTAGGAAAGGTTTAAAAGCTTGAATTTAGAAAGTTAAGATTTGGAAAAGGGGTTGAATTAGGAAAGGGATGAATTAGGAAAGATTTGAAAGTTGAGTTTTAAAACTTAGGAAAGATTTTTATGTTCAAATTTAGAAAACTTAAGATTTAGGAAAACGGAAGTTTAGGAAGGATTCGAATTAGGAAAGATTTGGATTTTGAAATTTAAGCGAAGATTTAAGGTTTAGGTTTAGGAAACTTACGGTTTAGGAAGGAATTGAATTAAGAAAGGTTCGGATTAAGAAGGGGTTGGATTTGGTTTCTAAAAGAAAATGTTTGATTTTTGTTTCCAAAAATGGAGGATAGGATCTAGTTTCCTAAACGGGGAGATTTGATTTGGTTTCCTAAAGGGAAGATAGGATTTGGTAAGGATTTGGAAAGGAGATTCTAAAAACCCTAGGTTTGGAAAATTGTAGTTTTGACGTAGAAAAGAGGTTTTGGAAACATGTATAGTTTTGATGTAGAAGACGAGAGGTTTTGGAAACCTAGGTTTGGGGCAAAGTTTGAAAACCATGTTTTTGGGAAGAAAATCTAGGGTTTCCTAATTGTGGGGTTTAGGGCTTGACTTGGGCTCTAAGGAAAAGGGATTTTTAGAAAGTGCGTTTTTAGAAACATAGATTTTCTAGAAGGGAATCCTAGGGAGGAGTTTTTAGAAAGTGTGTTTTTGGAAACACAGATTTTGGAAGGAAATCCTAGAGAGGAAATTTCTAGAAGGAAGATTTTGGAAAGAGAGTTTTTTTAGAAAGGTTTTTGGAAAGAGTTTTTAGGAAGGTGGATCTAGGGAATGTTTTTAGAAGGTGAATTTTGAGCAGAGGATTTTGGAGAGGAGTTGAAAAAGAGAGTTTCGAAAAATAGATTTTGAAATGGAGTTTTTCAAAACAATTTTGGAGAGGAGAGTTTTAGGAAAGGATGTCGAGAAAGAGATTTTTAGGAAGAGATTTTTGAAAAGAGAGAGTTTTTAGAAGGATTAAAAACGTCTCACTTTCCTAAAGCAATTCTAGCCATAAGAGGGCTAGAACCACTTTAAGAAAGTGGTTTTGAAAACAAAGGTTTGAAAATATAGACCAAAAGGCCACTTTTAATATAACACTTTCCTAAAGCAACCCTAGCCATGGAAAGGCTAGAATCACCCTAGAATTGTGGTTTTGAAAACAAGTTTTTGAAAAAGAGAATTTGATGCAAATTTTGAAAACAAGTTTGAAAACGGTTTTGAAAACGAGTTTGAAAAAGAATTTTGGAAGATGCAAGACTATGATATGCACAATGCAATTTGGGGTCGTGAACATACAAGGTTAAGGCTTCACCACATAATCAAGGGGGCCGGACCCACGTGGTCTTTGGTTAGACTAGAAGAAAGCCCCCGACACGGTGACTCTCCCATAGTCCAATCCTACACATGGACCAGGAATCCCTTTGCTTCAAGCATGCAAAGAAAGGGGGGGAAAGAGATGGGGGATTAAAATAGAGAAAACCCAAGTGGGTCGGAGAGAGAAGAGAGAGGGGGAAAGTGCAGAAAATTAAAGAGAAAGCCTACCTTGTTTCTTGTTTATTTTGCGCGCCGTGCAGTCTTCGGTCTTCGGTCTTTGGTCTTGATCTTCACCCTCAGTCTTCAAGGATTGTCTTCAAGCTTTGAATGGCTGCTCTTCAAGTGTTGAGAGAGTGGTTGAAGGCTAGTGTATGAGTGTATAGGGGTGTGTATGAGTGTATAGGAGGCTAGGGTTTGTGTATAATGGCTAGGGTTTGGAAAACCTAGGGAGGCTAGGGTTTTTGGAGGTGCTCGAGTGTGTATCGAATTGTGTGATTTCTAGGTTAAGTTTGCAGACCCTCTTTCACGTTGAACGAGGCTCTGTATTTATAGAGGGAGGACAAGCCTGGGGCCTGTTGTAGTGGCGCCAGGGCAAAATTTATACTGGCGCCACTAGGAGTGGCGCTAGGCCATTTTTTGGCTTGGCGCCACTAGTAGTGGCGCCAGCCATTTAGGAAACAATTAAGGTCGGCAAGCAACGTATCTTTGACTAGATTTGGATGCCTGTACTAGTGACTACCATGTAAACTTTAGCCTAGCTTCACTAGGAGTGACTCCGGAAAGTCCGGGAATGATTTGAAGGAGCCGGGAGTGACCTGGAAGGCCGGAAAGGAGCAGGAACACTTAAAATAGTGTCCTGGAGGTATTTAACTTGAAAAGTGAGGATTGGATGTGTCGGAAAGGTTGACCGAGCCTTTAGGGGTAAAACGGTCAATCGGACCGGAAAACTGTCGGGACAGACTCAAACTGTCCCGGAAGAAGACTTGGGATTTGGAAACATTATTGAGAATGTTCCCAGAGGTTGCCGGTTTGATTCCCAGGGCCGGCGTGGTCGGAAATGGAAACCGGCCCACCAGGGGCAAAACGGTCATTTTGTACCGGGTTTGCCGGAACTGACTCGGAATGGTCCGGAAAGGTAAAGGAAGGTTGAGAACACTATAAAAAGTATTCTCGGGATATTACCGCTTTGATACCCAAAGCCGGTGTGGTCGAAGAAGGAGACCAGCCCTCTAGGGGCAAAACAGTCATTTTGCACCGGGTTGGCCGGAACTGACTCGGAATGGTCTGAAAAGGTAAAGGAAGGTCGAGAACACTATAAAAAGTATTCTCGGGACATTACCGGTTTGATACCCAGAGCCGGTGTGGTTCCCGGGGGGTTCGGATGCCTAGGGGCAAAATGGTCATCTTGACCGAAAAGTCTCAGAAAAGGCCCTAAGGGTAGTCTGGTTATTTTTCACCGAAGTGAGCTAAAAAACATGGGTATTGACCTAGGTGTTGAGTATTTCCGCTACTCGGACGGGGTTGAGTATTTCCACTACTCGGACGGGGTTGACGATTTGAGAGTATTTCCGCTACTCTAACGGTTCTGTGAGTATTTCTAATGGTTCTGTGAGTATTTCCGCTACTCTAACGGCTCTGTGAGTATTTCCGCTACTCTAACGGTTGTGTGAGTAGTTTTGCTACTCGGACCGTCTCGAGGAATAAACTGTCTCGAGAGAGGGATTAGAAAGGGGTCTTACCGTCTCCGAAGAGACGTGCTTGGGTTGGAACCATCTCGAGGAATAAACTGTCTCGAGAGAGGGATTGGAAAGGGGTCTTACCGACTCTGAAGAGACGTGCCTGGGTTTTGAGTGTTTCTGCCACTCTAACGGTGTTGTGAGTGTTTCCGCCACTCTGACGGTTTTGTGAGTGTTTCCGCCACTCTGACGGTTTTGTGAGTGTTTCTGCCACCCTAACGGTTTTGTGAGTGTTTCCGCCACTCTGACGGTTTGGTGAGTGTTTTGCTACTCGGACGGTCTCGAGGAATAAACTGTCTCGAGAGAGGGATTAGAATTGGAATAAGAAAGGATAATGCCCCTAAGGGCATTTTGGTCATTTTGCCTCTATTCGGGCCTGACAGGCCCGCGAAATGATGAAAAGATGGAATTTGGACCTAGAGAATTGGTTTCGATTGGAATACGCCCAAAATGACTTGAAAACAAGTCTGGATGGAGGGGAGACTGCCGAGCGATCAAAAATGGGGTGCTTACAGCTGCCCCTCTTTTTTTGTCTTTGCTTGTCAAAGACAGAAAACGATAAGAGTAAGAGTCCCATGTTGACCGCGAGGCAGTCGGAGGGACGGACATTGAAAACCTTTCGACAACGGGAGTCAAAAACGGATAACGGGCCAAAATGGCCTTCGAAAACGAGTTTTGGCGGGAAAAAGGGCAAAACTGCCCAGAATTTATAACTGGCGCCACTAGCAATGGCGTCTTTGGTAAAAACCAACTGACGCCTCTGCTAGTGGCGCCAGACCTAAGGCTAAAAACCAGAAAATTTCTGGTTTGAACACCCACGGGATTTGAAGAGTTTTTGGAGAATCCGAGAGTTTTCAAGTGGAAACCAACTTGAACCTTGAAGAAGCATTCCTTGGGGACCACAGATGATTGCCGAAGGGAGTCCACGTCGCCGGAAAAGTCACCGGAAGTGAAGATTTTGCCGGAGAACTTCCAAAAGGTGAGTTTTCAAATTTTGTTGATTTTGATGTGGAGAACTTCGTTTGAATCATGTGAATAGTGGAAATTTATGTTTTTTGTATGCTTTAAACACTTTGATGATGTTGTTTTTGCTTTTTGATGGTTGTTTGATTGAATTTGAGTGATTATATGTGAATGTGCAAAGGGGGTTTTCTGCAAGAATGGGAAGTTTGTTCCTACAGGCATGGGTAATGGGTTTTCTAGCTATGCTTTTGTGCAATGTGCCTTAGAAAAATGTGTTTAACAACCGTATGAAGTTTCGTGATTTTTTGAAAACTCGGTGAATTTTTTATTTTTTGAAAAACAGAAAAATATTTAGATAATTAGAGAAAATTAGAAAATTCAAGAAATTGATGAAATTGTTGAAGTTTGAAATTTGAAAAAATGTAGGGATATTTTTAAAACATTTGAGGTGATTTTGAAAAATTTTTGGGAGCTTTTTGAAAACCATTGATTTATTTGAAAAATAAAACATGAGTTTTGAAAATTTTGAAAAATTGGGAATTGTGCACGGGCGGCATTGTTATGTGATTGTGGTGTTGGAAGGTGCATATTTTGTGTTTTGTGTTGATGTCATGGGCGTTGTAGGGGTCACTTTTAAACGGGACTCTGCCGAAATTTTTAGAAATTATGAAAAGAGTTGGTTAAAATTTTAGAAATAAAATCTTTTTGAAGGGAAAAAGCCAAAGAACCCTTGAGACGTGATTTGGAATTGGAAAATCAAGATATGTGAAAATTTTGTTTTTGATTTGTTATTCAAAATCTTTTATTTGTTTTGTGTTATTTGTTTGTTTTGTTTTATTGTTATTTAAACTGCATGGATGGTATATTAACATCACTTACCTTGGCTTACCTTTTCAGGATGGCAGACGCAGGTGATGACGGTTCCGAGAGGAGACGCCGTTCGGGGAAGGCGGCCTGGACCGATTCTACTGGCGGTTCTAGTCGATCCAGAGGTAGTCGACGATCCACCGGACGATCCTCATCCAGCCAGAGCGGGCAGGGGAGTAGACTACCTGTCGACCCTTTTCCTCCGGTTGAGCAGGCTTTTGCTGAGGAGGTTGACGCCGAGGAGGAGGTACCGGGCCTTGGGGACCAGGTGACCGGCTATGGGAGAGCTTCTTCCAGGCATAGGCAGACAAACGCCGACTTGGGAGATTTGCAGATACCAGATGTCCCACCTCTCGGGGATCTGGCCTACCACCCTAGTGTATATTCCAGACAGCATTTGCCACCTCCGTGGGTACATACAGCTTTTCGAGGGGCTGTTCATCAAGTCTTTGTGACCATGCAGCAGGCTGCCCCATCATACCGCGCCTTCTTGGCAGAGATCGGGTTCGGCGCCTTTATGGGATTACAGGCTAATCGCCTGAACTGGCATTTGGTACTGGCATTAGTTGAGCGGTGGTTCGGGGAGACTAGGACCTTCCATTTCGTCGGCTTCGAGTTAGGCCCTACTCCTTTAGATTGGGCGATTATTACAGGACTCTCTTTTGTCGGCCGGCGGATCACCCTGTACCCGGTCAGCAGGGACGAGGCCTGTTTGCTGTTGGACTTGCCCCAGCCTGAGCGTTCTGCATTCCCAGTCTCTTGGATTAGTCAGGGTGAGCGTACTTTTGCTACCGAGCCATCGCCTGCCTGGCGGGATATCATGAGACGGCGTCTTGTGTTGTACATCATCTTTAGCTGCTTCTGCAACAACAACAAGTCACTCGTGCCGTGCCGTCTGGTGAGTATAGTAGCCGATCTAGGAGCTTTATCCGAGCTGGACTGGGGGTCTTTTTCTTTTGGCTACTTTCTTCGATCGATGCGGGTCTGGACTTCTTCTCGCTGGGGCAGCATGACTAGCTTTTGTCCTTTCCTTGTCTGGTGGAGTTACGAGTACCTGCCAGTGCGTCGCCCCGCAGTTGTTGATGATGATCTCTATCGTCGCGCTTTGAGATGGGCTCGTGACCGGGTAGCCTAGCGATCGGAGATTACTGACTTCGTGACGCTCCGGGCTAACCTGGAGTTGATTGAGGCGAGGGATGTGACCTGGCGGCCCTTCATTGGATCAGTCCATTACGAGACAGTCCGGTACCTGGTCCCGTTGTCCTTGTCGAGAGCTGCTTTTCTCAGTGATGACACCTGGGAGTCCTATCTTGGAGAGCGGCATTGGAGGCAGTTTCACAAGGAGTTTCGATCAGCAGGGGCTCCGCTAGAGTACATGTTTGGAGCCCTGGTGGCCGGAGTACCCATCCCCTACCAGGAGCGCCAGCCAGGTGCCGAGTTCTTGCTTCCTCCGGATACGGATTACTCTGCACACTTTGCTGCCCACTCGGTTGGTGCCTTCACCCGGTTTGAGGTAGTAGATGGAGCGGGACTAGTACCAGGCCGAGGTAGCTTCCCTGACGGCCCGATTATCACAGATGGGTGGTGGGGGGGTATGTTATTCTCTCTCTACTTCTTCTTGCTCTGCTGTTGCTTAGTTCCTTTTGTATGCAGCTGATTTCGGCCCTGTCTTCCCTACAGGATGGTGGTGCTTCGAGTAGTTATCCTCCTCCCCCGATGCCGGGTTTCGGGGATTTTGATCCAGATGATATTGATTTTGATCTGTGATGCATGATACTTTGATCTTCTTTTGCCCCTTGTCCCTGAGATGTATTGATGTTAGACAATTTTATTTTGCATAGCTTTATATAAGGATGGATGTTTATGGTACAGATATATATGTTCAGAGGCATGTGATATTTATTCTATGAGTTGATGCTGATGACTTCCATTCCGATAGGGAGTTATATCCTATGTGTGCAAAGCTCATGCTGATTTTTTTTTTTTTTTAAACATATGCACAGGTTAGAAATATGTTAATAGAATGACACAGGGTGCTGTTAGACTTGTAGCCTTGGGAATGGTAACTCCCTCCTCTTCGGGGGTTTAGCCTCTCCTTTGGCTTAACCCTATCTTGATTGGATGATAGCACTTCGAACCTTTCTCAACCTCTTGACCGCCTCCCATTTTCTATCTTAAGGTTAGTGTATAGGGTTATTGGGCTGAGACTCTCGACTCTCGGGGTCCTAGCAACAACTTACCCGACCTTTGGCAGAGCAATAAGTAGCCAGTCATTTCAATCCGAGAAGGCTTTGTTTAGGACCGTAATGTAGGCTAAGTTATAGGGTTTTAGAAACAACGGGATATGTAGGCTCAAATTCAATGTTGCTTCTAGCAGGGTTTAGATCCAAACTGTCCTTAACCGTTTTTCAGTAGGATTAGCATCCATTTTTTTTTGTTTTTAGCTTTGGCAGCGTATCTAACTCATTCAGATCAAGCAATCTATTTTCAATCAGAGGGGACTTTAATAGGGTTGTAATGTAGGCCATGGTTTCAGGGTTTTGCAAGAAAGGGTAAAGACTCAAACCTATTGTTCCTACTGGGTTTCCTTGTAACCTAGGATCACCTTTAAATTTCCTTCTTGCCTTTAACCATATACTTCTTAGGATGACAATGACCTTGTTCTTTCACCCTTTCCATGTACTTCTTGAGATGACTTTTTTTTTCTTTCAATCCTCTCACTGTGCCTTTGAAGTTGCCTCAATCATGATTTTCTTCAGGGCCTCCTTTTTTTTTTTTTTGGCCTCTTGCCCCTTGGCAACTCCTTCCTTTTGCTTTTTCCTTTCTATTTCTTTTCTTTTCTTTTATGAAACGGAACAATTCTTTAACCCTTTTCCCTTAAACCTTTTCCTTGGTAGTTAAATATACCCAGTGTGGGCGGTGATCCCTAGGTTGGGGTTTTGTCAAGAAAGGATAGGTGGCTCAATGGGTTTGGCAAGGGGTTGCTTTTGACTGTATGAGAAATGAAATGAGGGCCTCTCTTCACTTTGAATTAAATTGCTTGATCCATAGAGTTTTTCAACACTATCCTAACATGATAGAGGTGGACACCACTCCTAGAGTTCTCAACTATTGTTTGCCCTAGTGTGGGGAGGACAGTCTCGGATCAGGGTTAACAAAGAAAATTTTTGCTTTCCACGAGGTACTAAGGGTTAAGCAAAGGGGAAGATGAGCACATTTAGTTATTTATTCAGTTATTTATTCTTTATATGTGGGGGAATGAAAGATGGCTCCTCTTCATTTTGATAAACTGGCCACACATCGCTTAGCCTAAGAGTCCTACAAGTGCTGCCTTTGGGTAGTATTCTCACTCATCCTCATTCTCTCTCTCTGTGGAAGGCTGATCATTTGGCGAGTGGTTAACTCATGCTATCATCCCTTCAAGTTAGATCATTCCATAAGGCAAACCATGCCCCTTGCGTAGAAAGTAGTCACTATTCCCAAGAAAGGCAAGACAACAGCAATGGAATAAAAGACTGTCATTTGATTATTATTATTATTATGTTTACGGAAAGCATCAAGTTCTTAATAAGAAAATGTAGACATTAATTTAAAAACAAGAAGTAAAAGGGATAGAAAGAAAGTGGGTGAAAACACCCCTCTCTTGTACGCTTGTGTAAAGAACCCATTCTTAGTATGGTCTTGGGCCTGTGCCCTTGTCTGCATTCCATCCACGGTTGAGATTTTCAGTTAAGGCAGGATAGGTAGATGCTTCTCCCGGAGTTCCAAGTGAGTTGGCGGTGATGATGTAATCGTCAGCTTTCTTGATTGTCTGGCCTTCATTTGTTTGCTCCGGAGTTTCTCTAACAAACCACTCGGGCGATTCGTATTCGTCCAGCTCGATAGGTCGTGCCCGGGGCTTTCTGCTCTGGCCTCCAATTGGGGCTCGAAGCTCCTCAGGTATACACAATGGGGAATTCTTATTGCGGAGTTTGGACAGCTCCTCATCAATTTTCCTCACAGACTCGTATACGAGTTTGTCTTCGGGGGTCGGCATCTCATCAGGGTTACATCGTGACCAGGCATCTTCGCATTCCATTTCCTTTCCGTCCTTGTAATATATCTCTTGGCATGCAGCAAAACAAACCTTGTTGTTACCAAACCTTGTAATGATGTTGACAGCATGGTCCAGTGGAAGGTTTGCAGAGCCGTTCGGAGAAGGATTTGCCGGTCGTATCCCAATGATCTTATTATCTATCAGGTCTTGAATCTGATGCTTGAGGGCCAAACAATCTTTAGTGTCGTGTCCTTGGCTATCCGAATGATACTTACAGCTTGCTGCAGATTTGAAGTAATGAGGCGGAGGATTGGGCTGGGGTCGAGCAGGTATAGGTTTCAGGTACCCAACTGCTAAGAGGCCAAAATAGACCGTGGTCTGTGAGCACGCGAGTTTTGTAAATGTCCGCTTCTTCCCACCTGTTCGCCTAGTCCGAGGAGGTATTGCATATATTTTTGATGATTGGGGACCACGTTTTGGTGAGGTCGCCGCTGGGTTGATGGTTCGGGAATTGAAAGGGCTTCGGGTTCTATGTTTCAAAACGGGACCATTCTCGGTGGCAGGGCCAAAAGGGTCGGGATGATATCCGAAGGGAAGGTCATATAATTCTTGTGTTTGGTTAGGGGTTGGTTTGGAAGGCATGCGAGCAAGGCCCTCAGCCCGAGGAGGTCGTTGGGAAGCAATGGTAGCGGCACAGTCATGATCTTCCTTCTTCATCCTTTTTCGTCCATCATAGGTTTGGGCTTGCAAGGACTCTGCTTGCTCTCGGGTTGTGTGGGATAAGAGTGAGGAAAGCATGCCTTCCATTTCGGTCATCTTATGCTTGACTCCTCTTGTCTCTGCTAGTAACTGAGTTAACGTATCAAGAGTAAGCAATTCCATGCTTGTAAGATCGGGGAACGAGAGAAGGTACCTAAAACCAACAAAAGGGAAGAGTCAGTGTTTCACCTTGACAAGTCTTTATGCAATGCATGCTCTAAGGTGCCCCTTTTTAAAGGGGGGAAACTAAACATGATGTATTGGCTCACTTTTGGAGCTAGGTGATTTGCCCCTGTATGCAGATACCTTACCGTTAGGAAGGAACCTTCACTCATTCATGCATTCATTCATAAAAATAAAGAAGTACATTAACTTTTGAGTCTAAGATACAAAAGAATTGAAATACATTTTAATAGGGGGAGGGGGAACATTTTCCTTTGGACTTCCACCTATCTACTTTTACAAAGGGAAACCCTAAACTACTCTTGAGTCTTCGGATTTGCCTTCCTTGGATTTGATGTCGAGGGGGTCGCTGAGAGACCTTGTTGATCGATTTCCCCTTGTCTTCTTGGCAACCCTATCTCCGTGAGCATAGAGGGATTGGGGCCCCTCTTATGGAATGAATCGAGATGCATGCAATGAGTCCTTAGGGTTACGCGGGAACCCTTAGGGTTTGGGTAGGTTTAATGCAAGGGAGAGTGACGTTGGTGTTACTCTCAATGGGTTGATCATATGCATGAGAATGCAGTGACTTGAGTTACTTGGAACTCTTGTCTGGACATGGGGTATTGAATGCATGAACATGAATATGCAAAAAGTATAAAGAGAGAAGGTACAATTGAAGTAAACATGCATGCATGAACAGTTAGACAGGCATTATAACAGTATAAATACAAGCATTATAACAGCAGGTATAAATGAAAGTAAAAGCAGTCGCCCTTTCCTCCGTGATTTTGAAAACGGTGGTCGTGTCCTAAATTCGGCAGAGGTTCGGCTATGCATGGTGTCTATATGAGTATGAGGTTAAGGGTTGACTAATGCGTCCTAAAAAGGCTCGGTCCCCGGATCTTCAAACCTAGGCCCACTCCCCGAGGTGGTGCCATGATCGGTTGGTGATCCGAGCGGGGGAACCATCAAGAGGCCGTAGGCGAAGAAACTGACACAGCATCTTGCCCACAACCAATATACCGTTCCCCCTTTCTAATTAGAAAGGACATATCAAGGTATGCAAGTATGCAGAATGCAAGTGCATATGCAGTGTGTGTGTGATTTTTAAAAAGTGGAGGAAAGGGCCCAACAACTCCCATTCATCCTGTACATCACATTCATGCAAAGCAGTTAATAATGTTTAAACATAAAGCGCACCTACAAAACAAAGATGCAAGTGTTAGTATGTGGATGACAAATAGAATACAAGGTAATATGAGTAAATGCATGTTTTTTGAAAACAATTTTCAAAATTTAGTTTTGAAAATTTAAAATGAATAGGATTGAACCAAGTTAATTGAAGACTCTACATGGGTGAAGGGTAAAGAGACATGATTAATGGCCTAACCCTCTAAGTTTCCCTAGTGGAGTCGCCAGCTGTCGCGCCCAGATTTTTCGCACTCGAGGAATACTCACCCAAGCGGGAAAAATGCTGTACTCTCTCGTTAGAACTCACCCTCCTAAAAGAATGAGTGCGACTAGGTTTGAATTGAAAAATTGGTTTGAATAAAGGGCTTTTGAAAAAGATTTGGAGTCGCCACCTAACTTGATTAAGGTGAGTTAGGTCACCTAAAAACTAAGAATAATCCGAAGACTACACTTAGGGTTTTTGGAAAACGATTTTGAAAAACATCTCCTCAAGAGAGGGCTTTTTAGGAAAACAGGTTGTTTGGCAACCTTTGGAAAATATTTAGCCCTTTTTAAAAAATAACTCCCTTTGGTCTTTCGAAAACAGTGATCTAGGTTCGGAGGTTGGTTACGTGTAGGGAAGACGCACTAAGCTATCACCCTACCCCGCCCTTTCAGTACCTACATGTCAATCTACCCTAGATTCACCTATGAGAGTCTTCGACTAACTATAATTCAACCCTATTTACTTTGAAAAACAATGTTTGAAAAATATGATGCATGATATGCAAGTGCAAGATGAGAGAATTGGAAAATAAAAATTGATTTGAAAAGAAATTGATTTGATTTGAAAATAGATTTGAAGAAATAGAATTGAAATTGAAAAGGTTTGAAAATTGAAAGTAGAAGTTTGAAAATAGAAATTTTGGAATTTTGAAAATAGATTGGAATTTGGGATTTGAAAAGATTTTGAAAACCACACCCATGAGGGTGGAATTGAAAGTTTGAAAAGTATTGTGACCGCACCTATGAAGGTTGCCTACGTATCCCTTTGGGAGAATCAAGTCAGTCGTAGTTTGGACCGGAGTCCGATTGAAAAGAGATTGATTTGAAGAGAGAGAGATTGGATTGGAAGAAAGAGATTGAATTGAAAATTGGATTTGATTTGAGATTAGAAGAGGAGATTAGAAATTGAAATTTTGGAAAAGATTGGACTTTGATTTGAAAAGATTGATTTTGGGAAGATGAAAGTTTAGGAAACCTAGACTTAGGAAAGGTAGGAGACCTAGGAAAGACTTGAGATTAAGAAAGATTGGATTGGAATGTTAGATTTGGAAGATTTTGAAAGATTTGGAAACCTGAAATTTAGGAAAAATTTAGATTAGGAAAGTTTTGAATTAGGAAAGTGTCATTTTTGGAAAGTTTGAAATTAGGAAAGTTTTGAATATAGGAAAGTTTTAGGTTTAGGAAGGTTTTAAAAATTGGAAAGTTTTGAATTTAGAAAGTTTTGAAATAGGGAAGTTTTGAAAGTGGGAGAGTTTTCAATTTAGAAAATGTTTGAATTAAGAAAGTTTCAACTTAAGAAAGTCTTAAATTAAGAAAGTTTTGAGTTTAGAAAAGTCTTAGATTTGAAAAGATTTGAAGTTTAAGAGAGTTTAGAATTTAGAAAGTTCTAGGTTTAGAAAGATTCAACTTAAGAAAGTTTCAAATTTAGAAAGTTTTGAATTTAGGAAGCTTAAAATTTTAGAAAGATTTGAAATTTGGAAAGTTTAGGATTTAGAAAGTTTTAGAGTTTAGAAAGATTTAAGATTTTAGAAAATTTTAGAGTTTTATAAAATCCTGAAAATTAAGAAAGGTTTGAATTTAGGAAAGGTTTAAAAGCTTGAATTTAGAAAGTTAAGATTTGGAAAAGGGGTTGAATTAGGAAAGGGTTGAATTAGGAAAGATTTGAAAGTTGAGTTTTAAAACTTAGGAAAGATTTTTATGTTCAAATTTAGAAAACTTAAGATTTAGGAAAACGGAAGTTTAGGAAGGATTCGAATTAGGAAAGATTTGGATTTTGAAATTTAAGGGAAGATTTAAGGTTTAGGTTTAGGAAACTTACGGTTTAGGAAGGAATTGAATTAAGAAAGGTTCGGATTAAGAAGGGGTTGGATTTGGTTTCTAAAAGAAAATGTTTGATTTTTGTTTTCAAAAACGGAGGATAGGATCTAGTTTCCTAAATGGGGAGATTTGATTTGGTTTCCTAAAGGGAAGATAGGATTTGGTAAGGATTTGGAAAGGAGATTCTAAAAACCCTAGGTTTGAAAAATTGTAGTTTTGACGTAGAAAAGAGGTTTTGGAAACATGTATAGTTTTGATGTAGAAGACAAGAGGTTTTGGAAACCTAGGTTTGGGGCAAAGTTTGAAAACCATGTTTTTGGGAAGAAAATCTAGGGTTTCCTAATTGTGGGTTCTAGGGCTTGACTTGGGCTCTAAGGAAAAGGGATTTTTAGAACGTGCGTTTTTAGAAACATAGATTTTCTAGAAAGGAATCCTAGGGAGGAGTTTTTGGAAAGTGTGTTTTTGGAAACACAGATTTTGGAAGGAAATCCTAGAGAGGAAATTTCTAGAAGGAAGATTTTGGAAAGAGAGTTTTTTAGAAAGGTTTTTGGAAAGAGTTTTTAGGAAGGTGGATCTAGGGAATGTTTTTAGAAGGTGAATTTTGAGCAGAGGATTTTGGAGAGGAGTTGAAAAAGAGAGTTTTAAAAAATAGATTTTGGAAGGGAGTTTTTGAAAACAATTTTGGAGAGGAGAGTTTTAGGAAAGGATGTTGAAAAATAGATTTTTAGGAAGAGATTTTTGAAAAGAGAGAGTTTTTAGAAAGATTAAAAACGTCTCACTTTCCTAAAGCAATTCTAGCCATAAAAGGGCTAGAACCACTTTAAGAAAGTGGTTTTAAAAACAAAGGTTTGAAAATATAGACCAAAAGGCCACTTTTAATATAACACTTTCCTAAAGCAACCCTAGCCATGGAAAGGCTAGAATCACCCTAGAATTGTGGTTTTGAAAACAAGTTTTTCAAAAAGAGAATTTGATGCAAATTTCGAAAACAAGTTTGAAAACGGTTTTGAAAACGAGTTTGAAAACGAATTTTGGAAGATGCAAGACTATGATATGCACAATGCAATTTGGGGTCGTGAACATACAAGGTTAAGGCTTCACCACATAATCAAGGGGGCCGGACCCACGTGGTCTTTGGTTAGACTAGAAGAAAGCCCCCGACACGGTGACTCTCCCATAGTCCAATCCTACACATGGACCGGGAATCCCTTTGTTTCAAGCATGCAAAGAAAGGGGGGAAAGAGATGGAGGATTAAAATAGAGAAAACCCAAGTGGGTTGGAGAGAGAAGAGAGAGGGGGAAAGTGCAGAAAATTAAAGAGAAAGCCTACCTTGTTTCTTGTTTATTTTGCGCGTCGTGCAGTGTTCGGTCTTCGGTCTTTGGTCTTGATCTTCACCCTCAGTCTTCAAGGATTGTCTTCAAGCTTTGAATGGCTGCTCTTCAAGTCTTGAGAGAGTGGTTGAAGGTTGGTGTATGAGTGTATAGGGGTGTGTATGAGTGTATAGGAGGCTAGGGTTTGTGTATAATGGCTAGGGTTTGGAAAAGCTAGGGAGGCTAGGGTTTTTGGAGGTGCTCGAGCTTTGTGTATCGAATTGTGTGATTTCTAGGTTAAGTTTGCAGACCCTCTTTCATGTTGAACGAGGCTCTGTATTTATAGAGGGAGGACAAGCCTGGCGCCTGTTGCAGTGGCGCTAGGGCAAAATTTATACTAGCGCCACTAGGAGTGGCGCCAGGCCATTTTTTGGCTTGGCGCCACTGCTAGTGGCGCCAGGCATTTAGGAAACAATTAAGGTCGGCAAGCAACGTATCTTTGACAAGATTTGGGTGCCTGTACTAATGACTACCATGTAAACTTTAGCCTGGCTTCACTAGGAGTGACTCCGGAAAGTCCGGGAATGATTTGAAGGAGCTGGGAGTGACCTGGAAGGCCGAAAAGGAGCAGGAACACTTAAAATAGTGTCCTGGAGGTATTTGACTTGAAAAGTGAGGATTGGATGTGTCGGAAAGGTTGACCGAGCCTTTAGGGGCAAAACGGTCATTCAGACCGGAAAACTGCCGGGACAGACTCAAACTGTCCCGGAAGAAGACTTGGGATCTGGGAACATTATTTAGAATGTTCCCAGAGGTTGCCGGTTTGATTCCCAGGGCCGGCGTGGTCGGAAATGGAAACCGGCCCACTAGGGGCAAAACGGTCATTTTGTACCGGGTTTGCCGGAGTTGACTCGGAATGGTCCGGAAAGGTAAAGGAAGGTCGAGAACACTATAAAAAGTATTCTCGGGACGTTACCGATTTGATACCTAGAGCCGGTGTGGTCGAAGAAGGAGACCGGCCCTCTAGGGGCAAAACGGTCATTTTGCATCGGGTTGGCCGGAACTGACTCGGAATGGTCCAGAAAGGTAAAGGAAGGTCAAGAACACTATAAAAAGTATTCTCGGGACATTACCGATTTGATACGCAGAGCCGGTGTGGTTCCCGGGGCGTTCGGATGCCTAGGGGCAAAATGGTCATCTTGACCGAAAAGTCTGGGGAAAGGCCCTAAGGGTAGTCTGGTTATTTTTCACCGAAGTGAGCTAACAAACATGGGTATTGACCTAGGTGTTGAGTATTTCCGCTACTCGGACGGGGTTGAGTATTTCCGCTACTTGGACGGGGTTGACGATTTGAGAGTATTTCCGCTACTCTAACGGTTGTGTGAGTAGTTTTGCTACTCGGACCGTCTCGAGGAATAAACTGTCTCGAAAGAGGGATTAGAAAGGGGTCTTACCGTCTCCGAAGAGACGTGCCTGGGTTGGAACCGTCTTGAGGAATAAACTGTCTCGAGAGAGGGATTGGAAAGGGGTCTTACCGACTCCGAAGAGACGTGCCTGGGTTTTGAGTGTTTCCGCCACTCTGACGGTTTTGTGAGTGTTTCCCCCACCCTAATGGTTTTGTGAGTGTTTCCGCCACCCTAACGGTTTTGTGAGTGTTTCCGCCACTCTGACGGTTTGGTGAGTGTTTTGCTACTCAGACCGTCTCGAGGAATAAAGTGTCTCGAGAGAGGGATTGGAATTGAAATAAGAAAGGATAATGCCCCTAAAGGCATTTTGGTCATTTTGCCTCTATTCGGGCCTGACAGGCCCACGAAGCGATGAAAAGATGGAATTTGGACCTAGAGAATTGGTTTCGATTAGAATACGCCTAAAATGACTTGAAAATAAGTCTGGACGGAGTGGAGACTGCCGAGCGGTCAAAAATGGGGTGCTTACACCCAACAACTCCCATCCATCTTGTTCATCACATTCATGCATAGCAGTTAATAAAATTTAAACAAAAAGTGCACCTACAAAACAAAAGATGCAAGAGTTAGTATATGGATGACAAGTTTAATTCAAGATAATATGAATGGAGTTAAATGCATGTTTTTTGAAAACAACTTTGAAAATTGAAAGTGGATAGAATTGGACAAGTTAATCGAATACTCTACATGGGTGAAGAGTGAAGAGACATGACTACAGCCTAACCCTCTAAGTGTCCCTAGTAGAGTTGCCAGCTGTCGCGCCCAAATTTTTCGCATTCAAGGAATACCCACACAAGCGGGAAAAATAATATATTGTACTCTCTCGTTAGAACTCATCCTCCTAGAAGAATGAGTGCGACTAGGTTTGAATTGAAAATTAATTTGAATAAAGGGCATTTGGAAAAAGTTTGGAGTCACCACCTAACTTGATTAAGGTGAGTTAGATCACCTAAAAACTAAGAACAATCTGAAGACTACACTTAGGGTTTTTGAAAACGATTTTGAAAATACTTCTCAAGAAAGAGTTTTTAAGAAAACAGGTTATTTAGCAACCTTTGGAAAACATTTAAGCCGTTTTTAGAAAATAACTTCATTTTGGTCTTTGAAAACAGTGGTCCTAGGTTCGGAGGTTGGTTACGTATAGAGAATACGCAGTAAGCCATCATCCTACCCCGCCCTTGTGGTACCTACATGTCTATTCACCCTAGATTCACCTATGAGAGTCTTCAACTAACAAATGTACAATCCTATCCACTTTAGAAAAAAAAAATGTTTAAAAAGACATGATGCATGATATGCAAGAAAAGAAAAGAAAGTTGAAAAATAGATTTGGAAAGAAATTGATTTGATTTAAAAAGAAATTTGAAAAGATAGATTTGAAATTGGAAAGTTTTAGAAGTTGGAAATAGAGATTTTAAAACATATTTTTGGAATTGGAAACTTAAAATAGATTATGGAATTGGAGATTTGAAAAAAGTTATAGAAATAGAAGCTTGAAATAGGTTATGGAAATAGAAGCTTGAAAAAAGTTGTGACCGCACCCGTGAGGGTTGCCTATGTATCCCTTTTGAGGAATCAGGTCAGTCGTAGTTCGGACAAGAGTTTGATAGAAAATAGAAGATTTGATAAGGAAGAAGAAATTGAATTGGAATTTGGATTTGATTTGAATTTAGAATAGAAGATTGGAATTTGGAATTGAAAAGATTGGACTTTAATTTGGATAGATAGAACTTGGAAGAAAAATTTGGACTTATTTTGGAAAGATTGAGATTTAGGAAACCTAGACTTAGGAAAGAAAGGATTTAGGAAAGACTAGAGGTTTAAGAAAGATTTGACTCGAATATTAGAATTGGAAGATTAAGGAAAAATTGGATTTAGGAAGGGTTCGAATTAGGAAAGTTCATTTTAGGAAAGTTCCGTTTTAGGAAGGTTTCATTTTAGGAAAGTGACATTTTAGGAAAAGGTTTTGAAATAGGAAATGTTTGAAATGGGAATGTTTTGGAATTGGACTGTTTTTGAAATAGGAAAGTTTAAAATTTAGGAGAGAGTTTATTTTGGAAAGATTCGAATTAAGAAAATTTGATTTAAGAAAGATTTATAATTTTAGAAAGTTTAGGATTTAGAAAGTTTCGAATTTGAAAAGTTTGGAAGTTTAGAAAGATTGGAAATTAGAAAGATTTGGAAAGGTATGGAATTTAGGAAGGGGCAAAATTAGGGAAGGTTTAGATTTAGGAAAGATTTGAAAGTTTAAGTTTTGGAAACCTAAGGGTTAGGAAGGTATGAGATTAGGAGGGAGTCGGATTCCTATTTCCTAAATCGAAGGATTAGATTTTGTTTCTAAAAGTGGTGTTTTGATTTTGTTTCCAAAAACGGAGGATAGGTTCTAGTTTCCTAAACGGGGGATTGGATTTGGTTTCCTAAAGGGAAGATTGGATTTCGCATGGATTTGGGAAGGGGAAGTTTTAGAAACCCTAGATTCGGAAGACTATAGTTTTAATGTAGAAAATAGGTTTTGAAAACTTATGATTTTTTATGTAAAAGGATATTTTGAAAACCTAGGTTTTAAGACAAGATTGAAAATCATGTTTTTGGAAAGGAAAATTAGGGTTTCCTACTCATGAGTTCTAGGGCTTGACTTGGGCTCTAAGGAAGAAGATCTTGGAATGTGAGTTTTTAGAAAGGGAAATTTTTGTAGGAGATCTTAAAACGGAGTTTTTGGAAAGCGAATTTTGAAAAGAGAGTTTTTGGAAAGGAGATTGGAGAGAGTTTTTCTAGGAAGGAGACCTAGGGAGCGTTTTTAGAAAATGAATTTTGAAGAAAGCGTTTTGGAAAGGAGTTTTTAGGAAAGTGAATTTCATGAAGAGAACTTTTAGAAAACAACTTTGGAAATGAATTTTGAAAAGGTGGTTGAAGAGATTTTTTAGAAAGTGTATTGGAAAAAAGATTTTTAGAGGGAGAGAGTTTTGAAAAGAAAGTTTTTGGAGAGTTCATAAAAATATCTCACTTTCTTAAAGCAATTCTAACCATAAGAAGATTAGAACCACTTTAAGATAAAGGTTTTGAAAACAATGAGGATTGGAAAATATGGACCGTATTGGTCATTTTAAATATAACACTTTCCTAAAGCAACCCTAGCCATGAAAAGGCTAGAATCACCTTAGGATTATGATTTTGAAAACAAGTTTTGAAAAAGAAGATTTTGATGTAAGTTTGAAAATAATGTTAATGCAAGTTTTGAAAACGAGTTTGAAAACGAATTTTAGAAGAATGCAAGATCATGATATGCATAATGCAAGTTGAGGTCGTGAACATACAAGGTTAAAGGCTTCACCACATAATCAATGGGGCTGAACCCACGTGGTCTCTGGTTAGACTAAAAGAAAGCCCCTGACACAGTGACCTTCCAATAGCCTAATCCTACACATGGACTGGGAAGTCCCTTGTTTCAAGCATGCAAGAAAGGGGGGGGGGGGGGGGGGGGGAAGAAGATGGGGGATTAAAATAGAAAAAAACCTAAGTGGGTTCAGAGAGAGAAGAGAGGGGGAAGATGCGTAAATTTAAATAGAAAGCCTACCTTGTGTCTTGTTTATTTTGGTTTGCTTTGCGCTCTTTGCTTTTCTTGTTTCAGTCCTTGCTTCGCTTCAATCTTCATCTTGATCTTCGGAAAACTAATCTTGATCTTTGGGAGCTTCGGGTTGCAACACTTCAAGTCTTCAATGGAGGCTTTGGAGGCTAGTGTATGAGTATATGAGAGTGTGTATGAGTGTATATGAGACTAGGGTTTATGTATGGAGGCTAGGGTTTGGGAAACCTAAAGGAGACTAGGGTTTACAGAGGCTACGAGCTCTGTATATCGAATAATAGGATTTTTAGGCTGAGTTTGCGGACATCTTTCACACTCAAGGAAGCTCTGTATTTATAGAGAGAACAATGACATGGCGCCTGTTGCAGTGGCACCAGGCCAAAAATCCTTTTAGTACCACTCCTAGTGGCGCCAGGCCAAATTTTGGCTTGGCGCCACTACTAGTAGTGCCAGCCACTTAGGAAAGCTTTAAGGTCGGCAAGAAATATATCTTCAGAAGATTTGGGTGCCTGTACTAGTCACTACCATGCAGTTTTTAGCTTGGCTTCACTAGTAGTGGCTCTAGAAGGTTCGGGAAGGATTTAAGGGACCGAGAATGGCCTGAAAGGCCGGAAAATGGCAAGAACCCTTAGAATAGGTTCTCGGGGGTAATGGACCTAAAAAAGGATGTCAAGGTTTGTTAGAGGGATCGACCGGGCCATTAGGGGCAAAATAGTCAATCGGGCTAGAAAGCCGTTGGGATGGACTCGGAATATCCCGGAAGAAGACTTGAGACGTGGAAACATTATTTAGAATGTTCTCAAAGGTTACCGGATTGATACCCAGAGCCGGTGTGGTTGGAAAAGGCAACCAGCCCACCGTGGGCAAAACGATCATTACGTATCGGGTTTGCCGGAACTGACTCGGAATGATCCAGAAAGTTAATGAAAGGTTGGGAATACTATAAGAAACATTCTTGGAAGGTTACCAATTTGATATCTAGAGCCGGTATGGTCCCCGGGGCGTTCGGATGCCTAGGGGCAAAACGGTCATCTTGACCAAAAGGTCTCAGAATTGGCTCGAAACTAACTAGAAGGCACCTAATCATGCCGGATCGTCTCTAGGACAATCTTGGAAAGGTGGACTTATTATTCTGAGGACTTAGGTACTTTCTCGAGAGACATTTTGAAAATGGCCCTAGGGGCAGTTTGGTCATTTTTCACCGAAGTGGGCCAGCGGACACCGGTGTTGACCTGGGTTTTGAGTGTTTCTGCCACTTTGACGACGGCCCCATGATACAGGGGTTTGGTGGCAATTCCCTATACTTCTGCTACTCTGACGGTTGTGATGTTTGCGAGTACTTTCGCTACTCTGATGGTTCACAATCATTCCCGAGACTACCTGATCTCGGGAAGTTGCTAAATAAACATAGTTCCTGAGGAATCAACTTTCTCAAAAGGCATGCTAAAATGACAATTCTGCTTTGGTGGGCTAGCAGGCACCAAAGGTGAACTGTTCTACCATCTCGAAGACTTGGGATCTCGTCTCGGTTGACGGGTTTGAAGGGACTTACCGTTCCAAAGAGTTCGCTCGGAAACGAGCTGGATTGGAGGGTTTTACCACCTTGAGGAATTAACTTTCTCGAAAGGTGTGCCAAATTTAATTGAAATTAGAATTAGAATTGGAATTGCAAATGGAATTGGAAAGGGGACTTACCGTCTTCGGAAAGATGTGCCTGTTTGGAATTGGACCAAAACAATGCCACCAAGGCCATTTTGGTAATTTTGCTTCTATTTGGGCCCGACGGGCCCGTGAAACGGTTTGATTGATGGAATTAGATTTGGATGGTTGATTTAGATTGGGAATATGTCCTCATTGACTTGAATACAAGTCTGGACGGACTGTAGGTTGCTGAGCGGTCAAAAATGGGGTGCTTACAGTAAACATACAAGGTTAAAGCTTCACCACATAATCAAGGGGGCTAAACCCATGTGGTCTCCGGTAAAACTAAAAGAAAGCCCCTGACACGGTGACCTCCAATAGCCTAATCCTACACATGGACCGGGAAGTCCCTTAATTCAAGCATATAAGAAAGGGGGGGAAGAAGATGGGGGATTAAAATAGAACAAAACCCAAGTGGGTTCAGAGGGAGAAGAGAGAGGGGGAAGATGCGTAAACTTAAATAGAGAGCCTACCTTGTGTCTTCTTTATGTTGCCTTGCTTTGTGCTCTTTGTTTTTTGATCTTTGCTTCAATCTTCATCTTGATCTTTGAGAGCTTCGGATTGCAGCACTTCAAGTCTTTAATGGAGGCTTTGGAGGCTAGTATATGAGTGTATATGAGTAAATGTGAGTCTATATGAGCTAGGGTTTGTATATGGGGGCTAAGGATTGAAAAACCTAAAGCGAACTAGGGTTTGGGGAGGCTACGAGCTCTTTATATCGAAGAGTAGGGTTTTTAGACTGAGTTTGCAGACCTCTTTCATGCTAAAAGAGGCTCTATATTTAAAGAGAGAAGAACAACCTGGCGCCAGGCCAAAGAACACATTGGAGCCACTAGGAGTGGCGCCAGCCACTTAGGAAAGCTTTTAAGTCGGCAAGCAACGTATCTTCTGAAGATTTGGGTGCTTGTACAAGTGACTACCATGCAAATTTTAGCTTGGCTTCACTAGGAGTGACTCTAGAAGGTCCGAGAATGATCTAAAGGGGTTGAGAGTGACCCAGAAGGCTGGAAAGGGACAGGAACCCTTAGAATAGGCTTCCAGGGGTAACAGACTTGAAAAATGATGTCAAGATGTGTTGGAAGGGTTGACCGGGCTATTAAGGGCAAAACAGTCAACTGGGTCGGAAAGCTGCTGGGATGGACTCTAAATGTCCAGGAAGAAGACTCAAGGTTTGGAAACATTATTTAGAATGTTTCCAAAGGTTACCGGTTTGATATCCAGAGCCTGCGTGGTCGGAAAAGCTAACTAACCCACTAGGGGCAAAATGGTCATTTTGCACCGGGTTTGCCGGAGTTGACTGGAAATGATCCAGAGAAATAATGAAAAGTCGGTAATACTATGAAAAGCATTCTCGGGAGGTTACCGGTTTAATATCCAAAGCTAGTGTGATTCTCGAGGTGTTCGGATGCCTAGGGACAAAATGGTCATCTTGACTGGAAAGTTTCAAAATTGGCCCGAAACTGACTAGAAGACACCTAATCATGACGGATTGCCTTTAAGACAATCTTAGGAAGGTGGACTTACCATTCTGAGGACTTAGGTACTTTCTTGAGAAACGTGCCGAAAATGGCCCTAGGGGCACTTTGGTTATTTTTCACTGGAGTGGGCTAGCAGGCACTGGTGTTGACCTGGGTTTTGAGTGTTTCCACCACTCTGACGGCAGTCCCATGATAAAGGAGTTTGTTGGCAATTCCTTATATCAACTTGTTTACAAATGTTTTCGCCACTGTAACGGTTGTAATATTTACGAGTACTTCTGCTACTCTGACGGTTCGCGATCATTCCCGAGACTGCCTAATCTCAAGAAGCTGCTAGATGGACTTAGCGCCTGATGAATCAACTTTCTCAGAAGGTGTGCCAAAACGGACATTTCTACATTGGCAAGCTAGCAGGTGCCAAAGGTGGACCGTTCTACCATCTTGGGGACTTTGGATCTCATCCTGGTCGATGGGTTTAAAGGGACTTACCGTTTTGAAGAACTTTTTTCAAAAAACGTGCCGAATAGGATGGACTTTCTGCCTCGAGGAATCAACTTTCTCGAGGGACGGATTGGAATTTGGAATTGGACTCGAAGTTTGATTGGAATTGGATTTGAAAAGGAGACTTATAGTCTTCGAGAAGACGTGCCCATTGAAATTGGACCGAACAATGCCCCCAAGGGCATTTTGGCCATTTTGCCTCTATTTGGGCCCAAAGGGCATGTGAGCGATCGATTGACGGGATTAGACTTGAAAAGTTGATTTAGATTGAAATACGTTCATATTGATTTGAATACAAGCCTGGATAGACTAGAGACTGTTGAGCAGGTAAAAATGGGGTACTTAGAGTTGCCCCTCTTTTTCTGTCTTTGCTTGTCAAAGACAAAAAAAATTTTTGAAAACGGGAGTTTGAAAATAGATATTGGGCCCAAAAGGCCTTTAAATTCGAGTTTTGGTGGGAAAAAGGGCAAAATTGGCCAGAATTTGGTGGAATTGGCTTAACGCCACTGCTAGTGGCACCAGGCTTGAGAACAAAACGAAAGACATTTCTGGTTCGACGTTGCTGCGGGAGTTGAGAAATTTTCACAAAACCGAGAGGCATTACGAGAAAACCGACTTGGACATTGAAGGAGCGCCTCTTAGGGACCACAGGGGATTACCAGAAGTGGACACCGTCATCGGGGAAGTTGCCAGAAGGAAGATTTCTCCGGAGAACTCCAAGAGGTGAGTTTTTTATTTTATGTTGATTTTTATGTGTAGAATTCCGTTTGGATCATGTGAACAGTGAAAATTGATGTTTTGATATGTTTTGAACACTGTGGTGAAGTTATTTTTGCATTTTGGTGCTAGTTTGATTGAATTTGAGTGATTTTCCGTCATCATGCGAAAAGGGTTTTTGCAAGAATTGAGGGTTTATCCCTACAGCTTTGGGCATTAAGCTTTTAGGCTAGATTTTTATATCACGTACCTTAGAAAAATGTGTTTAATAGCCGTGTGAAGTTTCATGATTTTTTAAAAACTTTTTGAATTTTTGAATTTTTTTGAAAAATAGAAAAATACTTAGAAAAATAGGTAAATGGAGAAAATTGAGAAATTATTAGAGTTTAGTGTTTAGAAAAATGTAGGAATATTTTAGAAAACATTTGAAGTAATTTTGAGAAATTTTGAGATAACTTTGAAAATCATTGATTTGTTTGAAAAATAAAACAACTCTTTTGAAAAGTTTGAAAACTTGAAAAGTGTGTGCAGGTGTTGGTGCAATGTGATTGTGATGTGGTAGAGTGCATGATTTGTGTTTTGTGTTGATGTCATGGGTGTTGCAGGGACCGTTTTTAAACGAAACTCTGCCAAAAATTTTGAAAATTAGGAAAGAGTTGGAAAAGTTTTGGAATAAAATCGTTTTGAAGAAAAAAGACAGAAAACCCTAGAAATTTTAGAAAACTTATTTTGACTCGAAATCAACAAATCAAAATATGTAAAAAATTCATTTTGACGTGGAGGATTAAAATCAAAATGTGTAGGAAATTTATTTTGACTTGGAATTTTAGAATCAAAATGTGTAGGAAATTCATTTTGACTTGGAATTTTAAAATCAAAATGTATAAGAAATTCATTTTGACTTAAAACTTGACCTTTTAAATCAAAATGTATAGAAAATTCATTTTGACTTATCATTTGAAATCTTTTTATTATTTGTTTATTTTTTGTTTGTTTTTATTATTTATTTATTTATTTTATTATTATTTTTTTGCTACTTTTATTTTCTTATATGCATATATTGTATATTAACGGCTCTTACCTTAGCTTACCATTTCAAGATGGCAGACGCGGGGCGACGACGGTTCTAAGAGGAGACACCGCTTCGGGAAGGCAGTTCGGATAGATTCTGTTAATAGTTTCAATCGATCAAGGGGTAATCGACGATCTGCAGGACAGACATCTTTGGGCCAGAGCGGCCGGGAGAGTAGACCACCAGTCGATTCCTTCCCTCCGATTGAGGAAGCTTTTGAGGATGAGATGGACGGCGAGGTTTCCCACTTTTAACTTTTAGGATGACCGACGCTATTTTGAGTTGAGTACGAGTTTGGTATGACGGGTATCCTCCAAATGAGTAAGACACTTTTCGCTGGTCTTTTGGTTGCATGGCTTCTCTCCTATTACTACAACTTGTTTTCTGGTAGTGGTTTCCCTTTTGGCCACCTGACCTGTCTCTCTTCCGCTTTGAGGAATGTGGGCTTGCCCCTACTCCCTATGAGTATGGCTTCCTCCTAGGTCTTTGGGATGGTTTAGCTAACATTATTGGATCTACTTTTCCTAATGGTTGTGTCACGATTGTTTCTTCTCAGCTTGGGCTTCGTTGTGTGGCTTTTTCTTTTGATTTGCAGCCCCAGTTTCCTTATGTCCCAGTGAAGTTCTTGTTTATCTCATTTTGAGTTTGTGACGGATAGAGGATTGGCATACTTCTCAAGATTGGTCCATTTCTCCATGTTAGCCCTAGCTCTGCTTCTCTTGAACTTGTTGATGTTTCCGTCAAGGGGGATGACTTGGTTGACTGTCGATTATGTGCACTACTTATCAAGATTCGTGAGGGGCACTCCAATGCTCCTATGGTTGTGGGAGAGACCTTCATGACCCTTACCAGACTCTAGCAGGAGGTCAACGCTCATTTTCGGGGATATGCTTCATTATTCCAATTTTGAGCGATCAGACACTTATTCGTTACTCCAGTTTTTAGCATACATGGTTTCTCGAGTCAAAAGTCATTTGATTGGGGAGATCGAGGGTGGGCCATTGCCCCAGTCTCTGTTTTTTGTTGGCCATAGAAATTCGAGCTTTCTAAGGTGTGTGCCGGTGCTGGAGATGTCTGAGGGTTGGCTTTAGCTTCTTTTTGCGTTTTACCTAGTTCCCTATTTCTTATTAAAGAGAGAGAGAAAGACATAGAGTTAGTTTTGTACAAAAGCAGTTTACTTATGCCAATTCTAAAAATGCACAGGTAAATGCAAGTTATACTTTTATTATTATTATTATTATTTTTTATTTTATTTTTATTTTTTTTTATGAATGCACATGGAATTAGATGTATGACTTATTTTGCATGTCCTACTTATATATATTTTATGAATGCATCAACTCATACAATAATGAAATTTAATGCACGTTATATTTTTTTGGATGAATGTACATACAAGAATGGAATTGAATGCATGCCATGCCTTTGATAAATATATGAATAGATACAAATTGCACAAGAATTTAATGGATGTACAGGTTATACATGTTATGGATGCACTAGTACTACATGTATATAGGCTATTTACAATGAATGTCCCAGGATTGCCCCATGGCCCATACTCTTAGGATTCTATTTCCCTTCCAGGATTCTGCCCCATTTAATTTTGTCCCATTCTTATCGGGGTATGACAGTATTTGCACCATTCTCTAGGGATCTTGACCTTTCGGTTTGCTATCCTGTCTCTACTTTCTACAGGGTTGCTGTTTGGGGTTTTTCTAATCTCATTTGGTTTTCTCTCTCATATTTTCAAAATGCCACCATGGCTTAAGCGATGACTCGCATGCCCTTTGCAGAGCGATAAACAACTAGGCCCTCAATCAGAGAATACTTCTTTTAGGACCGTAATGTAGGCTGGGTTTAGGGGTTGTAAGAAATGAAAGGATATTTAGCTCAAAGATCTTCTTTTAGTGGGTTGTTTAAACCAAAACCATCTGAGCACACTTGGGAGCATGAGATTGCCCCTGTATTCCTTTCTAGTTCTCCTTTCTCCTCCTACTTGTCTTGGTATTGTTCAGGCTTATTTAGACTAAGCAATTTTCTTTGATCAGAGAGGACTTTAATTTGGACCGTAACGTAGGCTAGGGCAAGAGGTTTATGAATGAAAAGGATATACAAGCTCAACTTCGATGTTGTTTCTAGTAGGGTTTAGATCCACAGCATCCTTAGTTGGTCCTCTAGTGGGCTTTCGTCCCCTGATATTTTTCTCTAGCTTCAGCAACACGTTTGGCTCATTTAGATCAAGTAATCTTTTTCAATCGAAGAGGACTTTAACATGGTCGTAATGTTGGCCATAGTTTCAGGCTTTGATAAGAAAGGTAAAGGCTTGAACCTATTGCTTCTACTAGCCTTCTTTATTACGTAGGATAACCTTTGAATAACTATTTATTCTTCAAGGAGTTCACCTTTCTTGCAGTTTGATCCTTGACCTTCTAGCAGAGTTGCCCCCTTATATATATATATATATATTTCTTTTGACTTGCCTCGTGGTAGCTTTTTCTCTTTGCTTTTCTATTTCTTCCCTTTCTTTCTGCTTTCTACGAGACGAACATTTCCACAACTTCTTTCTCTCAGATCATTTCCTTAGTAGTTCAATTTAACCCATTGTGGGTGGTGATTTCTAGGTTAGGTTTTTTTCTAAAGAAAATGGTAACCGGCTCAACAGGTTTGACAAGGGTTGCTTTTAATTATATGGGAAATAAAATGAGGGCCACTCTTCATTTTGAACAAGATTGCTTGATCCATAAAGCCTTCACGTTACTTCAGCTTGATGGTCAATAACATTCTCTGCTAGATCTTCTACTGCCAGTCTGCCCTAGTGTGGGGGGATGGCTTTGGATCGGGGTTAACAAAAAATTTTTTGTTTTCTGCGAGGCACTAATGGGTTAAGCAAAGGGGATATTTTTGTGTATGGTAGCAGAATTGAGGGCCTCTAATCATTTCAAATCAAATTGCTTAGTCCATAAAGTCTTTGTACAAAATTTAGACAATATTCCTAGAGATGATGCGTTTTTGTCGGTAAACCACTATATATTCTATCGAATCAACTACTTTGTGTTGACCCCAGTGTGGGGGATGGTTACTGGTTTAGGGTTATTCGAAAAAAATCATGTAAAACTCTAGTGGGCTGACCAAAGGATAACGTTTATTTAGGATAAATAAAATAATGGTTTCTCATCATTTTGAGAACTCGGCTACTTATCGCCTAGCCCCAGGATATCACACAAGTGTCGCCTCTTCGATGAACTCCCCACCTCCTTGCTGAGACTGTTTTCTTTCTATCTCTCAGTATGTCTTTGCCTCTCAAAGGTTTTAACCCCTCTTTAAGTGGGTTGCCCATGCTATCCTATTTGTCAAGTCGAGTCATTACTGAATGGAAAAGAATCCTTAAACGCAACAATCGTCCACAAGAGTATGAAATAAAGGGGATAAACTGGAAACTACCTATTTTCATTTAAAAACATGATTACATGACATGCAATGTTTATTTAAAGAATATATGCGAAAACTAGAAAGACGAAAAGAAAATAAACGAATTTTATGAAAATCTCCCTTTTCTAGTGGACCTCTTGGTGGGAACCTCTAACAAGGGTTTGAAACTATGTCAACTTCTTTGCTATTTCATTCTCTGGGTGTATCACCAAACAACAGAGGGCGGATTGACGGATCCTTTGCAGTGCTTAGCATGCATTTAGAAGTTAGGAGATTCTTTTGTAGCAACGTCTGGGTTTGACAGGACTTTGCAAACGGTGAAGCCTTCTTTTACATGGATGGTTATTGTTGCGACATGGTGTGGAGGTAGTTGGTTAGTGGTAATGTGTTGCAAATGGATGGATGGCTTTACAAATGGTGAGGCCTTCCTCTTCTTACTCCTTAGTGTAGGTTTGACCTCTTCTAATAGCCGGGCTTATCCTTGTATAAGTTTGAATTAGGCATGATTTAGAGAAGTTCCATATGCTATTTGACCTAGAAAAAAAAAAGGAAAAACAAAATACAGTCAGCATGTGGAGTTAGAGGTTTTATGTGATGCGTGTCTTATGGAGGTCCCTTCTTTGAGAGAATCTAGGCACGATGACAAGTCCATTTTGGAGGTGGGGTTTTGCCCCTATTATGCAATATAATACCTCTTCGACGTGGGCCGGTTGATGTTTCCTTATTTGGGCAATCCCGCCCCTATGGACTGAGAGAGATTTGGGCCTCTCTCGAGATATGGTTCTATTCATGCCATGAATCCTTAGGGTTTAAGAACCTGTAGGAGTTTTGGTAGGTTCGATTAACATGAGATTGGATTGCTTCTTTCTCTCTATAGTTGATTAGATGCATGAGAATGAAACGACTTGAGTTTATTGGAACTCTTATCTTGGAATGGATATGGGTGCATGAGCATAAAAGAAGTGAACGTGTAAGCAATATGATGATAATAAGTGAGTGATTTAGAAAACCCCCTTCTTGTCATGCTTTTGCCTTCGATTCTCTTAGTATTTGGAGACGAGGAGGGGGAGGCCAGAAGACAATAAATAAAAGAGAAGTTAGTGCCTTGATTTGAAGATTTCTATGCAATGCATGTCCTAGGGGTGCCCCTACTTGAGAGAAAAACTAAACATGATGTATTTGTTGACTTTTGGAGATAGGGGTTTTGCCCCTGAAGGCGAGTACCTTACCATTGATCCAGCAATCTATACTCATCCTTACGTTCATTCATTTGGGGAAAAGGGGTACATTGAATTTTGAGTTTAAAACAAAAGAAACAAAGCCCACTTTAATAGGGGGAAGGGGAACATGTTTCTTTGGACTTCCACCTATCTAACTTTATATATGAAATCCTAAACTACGCTTAAGTCTTCGGATTCGTCTTTTTTGGATTCAATGTCGAGGAGATCGCTGAGAGACTTTATTGATCGATTGACCCTTGTCTTCTTGGCAATCCTATCTCCGTGAGTATAGAGGGATTGGGGCCCCTCTTATGGAATGAATTGATATGCATGCCATGAGTCCTTAGGGTTACATGGGAACCCTTAGGATTTAGATAGGTTTAATGTAAGGGAGAGTGACCTTCATGTCACTCTCAATGGATTGATCATATGCACGAGAATGCAGTGACTTGAGTTACTTTGGCACTCTCGTCTTGGGATGGAATATCAATTGCATGAATATGGATGCATAAAGTAAAGAGAGAGAGAGAATGCATTTCTAAGGTAAATATGGATGCATGAGCAGTTAGACAAGCATTATAACAGTAAGAATACAGTCATTATAACAACATGAGTAAACAAGTATAAATTAAAGTAAGAGCAGTCGCCCTTTCCTCTATGGTTTTTGGAAAATAGTGTACGTGTCTTAAATTCGGCAGAGGTTCGGCTATGCATGTTGTCTATATGAGCATGAGGTTGAGGGTTTACTAATGTGTCCTAAAAAGGCTCAATTCCTGGATCTTCAAACCTAGGCCTACTCCCCGAGGTGGTGCCATGATCGGTTGGTAAAAATAGCAGGGGAACCATCAAGAGGCCGTAGGCGAAGAAACTGACATAACATCTTGCCCACAACCAATATACCGTTCCCCTTTCTAACTAGAAGGGACAGATTAGGGTAAAAATGTAAGTATGCAGAATGCAAGTGCACGTGCAGTGTGTGTGTGTGATTTTTTATTTTATTTTTTATAGCGGAGGAAAGAGCCCAACAACTCTCATCCATCCCGTTCATCACATTCATGCATAACAGTTAATAGAATAATATTGTAAACAAAAAAAAAAAAAAACACACCGTCAAAACAAAGATGTAAGAGTTAGTATGTGGATGGCAAACTTAATACAAGATAACATGAATGGAATAGAATGAATGTTTTTGAAAACAACTTTGAAAATTTTGATTTTGAGAAATGAAAGTGGATAGAATTGGACAATTTAATTGAAGACTCTACATGGGTGAAGGGTGAAGAGACATGATTATGGCCTAACCCTCTAAGTGTCCTCAATGGAGTCGCCAGTTGTCGCGCCCAGATTTTTCGTACTTGAGGAATACACACACAAGAAGGAAAAATATTGTACTCTATCGTTAAAACCCACCCTCATAGAAGAATGAGTGTGACTAGGTTTGAATGGAAAGTTGATTTGAATAAAGGGCTTTTGGAAAACAATTCAGAGTCGCCACCTAACTTGATTAAGGTGAGTTAGGTTACCTAAAACTAAGCACAATATGAATATTATGTCGCGCCCAGATTTTTCGCACTTGAGGAATACTCACTCAAGCGGGAAAAATGTTGTACTCTCTCGTTGGAACTCACCCTCCTAGAAGAATGAGTGCGACTAAGTTTGAATTGAAAATTGGTTTGAATAAAGGGCCTTTGAAAAAGATTCGGAGTCGCCACCTAACTTGATTAAGGTGAGTTAGGTCACCTAAAAACTAAGCATAGTCCGAAGACTACACTTAAGGTTTTTGAAAAATAATTTTTGAAAATATCTCCTCAAGAGAGGGTTTTTAAGAAAATAGGTTGTTTGGCAACCTTTGGAAAACATTCAGCCCTTTTTTGAAAAATAACTCCTTTTTGGTCATTGAAATCAGTGATCTAGGTTCGGAGGTTGGTTACGTGTAGGGAAGACGCACTAAGCTATCACCCTACCCTAGATTCCTATGAGAGTCTTTAATTAACTATAATTCAACCCTATTTACTTTGAAAAGGAATGTTTGAAAACTAATTTAGTATGATGCATGATATGCAAGTGCAATAGAAAAGAATTGAAAAATAGATTTGGAAAGCGATTGATTTAATTTGAAAATAGATTTAAAGAGATAGAATTGAAATTGGAAAGTTTAAAAATTTGGAAATAGAAATTTTGAAATTGGAATTTTAGATTTGAAAAGATTTTGAAAACTGCACCCATGAGGGTGGGATTGAAAGTTTGATAAACATTGTGACCGCACCTATGAAGGTTGCCTACGTATCCCTTTGGGAGAATCAGGTCAGTCGTAGTTCGGACCGGAGTCCGATTGAAAAGAGATTGATTTGAAGAGAGAAATTGGATTAGAAGAAAGAGATTGAATTGAAAACTGGATTTGATTTGAGATTAGAAAAGGAGATTGAATTTGAGAAGATTGGACTTGCTTTGGAAAGATTGATTTTGGAAAGACTTGGTTTTAGGAAACCTAGACTTAGGAAAGATAGGAGACCTAGGAAAGACTTGAGATTAAGAAAGATTATATTGAAATTTTGGATTTGGAAGGATCTTGAAAGAGTTGGAAACTTGGAATTTAGGAAAAATTTAGATTAGGAAAGTTTCGAATTAGGAAAGTGTCATTTTTGGAAAGTTTGAAATTAGGAAAGTTTTGAAATTAGGAAAGGTTAGAATTAGGAAAGTTTTGAATTAAGAAAGTTTTGAGTTTAGAAATGTTTGAAAAAGAGAAGTTTTGATTTTGGAAAGTTTTGAAAACAAGGAAGTTTTGAAAATAAGAAAGTTTCGTTTTGGGAAAGGTTTGAAAAAAGAAAGTTTTCAATTTAGGAAATGTTTGAATTAAGAAAATCTCGAGTTGAGAAGAGTCTTAGATTTGGAAAGATTTGAAGTTTAAGAAAGTTTAGAATTTAGAAAGTTTTTAGGTTTAGAAAGATTTAACTTAAGAAAGTTTTGAATTTAGGAAACTTTGGATTTGAAAAGATTTGAAATTGGAAAGTTTAGGATTTAGACAGTTTTGGGTTTAGAAAGATTTAAGATTTTTAGAAAATTTTAGAGTTTTAGAAAATCTTGAAATTAAGAAAGGTTTGAATTTAGGAAAGGTTTAAAAGCTTGAATTTAGAAAGTTAAGATTTGGAAAGGGGGTTGAATTAGGAAAGATTTGAAAGTTGAGTTTTAGAATTTAGGAAAGATTTTTATGTTCAAGTTTAGGAAACTTAAGATTTAGGAAAGTGAAAGTTTAGGAAGGATTTGAATTAAGAAAGAGTTGGATTTTGAAATTTAAGGAAAGATTTAGAGTTTAGGTTTAGGAAACTTATGGTTTAGGAAGGAATCAAATTAGGAAAGGTTTGGATTAAGAAGAGATTGGATTTGGTTTCTTAAAAGAAAAGATTTGATTTTGTTTCCAAAAATGGAGGACGGGATCTAGTTTCCTAAACGGGGAGATTTGATTCGGTTTCCTAAAGGGAAGGTAGTATATGGCTAGGATTTGGAAAGGAGATTCTAGAAACCCTAGTTTTGAAAAATTATAGTTTTGACATAGAAAATAGGTTTTGGAAACATGTATAGTTTTGATGTAGAAAACAAAAGATTTTGAAAACCTAGGTTTGGGGCAAAGTTTGAAAACCATGTTTTTGGAAAGAAAATTTAGGGTTTCCTAATTGTGGCTTCTAGGGCTTGACTTGGGCTCTAAGGAAAAGGGATTTTTAAAAAGTACGTTTTTAGAAACAAAGGTTTTGGAAGGAAAACCTAGAGGGGAATTTCTAGAAAGAAGATTTTAGAAAAGAGAGTTTTTGAAAAGTTTTGTAGGAAAGATTTGAAAGTGAATCTAGGGAGTGATTTTAGAAAGTGAATTTTGAGGAAAAGATTTTGGAGAGGAGTTGAAAAATAGAGTTTTGAAAAATAGATTTTGGAAGGGAGTTTTTGAAAACAATTTTGAAGAGGGGAGTTTTAGGAAAGTATGTTGAAAAAGAGATTTTTAGGAAGAGATTTTTAAAGAGAGTTTTTAGAAGGTGTAAAAACATCTCACTTTCCTAAAGCAATTCTAACCATAAGAAGGCTAGAACCACTTTAGGAAAGCGGTTTTGAAAACAACAAAATTCGAAAATATAGACCATAAAATGTCACTTTTAATGTAACACTTTCCTAAAGCAATCCTAGCCATGGAAAGGCTAGAATCACCCTAGAATTGTGGTTTTGAAAACATGTTTTTGAAAAAGAGATTTTGATGCCATTTTGAAAACAAGTTTAAAAACGTTTTCAAAAACAACTTTGAAAACGGTTTTTGGAAGATGCAAGACTATGATATGCACAATGCAATTTAGGGTCGTGAACATACAAGGCTAAGGCTTCACCACATAATCAAGGGGGTCGGACCCACGTGGTCTTTGGTTAGACTAGAAGAAAGCCCCCGACACGGTGACTCTCCAATAGTCCAATCCTACACATGGACCGGGAATCCCCTTGTTTCAAGCATGCAAAGAAAGGGGGGGAAAGAGATGGGGGATTAAAATAGAGAAAACCCAAGTGGGTTGGAGAGAGAAGAGAGAGGGGGGAAGTGCAGAAAATTAAAGAGAAAACCTACCGTATGTCTTCTTTATTTTGCGCGCCACGCTGTCTTCGATCTTCGGTCTTTGTCTTGATCTTCACGTTCAGCCTTTAAGAGTTGTCTTCAAGCTTTGGATGGCAGCTCTTCAAGTCTTCGGAGAAGGGTTGAAGGTTGGTGTATGAGTGTATGGGGATGTATAGGAGTGTATATGAGTCTAGGGTTTGTGTATAGTGGCTAGGGTTTGGAAAACTTAGGGAGGCTAGGGTTTAGGAGGTGCTCGAGCTCTGTATATCGAAATATAGGATTTTTAGGTTAAGTTTTCAGACCCTTTTCACGTTGAACGACGCTCTGTATTTATCAAGGGAAGACAAACCTGGCGCTTGTTGCAGTGGCGCCAGGCCAAATTCTACACTGGCGCCACTAGGAGTGGCGCCAGGCCATTTTTTGGCTTGGCGCCACTACTAGTGGCGCCAGCCAATTAGGAAAGATTTCAGGTCGGCAAGCAACGTATCTTTGACTAGATTTGGGCGCTTGTACTAGTGACTACCATGCAATTTTTAGCCTGGCTTCACTAGGAGTGACTCCCTAAAGTCCGGGAATGATTTGGAGGAGCCGGGAATGACCCGGAAGGCCGGAAAGGAGCAGGAACACTTAAAATAGTGTCTTGGAGATATTTGACTTGAAAAATGAAGATTAGATGTGTCGGAAAGGTCAACCGAGCCTTTAGGGGCAAAACGGTCAATCAGACTAAGAAACTACCGGGGCGAACTCGGATTGTCCCGAAAGAAGATTTGGAATCTGGAAACATTATTTAGAATGTTCCCAGAGGTTGCCGGTTTGATTCCCAGAGCCGGTGTGGTCAGAAAAGGAGACCGGCCAACTAGGGGCAAAACGGTCATTTTGTACTGGGTTTGCCGGTACTGACTCAGAATGGTCCGGAAAGGTAAAGGAAGGTTGAGAATACTATAAAAAGTATTCTTGGGACATTATCGATTTGATACTCAAAGCCGGTATGGTCGAAGAAGGAGACCGGCCTTCTAGGGGCAAAACGGTCATTTTGTACCAGGTTGGCCGGAACTGACTTGGAATGAACCAGAAAGGTAAAGGGAGGTTGAGAATACTATAAAAAGTATTCTCGGGACATTACCGGTTTGATACCCAGAGCCGGTGTGGTCGAAGAAGGAGATCGGCCCTCCAAGGGCAAAACGGTCATTTTGTACCAGGTTGGCCGGAACTGACTCGGAATGATCCAGAAAGGTAAAGGGAGGTTGAGAATACTATAAAGAGTATTCTTGGGACATTACCGGTTCGATACCTAGAGCCGGTGTGGTCGAAGAAGGAGACCGGCCCTCTAGGGGCAAAACGGTCATTTTGTACCGGGTTGGCCGGAACTGACTCGGAATGATCCAGAAAGGTAAAGGGAGGTTGAGAATACTATAAAAAGTATTCTCGGGACATTACCGGTTTGATACCCAGAGCCGGTGTGGTTCCCGGGGCGTTCGGATGCTTAGGGGCAAAATGGTCATCTTGACCGGAAAGTCTCGGAAAAGGTCCTAAGGGTAGTTTGGTCATTTTCCACCGAAGTGGGCTAACAGCCACTAGTGTTGACCTAGGTTTTGAGTGTTTCCGCCACTCTCACGGTGTGAGTATTTTCGCTACTCGAACGGGGTTGAGTGTTTCCGCTACTCGGACGGGGTTGATGATTTGGGAGTATTTTTGCTACTCGGACGGGGTTGAGTATTTCCACTACTCTAACGGTTCTATGAGTATTTCTGCTACTCTAACGGTTCTGTGAGTATTTCCGCTACTCTAACGGTTCTGTGAATATTTCCGCTACTCTAACAGTTATGTGAGTATTTCCGTTACTCTAACGGTTCTGTGGGTATTTCCGCTACTCTAACGGTTTTGTGAGTAGTTTTGCTACTTGGACCGTCTCGAGGAATAAACTGTCTTGAGAGTGGGACTGGAAGGGGTCTCACCGTCTCCGAAGAGACGTGCCTAGATTGGAGCCGTTTCGAGGAATAAACTGTCTCGAGAGTGGGATTGGAAAGGGGTCTTACCGTCTCCGAAGAGACATGCCTGGGTTTTGAGTGTTTCCGCCACTCTAACGGTTTTGTGAGTGTTTCCGCCACTCTAACGGTTTTGTGAGTAGTTTTGCTACACGGACCGTCTCGAGGAATAAACTGTCTCGAGAGAGGGATTGGAATTGGAATAAGAAAGGACAATGCCCCTAAGGGCATTTTGGTTATTTTGCCTCTATTTGGGCCTGACAGGCCCGCGAAGCGATGGAAAAATGAAATTTGGACCTAGAGAATTGGTTTTGATTGGAATATGCCCAAAATGACTTGAAAACAAGTTTGGACGGAGTGTAGACTGTCGAGTCATTTTGGGCATTTAAGCCCAAAATATTACACTTAGGGTTTTTGAAAACGATTTTAAAAATACTTCCTCCAGAGAGGGTTTTTAGAAAAATAGGTTGTTTGGCAACCTTTGGAAAACATTTAAGCCCTTTTTTGAAAATAACTCCATTTGGTCTTTGAAAACAGTGATCTTAGGTTCGGAGGTTGGTTACGTGTAGGGAAGCCACACTTAGCCATCACCCTACCCCGCCCTTGCGGTACCTACATGTCTATCCACCATCGATTCAACCATTAAAGTCTTGGATTAACAAATGTCCTATTCTATCCACTTTTGAAAATAATGTTTAACAGAATGATGCATGAGATGCAAGTGCAAGAAAAAGAGTTTCAAAATAAATTTTGGACATAGATTTGAAAGAGAGGATTGAAGTTTGAAATTGGAAAGAAAGTTTTAGAAATTGAAATTGAAGATTGAAAAAAGATTTTTGAAATTGGAAGTTTAAAAAAAGTTGTGGAATTGGAAACTCGAAAATGGTTGTGGAATTGGATATTTGAAAAGAGTTGTGACTGCACCCATGAGGGTTGCCTACGTATCCTTTTTGAGGAATCAGGTCAGTCTTAGTTTGGACAAGAGTTCGATAGAAAATAGAAGATTTTGATTTGAACTTAGAACATAAGATTTGAAAAAGGATTTGATTTGAACTTAGAAAAGAGGATTGGAAATTGGGAATTGGAATTGAAAGGATTGGACTTTAATTTGGAAAGATAGAACTTGGAAGAAAGATTTGGACTTGTTTTGGAAAGATTGAGGTTTAGGAAACCTAGACTTGGGAAAGAGAAGATTTAGGAAGGACTTGAGGTTTAAGAAAGATTTTACATGAATATTGGACTTGGAAACTTAGGGAAAGATTGGATTTTGTAAAGATTCAAGTTAGGGAAGTTCCATTATAGGAAAGTTTCATTTTAGGAAAGTTTCGAATTAGGGAAGTTTTCAAATTAGGAAATTATTGAAGTAGGAAAGATTTGAAAGTTGGAAAGTTTTAGAATTTAGAAAGTTTAGAATTTAAGAAATTTTCAAATTTAGAAAGTTTTGACTTAGAAAGTTTTGAATTTAGAAAGTTTTAACTTAAAGAAGTTTGAGATTTGGAAATATTTGAAATTTGAGTTTTAGAAATGCTTGAGATTAGGAAAGGTTTAATTTTAAGAAAGGTTTGAAAACTGAGATTTGGAAAGTTAAGATTTAGAAAGGTATGAAATTAGGAAAGGTTGGGATTCAAGAAGATTTGGAAACTTAAAGTTTAAGGAAAGATTTGAAAGTTTAGGTTTTGGAAACTTAAGATTTGGGAAAGTATGAGATTAAGAAGGATTCGAATTAGGAAAGATTTGGAGTTGGAAGCATTGAGATTTTTATTTCATAAAACACGGGATTGGATTTTGTTTCTAAAAGAGGTGTTTTGATTTTGTTTCCAAAAATGGAGGATTGGATCTAGTTTCCTAGCTGGGAGATTGGTTTTGATATGGATTTGGAAGGTGAAGTTTTAGAAATTATAGATTTGGAATACTATAGTTTTGATGTAGAAAATAGGTTTTGGAAACCTAGGATTTAGATGTAAAAAGGAGGTTTTGGAAACCTAGGATTTAGATGTAAAAAGGAGGTTTTGGAAACCTAGGTTTTGAGACAAGAATGGAAATCATGTTCTAAGAAAGGAAATTAGGGTTTCCTAATCGTTGGCTCTAGGGTTTAACTTAGACTCTAAGAAAAGAGATTTCTAAAAAGTGAGTTTTTGAAAGGAAATCTTAGGAAGGAGTTTTTGGAAAGTGAATTTCGAAGAGAGAGGTTTTGGAAAGTAAAACTTTGAGAGAGCTTTTAGAAAGAGAAGTTTTGGAAAGAGATCTTAAAAAGGAGTTTTTGAAAAGCGAATTTTGAAAAGAGAGTTTTTGGAAAGGGATTTTTAGAAAGAGTTTTTCTATGAAGGAGTTTTGGAAAGAGTTTTTAGAAAATAAATTTTAGGGCATGTTTCTAGAAAGTGAATGTTAAAGGGAGCCTTTTTGGAAAAGAGTTTTGGAAAATAGATTTTTGAAGGGAGTTTTTGAAAACAATTTTGGAAAGGAGATTAGAGAGAGTTTTTAGAAAGTATGTTGGAAGAGAAATTTTTAAAATGAGAGATTTGAAAAGAGGGTTTTTTGGAACGTTCATAAAAATATCTCACTTTCCTAAAATGATTCTAAACATAAGAAGGTTAGAACCACTCAAAGATAGTGGTTTTGAAAGCAATAAGGATTTCAAAATATGGACCATGAAAGTCACTTTAAATGTAATAGTTTCCTAAAGAAACCCTAGCCATGGAAAGGCTAGAATCACCCTAGGATTGTGATTTTGGAAACAAGTTTTGAAGAAGAAGATTTAACTCAAGTTTTGAAAACGGTTTTGATGTAAGTTTTGAAACCAAGTTGGAAAACGAATTTTGGAGGAATGTGAGATCATGATATGCATAGTGGACGTTGGGGTCGTAAACATACCAGGTTATGGTTTCACCACATAATCAAGAAGGCCGAACCCACGTGGTCTCCGGTTTGACTAAAAGAAAGCCCTCGACACGTTGACCTCCGATAGCCTAATCCTACACATAGATCGGGAAGTCCCTTGTTTCAAGCATGCAAGAAAGGGGGGGGGGGGGAAGAAGATGGGGGATTAAAATAGAAGAAAACCCAAGTGCGTTCGGAGGGAGAAGAGGGAGGGGGAAGATGTGTGAACTTAAATAGAGAGCCTACCTTGTATCTTCTGTATTTTGCTTTGCTTTGCACGCTTTTTTTTTCTTACTTTGCTTCGGTCTTTGCTTTAGTTTTCGTCTTGATCTTCGAGAGCTTCGGATTGCAGCACTTCAAGTCTTCAATGGAGGCTAGTATGTGAGTGTATATGCGTAAATGTGAGTGTATATGAGCTATGGTTTGTGTATAGGGGCTATGGTTTGGAAAACCTAAAGCAAACTATGGTTTGAGGAGGCTACGAGCTCTGTATATTAAAGAGTAGGGTTTTTAGACTGAGTTTGTGCACCTCCTTCACGCTGGAAGAGGCTCTGTATTTATAGAGAGAAGAACAACTTAGTGCCTGTTGCAGTAAAGCCAGGCCAAAGAACACATTGGCACCACTAGGAGTGGCGCTAGGCCAATATTTGGATTGGCGCCACTGCTAGTGGCACCAGCCACTGAGGAAAGCTTTTAAGTCGGCAAGCAACGTATCTTCAGAAGATTTGGTCGCCTGTACTAGTGACTACCATGCAATTTTTAGCTTGGCTTCAGTAGAAGTGATTCCGGAAGGTCCGGGAATGATTTGAAGGAGTCGAGAATGACCCAGAAGGTCGAAAAGGGACAAGAACCCTTATAATAGGGTCCCGGGGGTAACAAACTTAAAGAATGATGTTAAGATGTGTTGGAAGGGTTGACCGGACCATTAGGGGCAAAACGGTCAACTGGAACGGAAAGCTACCGAGTCGGACTCAGAATGTCCCAAAAGAAGACTTGACATTTGGAAACATTATTTAGAATGTTGCCAAAGGTTACCGGTTTGATATCCAGAGCCGGTGTTGTCAGAAAAGGAGACCAACTCACTAGGGGCAAAATGATTATTTTGCACCGGGTTTGTCGCAATTGACTCGGAATGATACGAAGAGATAATGAAAGGTTGGGAATACTATAAAAAGCATTCTTGGGAGGTTACCGGTTTGATATCCAGAGCCGGTGTGGTTCCCGGGGCGTTCGGATTCCTAGGGGCTAAATGGTCATCCTGACCGAAAAGTCTCAAAATTGGCCTAAAACTGACTAGAAGGCACCTAATCATGTCGGATTGCCTTTAAGACAATCTTGGGAAGGTGGACTTACCATTATGAGGACTTAGGTACTTTCTCGAGAAATGTGCCATAAATGGCTTTTGGGACAGTTTGGTCATTTTTCACCGAAATTGGCTAGCAAGCACTGATATTGACCTGAGTTTTGAGTGTTTCCGCCACTTTGACGGTGGTCCCGTGATACAGGGGTTTGTTGGCAATTCCTTATATCGACTTGTTTACTAGTGTTTTTGCCACTCTGACGATTATGATGTTTACAAGTATTTTCGCTACTCCCACGGTTCGCGATAATTTCTGAGATTGCTAGATCTCAAAAAGCTGCTAGATGGACTTAGCGCCAGAGGAATCAACTTTTTCAGAAGGCATGTCGAAACAGACATTTCTGCATTAGCGGGCTAGCAGGCGCCAAAGGTGGACCGTTCTACCATCTTGGGGACTTGAGGTCTCATCTCGGTCGATGAGTTTAAAGGGACTTACCTTTTCGAAGAACTTTCTTTGGAAAACTTGCCGAAGAGGATGGAGTTACCACCTCGAGGAAATAACTATCTCGAGAGACGGATTGGAATTTGGAATTGGACTTGATGTTTGATTGGAATTGGATTTGAAAAGGGGACTTATCGTCTCTGAGAAGACATGCCTATTGGAATTGGACCGAACAATGCCCCCAAGGGCATTTTGGTCATTTTGCCTCTATTTGAGCCCAAAGGGCTCGCGAAGCAATCGATTGACGAGATTAGACTTGGAAAGTTAATTTATAATGGAATATGTCCATATTGACTTGAATACAAGTCTGGATGGATTAGAGACTGCCGAGCGGGCAAAAATAGGGTGCTTCCACTATGTCAACACCAACGCCTGCTAGCCCGACTTGATGAAAGAAAGACCAAACTTGTCCCTTGACCCTCCAGTCACGTCTTTGAGAAAGTTTAAAATCCCTGAAGACAGTTGTCGCGCCCAGATTTTTCGCACTCGAGGAATACTCACCCAAGTGGGAAAAATACTGTACTCTCTCGTTAGAACTCACCCTCCTAGAAAAATGAGTGCGACTAGGTTTGAATTGAAAAATTGGCTTGAATAAAGGGCTTTTGAAAAAGATTCAGAGTCGCCACCTAACTTGATTAAGGTGAGTTAGGTCACCTAAAAACTAAGAGTAATCCGAAGACTACACTTAGGGTTTTGGAAAAAGATTTTGAAAAACATCTCCTCAAGAGAGGGTTTTTAAGGAAAACAGGTTATTTGGCAACCTTTGAAAAACATTTAGCCCTTTTTAGAAAAATAACTCCTTTTGGTCTTTGAAATCAGTGATCCTAGGTTCGGAGGTTGGTTACGTGTAGGGAAGACGCACTAAGCTATCACCCTACCCCGCCCTTTCGGTACCTACATGTCAATCTACCCTAGATTTACCTATGAGAGTCTTTAATTAACTATAGTTCAACCCCATTCACTTTGAAAAACAATGTTTAAAAACTAATTTAGCATGATGCATGATATGCAAGTGCAAGATGAAAGAATTAGAAAATAGAAATTGATTTGAAAAGAAATTGATTTGATTTGAAAATAGATTTGAAAAGATGGAATTGAAATTGGAAACTTTGAAAACTTGGAAATAGGAATTTGAAAATAGAAATTTTGAAATTGAAATTTGAAAATTGATTGGAATTTGAAATTTGGAAAGATTTTGGAAACCACACCCATGAGGGTGGAATTGAAAGTTTGAAAAGTATTGTGACCGCACCTATGAAGGTTGCCTACGTATCCCTTTGGGGGAATCAGGTCAGTCGTAGTTCGGACTGAAGTCCGATTGAAAATAGATGGTTGGATTGAAGAAGGAAATTTAATTAGAAATTGAATTGGATTTGAAATTAGAAGAGGAGATTGGAAGTTGGAATTGAGAGATTGCACTTAGAATAGAAGATTGAAAATTGGAATTTGAAATTTTGGAATTGAAAAGATTGAGTTTTGATTTGGAAAGATCGAACTTGGAAGAGAGAGATTTAGACTTATTTTGAAAAGACGAAGGTTTAGGAAACCTAGACTTAGGAAAGAGAAGAGACTTAGGAAAGATTTGACTCGATTTGGAAGATTTAGGAGATTAGGAAAGATTAGAATTAGGAAATGTTCAAATTAGGAAAGTTCCAAATTAGGAAATTGTCATTTTAGGAAAGTTTCAAATTTGGAAAGTCTCATTTTTGGAAAGTTTTGGAATTAGGAAAGTTTGGAGTTTAAGAAAGGTTGGAAATTGGAAAGCTTTGAATTTAGAAAGTTTTGAAAATTGGAAAGTTTCGTTTTTGGAAAGGTTTGAAAAAGGGAAGTTTTCAACTTAGGAAATGTTTGAATTAAGAAAGGGAAAGTTTTGAATTAAGAAAGCTTCATTTTAAGAAAGGTTTTGAAAAAGGAAAGGTTTTGAAAATAAGGAAGCTTTGAAAATAGGAAAGTTTTGGATTTGGAAAGATGTTGAAGTTTTGGAAAGATTTAGAATTTAGAAAGTTTGGAAGTTTAGAAAGATTTAACTTAAGAAAGGTTTGAATTTAGGAAACTTTGGATTGGAAAAGATTTGAAATTTGGAAAGTTTAGGATTTAGAAAGTTTTAGAGTTTAGAAAGATTTAAGATTTTAGAAAATTTTAGAGTTTTAGAAAATCTTGAAAATTAAGAAAGGTTTGAATTTAGGAAAGGTTTAAAAGCTTGAATGTGGAAAGTTAAGATTTGGAAAGAGGGTTGAATTAGGAAAGATTTCAAGTTTTTGAAAACTTAAGGTTTAGGAAAGTGGAAGTTTAGGAAGGATAAAAAGTCGGATTAGGAAAGGTTTGGGATTTGTTTCCAAAAACGGAGGATTGGATCTAGTTTCCTAAACGGGGAGATTGGATTTGGTTTCTTAAAGAGAAGATAGGATTTGACAAGGATTTGGAAAGGGAAATTCTAGAAACCCTAGTTTTGGAAAATTGTAGTTTTGACGTAGAAAATAGGTTTTGGAAACATGTATAGTTTTGATGTAGAAAACAAGAGGTTTTGGAAACCTAGGTTTGGGACAAAGTTTGAAAATCATGTTTTTGGAAAGAAAATTAGGGTTTCCTAATTGTGGGTTCTAGGGCTTGATTTGGGGCTCTAAGGAAAGAGTTTTTGGAAAGTGTGTTTTTAGAAACGAAGATTTTGGAAAGAAGATCCTAGAGGAGAGTTTCTAGAAGAAAAATTTTGGAAAGAGAGTTTTGGGAAAGAGTTGCGGGGAATGTTTTTAGAAAGTGGATTTTGAGGAGAGGATTTTGGAGAGGAGTTGAAAAAGAGAGTTTTGAAAAATAGATTTTGGAAGGGAGTTTTTGAAAACAATTTTGAAAATGAGAGTTTTAGGAAAGTATGTTGAAAAAGAGATTTTTAGGAAGAGATTTTTGAAGAGAGCTTTTAGAAGGTGTAAAAACATCTCACTTTCCTAAAGCAATTCTAACCATAAGAAGGCTAGAACCACTTTAGGAAAGTGGTTTTGAAAACAACAAGATTTGAAAATATAGACCAAAAGGTCACTTTTAATGTAACACTTTCCTAAAGCAACCCTAGCCATGGAAAGGCTAGAATCACCCTAGGATTGTGATTTTGAAAACATGTTTTCGAAAAAGAGCTTTTGATACAATTTTGAAAACAAGTTTGAAAATGATTTTTCAAAACAACTTTTTGAAAACGAACTTTGGAAGATGCAAGACTATGATATGCGCAATGCAATTTGGGGTCGTGAACATACAAGGCTAAGGCTTCACCACATAATCAAGGGGGTTGGACCCATGTGGTCTTTGGTTAGACTAGAAGAAAGCCCCCGACATGGTGACTCTCCAATAGCCCAATCCTATACATGGATCAGGAATCCCCTTGTTTCAAGCATGCAAAGAAAGGGGGGGAAAGAGATGGGGGATTAAAATAGAGAAAACCCAATTGGGTTGGAGAGAGAAGAGAGAGGGGGGAAGTGCAGAAAATTAAATAGAAAGCCTACCTTGTATCTTGTTTATTTTGCACTCCGTGCGGTCTTCGGTCTTCGGTCTTTGTCTTAATCTTCACCTTCAGTCTTCAAGAGTTGTCTTCAAGCTTTGGATGGCAGCTCTTCAAGTCTTCAAAGGATAGTTGAAGGCTAGTGTATGAGTGTATGGGGGAGTGTATAAGTGTATAGGAGGCTAGGATTTGTGTATGATGGCTAGGGTTTAGTATAGGGTGGTTAGGGTTTGGAGAACCTAAGGAAACTAGGGGTTTTGGAGGTGCTCGAGCTCTGTATATCGAAATATAGGATTCTTAGGTTAAGTTTGCAGACCCTTTTCACGTTGAACGAGGCTCTGTATTTATAGAGGGAAGACAAACCTGGCGCCTGTTGTAGTGGCGCCAGGCCAAATTCTACATTGGCGCCACTAGGAGTGGCGCCAGGCCATTTTTTGGCTTGGTGCCACTACTAGTGGCGCCAGCCAATTAGGAAAGATTTAAGGTCAGCAAGCAACGTATCTTTGACTAGATTTGGGTGCCTGTACTAGAGACTACCATGCAATTTTTAGCCTGGCTTCACTAGGAGTGACTCCGGAAAGTTCGGGAATGATTTGGAGGAGCTGGGAATGACCCGGAAGGCCGGAAAGGAGCAGGAACACTTAAAATAGTGTCCTGGAGATATTTGACTTGAAAAATGAAGATTGGATGTGTCGAAAAGGTCGACCGAGCCTTTAGGGGCAAAACGGTCAATTGGACTAAGAAACTGCCGGGGCGAACTTGGATTGTCTCGGAAAAAGATTTGAGATCTGGAAACATTATTTAAAATTTTCCCAGAGGTTGCCGGTTTGATTCCCAGAGCCGGCGTGGTCGGAAAAGGAGACCGGCCCACTAGGGGCAAAACGGTCATTTTGTACTGGGTTTGTCGGAACTGACTCGGAATGGTCCGGAAAGGTAAAGGAAGGTTGAGACATTACCGGTTTGATACTCAAAGCCGGTATGGTCGAAGAAGGAGACCGGCCCTCCAAGGGCAAAACGGTCATTTTGTATCGGGTTGGCCGGAACTGACTCAGAATGATTTGGAAAGGTGAAGGAAGGTTGAGAATACTATAAAAAGTGTTCTCGGGGCATCACCGTTTTGATACCCAGAGCCGGTGTGGTTGAAGAAGGAGACCGGCCCTCTAGGGGTAAAACGGTCATTTTGTACCGGGTTGGCCGGAACTGACTCGGAATGATCCGGAAAGAGAAGGGGAGGTTGAGAGCACTATAAAAAGTATTCTCAGGAGGTTACCGGTTTGATACCCAGAGCTGGTGTGGTTCTCAGAGCGTTTGGATGCCTAGGGGCAAAATGGTCATCCTGACCGAAAAGTCTTGGAAAAGGTCCTAAGGGTAGTTTAGTCCTTTTCCACCGAAGTGGGCTAACAGCCACTGGTGTTGACCTAGGTTTTGAGTGTTTCCGCCACTCTAACGGTGTGAGTATTTTCGCTACTCGGACGGGGTTGAGTATTTCCGCTACTCGGACAGGGTTGAGTATTTCTGATACTCGGACAGGGTTGAGTATTTCTGCTACTCGGACGGGGTTGATGATTTGGGAGTATTTCCGCTACTCGGACAGGGTTGAGTATTTTCGCTACTCGGACGGGGTTGATGATTTGTGAGTATTTCCGCTACTCTAACGGTTCTATGAGTACTTCCGCTACTCTAACGGTTCTGTGAGTATTTCCGCTACTCTAACGGTTTTGTGAGTAGTTTTGCTACTCGGACCGTCTCGAGGAATAAACTGTCTCGAGAGAGGGATTGGAAAGGGGTCTTACAGTCTCCGAAGAGACGTGCCTGGATTAGAACCGTCTCGAGGAATAAACTGTCTCGAGAGAGGGATTGGAAAGGGGTCTTACCGTCTCCGAAGAGACGTGCCTGGGTTTTGAGTGTTTCCGCCACTCTAACGGTTTTGTGAGTATTCCGCTACTCTAACGGTTTTGTGAGTAGTTTTACTACTCGGACCGTCTCGAGGAATAAACTGTCTCGAGAGAGGGATTGGAATTGAAATAAGAAAGGACAATGCCCCTAAGGGCATCTTGGTCATTTTGCCTCTATTTGGGCCTGACAGGCCCGCGAAGCGATGGAAAGACAGAATTTAGAGCTAGAGAATTTGTTTCGATTGGAATATGCCCACAATGACTTGAAAACAAGTTTGGACAGAGTGTAGACTGCCGAGCGGTCAAAAATGGGGTGCTTACAATAGTAATTCCATCCTTCCAGGCGTACTCAATATGCTATTCTGACCAATCCTGGTCCCGTTTCGGTTAAGTCCGATTAAAATGACCGTTTTGCCCCTAGACACTCAACATAGTACAAATCCCTCATGTTGGTAAATTCACCTTCCAAAACCATCCCCAAATAGTCCACATGCTTAATATGTCACTCCAATCCATAGACTCTTTTTGACTAATCCTGGTCAAAATGACCATTTTACTCCTGGTGGCCTGAGTGCTCCCCGAAACCATACAAGCATTGGGTACCAAACTAGTGGATCCTATCATACGCCCATGTTTAATCCAAGGTGAGTCCCGTGACTCTAAAAGCTTTAAAGTCAATGAAGGTTCCCTGGAGTGTCTTAAAGACGCTCTGCTAGGGTTGTCTTTTCTCCAAGTTTCCCAGTTATAACGTGCAGTCAAACATCTTGAGAAATGCATTACTCAGGGAATTCCGAGAAGCCTGTCCATAGGTCTTTCCATCGATATGGCTTGATTGAATAGATTGCTTTCCAAAGCCCCCGATCGCATGGCTCAAAAAATAGCCACTTTCAGAAACCCCTAGAGCGTCTCACAGATGCTCCGCTAGGTTATCTTTTCTTCCAATTCCCTAATTATAACGCACTGTAAAATGATTTGGGGAAAGCGTAAATTAGGGAATTCCCTAAAGTAGTTCCTCAGCACTTTTCATTGGTTCGGTCCGATCGGAGCGATCACTTTCCGAAGGCCCTGATCATGTGGCCCAAAGACATATACTTTTGAACAACCGCAGAGTGTATCACAAAAGCTCCGTAAAAGTGAGTTTTCATACACACTTCCGAACATCTTCCAAGCTTCTCGAAAATTCCCAGTTCATGAGAAACAATAAGAGAACATTGTGGACGTGATCGATTTCTCCAAATCTTTTTCAGATTGCACAATTATCGAGGTAAAGTTAACATTAAAATTTTTGGTGGCAGAGCGTATGCTACATGTGCCCATATTGTGATTAGATCAATCAAATCTTTGCTTGCTCCCCAAGTTGAGCCAATATAGAGTGTGCCACATGGCATTCAAATAATGGAACAGTAACGATGCATGTGCTACATGCGCCAAGGCAAAAATTGCCTATGCACATGTAATACATGCTCCAGCTCTCACAAGTATGCCTATAAATACAGGCATCCCCCTTTACATATTCCAAAATAAAGAATAGTAGCAAAGCTCTGCAGAAATAGCCTTAGAACTCTGAAATTCTCTATACACCTCACCCTCCAAGCACTTAAGTTAGATTTAACCTCTCTTTAGCCTATACACTCCATCTACAAAGCTTTTAATGCCATAGAAAAGCCATTTAAACCCCTTCAAGCCTTTCTAAGGCCATTCAAGTTCAAGACAAGTCATCCATGAAAGCTTGAAAGTAGTTTGAAGATAAAGGTGATATTCTCTTTTACATTTTGCCATTCTCACTCTTCTTTTCTCTCTCCTAGCCTAATTGGGCTATTCTCTATTTTAAACCCCCATCTTCTACCCCTTTTTCTTGCATGCTTGAAACAAGTGAGCTCCTAGTTCATGCCTAGGGAATTGCTTTGTGAGAGCCACCTTGTAAGGGGATCTCTCACAAGCCTACTTTAAGATGGTATGGCCTTGAAGCATCTTGCAATTTGGTGTGGCCTCTAGCCTTGTATGATTTCATGACCTCTCTTTTGCATATGGTCATCATGTTCATGTTTTGCATGCTTGGCCCCATTTTCATGTTCAGCATCATTTTTTAAGAACTTTCACTATCTCTATTTTTATGTCATTCTCAAATTCCATATTCAAGTGCTTTTGTAAAAATAGTTCTAAGACTTGGTTCCTTGAAGCCTAAGTCAAACTCTTAATTTCCACATCTTAGAGAACCCTCCCTAAGTCCCTTGACCTCACTTTGCATCATTGCATTTTACTATCTTCAAGTTGCATTAAAATGGTTTTCCAAACCTTATATTTCACTTTGATTTTCAAAGTTTTGTTCTCTTAAGTTTTGTGGTTGAAATGGTCTTTATGGAACCCTTTCTTGAGTGGTCTCCTTATTTATTGACCATATGAACCCTAACTCACTATAATGGTTTTCTGCATCCCAAAAATGATTTTCAAAATAACCTCTTCAATTAGGGTTCTCAAAAGTTCATTCTCTTTAAGTTGCATAAAAATAGTTTTTCAAAACTACCATCTTCATCTTGATTTTTAGAAGTTTTGCTCTCTTGAATATTGTGGTTGGAATGATTCCATAGAGTCCTTTTTGGAGTGATTTCCCTCAAATCAGTCGTATGAACCATTATTTCTTATAGTGGTTTTCAACATCTTAAAAGTAGTTTTCCAAAAATAATTTTAAAATGTTCATTCTCTTTGGTTTTCAATCAAAGAAGCCTTTAAAACTATCTATTCAATATTGATTTTCACAAGTTTTACTCTCTTGAGTTAATGGTTAAAATGGTTCCAAGGAAACTCTCTCTTGAGTGGTTTGCAAATACCAACCATATGAACCCAATACTCACTTGAGTGGTTTTCGTAAAATGGTTTTCAAAACACACTTTCAATTTTCATGCATAAAGCCACCTTTCCAAAACCACCAGGCTCAAACCTTAGTTCAAAACTACCTTTAAAAAACCATTAGGTCCAAACTCTAGTTCAAAACCCTAGGCTAACTTGACCATAGTTGTCCAAACCCTAAGTTAACTTGAACCTAGTTATCCAACCTTAGGTTAATCTAACCTAAGTTAGTTATCCCTAGGTCAACCAAACTCTATGTTAACCTAACCTTAGTTAGTTAACCATAGGTCACCTTAACCGTAGGTTAACCTAACCTAAGTTAGTTAACCTTAGGTCATCCCAACTAAGGTTAGTATGCTTTAACGTTCCAATTCGAAGACACCTTTTTAAATAATCTTTCAATTCATAAACCATCCTCATAGTATGTTTTCAAAAATATCCAACTCTCTTGAGATTTCAAAAATCAACTCTAAAATCTTTTCAAATACTTCCATACTCTATGCCCAAAATGTTTCCAAGAGTTCTCTTAAACTTGTCTCGGTTAAAATGGGTAGACACTTAACATTTTTCAAAAAATTATTTTCTAAATGTTTTAAAAAACTCACAACCCTAAAGTGTCCCTAATCCTTTTGTGGTTAAGGATTCCAAGGGAATGTGATGCATTAAATACAACCTTCAAGGTTGTCCATATTAGAGTTTTCAAAGATTATTTTCAAAAATGAATTTCAAGAATCACACCCTTGAAGTAATCTTACGTCTTACATGGTTGAGGTTGTTAAAAGGAAGTGAGACATTCAAGGAGGGTTCTATAACCCTAAAAGTTTTAAAAACCAAAGGGAAGTTTCTAGCCCAATTTCGAAACGTGTTTTCAAAATTCATAGCTCTAAAGGAGTTTTAGTTCTTCAATGACTAACCTCTTAAGGTGATGAAACATTAAATTTGCCGTTCACAAGGTGTTCAAAAACAACTTTCAAAAGCTTTTCAAAGACAAGTTGACAAGAGCATTTCCAATCCAAACTCTACCTCTAAAGTTTTCAAAACAAGACTTTAAAATATTTCTAAAACTCCCTTAAGTTGTTCCAAAACACTTCCAAAGCTTTCTTGAGTTAATTCCAAAAACATTCAAAATCATCTTTAAACCCGATTTCAAAAAAACATTTCAAACATCTCAAGTCCTATTTTAACAGCATTTTTCGAAACTCTCAACTTCTTTTTTTCAAAGACCTCAAAGCGTCTTCAAACCTTTCTAAATATCTCAATGTGTCTCTTTTATATCGGGCCCTTGCTCGAACAACGAATGACCTGATTCTCGCCAAATTAGATACATAGGCAATCTAATATGGTGCGGTCATAATCTTTGTTTCAACTCAAGTTCTTTTTCCAAAAGTTTCTATCAATTCAAAATTTCTATCTCAAATCCCTTAAAAAACATTCATATTTTCAAACATCTTTTTCAAAACATGCATCAGTATCATTCATTCAAAAAGTGATGACAAAACCCATTTTTCAAAACTTTAAAATGGATATAGACATGTAGGTACCGAAAGGGCAGGGTAGGGTGATGATCTTAAGATATCTTTCCTACACGTAACCAACCCTTGGACTATAGATTTCTAGTTTCAAAAACCAACCCAGAGTCATATTTTCAAAAGGGCTTTAAAACATTTCAAAAGGTTGTTGAAAACCTCTTTTCCAAAAACCTTCTTAAAAAGGATATTGTCAAAACGTTTTCAAAAAACATAGGTTTAGTCTTTAGATTATACTTAGTTTTAAGTGACCTAATACATCTTTAACTATGTTAGGTGATGACTCCAAACCTTATTCAAAAGCCCTTGTTTAAGTTAATTTCAAGATCAAACCTAGTCACACTCGTCCTTTTTGGGAAAATGAGTTCTAACGACAGAGTACCGTCCCAAGCCAAGAGGGCTTGGTTAAAAACGAGGGCGCGACACCGAGAAGATGTTTTGAAAATTGAGCTTTTGAAGGAAAAAGTGCAGGAAACCCGAAAATTTTATAAAGTTAGGCTTTTTGAGGCAAAAGTTAGAAAACCTAAAATTTTGAAATTTAGACTTTTTGAGGTGACAGTTTGAACACCCAAAATTTTGAAATTTAGGCTTTTTGAGGCGAAAGCTTAAAAACTTAAAATTTTGGAGAAGCGGAGCTTTTGAAGGAAAAAACTCTAGAAACCCAAGAAGATATTTTAAAAACGGAGCTTTTGAAGGAGAAAGCTCGGGAAACCTAAAAATTTTGGAAGGTAGGCTTTTTGAAGCAAAAGTTAGAAAACCCGAAATTTAAAAATTTAGGCATTTTGAGGCAAAAACTTGAAAACCCAAAATTTTGAAATTTAGGCTTTTTAAGGCGAAAGCTTGAAAACTCGTAATTTGAAAAGGTAGGCTTTTTTAGGCGAAAGCTTGAAAACCCGAGATTTTTTGAAAAACAAAGCTTTCGAAGAAAATAGCTTGAGAAACCAGAGAAAAGTTTTTGAGATTAAAAGTTTTGAAGGAAAAAACTTTGAAAAACTGGTGAAATGATTTTGAAATGAAACTTTTTGAAAGAAAAAGTTTAGAAAACCTAGAGATTGGTTTTGAGTTGAAATTTTTTGAGGGAAGAAGTTTGAAAAACCTAGAATTTTACTAGAATTGAACCCCCCCCTCCCCCCCCCCCCCCCCCCCTCTTTAAGGAAAACGATTAGAGAACTTCAAAACTGATTTGACTTGAAACTTATTTTGTTGAAGGCAATAATGTTTAGAAATTTTAATTTGACTCGAAATTTGAATTCTCAAAAATGTTTAGGAAATTCATTTTGACTTGAAAAAAAAATATTCATTTTGACTTGAAATTTAAACTTTTGAAGACAAAATGTATAAAGAATTCATTTTGACTTGAAATTTGAACTTGTGAAGACAAAATGTATAGAAAATTCATTTTGGCTCGAGACTTTTGTTATTTTTCTTGAAAGCAAAATGTTTAGAAATTTCGTTTTGACTTGAAACTTTAAAATTTTTAAAGGAAAATTTTAGAAAAACTTATTTGACTTTTGAAAATTGATTTTGAATTTGAAAGAAAGCAAGCACTTTGATCTTTTGAAATTAAAACTTTTTGTAGAAAAATTTTTGAAAGATTTTGAAGTTGAAAATGACTTTAACAAGAGCTTTCGCTTTTGGAAATATTTTGATTTGATTTGGTAAGAATTATACCTTTACTTTGGATGGATCTGATTATAGTTCTTTTGTCTTGAACATTGGAGGAGAAGACGTTTGTGGCTTCTTGGATTGAGATTTCTGGAGATCGGAATACTCAGTGTTTGCTTGATAGGATTCTTGCTGACATATCTTCTGAGGGGTTGTGCTTCTCTGAAGTCGAACATCTTGGAGGGGATGAGGTTTCTTTTGAAAAGTTTGAGGGATTTGGAGGGTTAAACATCTTTGGTGGGTTCTTTTTGAATGAATCGGCTGGTTTGAAATTGATTGGGAGGTGTAGGGTGAGCCATTGCCCCAGTTTTAATGATTTGAAAATGTTGAATTAGGCTTTTCAAAGTTGATTGGGGAGGTCGAGGGTGGGACATTGCCCCAGTCTTCATTGTTTGAAAAAGGTTGGATTAAGCTGTTTAAAGTTTTCATAGGAAGTTAGACCAATGTATATTATATCCATGGATGGGCACATAGATTAAATAGGAATATGAATAAATGAATGTATGGGTTTACACAGAGATTCAAATGAATGCACGTCATAACTTTTTATGAATACATAGGCTTACACATGAGTATAATTGAATGCATATCATACTTTTTGATGAATGCTTAGGATTATACAAGAAGGGACTTGAATGTACGTTATACTTTTTTATGAATGAACAAGTTTATACAGGAATGATAATAAATGCATGCCCTAGGGGTGCCTTAGGGTTTGTGTTCAGATGTAGATGCTATGTCTTAGAATTAGGTAATGTTTTGGACTTCTGTTTTTCTCTTGAGATTCACCTTTCTGACTCTACCCTTTCTTTTTACCAGGATGTGATAGCACTTACACCATTTTTAGAGATCTGCAAGAAAGGCACGGTAGGATTGAGCAACTCGTTGCATGGTACTGAATACCTGGTAAATGGCCCTTCTAAATAATGTATGTACCCTGGGAAGGGGACAAATGCTACCAAGAATAAACACTAGGATGGTGAGCCAGATCTCCCAGTGGGGGAATATTGAGCAGCTGTAAGTTCCCCAGGTCTACGTCTGTCTGTCTCCTTCTAGAAGAAGCCTTCTCGTAACCAGTCATAGGGTCTCCAATGCCCAACGCCTCATCCTTCCACCCATCTCTTCCTCAAAATAGGCTCTACTAGTGGAAAGACTGGAGATGTGCTCTCATTCCCGCTCCTGCCAGAAGAGGTCCTGCCAGTGGACCTATGGCTACCCTGCGAACAACTAGAACTGCTGCCCGAGTTAGTATGAGCTCCCTTCCTGGACTGTGGTCTCCTCTTAAAACCATCATCACCCGCATCGGCCATCCTAAAAATCAAATCAAGGTAAAGATATCAATATATGGTATATACAACTCAAAAGGAAAAGAGGTGCAGAAAAATAAAAAAGAAAAGAAAAGAAAAGGAGAGAATGATTCAAATCTGGTTCCCTTGCCCCAATCAGAGTCTACTCTGACATATTCCTCAGTTTTTGAGTTTTCTTTAAAAGTCTATTTCAAAAATCAATTCCCAAGGGTTTCAAGTTGTTTTCAAAAGTCTATTTCAAAGTTAATATCCAAATTTAATTTTAAAATTAAATCTCAAAGTTTTATTCCAAGATCTACTTTTAAAGGTTTTCTAAACTTTTCCTTCAAAAGTTCTATCAATTTCTAGGTCACTTTAAACTTTTTTCTCAAACGTTTTATTAAAAACCCATTTCAAAGTTTTTCTTAGTTTTTCTTTCAAAAAGTTTTATTCCAAATTGTGTCTAAAGGTTTTCTAAGCTTTTCCTTCAAAAAGTTCTATTCCAAATTGAGTTCTAAGGTTTTCTAAAATTTTCCTTCAAAAAGTTTTAATTACAAGTCCCACCGAGTTTCTCAGGGTCTTCTCTACCAAAAAGGCACCATCATCAAATGTTTTATCTCTTTTCCCTTAAAAAATATTTTATTTTAAAAATTTCTAACTTTTTTTAATTTTAAAAAATTTCAGCCGAGTCCCATTTGTAAATAGTCTTTATAATGCCCAAAACTCTGCAATAGAGCACAAACCATGCACCCCATGGTATCACAAGCACATGTCACCGACGAATGCAAAACAACCTAGGCACATTCTCAAGGTTTTCAAATTTTCTGACAAATGCTTCTATTTTTCAAAATCCCAAAGGTTTTCAAAATGATTGCAAAATCATTCAAAGATCCTTCAAATATTTTCTAAAATATTCACATATTTTTTAAATATATAACATGAGCAATTCAATCAATTTCTCAATTTTCTCTAGTTTTCAAGTATTATTCCTATTTTTTGAAAAAGAGAAAATTTAAAAAGTTTTTAAAAAAATTACGAAACTTTATGCAGCTATTCAAAACATTTTTCTAAGGTACAAGGTGCAAAAATCCAGCAACAAAATGCAAAACGTGATCAAGTCCATCTCGAAGTATGGTGCGTATGAGTTAAAGAATCCCAAGAATGGGAATGTTTTCAAAGTAAATGACCATCGATTGAAACCTTATCTTGAAAATTTTGTGGTTGAAATTAAGACTTTGGATCTTAAAGATCCACCACCATTTTAAGCTTCATTAAGGAATAAACCACCATGGTACATATTTTAGTTTTATTTTATTTTGATTTTTTCTTTCTTTCTTTCTTCCTACTCATGCATTTACTTGTTCCATCATGATTCATGCATTAGGAACAATACATTCTTTAAGTTGGGGGGTGAGGCCTTTATTTTGTTTGGTTTGTTAAAAAACCAAAAAAAAAAACTTTTTTTTTTTGACAGTTTGTTAAAAAAAAAATAAAATAAATAAAAAAACAATATTTATTCTTCATACTAATTGAAAGTTAGCATGATCATAGTAATTCATTTAAGTAACTAAGCATGAGTTTGGATTTTCTAGTTTTGACATGTTGGCATTTTAGCTCATTATACTAACTTTTTGTTAGAGTATCTCACAGCATCTATACTCGAACTTTCTGCACTTCACTCAAAACTTGCATGACTATAGTCTTGATTGATGATAAAGGATCACTTGGAAATCTTGAGGAACAAGGTGGAGACTTGTATCCTTGTTGTGAGCTTTAGAGTCATTCTTTCTTTGAGGGGTTTTATCATAGCTACTCTTGTATTTTTCTTGAAAACGCATCATTATTGTTGGTTGGTCTCATTATCCATTCTAATTTAGTTGAGTTGTGGGAATTCATCATTTGTGCCACATCACTTACATTTGGAATTTGATGAACACTTGGGAAACCGTGTTATGCTTGGGAAGTGATTTTAAGCCATATTTGATATTTGAGCTTGTTCGTCTCTTTTCTTTATACACTTATCCCTAGTTCACCAATTTGAGCCTTTTGCATACTAACCATTTTTTGAACTCCTCAGCCAAAAGTGTCTTTGAGATTAATGGGCTTGGTTTGCTTTGTGAGAGCAAAGTCATTAGTGAAGGGAGTGCTCATTTGGGCATTCTCTCAAAAAAAAAAAAAAACCGAATGTCCAAATGCAAGCTTGAAGAAATGAAATTTGAGAGTTAATGTGAAATTGTGTATGTAATGGAAGGAAAGAGAGTTGGGTGCATCCCAAAAAGTGGTAAATCTTATTAAAAAAAAAACTACCTTATGCTTTATTTAGCATATTCTCGGGCATATGAGTTTTTGATTGACCCTTGCTATATACACTTTTTCTTACCTAACATTACAACCAAAATGGAGTCCTAATTGATACTGAGTATAAGATGGTTTGAATTGTAAATGTGTGAATAGATGTGGTGGTGTGGTTACATTCCGATTTCTAACACTTGGCACTCTTTCATGAAACTACAGATATTCTTGTTTTAGCATTTTTTATGATCTTGGTATGCAGTCTTTTGGATTGTTTACATTACTTCTTCCGCATACAAATGTTGAGAGAGCATAAATGCATCTGTTTCTAAGAGTTTCATTTGTTGAGTGCATATCTAGTGAGCTTTTGAGTTGAAGCACGATTTTGATAGAAATTTGAGTGATCCTAAGTTTTGATATTGAGAAAATGATCATGTTAGTTTATTCACACACACTCCAAGTAAGGATGCTATGAATGTCTTTATGAGTTAATAGTATTTTGAACTAGGGGTTTAAAGGCTTATTGCATATGATAAATGCAATCGTGAATCCTACGAAAGTGGTATTTGAATAAAGTAGATAACAATTATTTTTGTTTTGTTTTGCTTTGCTTGAGGACAAGTAAAATCTTAGTTGGGGGATGTGATTGTGCATCTAAATTATCATTAAATCCTTAGTTTTTCATATGTATTTATTCGTTTATTTTGTTTTGCATAGTAGTTTGGTGTGCCTTGGGTAATGAAGTGTCCCAAATTTACCTCATTTCAATCCAAGAAGAGGCTAAAAGATGATCCACTTCAAGCCCAAACTTGTTTTATTTTTTGTGCAAACTTCAGCCCAAACTTGTTCCAAGTATTATGCAAACTTCAACCCAAAGTTTGAAGGCCCATTTCAGCTCATTTGTAGGAAGTTTGTGGGGAAAAAAAAGAGCTTGCACATGGTTGGAGTACAATAATTCTTTATTATGGAAAAAAGAACTTGCACATGGTTAGAGTACAATAATTCTTCATTGTGGAAAAAAAAAGAGCATGCACATGCCTAGAAAGAAGTGGAGGACAATAATTCTTCACTATGGGATAAAGAGAGAAGAAAAAAATAGTCCAAAAGATGGAATAAAGAGGTCCACCAGCCAACTCAAAATTTCGGCCGAATCTAACTTTCCCTCCATATGCTGGACACACCTCTAGAGTTTGGACCATAAATTTTGACTTAGATGTCCAAATGAGTTGTTCTTTGCAGGGTTGGAAAGTAGACAAACAGCTCTACAAATATCTATTAAGTCATCTCTCGAAACAGAGTGGAAGAGGGTAAAAATTTCATCCAAAGTTAGAGGACATATTTGTACAAAAATCTGGGCAGCTTGTATTTTTCTTTCTTTTGTTGATTTTTGTTCTTCAATGTTAAAAACCTCTTATTTCATGTTGATGCAAGTGTTTGTCTTCATAATGATTGTTGGCTAGGCTCTTTCTTGGTTTAAGATCAAGAATGATGCTGGTTAAGGTGATCTTTTATGGTATTAATGCATCTTAATGATTTATTTTCTCACTTTGTACATGGATGATTGATTATTGTTAAGAATTTTCAGAAATCATTTAGGCAATGTTATAATCTTGAATTTCTATGCACAAACCTCAGTTTTGGTATAGAGATTGCTTGATTCAATGTCTTGCCTGGTTTAAAACTATTTTTCTATTTCTAAGTAAGAATCCATCATTCATTTCTTTGAACTTTGTTGTAATATTTTCCAACCTAATATCACTATTGATGATGTTGGGTTGAGTTACCCTAAGTATCTTGAAGGAACCACTAATATACCACCATCGGAAGTGATTTGGAGACAAGACTTTTATTTCTCTTGTAATTTTAAGCATTGTCATTTGAATTTCATTCACAACCATCCATCTTTCGAAGAAAATTTCACATTCATTATAAACCAAATTCTTTCCAAATAAATTTCTCTTAAGTTTTTATCACCAAACATATTTTCTAAATTTAGCTCCCTGAGGATATAACCTCGGTCTTACCGAGTTAATTGCTACATTGCGCACTTGCGCACTTGCGAGTTAAAACAAGCCGATAAGAAAGAGCGGTCAAGAAATTTTGGTGCTGTTGTCGAGGAGCTAGCAAGCAATGGTGATGAACTTGGGAGTTAATTGTTTGTAATTTAATATTTCTTTAATAGTTCAGATTATATAAATAAAAAATAAAAAAAATTATGGACTCGACCTTGCGAACAAAGGATTGTGAATTGGACTACTAATTATTGGACCACGGCCGGTTTTACCGCCTTTTGGACTTTGTAGATGACGTAATTTCTAACTTCTAACATCTAGTTTCGAACTTCTAATATTTAATTACTAACTTCTAACATCTAATTACTAACTTCTAACTGTGAAGGTTAATCCCTCCTTTTTCATTTACGTATTTTTTTTACTACGGCTGGTTTTACCGCCTCTTGATTATTTATTTTTCTTGTCTTTATTTTTAGAGGAGGTTATTACCCCTCTTTTCTTTTCTATTACGACTGGATCAGCTGCCATTTGTATATGTCAATTGTAATTATTCCCTAATGTTTGTTGTTGCAGTGCCTAGATTGCGGAGAAAAAAAATTGCTAAAAAAAAAAATCAAATATGGCTCACTAGTTGGAAGTACAGTGAGTTTTCTTTGGCCCAACTTTTCTTGTATTTTTTTTTCTTGTAGTTATCATATCAGTGTTTCATCACGGCTAGTGTTGGAGATGTGGAGGGAGAAAGGAGTGTTCACGGTGGTAGACCTCCACCAGTCAATGGCTAACCTAATTTCCGAACTCTTAGTCGTTCCCATATCTACACACCATATACTAATAGATAATACCGCTAAACATGTTTCAACTACTAGTGAATGAGATTTAGCTTTGTTGTTTTATTTGTCTAGATAAATCGGACATTGTAACTTCCAGTGCCCCGACTGCTTACAGACGAAACACTTGCCCTTCGGCTTTTTCACTCCTCCTTGAGGCCCATGAAGTGCCTGAGAAATTGCCTTTGTTTTATAAAAATTTTTTTGCCGCTTCTTTCTTTTCGGTTTAGAAGTAGAACCTTTCTTAGCAATTAGAGTAACAAGTGGCTTCTTGATGAGGCCTTCAGCTACTTGAAGCTCCTTCAAAAGCTCTACCATTAAATATGAGAAGTTATTCATGTTGTAGTTCAGGCTGAACTGCTTAAAAGAATTAGGCAATGATTGGAGAATGATATCAACTTGGGTTTCCCCATCGATTTTAGCTCCAACGATCTCTAGCTCATTCATGAGACTTATCACCTCAGAACATGATCCATTACTAGGGTCCCTTCAATCATATTCGTGTTCGTTAGATCTTTCATGATAACTAGCCTAGCAACACGATTTTGTTCTCCAAACATGTCTTTGAGGCTCTTCATCATGTCATAGGTAGTGGGCATAGCCTGATACTGATGTTGCAGAACATTCGACATAGAAGCCAAAATGTAACACTACGACATCCTACCAGCCTTTATCCCTTTATGGTAAGCCTAGGTTTCCTCATCGGTTGCCCCTTCACCAGGTTTTAGTGGACAGACCTCAGTAAGTACAAGCATGTACTCTTCAGCAGTCAGCACAATATCCAAATTATTTTTTTAGTCAATATAATTTGGTCCAATCAGTTTGTTTTCTTTGAGAATAATAGCAAGTGGATTGAAGTCATTTTAATCCTGAAAATCACATATTATAACAAAATATGATAAGCAATAATAAACTTAAAATTCAATCATTAAAATATGTTTCCCTCTACCAATATTTTAAAAGAATTTGCTAGCAGCCTAGTATACCTTAAATAGCATGCCTTAATGGGAGGTCATCTACTATTCAATATTTATCTAGGCATGTCAATACCTAATAACTTTACTATCTAGGCAAGTGACTACGCCAAGTAAAATTTAAATAGTTGACTTAGCTTTGACCCTATAAATAATAGCAGTGACTCAGATGGTGAGGATACTATTATTTATAACTAAGTGTATACCATCACTAAATTCTAGACATATTGTCCCATAATGAGTTACTCATATGAAGAGTTAACCTAATACTAAAAACTACCAGAGTTTATAGTCAGTGAGTCCACAATTTATTCCATCCGATGGAGAGGTTGGTATTAAAACCAACACATAAAATAAATTACTTCACTTATAAACTAGTGATGGAGACCATTAGATCTATACGTAATAAATTTCCTCACTCACTTAGATATTTAATACATGAGGGATGTCATATATTTAATTATTCAATAAATATAGTATTTTAATATTGGTGACTCATATATGTGCAACAAATAAAATTTCAAATTCTCTTAATTTAGAAAAACATTTAAATTACAACATAAGAATTAATTTTATTCTCTAGTTGAACATTTATAAACCACAATTGAAATTTTAAATTTACATAATTAAAACACAACTTAAAAGCCAATTATCTATTATCCATGTTTTCACATACTAATAGCATAACAATAAAAACATAAAACATAATAATCATAGACAAACAAGATAGTCAAGATTTAATTAAAATCCTGGTTATTATGGGCAAAAAGTCACTCTAAAGTGATAAAGAGCTCAAATGCACTCTGACATCACTAAGAATCATTGTTTGCCACTTCGCTAAGACACGGGGATTTGAGGGCAGTGCCCCTGATGACAGGGATCAACTACATCACGTTCTTAGGAATTTTCCTTATATCTTTAGGGTTTTTCCAGTTTTCTTTCCCAGTTCTTGCGCTGCTACTGTTCCTCCATCTTCTTCGATTGCAACAGATCGTATTCTCCGTAACAATGGAGTTACAGAATATAAGAAATCAAAATCTTTAAAATAGTGAGTTTTTGAATATAATTAATCAAAATCTCCAAAACAGTGGAGTTCCATGCTTCGTAAAAATTGATTGTTACATCTGATTCTATGCCTCCTCAAATTGGACTTCACAATCTAAGAATTATGTAAACACACAATTACATAACATACATTTATGTTACCATAATAACTAGGTAGAACGCTGTAAAATAGACGTTAGCACAAACCCATATTCTACCCTAAATGTGCATGGAACCGATTTTCGAAGAATATGGTAGGTATTATACGTATATAGTATCAACCAAGGCTATGATACCAATTATTGGGGGCTGTAGAATTTTTTATGACTTGGCTATAGTTCATACGTATAATACTAAAAATTTTGATCTAATTAGCAGAGCCTAATCTATGTGATTAGAATCATACATTTGAGATCTCTCTAGTTTGATTTCGAAAAATAGCAACTATGAATTTTGAAATCTTTCTGCTTCGACCAACAAGCAACAATAATAAGCACGAATCAACTGCTCGAACTCAACCTTTCAACTTCTATTGTATCCCTTGTACACGTCTTACTCCAAAGAGAGTAGACTCACAACTGCTAGAGTTTCTCTTCTTCACAAAAATGTGTGTCATTCACTTATGAGCAAGTGTAACCCTACCTACTCTTAGAATGCGTATTTATAAGGGATACAGTAAGGACCATAGGATTAGTATGACTAGGGCTTCCTACGCAAATAAGGACTCCTAATCCAATCATCATTAATGACTATTCACGTTAATTATAATTTATACCACTAATTAATTATAATTACACTCCCTGTCATACTACAAATTATATTTTGAGCTTTATATTATTAAATACTTATTTGTCTCCCCACGTTAATATTACAGATATCAGTTTACTAAATTAAATTACTGAAAGTTAAATATAAAAGACTTATTTAATTCCTTGAGACCTTTTGCTTAACTTAATTGATATGTGAAATTCATAATTCAGCTGTAGGGTTTGATATAATCAAAACTTATAAGCTTCCTCAAGCGAGGACGTTAATTCCATCAATAATTACTATTCACCATACATGTAATGTTATTATCTAACTCACTGAGTTTATTGATTCACAAAGACTCTCACTCTACTGTGAATCAAAATAATAAATACTACATGCACGTGTCTATTTATTATTTTAAAATTAAAAGCCTAGTGGGCTGGTCGCCTCTTCTAGCCACACCGATTCTGGATATCAAACCGGTAACCTTTGGGAATATTCTAAATAATGTTTCCAAACCTCGAGTCTTCTTCCGGGGCATTTTGAGTCCGTCCCGGCAGCTTTCCGGCTCGGTTGACCGTTTTGCCCCTAATGGCCCGGTCAACCCTTCCAACACATCTTGACATCACTCTTCAATTCTACTACCTCTGGGACACTGTTCTAAGTGTTTTTGTCCTTTTTCAGCCTTCTAGGTCATTCCCGACCTCCTCAAACCATTCCCGGACCTTCTGGAGTAACTCCTAGTGAAGCCAGGCTAAAAATTGCATGGTAGTCACTAGTACAGGCGCCTAACTCTTCTGAAGATACGTAGCTTGCTGACTTAAAAACTTTCCTAAGTGGCTGGCACTACTGGTAGTAGTGCCAAGCTAAATTTTGGCCTAGGGAAATTTTGCCTAGGGCCACTACAACAGGCGCCAGGTCATACCTCTCTCTATAAATACAGAGCCTCTTCCAGCCTGAAGGAGGTCCCCAAACTTAGTCTAAAAACCCTACTCTTCGATATACAGAGCTCGTAATCTCCCTAAACCCTCGTTTTCTTGAGGTTTTCCAAACCCTAGCCCCCATACACAAACCCTAACTCTCATATACTCCTATACACTCATATACACTCATACACTAGCCTCCAAAGCCTCCATTGAATACTTGAAGTACTGCAACTCGAAGCTCTCGAAGATCAAGACAAGTTCTCGAGGATCAAGACGAAGACTGAAGTGAAGATCGAAGAAAAGTAAGAAAAGCAAAGCGCGTAAAGCAAAGCAATATAAAAAAGATATAAGGTAGGCTCTCTATTTAATTTTACCCATCTTCCCCCTCTCTCTTCTCCCTCCGAACCCACTTGGGTTTTCATCTATTTTCATCCCCCCATCTTCTTCCCCCCTCCCCCCCTCTTGCATGCTTGAAACAAGGGACTTCCCGGTCTATGTGTAAGATTAGGCTATTGGAAGGTCACTGTGTCGAGGCTTTCTTTTAGTCTAATCGGAGACCATGTGGGTTCGGCCCCCTTGCTTATGTGGTGAAGCCTTTAACCTTGTATGTTCACGCCCCCAACTTGCATTGTGTATATCATGATCTTGCATTCCTCCAAAATTCGTTTTCAAACTTATTTTCAAAACTTACATCAAACCCGTTTTCAACCTTGCATCAAAATTTTTTTTTCCAAAACTTGTTTTCAAAAATCACAATCCTAAGCTGATTTTAGCATTTACATGGTTAGGGTTGCTTTAAGAAAGTGTTACATTTAAAGTGGCCAATATGGTCCATATTTTCAAATCTTGTTGTTTTCAAAACCACTATCCTAAAGTGGTTCTAACCTTCTTATAGTTAAAATCGCTTTAGGAAAGCGATATATTTTTATAAACGTTCCAAAAACTCTCTTCTCAAAAATCTCTCTTTCTAAAATCTCCTCTCTAACATACTTTCTACAAACTCTCTTCAATTTCCTTTCCAAGATTGTTTTCCAAAAACTCCCTTCAAAAATGTATTTTTCAAAACTCTTTTCAAAACTTCTTTCCAAAAAACGCTATCCTCAAAATTCACTTTCTAAAAACGCTCCTTAGGTTTCCTTCCCAAAAACTCTTTCCAAGATCCCTTTTTAAAAACTCTCTTTTCAAAATTCGCTTTCCAAAAACTCATTTTTAAGATCTCTTTCCAAAACCTATCTTTTCAAAAACTCTCTCAAAGCTTTACTTTTCAAAATCCCTTTCGAAAACTTTCTTTTCAAAATTCACTTTCCAAAAACTCCTCTCTAGGATTGCCATCCAAAAGTCACCCTTTCTAAAAATTCACTTTCTAAAAACTCTTTCCTTAGAGCCTAAGTTAAACCCTAGAGCCAACAATTAGGAAACCCTAATTTTCTTTCTCCAAACATGATTTCTACCCTTGCCTCAAAACCTAGGTTTCCAAAATCTCCTTCTTTACGTCTAAATCATTAGTTTCCAAAAACCTCTTTTCTATGTTAAAACTATAGTCTTCCAAATCTACGGTTTCTAAAACTTCACCCTCCAAATCCATGCCGAAATCCAATCTTCCCTTTAGGAAACCAAATCCAATCTTCCCATTTAGGAAACTAGATCCAATCCTCCCTTTTTGGAAACAAAATCAAAACACCTCTTTTAGAAACAAAATCCAGTCCCTTGTTTTCATTCTTTCTTTTCAAAACTCTCTTTTCAAAAACCTCTATAGCTTTCATTCATTGCTGTTATCTTATATCTTTCTTGTGAATGGTGAATGCTTCCTACACAATGGGCATAGTCTATCTTATGGAGGACCCGACTTGAAGGGTATGATAACATGAGTTAACCACTCACTGACTGATTAACTTTCTAGAAAGAGAGAGGATGATAATGAGTGAGGAAACTACCTAAAAGTGACACTTGCAAGACACTAAAGCTAAGCAATGTGTGGCCAGACTATTAAGATGAAGAGGAGCCATCTTTCATTTTCCCATAAAAAAAAATGTTTATATTCTCTTTGCTTAACCCCCTAGTGCTTCGCAAAAAGTAAAAATTTTCCTATCAACCCCAATCCAAGACCATCCCCCCACACTGGGGCAAACATATAACTGAGAACTCCGCAAAGCATGTTATTCATCCTCCATCAAGCTGAAGCAACGTAAAGACTCTATGGATCAAGCAATCTGGTTCAAAGTGAAGAGAGGCTCTCATTTCATTTCCCATACAATAAAAGACAACCTTTGTTAAACCCGTTAAGCTGGTTACTTTTCCTTGCAAGAGAACCCCAACCTAGAGATCACCGCCCACAATGGGTTAAATGGAAATGCTAAGAAAAATCTGAGAGAGAGAAGTTATAGAAATGTTCATCTCACAAAAAAGAAAAAAGAAAAAAAAGAAATGGAAGAAAGAAAGAAAGCAAAGAGAAAGAGTTGCTAAGGGGCAAGAGCCAAAAACAAAAAGAAAAAGGGCTAGAAAAGAGTCATGTTTATCTTGAAAAGCATATAGAAAGAATGAAAAAGAAAAAGAGTCATTTTCATAACATCTTGAAAAGTATATAGTAAAAGCAAGAAAGAAGATCCACAAGTGATCCTAGGTGATAAAGAAGCCCAATAAAAACTATAGGTTTAAGCCTTTAACTTTTTTTGTTAAACCCAAAACCATGGCCTACATTACAACCATATTTAAGTCCACTCCAATTGACAACAGATTGTTTGATCTAAATGAGCCAGACGTGTTGCCAATGCTAAAGAAGAATGTTAACCCTGCTAGAGAAACAATCAAGAATAGTATGGATCTAAACCCTGCTGAAAGCGACATCAAATTTGAGCCTATATATCTTGTTGTTTCAAAACCCCATAGCCTAGCCAGCATTACAGTCCTAAAACAAAGTCTTCTCAGATTAAAAGACTGGCTTCTCATCGCTCTGCTAAAGGTCAAGTAAGTATTTGCTAAACCCCCGAGGGTTGAGAGTTTAAGCCAAACAATCCCATACACTAACCCAAGATAGAAATCAGAGTCAATCAAAGGGTTGAGAAAGGTACAAAATGCTATCATCCAATCGAGGTAAGGTTGAGCCAAAAGGGAGACCAAACCCCTGACAAGGAAGAAGTTGTCATTTCAAGGATGTCGAGTTTGGTAGCACCCCCATTCATTGTATTAGTTGTTGCATCCCTAACATGTGTATGTATTTCTATAAAAATTTCAGCATGAGATTCGCATATATAAAACATAGCTCCCTATAGGAACAAAAGTAACCAAAGTAGTTTAATATCATCTCATGTAATAAATATCATCATCATTATCCCTGTACATGCATCTGTTTATAAATATAACTGTGTACATCGTAAATATCTCTGCTTGTCCTTGCATCGATACATATATCTAACTATCTGAATCATAAATATCCACTCTATGCAAAATTTACAAAATAAACTGTCTGACAATGAAACTAAATAAATCTCTAGGGTAGAATACAAGAAAAATCTGAGCCTGTGTAAAGGGGGCACAAATCAAAGGTCAAAGTCGATGTCCGAGTCAAAGTCTCCGAAACCTGGCTCTAGAGGAGAAGGGCAACTGCTAGAAGCACCAACATCCTACAAAGAATAAAAAATGGAATTAGCAAAGCAAAGGAATAACTAAGCAACTTCAGAACAAATAGAGGGAAATGATAACATACCCTGCCACCTCCTATCTAAGCCAACCGTGCTGTCAAGGAAGCTACCTCTGCTTAGGAATGATCCCTCTCCATCTAATATTGGTCCCTCTAGTCCCTCACAGTGATAAACTCAGCCTAGGGCACGTATCCTTTGGCTCGAGGTCACAAATCCACCACCTCCTGGCCAATGGCGTACCCACCGACTACCACCTCAAATTGAGTAAAAGCACCTACAGAATGGGCTCCAAAGTGTGCAGCATAATTAATCTCTGGTAGAAGCAAAAAAATGGCACTGGGCTGATGCTTTTAATATAGAATAAGGACCCCCTCAACCAAGGCTCCGAACATGTACTCTAGCGAATCCCTTATTGACCGAAACTGCTCGTGGAACTGATGCCAATGCCGGTCTCCCAGATAGGACTCCCAAGAGTCATCACTGAGAAAGGAAACCCTCAATAAAGATAATAGGACCAAGTACCCGACGGCCTCATAATGAACGGATCTGACAAAGGGCCACCAAGTCACGTCCCTCGCTTTAATCAGCTCTAAGTTCGCCCGTATCATCACGAAGTCAGTAATCTCTGACCGCTGGGCTACCCGATTGCGAGCCCACCTTAAGGCTCGGGGATAAACATCAGCCTCAATAACCACAGGATGGTGGACTGGCAAGTACTCATAACTCCACCAGACAAGGAAAGGCCAGAAACCAGTCACACTGCCCCAACGAGAAGAAGTCTGGACTCGCATGGATCAAAAGAAGCAACTAAAGGAAAAGGACCCCCAATCCAGCTCAAATAAAGCCCCAAGATCAGCTACTATACTCACCAATCAAAAAGGGATGAGCGACTTATTGTTATTGTAGAAGCAGCTGAAAATGATATACAAAACAAATCGCTACATCATGATGTCTCGTCGGGCAAGTGGTGGCTCAACAGCAAAGGTACTATCGTCCCGGCTAAGCCAGGAGACTAGAAAGGCAGAACGCTCAGAATGAGGCAAGTTCAACAAGACACATGCATCGGCCCTACTGATTGACTGTAGGGTGATCCACCGACCGACAAAGGAAGGCCTCGTGATGATGGCCCAATCTAATGGAGTAGGACCCAACTTGAAGCCCACAAAATGGAAGGTCACAGTCTCTCCAAACCACCTCTCAATTAGAGCCAACAGTAGATGTCTATTCAGGCGGTTAGCTTGTAATCTTATGAAGGCCCTGAACCCGATCTCCGCCAAGAAGGCCTGGTAAGATGGAGCCGCCCGCTACATAGTGCTGAAGATAAGATGAACAGCCCCTCTAAATGATACGTGTACCTATGGAGGAGGCAAATGCTATCGAGAGTATACACTAAGATGATAAGCTAAATCCCCTAGCAAAGGAATATTAGACATCTCCAAGTCGCCAAGATCTGCATTTTTTTGTCTATGCCTAGAGGAGGCCCGCCCATAACCTGTCACCCGATCGCCAAGGCCCGGTACCTCCTCCTCTGCATACATCTCCTCCTTGAAGGCTGGCTCAACTAGAGGGAAGGGGTCAACTGTGTTGACTCTACACCTTGATTTTGATGATAACTAAACATTGTGTTAGTTTACTAATGCATTTAATTAGTGTACAGATTAATAAGGATTATAATTTAGACTTAAAGTTTGACTTAAAGTCTAATTCATATCAAAATGGATGCACAACATTTATAAGTTCAAGTAATGAACCAAAATTTGAGCCATGCACCAAAACAAAGCGATTGCACCCATTCAAACTCTAAATAGATGATTTGCATTCGAAGTGATTGAAGGTGTTCAAAATGAAGAATTCATCATGATTGAAAAGTCTCTATAAAGATTTCAAAAGAGAACTTCTTTAGAGCTGTGAAGATTCAAAAAAGTTGATATGTATTGAGAGCGCTTAAAAAATAGACTTCATCAAGCTTCTAAAGACTCAATGAAGGTGACTTGAACTCAAAGAGATTGAAGGTGGCTTGAACTTGAAAAGATTGAAAGTGATTCAAATGAAGAATTCATCATATGTGAAAAGTCTTCTTCAAGAATCGAAGAGAAAATTTAGAGGAAACCAAATTAAATTCAATTCAAGACATTCTTAAATTGTCACAATGGATTGAAGACTTTAAATTATCGTCATTCCCTAAAGAAAAGACTCCTTGAAGATCTTAAGTGTTTTTGAAGAACATCATACCTCAAAAAGAAGATCCCTTGAACATCCCCAGATTATCTGAGGCTAAACTGATCAAAGAAAGCATGAAGGACATTTTCTGGGTGATGTGTCAATACATGGGTTTGATGTGTCAACACATGGAGACAGTTGCCAAAATCTGGAGAATGCAGACTTGATGTGTCGGCACATGGAACTCAAGTGTCGACACATGAGGACTAATAGCTATATTTTTAAACGTTATATTGAACTGGGCGTGCATTTAATGAACCTCCAACAACCTCCAATGGGTGAAATCAATTCAGCGCTTTATGTATAAGCCTCCAAATGCATTTATGGATAAGAGATACAATATTCACTGATTAATTGAGCTGAAAAATCTAAAAATTCTCTTTGTCTTTAAGTTGGCAGTTAGTGAGCTATTCAATTCCGATTTACTTTTCATAGAGAGCTTGTATTTCATTTGTATATCTTTCATATACTTGTAACTGAGAGTTGGAGTGTTCTTTTGTAAAAGAAAGACACTTATAAGTTGAAGTGGATCTTAGACAAAACTACTCGGTGGCTAGAAGAACTTGGGAAGAAATTCTTGTGTAAAAGTAAGCTGAGCACTTTGAAAATCAGCATCTACTTTGCAATTGGAGATTATATAGTGGAAGAAGACTCCAAGGGGATCTTAGGGTGAGGACATAGACCACAAATTGTAGTTGAACCTCGATAATTTTTGGTGTGCTCTCTTGTGCTCTGTTTTCATTTCAATATTGCTTACATTGCATTGTATACATCTTAAACTACTATTCTATTGATTAGATTAATTTTAATTAATCTTAATTGCTTTAATTTTGGTAAAACCCAATTTCCCCCCCCCCCCCCCCACTCCCTGGGTTGCCTTTTGGGTTAACAGACTGGAGGTCTATTCCCCCTTCTGCTCTGGCTAGAGGACACTCGACTAGTGGACCTCTGGCTACCTTTGGAATGACTAGAGCTGCCTACTGAATTTGTGCGGGCACTCTTCTTGGGTTAGCGCCTTCTTTCCGAACCGTCATCGTCTGCGTCTACCATCCTAAAGATCAAGGTAAGAATGTCAACATATGATAAGTATTGCTCAATAAGGTAAAGGAGTTAAGAAGAAAGAGAAAAAATGAAAAAAGATTTTAAATGATAAGTCAAAATTTCTCTACATTTTGTCTTCAAAAATTCAATTTTCGATTCAAAATGAATTCTCTACACATTTTGGGTTTGTCAAAAATTTAATTTTTAAGTCAAAATGAATTTTCTACACATTTTGTCTCCAAATGTCAAGTTTCAAGCCAAAAAGAATTTCTTATACTTTTTGCTTTCAAAAGATTTCCAGTTTCAAGTCAAAATGAATCTTCTAAACATTTTGACTTCAAAAGTTTCAAATTTCAAGTCAAAGCGAATTTTCTATACATTCTGTCCAAATTCCAAATCAAAATGGTTTTTGATCTAAAGTCAAAGGTTCATTTCAAAATCAAATTTCAAAAATTTTCAATCAAAATCTATCTTAAGTTCGCCCTCAAAAAGATTTCTATTCCGATCAAGCTTCAAGACTTTCCAAAATCCTTTTCCTTCAAAGCCTCCTGTTCAAAAATCAATCCTCAAAAAAATTCTCAAGTTTTCAATCCTTTAAAAGTTCGCATCAAATTCTAAGGTTTCCAATTTTAAAATCAATTTTTAAAATTTTTTTTCTAAATGTTTTCATTCAAAAGTTTTCATTCAAAATTCCATTCTTAAAATTTTCTTCTTAAGTTTTTCTCCCGATAGTTTTAGGGCCTCCGAGTTTCTCAGGGCCTTCTCCGCCAAAAAGGCCCCTCCCTCAAAGGTTTTATACCTTTTCCCTTAAAAAAGATTTCATTTCAAAACTAACTTTTTCCTTAATTTTAAAATTTTCAGTAGAGTTTTATTTAAAAATGATCCCTACAACGCCCACGATATTACAACAAAACACAAACAATGCACCTCACAATATTATAATCACATAATACCAACACATGCAAAAGAATCTGTGCACATTTTTAAGATTTTTAAAATTTCAAAAACATGTTCTAATTTTCAAAAATTCAAATAGTTTTCAAGATTGTCATAAAAGTTTTTCAAAATCACTTCAAATGTTATCTGAAATATTTGTACATTTTTCTAGGGATTAAAGTTAGATATTTCCATTATTTTCTAATTTTTCTTATTTTTCAAACTTTTTTTCTATATTTTGAAAAATCAAAAAATACAAAGTTTTAAAAAAATCACGGAATTGCATATGGCTACTAGACACCTTTTTCTAAGGCACATAGTATAAAAATCTAACCAAAAAATTCAATACCCAAAGTTGTAGGAGCATATCTCCATTTTCTGCAGAAACTCTCCTTACACCTATTGTCGAAAACTACCCAAATTCAATTAATCAAGCATCAAAACATAAAAAAAAAAAAAAAAAACTCCACCAGAGCATTCAAAGCACATCAAAGTATCAATTTCCACTACTCAAACGGAGTTTCATACATCAAAATCAACAAAAAGCAAAAAATTTACCTCTTGAAGTCCTTCGGCAAAATCTCCTTCTCTGGCGATTATTCCGACGATGGTGACCACTCCCGACACTTCTCCAATGATCCCTAAAGTCACTTCTCCAATGCACACGACTCCACATTCGAAATCTCTCACAAAACTCTCTCAAAACTTCACACAAACCGTAAACTTTGAATTTGAAGTTTGCTAGTTTTATTCTAAAACCTGGTGCCGCTAGCAGTGATGCCAAGGTTATTTTAGAACAGGCACCACTGCTAATGGCGCCAATGTCAAGTTCTGGGCAGCTTTGCCTTTTTCCCGCCATAACTCGATTTCAAATGCCCTCTTGGGCTGAATATCAATTTTTAAAGATCCAAATTTCAAAAAATTTCAAAATTCATCCCTCCGATTGCCTCACAGTCAACATGGGACTCTTACTTTATCATTTTCTACCTTCATCAAGCAAAGATAGAAAAAGAGAGATAGTTGTAAGCACCCCATTTTTGCCCATTAGGCCATCTCTGGTCCGACCAGACTCATATTTAAACCGACACAGACACATTCAAGTCAAAACCAACTTTCTAGACTTGATCCAATCAATTAATCGCTTTGCGGGCCGCTAGGCCCAATAAAGGCAAAATGACCAAAATTTTCTTAGGGCATTGTTCGGTCCAATTTTAATTGGCACGTCTTCGTAGAAACGATAAGTCCCCTTTTCAATCTTAAATCTAATTTCATGTCCAACTCCAATTTAAATCAAATCCGGCATGCCATTCTAGAAAGTTGATTACTCAAGTAATAAGATTATCTAGTCTGGCACGTTTTTTGAGAAACTCTTCAAAATGATAAGTCCTTTCAAACCCATCGACCGAGACGGAACCCAAGTCCCCGGGATGGTAGAACAGTCCACCTTTAGCACCTGCTAGCCCGCCAACGAAGAATGTCCATTATTCGGCACGTCTTTCGAGAAAGTTAATTCCTCAGACGATAAGTCCACCTAGCAGTTTCCCCAGATTAGGCAATCTCCGGAATGAATGAGCACCGTCAGAGTGGCAGAAGCATTCGTAAACATTGCAACCATCAGACTGGCGGAAACACTCACAAACAGATTGACATTAGAAGTTACCAACAAACCCCCTATGTCACGGGATCGAATTTGCCTCTTGGTCGTGACACATTTACCAAAGGACACGATACCTTTAGAAACCAACTTGTCATAGACTGTTAGAGTGACAGAAACACTCGAAACCCAGGTCAACACCAGTGCCTGCTAGCCCACTCTGGTGAAAAATGATCAAATTGTCCTTTGCACCTTTCCGGGACTCTTCTTGAGAAAGTACCTAAGTCTTTAGAGCAGTAAGTCCACTTTTCTAAGATCATCCCAAAGGCAATCTAACATGTTCTTTTGCCTTTCGGTCGATTCCAGACCAATTTCGAGACCATTCGGTCAAAATGATTATTTTGCCCCAAGACATCTTAGCGCCTCTAGGAACCACACCGGCTCTAGGTGTCAAATCGATAACCTCCCGAGAATGCTTCTAATAATATTCCCGACCTTCTAATACCTTTTCGGATCATTCCGAGTCTATTCCGGCGAATTCGATGCAAAATGACCGTTTTGCCCCTAATGGGCCAGTCGCCTTTTTTAAGTCCGTTACCCTTGGGACACTATTTAAAGCATTTCTATCTATTTCTGGCCTTTCAGACCATTCCCGGCCTTCCACAACACACCTGGACCTTCCGAAGTCACTTCTAATGAAGCCAAGCCAAAAATTGCATGGTAGTCACTAATACAGGCACCCAAATCTTTTACCTTGAGTATCAAGGGTTAAAAGACATGTTGCTTGCCGACCTTAAGACTTTCTTAAGTGGCTAGTGCCACTAGCAGTGGTGCCAAGCCAAAAGAAAATTTGGCCTGGCGCCACTGTAACAAGCGCCAGGTTAATTTTCTGTCTATAAATATAGAGCCTCTCCCAAAGTAAGGGTCCTCAAACTCAGTCCAAAAATTTTGATTTCTGAATTACAAAGCTCAAAGTCTCTCCAAAACCCTAGCCTCTCTAGTCTCTCCAAACCCTAGCCTCCATGCACTTAACCCTAACACCTATACACACTCCATACACTCATACACAAGCCTCCAAAGCCTCCATTGAAGACTCAAGGTGCTGTAACTTGGAAGTTCTCAAGGATCAAGCAAAGCAAAACAAATAAAGCAAGCAAAATAAGAAAAAAAACAAGGTAGGCTTTCTCTTTATGTTTACGTAATTTCCCCCGTTCTCTTCTTCCTCCTAACCCACTTGGGTTTTCTTCTATTTTAATCCCCTATCTTCTACCCCCCTTTCTTATATGCTTGAAACAAGGGATTGCCCAATTCATGTGTAGGAAGGATTGTTAAAAGTCATCGTGTCGGGGGCTTTCTTCTAATTCAACCTTAGAGCATGTGGATTCGGCCCTTGCATTGTGCATATCATATTCATTCATCCCTTCCAAACTTGTTTTCAAAGTGGTTTTCAAAACTTGCATCAGAATCATTTTTCAAACTTGCGTTCAAAATCTTGTTTTCAAAATCACACTCCTAAAGTGATTCTAGTCATTCCATGGTTAGGGTTGCTTTAGAAAAGTGTTATATTCATTGTGACCGTCAAGGTCCATATTTTGGATGTAAACCCTAAATTTATTTTTTTATCAAAACCACAATCTTGAGATGATTCTAGCCATTTCATGGTTAGGGTTGTTTTAGGAAAGTGTGATATTCAATGGGATCATATTGTTCCATATTTCAAACCCATGTTGTTTTTCAAAATCACTAACTTAGAATGGTTATAATCTCTTCATGGTTAGAATCGTTTTAAGAAAGTGAGACATTCAAAAGATCTTAAAAGTCCATGTTCAAACTCCTTTGCAAATTGCTTGTTAAACTCCTTTCCAAAAACTGTTTTCAAGCCCCTTTCCAAGATTGCTTTTCAAAAACCCTTTCTAAAAACTCTCCTCAAAAAGCTACTTTCTAAAAACTCTTTTCAACTTCCTTTTAAAAATTCACTTTCTAAAATCTTTCTTCAAGTTTCCTTTCTTAAAACTCTCTTTAAAAGATTTACTTTCCGAAATCTCTCTTTTCTTGGAGTCCAAGTCAAGCCCTAGACTTCATGGTTAGGAAACCCTAATTTTCTTTCTAAAAAACGTGACTTCCTCTTGTTCTTCAAATCAAAGTTTTCAAAAACTATCCTCTACATCACATCTTACATTTTCCAAATCTCTACACAAAATCATAGCTTTCTAAATCCTAGATTTTCAAAATTCAACCTTTCCAATTCTATGTCAAATCAAATATTTCAAATTAGGAAACTATATCAAATCATCTCTTTTGGAAATAAAATAAAATCTTGAACTTTAAGAAATAGAAATCAAATCTTTTTTAATTCAAATATTTCTTAATTTCAATCTTTCTATATTTCAAACTTTTCAAATTCAAAACTTTCTAAAATTCAAAGCTTTTAGAAGTTCGAACTTTCTAAATTCAAAACTTTCTTAAATTGAAATATTTTCAAAACCAACTTTTTCCTAATTTGAGAACTTTCTTAAAATGGAAACTTTCCTAAAATGAAACTTTTCTAATTTGACACTTTTCTAAAATAGAACTTTCCTATTTTGAAACTTTCCTAATTCAAAGCTTTCTAAAGTCCAATCTTTCCTAAACCATAACTTTTCAAATCATTCCAAATAAAGTGTTTTCTAAATCAAACCGAATCTCTTTCCAAATCTTCCTTAAGTCCAACTTTCCTAATTTGAACCTTTCTTAATTTGAACTTTCCTAAAATCTAACTTTCTAAAAATGAACTTTTCAAATCTAAATCAAATCATTTCCAATTCAACTATATGTTCCAATCTTAGGTAACCTAAACCTTAGGAGGCCTAAACCTTAGTTCAACCCTAATTCCTAAAGTTAGGAAGCTTCAACCATTTTCCAAAACTCCTTTCTAAATCAAGATGGTTTTCCAACTTCAATCTAAGTTAAAATGTTTTCAAAACTGAACTCTATCTTTCCGAATCAAGTCCAAGTTTTGTTTCAAAATTCAAACCCTTTTTCAAGTCTAAGTTCAATTTCAAATCAAATCTCGATTTCATATCTTCTACTCTAAGTTCAAATCAAATTCTTTTTCAAATCAAACTCTTTTTCTAATCAAATCTTTTCAAATCAAACTTTTCAAAAACCTCAAAATATCTATTTTCAATTGGACTCTTGTTCGAACTACTACTGACCTAACTCTCAACAAAGGAATACGTAGGCAACCCTCATGGGTGTGGTCATAACCTTTTTCAAGTATCTAATTCCATAACCTTTTTCAAGTTTTCATGTTCAAGACCTTTTTCAAGTTTCCATTTTCATAACTATTTTCAACTTCCAAATCCATGATCTATTTGAAGTTTCTAAATCTAAAATTTATTTTCAAATCTCTATTTCCAATTTCTAAAACTTTCTTTTAAACTTCAAAGTCTTCTTTTCAAATCTATTTTCAAAATCAAATCAAGTCTTTTCAAATTTACTTTCAAAAATCAAATCAAATTCTTGCATTTGCATGTCATGCATCATGTCAAACTTCTTTTCATGATTCTTTTCTAAAGTGGATAGTTTTGGACAATTATTAATCAAAGATTCTGAATGAGTGAACCTAGGGTGAATAGACATGTAGGTACCAAAAGAGCGGGGTAAGGTGATGGCTTAGTGCGTCTTCCCTACACGTAACTAACCTTCGAACCTAGATCACTGTTTTCAAAGACCAAAATGGAGTTATTTTCAAAAAGGGCTTAAATATTTCCAAAGGTTGCCAAACAACCTATTTTCTTAAAAACCCTCTCTTGAGAAAGTTTTCAAAACATTTTCAAAAACCCTAAGTGTAATATTCGGATTGTGTTTAGTTTTAGGTGACCTAACTCACCTTAATCAAGTTAGGTGGCGACTCCAAACTTTTTCCAAAAGCTCTTATTTAAAATCAATTTCAAATTCAAACTTAGTCGCACTCATTCTTCTAAGAGAATGAGTTCTAACAAGAGAATACTATATTTGTTTCTCTCGTGTGTATTTGCTCGAGTGCGAAAAATTGGGACGCGACACCAAGGTACTCTCAATACAATCCATTCGATCCTAGAGCTCTTGGGCTCCTTTATGACCCCAACCATTTTTCTTGGCAGCATATTATTCATACATATGCAAGCAAACAATCAAGCATGAGACATAACATTACTACACGTAATACACCTTAGCACTTCATTATACACATAACTTACATATACATACACATAGCACATATTCAAGTCAAACCTAGAATAATATCTAGATATGACTCAATCTTATGGTGTCAACTTATAGCTTTGATACCACACTATCACACCCCGAAACCCGGCCTATGCGGATTTAGGTACATGACCGGTCAGTAGCTCAACTAGCACAGGCCGCATTACATAAACCGGTTAAGCACCTGTGCATTTATCATTTAAAAGATACATAGTAGCGAAATTTAAAATTTTATAAATGTAAAACAAAGCATGTCATACATGATATAGCTGTGCTTAAACCCAAAACATAAACATACCATAAGATAGGCCTATCAAAGGCCACCACAGATATAACATTTTAATATTACAAAACATTAGGGTCCAACCCCTATACACATCACATATCATAAGGCCTGTGGGCCGTAGTCCAAATATCCTCATAATGGGCCTCCCTCTAAGGTTTCCCATTTTGGTTACTTGAAAACATTTTTAGAAAACGTAAGCTAAAACTTAGTGAATAACATTGATATATGAGCATAAAATATCATGAACTAACATTTATATTTAAGGTACATGACAATAGAAGTACATTTATGCATATGTGGCATGAACTCAGTGACGTATAAGCGTACGCTTGAAAACACGCGTGGCATAGGGTTTCGTATTACAATATTTCATCATTTCTAAAACATTATGTTGAAAAAGAGAAAGACATGTCGTAGCATGATCTCATAGAACATGACATAGCTTGTCATTAGTATAACATATCATAACTTGTAAGCGTACATCTTAGCTGGTCGCATAACATTAGACACATCCATATCGTCATTCTCAAAATGTGTAAAGTGTAGATTTGAGAACATAGGTAGCATAGCATTATATTGGAACATTATATCATAAGCTTTCATAATGAAATGTTAAAACGTTTCGAACATAGTACCATAGTAGTGAGACGTAAATCAGAACATGATTTCGTAAGGCATAACGTAACTTGTCATAAGCATACTATGGCATGATACCGTAAGACATATCATAATATCTTAAAAATGGGAGTTACATGTAGCGCCCAGATTTTCCGCACTCGAGAAATACACACACAAGCGGGAAAAACACTGTACTCTCTTGTTAGAACTCACCCTCTTAGAAGAATGAGTGCGACTATATTTGAATTGAAAATAGATTTGAATAAAGGGCTTTTAGAAAAAGTTTGGAGTCGCCACCTAACTTGATTAAGGTGAGTTAGGTCACCTAAAAACTAAGCATAATCCGAAAACTACACTAAGAGTTTTGGAAAACGATTTTGAAAATATCTCCTCAAGAGAATGTTTTTAAGAAAAAAGGTTATTTAGCAACCTTTAGAAAATATTAAGTCCTTTTTAGAAAAATAACTCCTTTTGGTCATTCGAAAACAGTGATCTAGGTTCGGAGGTTGGTTACGTCTAGGGAAGACGTACTAAACCATCACCCTACCTCGCCCTTGCAGTACCTACATGTCTATTTACCCTAGATTCACCTATGAGAGTCTTTAACTAACAAATGACCAATCCTATCCACTTTTGAAAAAAGAATGTTTAAAAGATATGATGCATGATAGGCAAATGCAAGAGAGATAGTAAGAAAATAAATTTGGAAAAAGATTTGAAAAGATTGATTTAAAATAGGAAAGTTTTAGAAATTGAAAATAGAGATTTAAAAATAGATTTTTGGAATTAGAAAAATAGATTATGGAATTGAAAACTTGAAGAAGATTGTAGAATTGGAGATTTGAAAAAGATTGTGGAAATAAAAATCTGAAAAATGTTGTGACCGCACCCATGAGGGTTGTCTACGTATCCTTTTGGAGGAATCAGGTCAGACGTAGTTCGGACAAGAATCCGATAGAAAAAGGATTTGAATTGAACTTAAAATAGAATATTGGAATTTAGATTTGTAAAGATAGAACTTAGAAGAAAGATTTAGACTTGTGTTGGAAAGATGGAGGTTTAGGAAACCTAGACTTAGGAAAGATAGGATTTAGGAAAGACTTGAGGTTTAAGGAAGATTTGACTTGACTTGGAAGAGTTTTAGAAAAGATTTGGCTCCAACGTTGGACTTGGAAGATTTAGAAAAGCTTCGAATTAGAAAGGGTTCAAATTAAGGAAGTTTCAAATTATGAAAGTGTCATTTTAAGAAAGTTTCGTTTTAGGAAAGTTTCACTTTAGGAAAGTTTTGGAATTACAAAGGTTTCATCTTAGGAAGGTTTTGACTTAGGAAAGTTTTCAAAATAGGAAAGTTTTGAATTTGAAATGTTTTGAAAGAGGGAAGTTTTGAAAGTAAGAAAATTTTGAGTTTAGAAAGTTTTAGATTTGGAAAGATTAGAAGTTTAGGAAAGTTTAGAATTTAGAAAGTTTTGGGTTTAGAAAGTTTTGAATTTGGAAAACTTCGAATTTGGAAAGATTTAAAATTTAGAAAGTTTAGGATTTAGAAAGTTTTAGAGTTTTAGAAAATCTTGAGATTAGGAAAGGTTTGAGTTTAGGAAAGATTTGAAAACTTAGATTATGAAAGTTAAGATTTGAAAATGGATAGAATTAGGAAAGGGTTGAATTAGGAAAGATCTGAAAGTTGAGTTTTAAAATTTAGGAAAGATTTTTATGTTCAAGTTTTGGAAACTTAAGATTTAGGAACGTAGAAGATTAGGAAGGATTTGAATTAGGAAAGATTTAGACTAGGAAGAGTTAAGATTCCTATTTCCTAAAACAAGGGATTAGATTTTGTTTCTAAAAGAGAAGGTTTGATTTTGTTTCCAAAAACAGAGGATTGGATCTAGTTTCCTACACGGGAGATTGGATTTGGGGACCTAAAGGAAAGATTGGATTTGGCTTGGATTTGGGAAGGGAAGTTTTAGAAACCCTAGATTAGGGAAGACTATAGTTTTGACATAGAAAATAGGTTTTGGAAATATATAGTTTTGATGTAGAAAATAAGAGGTTTTGGAAACCTAGGTTTTAAGGTAAGTTCAAAAAACATGGTTTTAGAAAGAAAAATTAGGGTTTCCTAATCATAGGTTCTAGGGTTTGACTTGGACTCTAAGAAAAGAGATTTTGGAAAGTGAGCTTTTGGAAAAGAAAGTTTTTGGAAATAGATTTTAAAAAGGAGTTTTGAAAAGGGAGTTTTTTTAGGAACGAGACCTAGGTAGCGTTTTTAGAAAGTAGATTTTGAAGAGAGTGTTTTGGGAAAGAATTTTTAAAAAAGGAGTTTTGAAAAGTAGATTTTTGGATAAAGTTTTTAGAAAACAATTTTGGAAAGAAGAGTTTTTAGAAAGCATATTGAAAAAGAGGGTTTTAGAAAGAGAGACTTTTGAAAAGAGAATTTTTTGGAAAGTATAAAAGCGTCTCACTTTTCTAAAGCGATTCTAACCATAAGAAGGTAAGAACCACTTTAAGAAATTGGTTCTGAAAACAACTAGGAGTTGAAAATATAAACCATATCGGTCACTTTAAATGTAACACTTTTCTAAAGGAATCCTAGCCATGGAAAGGCTAGAATCACCATAGGATTGTGATTTTGAAAACAAGTTTTGAAAAAGGAAATTTTGATGCAATTTTGAAAACAAGTTTAATGCAAACTTTGAAAACGAGTTTGAAAACGATTTTTAGAAGAATGCAAGATAATGATATGCACAATGCAAATTGGGGTTGTGAACATACAAGGTTAAGGCTTCACCACATAATCATGGGGGTCGAACCCACGTGGTCTCTGGTTAGACTAAAAAAAAGCCCCCGACACGGTGACCCTCCAATAGTCTAATCCTACACATGGACCGGAAATCCACTTGTTTCAAGCATGCAAAGAAAGGGGGGAAGAAGATGGGGGATTAAAATAGAGAAAACCCAAGTGGGTTAGGAGGGAGAAGAGAGAGGGGGAAGTGCAGAAACTTGAAGAGAAAACCCACCGTATGTCTTGTTTTTTTCACTTGGCTTTGCACGCCTTGCTATTCTTCGGTCTTCACTTCACTTCAGTCTTCGAGGGCTTGTCTTTGATCTTCAAAGCTTGTAGTTGCAGCAATCCAAGCCTTCGATGGAGGGTTGGAGGCTAGTGTATAAGTGTATGGGAGTGTGTATGAGTATATAGGAGGCTAGGGTTTGGTGTATGGTGGCCAGGGTTTGAAAAACCTAGAGAAGCTAGGGTTTATGGGGGCTACGAGCTCTGTGTGTCGAATATTAAGATTTTCAGACTAAGTTTGCGGACCTCCTTCACACTGGAAGAGGCTCTATATTTATAGAGATGGAATAGACCTGTCGCCTATTACAGTGGCGCTAGGCTAAATTTCCCCTTGGTGACACTAAGAGTGGCGTCAGGCCATTTCTTGCCTCAACGCCACTACTACTGGTGTCAACCAGTTAGGAAAGTTTTAAGGTCGGTAAGCAACGTATCTTGAGAAGATTTGGGCGCCTGTACTAGTGACTACCATGCAATTTTTAGCCTGGTTTCATTAGGAGTGACTCCGGAAAGTCCAAGAAGGAGTTAAGAGACCGGGAATGACCCGAAAGGCTGGAAAAAGGGCAGGAACACTTAGAACAGTGTCCCAGAGGTATTTGACTTGAAAGGAGGATAGGACGTGTCGAAAGGATTGACCGGGCCATTAGGGGCAAAATGGTCAATTGGGCCGAAAAGCTGCTGAGATGGACTCGAAACGTCCCGGAAGAAGATTTGAGATTTGGAAACATTATTCAAAATGTTCTCAAAAGTTTCCGGTTTGATACCCAAAGCCGGTGTGGTCAGAAAAGGTGACTGGCCCACTAGGGGCAAAATGGTCATTTTGCATCGGGTTCATCAGAACTAACTCAGAATGATCCGAAAAGGTAAAGAAAGGTTAAGAATATTGTAGGAAGCATTCTCGGGAAGTTATCGGTTTGATACCCAGGGCTGGTGTGGTTCCCGGGGCGTTCGGATGCTTAGGGGCAAAATGGTCATCTTGACCGAAAAGTCTAGGAATTGACCCAAAACGGACTGGGAGGGTGCCTAATCATGCTAGATCATCTCTGCGATGATCTAGAAGGGTGGACTTGTCGATCTGAGGACTTAGGTGTGCTATCGAGAAACGTGCCAGAAAATGGCCTTAGGGGCAGTTTGGTCATTTTTCACCGAAGTGGGCTAGCAGGCACCGGTGTTGACCTGGGTTTTGAGTGTTTCTACCACTCTGACGGTGGTCTCATGATACAGGAGTTCATTGGCAATTCCCTATATTGACTTGTTTACGAGTATTTCCGCTACTCTGACGATTGCGATGTTTGCGAGTATTTTCGCTACCTTGACGGTTCGCGATCATTCCCGAGACTACCTGATCTCGGAAAGCTACTAAAGGAACTTAGCGCCAGAGAATCAACTTTCTCGAAAGGCGTGCCTAAACTGACATTTCTGCATTGGCGGGCTAGCAGGCGCCAAAGGTGGACCGTTCCACTATTTAGGGGACTTAGGGTCTCGTTCCAGTCGACAGGTTTAAAGGGACTTACCGTTCCGAATAGATTTTCTTTGAAAAATGTGCCAGATTGGATGAAATTATCGTCTCGTGGAATCAATTGTCTCGAGAGAGGGATTGGAATTGGAATTAAAAAGGGGACTTATCATCTTCGGAAAGACGTGTCTGTTGGAATTGGAAAGGGGACTTACCGGCTTCAAAAAGACGCGCTTGATTTGGAATTGGAAAGGGGACTTACCGTCTTCGGAAAGACGTGCCTGATTTGAAATATGGAAAGGGGACTTACCGTCTTCGTAAAGACGCGCCTGGTTTGGAATATGAAAAGGGAATTTACCATCTTCGTAAAGACGTGCCTAATTTGAAATTGAACCGAACAATGCCCCTAAGGGCCTTTCGGTCATTTTGCCTCTATTTGGACTTGGTGGGCCCGCGAAGCAATGAATAGACGGGATTAGACTTAAAAAGTTGATTTCGATTGGAAAACGTCCATATTGACTTGAGTACAAGTCTGGACGGACCGTAGACTACCGAGCGGTCAAAAATGGGGTGCTTACAATACACTATGACATTAATACTTGTGGGAACGTATATAACTTGTCATGAAGCATTTGAACATATCACATTTCTCGTTCTAGAACATAAGTATGTTATGTCTTTACATCAGAGCTAGACTCTGCATTAGTAACCTTAAAAGTCATACATAGGACTTTTTAGGCCAATATTAGATTATTCGCTTTGGCTTGTACCTGCCTAGCCCTTTTTGGGCGTTTAATCTTAATCACACGATACACATAGGGCTCTTTAGGCCAATATAGTAACCACAAAAGTCACGCATAAGGCTTTTTAGGCCAACATATCCCTCACTTCACCCCACTTAAGAGAGTTTTTTTGGTATTGGGAATCCTAGTAACCACAAGGACCACACATAAGGCTTTTTAGGCCAATATATCCCTCACTTCACCCCACTTAAGAGGTCTTTCTGGTATTGGGAATCATAGTAACCAGAAGGGTCACGCATAAGGTTTTCTAGGCCAACATTAGAGCTAGACTCAGTCATTAAGAGTTATGCTCAGTTCATTAGCAACATAGAGTGCTTTAAGCCAATCATGAGAGCAAGGCTCAATCATGAGAGCTAGGCTTAATCATTAAGAGCTATACTCAGTCATTAGCAGCGTAGAGTGGTTTAAGCTAATCATGAGAGCAAGACTCAATAATGAGAACTAGGCTTAGTCATTAAGAGCTATGCTCAGTCATAAGCAACATAGAGTGCTTTAAGCCAATCATAAGAGCAAGACTCAATCATGAGAACTAGGCTTAGTCATTAAAGCCTACGCTCAGTCATTAGTAAAATAGAGTGCTTTAGGCCAATCATAAGAGCAGGGCTCAGTTCATTACCAACATAGAGTGCTTTAGGCCCATCATAAGAGCTAGGCTTAGTCATTAAGAGTTATGCTCAATCAATAGCAACCATAAAGGTCACACATAGACTCATTGAGCCAATCATAAGAGCCAGACTCAGTCATTAAGAGTTATGCTCAGTCATTAGCAACCATAAAGGTCATATAGAGGCTCCTTGAACTAATCATATAAGAGTTAGCCTCAGTCATCGTTATTCTTGTTTTAAAACATAATATGCTACAACCTAACATCAGAGCTAGGCTCCACATTAGTAACCTTAAAGGTCACACAAAGGACTCTTTAGGCCAAGGGATGTCTCCCAACATCATTAAACTTGGCTAGTTTAGAGTCTTGCCATCTGGACCATCCTAGCTAGTTTAAGGTCTTACCATCTGGACCTCAGGTTGGCACTGTACATTGGAAAATCTTACATCTCTTTCATTTAAAGCATTATAGTCCATGGGTTCTCATTTCATAATATAAGTATAACTTGTATGCATTTCAAGGTATGCCATTTATATTTGAACATAAACCTTGATGCATTGAAGACATATGGAAAACATTGCATGATATGGAGTTGAACTTAAAACATTTGGAAAGTAAGAGGGTTTTACCCATGGCATATCGTTGCTCACTTCTATACTTGGGGATTAGTACTAAACAAGGGTGTTTCTACATATAGAGTACGTAGAAACATCAACCACTAGACCTCAATGCAAAGCAAGAATCACAAGAGTTACAATTTGAAACATCGATCCCTCAACATAGGCTCATTCAATGCATCTCATTCTCATCATAAAAATAAAACTACATTATAGGTCAATTTCATTTCAAAATAGGCTTAAAGACCTTTAATTTGATCGGTTATGGGTCGAAAACACATTTCGAATGAAGAAGTTGTGTCCAATGAAAAAGGGACTAAAATTTTGAAAGACAATGTTGCTAATAGGAATTTTTTAGTCAACTTTAAACTTCAATGTCTCTCAAACTATAAGGAATTAGAATACAAACTTTGCATTTGTGGAAAGGTTTATGAGTCTACTTTCCAACACTTCAAACGGTGCTTTAATTTGAGTTTTCTAGAACAAGTTATGCCTATTTTACTAAAGAGTGTTGGAGTAGTGAGCCAAGACCGTGCTAGAGCGGGCTCCAAAACAAATTCGCCAGCTCTCAGGCAGGCTTGACCCCACTAGAGCGTGATCCTTTGGGTAGTGAAGCACGAAAATGGGTTTTCTCACCCTTAAACTCAACCAAACCTCTCCCAAACTTTTACAATTCTTCTAGGGTTCAAAGGTTGATCCAAGAAGACTACAATAACTGAAAATGGGGCAAGATAAACAAGCCAATCAAAGGGATATATTGTTTGAAATTGCAAACCCAACATGTATAAATTTGAGAATTTTCAATCCCAACTCCCAATCCATCAACATATGCTTACAAGCCCTCAAAACCTAATCAAATGGGACTCAAAAAAGACTCCAAACACAACAACACTTATGTATACATACCTATATATACACATACACAACTATACATTTACAAGAGGTAGAGTTCTTACCTTTTTCTCTTAAGCTTCCCAACTCTAACCATGGATTCCCAAGCTTGGGATGAGCTCCTCCAATCTTCTTCCTCATCTTCTCCCTTTCTACCTTCTTCTTCTTCTTCTTCTTCTTCTTCCTGCAGGTGGTGTGTGCGTGAGTGCAGGTGTCGGTTACAAGTGTGTGTGTGTGTGTGTTTAAGGGACACCTATGGGATTTAATCCCATGTGTCTCGCACATTAGGCACATGTTACAACATGCAATACCATTGGTTATTTTAACCCAATGACACATTGAAATAATGCAGAATTTAGGTAATTCATATTAAATTCGATAATAGAGGTTTGGGATATTACAATATGTCAGCACAAGGGATAGTCAAAATTAAGGATCCTAGCAATGGCAATATCTTCAACATTAATAAGTATCGTCTAAAGCCCTACCTTGATAACTTCATCAGTCTAGTTGAAAGTGTGAATCTCATGGATCCACCATTACTTGAGTAGAAGTTACACTGTGTCATTTGTATAGTTGGGATAGTTTATATAATTTGGTAGTTAGTTTCTTTTTAGTTGCAAGAAATACCGTGTTCCCTACCCATGTTTGTTCCTTCCCACCCTTTGTTTCCTTCTACAGCTCAGAACGTTGCAATTCTCTAGTCAGGGAGGGGACACATTTGTTTTCTAATTTTTTTTTGGTTATTTTTTATAGTTTTTTCTTTGTGACCAGTAGACGTTAAAGAACTGAATAGTGTTATGACTTCGCATGTAGATCGTCGAGTGCCTGCATTTGCATGTTGCATTAATCTGATACTTCCATCCGATGTCAATAGCGAGGTAATTCACCGTACAAGGATGGTGAGGAGAGTTGAACTTTAAAAGGAACCACATCAACCTCTTACTGGTCGAAGCACTCTAGCCTATAAGAGAAGAGCAAAAAGACTAAATAGATGTCACCGTTATGCTAGACATAAGTGTGTGAATAAAAATTACAAACGGAGCAACCGACTAATGTTAGGAAATCAAATAGTTTACTTAGATATTATTAAGGGAAGAGTAAATGCTGAAGCATTGAGACATCTTGAAATCACTAGAACAGTAGACTATCTTGATTTGGATGTCAAAAGTCTAACTAGACTTTGTAATAGCTATTATTGTTAGGTTGTGTTATGTTTTTCCAATTGTGTGTTGAATTTATTTGTAAATATGTTTTTTACAAATTGTTGGTGTCTTTCAATGCCTTGTTGATTTTCTTAGGTGATCCATTTTACGGAATGCATTTCCACTTTGAGATATAAAAAGAAGGTTTGCGTATCTTTCATAATTTTGCACAGTTTTATGTGAAATGCAAATGTAGATTTTATGAATTTGTTTGAAATATCTTTTCATTCACTTTAGCACAATTTGTATTTTATCCTTTCTTTTTAATATAATTGCAATATTTTATCTTAACACATAGAAAGAGACTATTTTACACTACTTACATTATCATATCATGATAAGTTTAGTTTCTTACATATTGTACAGTTTCATCTTTACACAAGTCGAGATTTTTCACTAAGTAAGCTTTAAAACCAATCACACCTTTTAGAGTGATTACATTTACTCTTGGTGAAATTTTTCTACATCACCAATTCAATAGCTCAATTATACTTGTATTTGACTCAATTATTTGAATTGAGTATATGAATTCTTATAACTTTGAGCTGTTGTGCACTTTCAAAAATGAATTGAGGCCATCTTTGACCTTTTGAGCCACAGAGTTCTTTGTAAATACTATTCCCTTGGATCCATTGGTAAACTTATTTCTTTATCTTTTGCAAAGTATATCATTGTTCATGTTTTTCCCCTAATAGGAAAAAAAACAAGTATCTTCACTTATGAAAGTTAAAGTTGATAAAAGAAGGATATATGTTTACAATATGATGAAAAAGAAAAAATGGGAAAGAAAGAACGAACGAAGGGAAGTACAAAAAGAAAAGAAGAAGAAGAAGAAGAAGTTGGCTGTTGAAAAAAAAGAAAAAAATTCAAATGAAATGAAATTGAAAAATCAAATATATGTATTCATTTATTAATTCATACCTTAATCATACATATTTTAAGCCTTGTATCATTTCTTTTTCCTTACCTTATATTTCATGGCCAAGTTACAACCTAAACAAAATTCTCGAGGATTTGATGTGTATATTGCTTGTTCATTCACACCTTAGAGAATTCACTTATCAATTGCTTGTGTGATTTGAGCATTGAGTATTTTCTCATGGAGCCATGACAAATTATCTCTCACTTTATATATTCACATCAATTTTTAATGATGGTCTTTTTTTTTTTATTATACATTATATTTACTTTTTTGCAAGGACAACTGGTGTGAGATGCCTATGTTCTTTATTTCTAAGAGAATATCCAGTGAAGTTGAATCAAAGCTTAAAGGATATATCTGTGTTTTTATGTTGTAATACTTTTTTTTATCATGTAATGATCACCCACACACAAAAGCCTCTCATATGTTATTCTAGGGCATTATCTTTCTTGTGTATTAAATAGTAGGATAGGCAAAATGTGATTGTATTTTGATATATGTTATACTTTGACCTCATTATCTACACTTGACCGATGTGCACACAAACATCTACCCGGGTGTTAATTTGATATATGTAACGTCTATATATATGTGTGTGTGTGTGTGTGTGTGTGTGTGTGATGTTGTATTATATTATATTATGTATGCGTGTACATGTATTACATATATACATGCATATTATATTTATATATGTATGTGTGGGTGTGTGTGGTCTATTATATATATATAAGTACGTAGCTGAAAGTGGAGGTGTGGTCAGTTTAAAGGAAATAACTATTCAAGTGGATTGAAAGAAATAAAGCCAAGGTTGACACAAGATTCAAATAGATTGAAAGAGTGAAGGTCATTCATGGCCAGCATAGAAGAAATAAATAATGAAAAGTGTCGCGCCCAGATTTTTTGCACTCGAGGAATACTCACACAAGCGGGAAAAATGTTGTACTCTCTTGTTAGAACTCACCCTCCTAGAAGAATGAGTGCGACTAGCTTTGAATTGAAAATAGATTTGAATAAAGGGCTTTCAGAAAATATTTGGAGTCGCCACCTAACTGGATTAAGGTGAGTTAGGTCACCTAAAAACTAAGAATAATCTAGAGACTACACTTAGGGTTTTTGAAAAAGGTTTTGAAAATGTCACCTCAAGAGAGGGTTTTTAAGAAAAACAAGTTGTTTGGCAACCTTTCACTTTTTTGAAAAGTTTTTTTGAAGGAAAACTTTTTTTTTAAGAAAAACAAGTTGTTTGGCAACCTTTGGAAAACATTTAGCCCTTTTTTGAAAATAACTCTATTTTTGGTCTTTCGAAATCAGTGATCCTAAATTCGGAGGTTGGTTATGTGTAGGGAAGATGCACTAAGGCATCACCCTACCCCGCCCTTGCGGTACCTACATGTCAATCTACCCTAGATTCACCTATGAGAGTCTTCAACTAACCAATGACCAATCCTATCCACTTTGAAAAAGAATGTTTAAAAAGAAATCTAACATAATGCATGATATGCAAGTGCAAGAAAAGAGAGTTGAAAAATAGATTTGGAAAGAAATTGATTTGATTTTAGAAGAGAGATTTGAAAGGATAGATTTGAAATTGGAAAGTTTTAAAAATTAAAAATTAAGATTTGAAAATAGATTTGTGGAAATAGAAACTTGAAAAACGTGGAATTGGAGATTTGAAGAAAATTGTAGAATTGGAAATTTGAAGAAGATTGTGGAAATAGAAGTTTGAAAAATGTTGTGGCCGCACCCATGAGGGTTGCCTACGTATTCTTTTGGAGGAATCAGGTCAGTCATAGTTCAGACAAGAGTTCGATAGAAAATAGAAGATATGATTGGAAGAAAGAGATTGAATTGGAAATTGGATTGGAAGATTGAGAGATTGAACTTTGATTAGAAGATTTGAAAAGATTTGATTTCGGAAAACTTGGTTTTAGGAAACCTAGACTTAAGAACTTAGAAAAGAAAGATTAGACTTGACTTGGAAAGATAGAACTTGGAAGAAAGCTTTGGACTTGTTTTGGAAGGATTGAGGTTTAGGAAATCTAGACTTAGGAAAGGTGAGACTTAGGAAAGACTTGAGATTCAGAAAAATTTGACTTCAATGTTGGACTTGGAAGATTAGGAAAGATTGGATTTTGGAAGGGTTCGAATTAGGAAAGGTTCGATTTAGGAAAGTTTCGAAATAGGAAAATGTCATTTTTGGAAAGTTTCATTTTAGGAAGGTGTCATTTTAGGAAAGTTTTCGAAATAGAAAAGTTTTCGGATTAGGAATGTTTCAACTTAAGAAAGATTTCAATTTAGGAAAGATGTCAATTTAGAAAAATTTCAACTTAGGAAAGTTTTGGGTTTAGGAAAGTTTTCGACTTAAAAAAGTTTCAATTTAGGAAAGTTTCAACTTAGGAAAGTTATGAATTAGGAAAGTTTCGAAGTTGGAAAGCTTTGAATTTGGAAATATTTTGAATTAGGAAAAGTTTAGTTTAAGAAATGTTTAGAATTTGGAAAGTTTCAACTTAAGAAAGTTTTGAATTTGCAATGTTTTGAAATATGGAAGTTTTGAAAGTAAGAAAGTTTTGAGTTCAGAAAGTTTTAGACTTGAAAAGATTTGAAGTTTGGGAAAGTTTAGAATTTTAGAAAGATTTGAGTTTAGAAAGTTTTAACCTAAGAAAGCTTTGAATTTGGAAGTTTAGGATTTAGAAAGTTTTAGAGTCTTAGAATATCTTGAGATTAGGAAAGGTTTGAGTTTAGGAAAGGTTTGAAAACTTAGATTTGGAAAGTTAAGATTTAAAAAAGGGTAGAATTAGGAAAGAATTAAATTAGGAAAGATGTGGGAGTTGAGTTTTAAAATTTAGGAAAGATTTTTATGTTCAAGTTTTGGAAACTTCAGATTTAGGAAAGTAGAAGATTAGGAAGGAGTAGAATTACGAATGATTTAGACTAGGAAGGGTTAAGATTCCTATTTCCCAAAACAAGGGATTGGATTTTGTTTCCAAAAACGGAGAATTGGATCTAGTTTCCTAAACGGGAAGATTAGATTTGGTTTTCTCAAGGGAAGATTTGATTTGACAAGGATTTAGAAAGGAAAGTTTTAGAAACCCTAGATTTGGAAGTGTAAAGTTTTGATGTAGAAAAATAGGTTTTGGAAATATGTATAGTCTTGATGTAGAAAACAAGAGGTTTTGGAAACCTAGGTTTTAAGGCAAGTTTGAAAACCACGTTTTTTGAAAGAAAATTAGGGTTTCCTAATTGTGGGTTCTAGGGCTTGACTTGGGCATCAAGAAAAAGAATTTTTGGAAAGTGAGTTTTGGGGAGGAAGATTTTTAGCAGGAGATCTAAAGAAAGAGTTTTTAGAGAAGTGTGTTTTGAAAAGAATTTTAGGAAGGAAGTTTTTGGAAAGTAAAACTTTAAGAGAGTTTTGGAAACAAGATTTTGGAAGGAGATTGTTAGAAAGAGTTTTTAGGAAAGAGATTTAGGGAGTGATTTCTAAGATGGAAACATAGAGAGTGTTTTTAGTAAAGGAATTTTGAGGAGAGTGTTTTGGGAAAGAGTTTTAAAAAAAGAGTTTTGAAAAATAGATTGTTGGAGGAAGTTTTTAGAAAACAATTTTGGAAAGAAGAGTTTTTAGAAAGCATGTTGAAAAAGAGGGTTTTAGAAAAAGAGACTTTTGAAAAGAGAGTTTTTTGGAAAGTATAAAAACGTCTCACTTTCCTAAAGTGATTCTAACCATAAGAAGGTTAGAACCACTTTAAGAAAGTGGTTTTGAAAACAACAAGAAGTTGAAAATATGGACCATGTTGGTCACTTTAAATGTAACACTTTCCTAAAGTAACCCTAGCCATGGAAAGACTAGAATCACCCTAGGATTGTGATTTTGAAATCAAGTCTTGAAAAGGAAGATTTTGATACAATTTTGAAAATAAGTTTGAAACGATTTTGAAAACGACTTTTGGAAGAATGCAAGAATCATGATATGCACAATGCAAATTTGGGGTCGTGAACATACAAGGTTAAGGCTTCACCACATAATCAAGGGGGCCGAACCCATGTGGTCTCCAGTTAGACTAAAAGAAAGCCCCCGACACGGTGACCCTCCAATAGCCTAATGCTACACATAGACAGGGAATCCCCTTGTTTCAAACATGCAAAGAAAGGGGGGAAGAAGATAGGGGATTAAAATAGAGAAAACTCAAGTGGGTTAGGAGAAAGAAGAGAGGGGGGGTAGTACAAAAACTTAACGAGAAAACCTACCTTGTCTTGTTTATTTCACTTTGCTTTGCGCACCTTGCTCTCTTGCTTTTTCTTCGGTCTTTGCTTTAGTCTTTGAAAGCTTTTCCTTGGTTGTCGAGTGCTTCGAGTTGCAGCAATCCAAATCTTTAATGGAGGGTTGGAGGCTACTGTATAAGTGTATAGGGGTTTGTATGTTTGTATGAGTGTATAGGAGGCTAGGGTTTGGAAAACCTAAAGAAGCTAGGGTTTAGGGAGGTTAAGAGCTTTGTATATCGAAAATTAGGGGTTTTAGATTGAGTTTGCGAACCTTTTTTACGCTGGAAGAGACTCTGTATTTATAGAGATAGGATAGACCTGGCGCCTGTTGTAGTGGCACTAGGCCAAAATTCCTCTTAGCGCCACTAGGAGTGGCGCCAGCCAGTTAGGAAAGTTTTAAGGTCAGCAAACAACGTATCTTTGGAAGATTTGGACGACTGTACTAGTGACTACCATTCAATTTTTAGCCTGGCTTCACTAGGAGTGACTCCGGAAAGTCCGGAAATGATTTGAAGAGGCCAGGAATGACCCGGAGGGTCGGAAAAGGGCAAGAACACTCAGAATAGTGTCTTAGAGGTATTTGACTTGAAAAATAAGGATATGATGTGTTGGAAGGATTGACCGAGCCGTTAGGGGCAAAACGGTCAATCAAGCCGGAAAGTTACCGGGATGGACCTGGAATGTCTCGAAAAAAGACTCAAGATTTGAAAACATTATTCAGAATGTTCCCAAAGGCTTGCCGGTTTGATACCCAGAGCCGGTGTGGTTGGAAAAGGCGACTGGCCCTCTAGGGGCAAAACGGTCATTTTATACCGGGTTTGCTGGAATTGACTCGGAATAATCCAGAAGGATAAAGAAAGGTTGAGAATACTATAGGAAGCATTCTCGGGAGTTTACCGGTTTGATACCCAGGGCCGGTATGGTATCCGGGGCATTCGAATGCCTAGGGGCAAAATGGTCATCTTGATCGGAAAGTCTTAGAATTGGCCCGAAACTGACTAGAAGGCACCTAATCATATCGCATTGCCTTTAAGACAATCTTGGAAGGTTGGACTTACCATTCTGAGGATTCAGATGTGTTCTCGAGAAACGTGCCAAAAAATGGCCCTAGGGGCAGTTTGGTCATTTTTCACCGAAGTGGGCTACCAGGCACTGATGTTGACCTGGGTTTTGAGTGTTTCCGCCACTCTAACGGCAGTCGTGTGATACAGGGGTTTGTTGGTAATTCCCTATAGCGACCTGTTTGCGAGTTTTTTCGCTACTCTAACGGTTGCAATGTTTGCTAGTATTTTCGTTACTTTGATGGTTCGCGATCATTCCTGAGACTGCCTGATCTCAGGAAGCTATTAAAGGGACTTAGTGCCTGAGAATCAACTTTCTCAAAAGGCATGCCTAAATGGACATTTCTACATTAACGAGCTAGTAGGCGCCAAAGGTGGACCGTTCTACTATCTAGGGGACTTGGGGTCTTGTCCCGGTCAACAGGTTTAAAGGAACTTACCGTTTCGAAGAGATTTTTTTTGAAAAATGTGCCAGATCATCTCGAGGAATCAACTGTCTCGAGAGAGGGATTGGAATTGGAATTAGACTTAGAAAGGGGACTTACCGTCTTCGAAAAGACGTGCCTGATTTGGAATTGGAAAGGGAACTTACCATCTTCGGAAAGACATGCCTGATTTGGAATTAGAAAGCGGACTTACTGTATTCGGAAAGACATGCCTGATTTGGAATTGGAAAGGATAGTGCCCCTATGGGTATTTTGGTTATTTTGCCTCTATTTGGCCCTGACGGGGCTCGCGAAGCGATGAATTGACAGGATTAGACTTAGAAAGTTGATTTGACTCGAAATATGCCCACATTTACTTGAACACAAGTCTGGACGGACTGGGGACCGCCGAGCGGTCAAAAATGGGGTGCTTACAGCTGCCCCTCCTTTTTTGTCTTTACTTGTCAAAGACAAAAAAACGATAAAGTAAGAGTCTCATGTTGACCGTGAGGTGGTCGGAGGGACGGACTGTGGAAATTTTTTGACAACGGTGGTCGAAAATGAATATTGGGCCCAAAAGGCCTTCGAAAACGAGTTTTGGCAGGAAAAGAGCAAAGCTACCCAGAATTGGAAACTGGCGCCACTAGGAGTGGCGCCTTCGGTAGAGAAACCTTGGCACCTCTGCTAGTGGCGCCAGGCTTGGAATTAAAACCAGAAAAATTTCTAGTTCAAACACTTGTAGGATTTGAAGAGTTTTTTGTAAATCTGAGAGACATTATGAGAAAACCGACTTGGACATTGAAGGAGCACTTCTTGGAGACCATGGGTGAGATCCGAAAGGAGGCCACGTCGCCGGAAAAGTCACCGGAAGAGAAGATTTCGGCGGAAAACTCAAAAAAGTAAGTTTTCAAATTTTTGTTGATGTTGATATGTAGAATTTCGTTTGAATCATGTGAATAGTAGAATTTGATGTTTTGATCTGTTTTGAACACTGTGGTGATGTTATTTTTGCATTTTGGTGCCTGTTTGATTGAATTTGAGTGATTTTATGTGATTATGTGAAGATGATTTTCTGCAGGAATAGGGAATTTGTTCCTACGGGCTTGGGCATTGGGTTTTCTGGCTAGATTTTTATGTAATGTGCATTAGAAAAATGTGTTTAACAACTGTGTGAAGTTTCATAATTTTTTGAAAACTTGGTGAATTTTTGATTTTTTGAAAAATTGAAAAATACTTAGAAATTTGGAAAAATGGGAAAACTCGGGAAATTGATGAAATTTTTTGAGTTTGGAATTTTGAAAAATGTAGGAATATTTTTATAAAATATTTGAAATGATTTTGAGGAATTTTAAGACATTTTTGAAAACCATTGATTTATTGGAAAAATAAAACATGTGTTTTGAAAATTTTGAGAAATTGACAAGTGTGCACAGGTGCTGATGTTATGTGATTGTAACGTTGAAAAGTGCACATTTTGTGTTTCGTGTTGATGTCATGGGTGTTCTAGGGACTATTTTTTTAAATGGGATCTTGTCGAAATTTTAGAAACTAGGGAAAGAGTTAGAAAAGGTTTAGAAATAAAATCTTTTTGAAAGAAAAAGACAGAAAACCCTTGAGATTTGACTTTGAAGTTGGAAAATCGAAAGGGGTAGGAAATTTATTTTGACTTATCATTTGAAATCTTTTTTTTTTATTATTATTTTTTTTGTGTGTTAGCTTTTTTACTTTATTATATTTGAATTGCATGTATGGTGTATTAACACCTCTTACCTTGGCTTATCTTTTCAGGATGGCAGATGCGAATGATGATGGCTCTGAGAGGAGACGCTGCTCAGGGAAGGCAGCCCGGACAGATTCCACTAGCAGCTCCAGTTGGTCTAGGGGTAGCCGACAGTCTATTAGGCAGGCAGCGTCTAGTCAGAGTGATCGGGGGAGTACACACAACTTTTAGAGGGGCTGTTCATCAGGTCTTCGTGACTATGCAGCAAGCTGCCCCGTCATATCGCACTTTCTCGGCGGAGATCGGATTCGGCGCCTTTATGGGATTATAGGCTAACCGCCTGAACTGGCATTTGGTACTGGCATTGGTTGAGTGGTGGTTTGGAGAGACTAGGACCTTCTATTTTTTCGGTTTTGAGTTAGGCCCCACTCCCTTGGACTGGGTGATCATCACAGGGTTTTCCTTTGTAGGCCGGCGGATCACCCTGTAGTCAGTCAGTAGGGACCAGACCTGTTTGCTATTGGACTTGCCTTCTCCTGAGCACTCTGCCTTCCCAGTCTCTTGGATCAGTCAGGATGACCGTACCTTTGCTACTGAGCCATCGCCTGCCAGGCGGGATATTACGAGACGACAACTTGTTTTGTACATCATTTTTAGTTACTTTTGCAACAACAACAAGTTGCTCGTGCCATGTCGGTTGGTGAGTATAGTAGCCGATCTTGGAGTTTTATCTGAGATGGACTGGGGATCCTTCTCTTTTGGCTGCTTTCTTCGGTCGATGCGGGTTTGGACTTCTTCTTGTTGGGGCAACATGACTAGTTTCTGGCCTTTTCTCGTTTGGTAGAGCTACAAGAACCTTCCTGTTCATTGCCCTGCAGTTGTAGAGGATGACCTCTATCCTTATGCTTTGAGGTGGGCTCATGACTGGGTAGCTCAGCGATCAGAGATTACTGATTTTGTGACGCTTCGGGCTAACCTGGAGCTGATTGAGGCGAGGGATGTGACTTGGCGGCCCTTCATTGGATCATATCATTACGAGACAGTTTGGTACTTGGTCCCGTTGACCTTTTGGAGAGTTGCTTTTCTCAGTGATGACACTTGGGAGTCCTATCTTGGTGAGCGACACTGGCGACAGTTTCATGAGGAGTTCCGGTCAGCTAGAGCTCCATCAGAGTACATGTTTGGGGTCTTGGTGGCGGGAGTGCCTATCCCCTATTAGGAGCGGCAGCCGAGTGCTAAGTTCTTGCTTCCCTCAGACACAGATTACGCTGTACACTTTGGGGCTCATTCGGTCGGTGCCTTCACCCGGTTTGAGGTAGTAGTCAGCGGGTATGCTATTGGCCAGGAGGTGTTGGACTTATGGCGTTATGCTGGAAGATATGTGCCCCAAGCTGAGTTTGCTTCTGTGAGAGACCAGAGAGATCAGTACCAGATGGAGTGGGATCAGTACCAGGCCAAGGTAGCTTCCCTGACGGCTCGGTTATCTCAGCTGGGTGGTGGTGGGGGTATGTTGTTCTTTCCCTCCTTCTTCTTGATCTGTGTTGTTTAGTTCTTCTTTCCATGCGGTTGATTTTAGTTATGTCTTCTCTGCAGGACGCTAGTGCTTCGAGTAGCTATCTGCCTCCTTCGATGCCAGGTTTCGGGGATTTTGATCCAGATAACATTGACTTCGACCTGTGACAGATGCCCCTTGTGAAGATTCTGATCTTCCTTTGCCCCTATTCCTGAGATATATTTATGTTAGATAGTTTTATTTTGTAAGCTCTGTACAAATATGGATATTTATGGTATTTAGAAGCATGCAAAAACGGATGCATTTATGATCTTTACGGCTAGGCATATGATCAGATGCATGTGATGGATGATGATGTTATATATCTATTATATGAGTTAATGTTGGTGACTTCTATTTTTAGATGGAGTTATATCCTATGTATGTAAAGCTCATGCTGATTTTTTTTTTTTTGGTGAAAATGTATGCACATATTAGAAATACATTAACTAATAGAATGACAAGAGGTGCTGTTGAACTCGATATCTTTAGAATGGTAACTCCTTCCTTTTTGGGGATTTAGCCTCTTTTTGGGCTCAACCCTACCTTGATTGGATGATAGCACTTCGCAACTTTCTCAACCTTCTAACCCTCTCCGATTTTCTATTTCGGGGTTAGTGTATGGGGTTACTGGGCTAAAACTCTCGACTCTTGGGGTTTTAGCAACAGCTTACTTGACCTTTAGCAAAGCAATAAGTGGCCAGTCCTTTTAATCTGAGAAGACTTTGTTTAGGATCGTAATGTAGGCTAGGTTATGGAGTTTTTGAAACAACAAGACATATAGGCCCAAATTCGATGTTGTTTTCAGTAGGGTTTAGATCCATGCCATCCTTGACTATTTTCTCAGTAGGGTTAGCATCCTTCTTAGCTTTGGCAGCGTGTCCAGCTCATTTAGATTACGCAATCTGTTTTCAATCAGAGGGGATTTTAATAGGGTTGTAATGTAGGCCATGGTTTTGGAGTTCTGCAAGAAAGGGTAAAGGCTCGAACCTATTATTTCTACTAGTTTCTTTGTAACCTAGGATCACTTTTAAATTCCCTTCCTCTCAGGGTGAAAATGACTCTTTTCTTTCACCCTTTCTATATGCTTTTTGAGATAAACATGACTTTCTTTTCTTCTTATTATGGCACAGAACTTCTTTAGGCCTTCCCTTAGATTTTTTTTCCTTTCTTTTTTTTTTTTTGGCCTCTTGCCCCTTGGCAATTCTTTTCCTTCACTTTGTCCTTTCTTTTCTTTTATGAAACAAATAATTCTTTGACCTTTTCCTTGGCGGTTCTATCTGCCTAATGTGGGCGGTGATCCCTAGGTTGGGGTTTTCTCAGAAAAAGGATAGACAGCTCAACAGGTTTGGCAAGGGGTTGCTTTTAACTGTATGGGACATGAAATGAGGGCCTCGTTTAACTTTGAATTAGATTGCTTGATCTATAAAGCTTTCGATACTATCCTAGCATGAAAGAGGTGGATAACATTCCTAGAGTTCTCAACTATTGTTTGCCCCAGTGTGGGGAGGACAGTTGGGGATCAGGGTTGGTAAAGAAAATTTTCGCTTTCCGCAAGGTACTAGAGGTTAAGCAAAGGGAATATAAGCACATTTGTTTATTTATTTAGTTATTTATTCTTTTATTTATATGTGGGGAAGTGAAAGATGGCTCCTCTTCATTTTGATAGACTGACCACACATCGCTTAGCTTCAGTGTCTTGTAAGTGTTGCCTTTGGGTAGTATCCTCACTCATCCTTATCCTCTCTCTCTCTGTGGAAAGTTGATCATTTGGCTAGTGGTTAACTCATGCTATCATCCCTTCAAGTCGGATCATTCCATAAGATAAACTGTGCCCCTTGCGTAGAAAGTAGTTACCATTCACAAGAGACATATATGATAGCAGCAATGAAATAAAAGACTAACATTTAACTACTATTTAGCATAGAGTTTCTAAGCAAAAATGGAATACAAACATCAATTTAGAAATAGAAAGTAAAAGGGATAGACAAAAAATGGGTGAGAACACCCCTCTCTTGTACGCTTTTGAAGGGACTCCTTTTTTAGTAAGGTCTGGGACAACTCCCACATTTTCGATGCTCCATTCCTGACCCGGATCCTCGGCCAAGGCGAGACAGGCAAAGGACTCTCCTAGAGCTCCAAAGATGTTGATGCTGCTGGCGTGGTTGTCAGCCTCCTTCTTGCTCTTTGTAGTGGGTTCTTCTGTAAACAGGGTGACTAGTTCACCGCCTTCCAACTCGAACGGCTCCATCTGCTCTCTTGACTCCTCTGGCTCCCAGCCCATGTCTTCATAGTTGTGCTCAGTTGTGGGCCAAGGGTTTTTCAATAAGTGACTTTCAGCCGCTGTACACTTCGAGTGTAGAAACTCAGCACCCCATCCATCAACAGCCATGTTCTTAGCAATCTCATCTTCCGGGAACATTGGCTCCTCAATGGACCAATCAGAAGCATCTGGTACCTCATCAAGGTTGTAGAGATAAATCGGGCACAATGGGAAATCCTCCTCCCAGTCATCTTCTTCATTGGCCTCCCAATCGTCCTCATAACCTTCAACTCTGAGCTCGTTGAACTCTCCCTTGCCTTTCATCTCTACTAGTATCATGTTAATGGTGTGATCCGGCAGAGGGTTAGTGGTCACATTAGGAGTAGGAGCAGGTTTTACCGGCTACAGATCAATGGTCTTATTGTCGATCAAGTATTGGATTTTGTGCTTGAGAGCAAAGCAGCTTTCGGTGTCGTGCCCCTGGCCACTCGAATGGTATTCACATGTAACAGCGGCATTAAAGGTCGGGGGCAGAGGGCTTGGCAACAGGCGAGCAAATACGGGCTTCAAGATGTTGTTCTTCAAAAGGTTGTGGTAAGCCTCGGTTTGGGTGCAGGCTAAGGCGTCGAAGGTACAGATGCGTCGAGCAGGTCTATTAAAGTTGGGTCGTGCCCTAGCGGGACCATAGTTAAGGGTTGGAACAGGCATGGTCAAGGTGGGTAAGGGCGGGACTGGGGGTGATTGTAGTGGTGGACGGTATTGGGGTGGTTGGCCAGGTAGAATGGCGGACACTTCACTTTCCTTCTTGATCGTTCCCTTTGTAGTAGCCACTATCTTGGCTATGTTAGTGGTGCTTTCTTCAGTCTTGGCGTAAGGTCTATAATCCTTCCTGTCTTGAGGCCATTTTCTATCATCTCCCCTTACATGATGAGCTCGGAGAAACTTTTTCCCACACTTGTGCAGAGCTTCTCGTAGTATATACCTTGAAAAGTATATACGAACAGTTGTACATACTCCTTCTCTTTCAGCGGGGGATTAACTTGTGCAGCAACCTCCCTCCATCTTAGGGCATATCCTTTAAAGCTTTCCTTTTCACCCTTGTTCATCGTCATCAAGGACCATCGATCAGAAGTGAGGTTGATGTTATGACAGTATTGGGCTTTGAACGCATTGACCAGCTCAATCCAGGTTGTGATATTCCTTAAGTTCAGATGAGCAAACCATTGTAGAGCAAACCCCGTGAGACTGTGTTGGAATAGCTGCATAAGGAGTTTCGGATCGTTGCCATGATCACTTAGGGCTCCAACATAGAGACGAAGATGAGCAACGGGGTTATCGGTGTCGTCGTACTTCTAGAAGTAGTACATTTTGAACCTAGCAGGTCTCGGGTCGTCAGGGAAGAAACAAAGCTCATCGTAGGAAGTGAACCCGTAAACGTCGTGGCCGTGAAGACTTAGCAGCGAACCCTCTAACCCTTGGATTTTTAGACTGAGAGGCTCTAGGGGGACCTTCTTTGCAGCAGGTGAAAGTAATATGGTCTCCTCTTCTTTAGTGTGGGCCCCTTTAGCCTCTTCCTTATTCCTCCTGGCATTGTCAGACTAAAGCACAATCCTTGGATTAGAGGGTTCAGGGTCCTTGGATGAAGTCATAGATGATGACAGAACTGCAGCAGCATCTTTCATAGCCATAGTTTGAATGAGCTTGAGCATCTCATCCATCTTGGACCTCATTTTGTTAACTTCTTCCCGCGAGACTTGAGAGGATTCTTCAGGGTTAGCAGCCATCAGTGATGCTTTTTGCCGGGTGATAATGGGATCCCTAGGTTGATGTTGCCCCTTCTTGGGAGCAATGTTGACTCAGTGCAAAGTGACCTTTGTAAATAAAAAAGAAAAGACAACAAGACAAGAACACAAGGTATAAGTCAGTTTCTAGTTTTTAGAGAGCTTTATGCAATGCATGTCCTAGGGTGCCCCTCTTTTAGGAGGGAAGCTAAGCATGATGTATTGGCTCACTTTTGGAGATAGGGTGTTTGCCCCTGTATACAGATACCTTACTGTTGAGTGGGAACCCTCAGCTATGCATACATTCATTCCCACAAAAGTAAAGAAGTACATTGGATTTTGGGTTTAAGATACAAAGGAATTAAAATACATTTTAATAGGGGGAAGGAGGAACATTTTCCTTTGGACTTCCGCCTATCTAGTTTTACCACGGAAAAACCTAAACTACTCTTGAGTCTTCGGATTCGCCTTGTTAAATTTGATATTGATGAGATCGCTGTGAGACCTTGTTGATCGATTGCCCCTTGTCTTCTTGGAAACCCTATCTCCGTGAGTATAGAGGGATTGGGGCCCCTCTTATGGAATGGATTGGTATGCATGCCATGAGTCCTTAGGGTTACGTGGGAACCCTTAGGGTTTGGGTAGGTTTAATGCAAGGGAGAGTGACCTTGGTGTCATTCTCAATGGGTTGATCATATGCATGAGAATGCAATGTCTTGAGTTACTTGGAACTCTTATCTTAACATAGGATATCGAATGCATGAACATAGATATGCAAAGAGTATAATGAGAGAAAATGCAAGAGCAAGGTAAACGTGTATGCAAGAGCAATTAAACAGGCATTATAACGGTATGAATACAATCATTATAACAACAAGAATAAGCAGGTATAAATGAAAGTAAGAGCGGTCACCCTTTCCTCCATGGTTTTGAAAAGCAGTGCTTATGTCTTAAATCCGCAGAGATTCGGCTATGCACAGTGTCTATAAGAGTATGAGGTTGAGGATTAACTAATGCGTTCTAAAAAGGCTCAGTCCCCGGATCTTCAAAACTAGGCCCACTCCCCGAGGTGGTGCCATGATCGGTTGGTGATCCGAGTGGGGGAACCATCAAGAGGCCGTAGGCGAAGAAACTGACACAGCATCTTGCCCACAACCAATATACCGTTCCCCCTTTCTAACTAGAAAGAACATATCAGGGTAATAATGCAAGTATGCAGAATGCAGGTGCACATGCAATGTGTGTGTGATTTTTGAAAACGGAGGAAAGTGCCCAACAACTCCCATTCATCTTGTTCATCACATCTATGCATAGCAGTTAATAAAACTTAAGCAAAAAGGGCACCTACAAAACAGAAGATGCAAGATTTAGTATGTGGATGACAAACATAATACAAGATAATATGAACAAATGCATGTTTTTTTAAAATAACTTTGAAAATTTGATTTTGAAAATTTAAAGTGAATAGGATTGAACAAGTTAATTGAAGACTTTACATGGGTAAAGGGTGAAAAGACATGACTATGGCCTAACCCTCTAAGTGTCCCCAGCGGAGTCACCAGCTGTCGCGCCCAGATTTTTCGCACTCGAGGAATACTCACATAAGCGGAAAAAATGTTGTACTCTCCCGTTAGAACTCACCCTCCTAGAAGAATGAGTGCGACTAGCTTTGAATTGAAAATAGATTTGAATAAAGGGCTTTCAGAAAACATTTGGAGTCACCACCTAACTAGATTAAGGTGAGTTAGGTCACCTAAAAACTAAGAATAATCTGAAAACTACACTTAGGGTTTTTGGAAAAGGTTTTGAAAATGTCACCTCAAGAGAGGGTTTTTAAGAAAAACATGTTGTTTGGCAACCTTTGAAAAATATTTAGCCCTTTTTTGAAAATAACTCCATTTTTGGTCTTTCGAAATCAGTGATCCTAGGTTCAGAGGTTGGTTACGTGTAGGGAAGACGTACTAAACTATCATCCTACCTCGCCCTTGCAGTACCTACATGTCAATCTACCCTAGATTCACCTATGAGAGTCTTTAACTAACCAATGACCAATCCTATCCACTTTGAAAAAGAATTTTTAAAAAGAAATTTAACATGATGCATGATATGCAAGTGCAAGAAAAGAGAGTTGAAAAATAGATTTGGAAAGAAATTGATTTGATTTTAGAAGAGAGATTTGAAAGGATAGATTTAAAATTGGAAAGTTTTAAAAATTGAAAATTGAGATTTGAAAATAGATTTGTGGAAATAGAAACTAGAAAAATGTGGAATTGGAGATTTGAAGAAAATTGTAGAATTTAAAATTTGAAGATTGTGGAAATAGAAGTTTGAAAAATGTTGTGACCGCACCCATGAGGGTTGCCTACGTATCCTTTTGGAGGAATCAAGACAGTCATAGTTCGGACAAGAGTCCAATAGAAAATAGAAGATATGATTGGAAGAAAGAGATTGAATTGGAAATTGGATTGGAAGATTGAGAGATTGAACTTTAATTGGAAGATTTGAAAAGATTTGATTTTGGAAAACTTGGTTTTAGAAAACCTAGACTTAAGAACTTAGAAAAGAAATATTGGACTTGACTTGGAAAGATAGACCTTGGAAGAAAGCTTTGAACTTGTTTTGGAAGGATTGAGGTTTAGGAAAGCTAGACTTAGGAAAGGTGAGACTTAGGAAAGACTTAAGATTTAGAAAAATTTGACTCGAATGTTGGACTTGGCAGATTAGGAAAGATTGGATTTTGGAAGGATTCGAATTAGAAAATGTTCGATTTAGGAAAGTTTCGAAATAGGAAAGTGTCATTTTTGGAAAGTTTCATTTTAGGAAAGTGTCATTTTAGGAAAGTGTCATTTTAGGAAAGTTTTTCGGAATAGGAAAGTTTTCGGATGAGGAATGTTTCAACTTAAGAAAGATTTCAATTTAAGAAAGATGTCAATTTAGGAAAATTTTAACTTAGGAAAGTTTTAGGTTTAGGAAAGTTTTAACTTAGGAAAGTTATGAATTAGGAAGGTTTCGAAGTTGGAAAGCTTTGAATTTGGAAATATTTTGAATTAGGAAAAGTTTAGTTTAAGAAATGTTTAGAATTTGGAAAGTTTCAACTTAAGAAAGTTTTGAATTTGGAATATTTTGAAATATGAAAGTTTTGAAAGTAAGAAAGTTTTAGATTTGGAAAGCTTTGAAGTTTAGGAAAGTTTAGAATTTTAGAAAGATTTGGGTTTAGAAAGTTTTAACCTAAGAAAGCTTTGAATTTGGAAGTTTAAGATTTAGAAAGTTTTAGAGTCTTAGAAGATCTTGAGATTAGGAAAGGTTTGAGTTTAGGAAAGATTTGAAAACTTGGATTTGGAAAGTTAAGATTTAAAAAAGGGTAGAATTAGGAAAGATGTGGAAGTTGAGTTTTAAAATTTAGGAAAGATTTTTATGTTCAAGATTTAGAAACTTAAGATTTAGGAAAGTAGAAGATTAGGAAGGAGTATAATTAGGAAAGATTTAGACTAGGAAGGGTTAAGATTCCTATTTCCTAAAACAAGTGATTGGATTTTGTTTCTAAAAAAAAAAAAAAAATGTTTGATTTTGTTTCCAAAAACGGAAGATTGGATCTAGTTTCTTAAACGGGAAGATTGGATTTGGTTTTCTCAAGGGAAGATTTGATTTGGCAAAGATTTGGAAAGGGAAGTTTTAGAAACCCTAGATTTGGAAATGGAAAGTTTTGACGTAGAAAATAGGTTTTGAAAATTGTATAGTTTTGATGTAGAAAACAAGAGGTTTTGGAAGCCTAGGTTTTAAGGCAAGTTTGAGAACCACATTTTTTGAAAGAAAATTAGGGTTTCCTAATTGTGGGTTCTACAGCTTGACTTGGGCACCAAGAAAAGGAATTTTTGAAAAGTGAGTTTTAGGGAGGAAGATTTTTAGAAGGAGATCTAGAGAAACAGTTTTTAGAAAATTGTGTTTTGAAAATAATTTTAGGAAGGAAGTTTTTGGAAAGTAAAACTTTGAGAGAGTTTTGGAAACAAGATTTTGGAAGGAGATTGTTAGAAAGAGTTTTTAGGAAAGAGATTTAAGGAGTGTTTTCTAAGAAGGAAACCTAAGGAGTGTTTTTAGGAAATGAATTTTAAGGAGAGTGTTTTGGGAAAGAGTTTTAAAAAAAGAGTTTTGAAAAATAGATTGTTGGAGGAAGTTTTTAGAAAACAATTTTGGAAAGAAGAGTTTTTAGAAAGCATGTTGAAAAAGAGGGTTTTAGAAAGAGAGACTTTTCAAAAGAGAGTTTTTTGGAAAGTATAAAAACGTCTCACTTTCCTGAAGCGATTCTAACCATAAGAAGGTTAGAACCACTTTAAGAAATTGGTTTTGAAAACAACAAGGAGTTGAAAATATGGACCATGTTGGTCACTTTAAATGTAACACTTTCCTAAAGCAACCCTAGCCATGGAAATGCTAGAATCACCATATGATTGTGATTTTGAAAACAAGTCTTGAAAAGGAAAATTTTGATAGAATTTTGAAAACAAGTTTGAAAATGATTATGAAAATGACTTTTGGAAGAATGCAAGAATCATGATATGCACAATGCAAATTTGGGGTAGTGAACATACAAGGTTAATGTTTCACCACATAATCAAGGTGGCCGAATCCACGTGGTCTCTGGTTAGACTAAAAGAAAGCCCCCGACACGATGACCCTCCAATAACCTAATCCTACATATGGGCCGGGAATCTCTTTGTTTCAGGCATGCAAAGAAAGGGGGGAAGAAGATAGGGGATAAAAATAGAGAAAACCCAACTGGGTTAGGAGAGAAAAGAAAGGGGAGGTAGTGTAGAAACTTAAAGAGAAAACCTACCTTGTCTTGTTTATTTCACTTTGCTTTGTGCGCCTTGCTTTCTTGCTTTTTCTTTGGTCTTCGTTTTAGTCTTCAAGAGCTTTTCCTTGGTCGTCGAGTGCTTCGAGTTGCAGCAATCCAAATCTTCAATGGAGGGTTGGGGGCTAGTGTATAAGTGTATAGGGGTGTGTATGAGTGTATAGGAGGCTAGGGTTTGGTGTATGGTGGCTAGGGGTTTGAAAACCTAGAGAAGCCAGGGTTTAGGGAGGCTACGAGCTCTGTATATCGAAAATTAGGATTTTTATACTGAGTTTGTAGACCTCTTTCATGCTGGAAGATGCTCTGTATTTATAAAGATGGGATAGACCTGGCGCCTGTTGCAGTAGCGCTAGGCCAAAATTCCTCTTGGCGCCACTTGGAGTGGCGCCAGGCTAATTCTTAGCTTGGCACCATTGCTAGTGGCGCCAGCCAATTAGGAAAGTGTTAAGGTCGGAAAGCAACGTATCTTTGGAAGTGTAACGACCCAGATTTTTCCAGACCGTTAAAAAGATAAAAATAACTAACTAAAATAACTCCAAGGTAAAACAACTTCAATTGCCACATCTCGTCACTAATATTATAGTTTTCAAATAGTCTCTAAGAATTTGACTACAAAAGATAGACAACTTCAGCAATACAATGGCTTCCGAAAATTAATAATAGTTGACTCAATCCGCAACTCTAATAAGATAAGCTCTTAAATCTTGCTCTTTCCTTGCTCTGCCTTAACCTAAAAAATAAAATTTAACCAGGAAGTACACAATACGACAGGAGTACAAGTGCTCAATTTAGGACAGTAAAAATGGAGTTCGACAGTCAATCACATCAGTTCAAAAGGGAATCAAATGATCGGACTAACAAGATATTAATCAATCGGGACATAATATGTATGACAATTATTCCAATAATTCAATCATTAATCCAAGGTTCCATCACAGCCCAATACCCGGCCTTTCTCAATATCATGCCAAACGCCACCCGTGCCACGATATTATAACCAATTCCAATAACCAGTATCCCATGGATCAATATCCCATGATTAATACCCCGTAGGGTCATCATTCCATAACCATTTCTAATAACGGCCAGCGGGTGCATTTGAATGAGTGTTGATTAGTTCCATAGCACATCAGCCATAATAAAATTCAACGGTTCCACAATAGCATTATCAAGGAGTTCAACAACGAACACAATATACAAAGATAGGTTGGAATATACTTAATAAAGCCAAACATCGTATAACGATCACAATCAGGGAGTTCAACAACAAACACAATACAAACATTCCAAAAGTAGCATCATCAAGGAGTTCAACAACGATCACAATACACAAGGGTATGTCAGAACACGCTTAATAGAGTCAAAAGTCATATAATCGATGAATTTAACAAGCATTTCAAAAGTAGCATCATCAAGGAGTTCAACAATGTACATAATACACAAGGATATGTCGGAACACCCTTAATAGAGTCAAAAATCATATAACGATGGAATTTACCAACATAAATATGCAAGAGGAATACAATTCAAGAAACAATAGGAATCTACTTTTGCAAAGAGATTTGAAGAGGAGCATATTGTATACAACCAGTTACCTCAATCGCATTCCACTTATCTCGCAAAGATCACCACACAACCCGAAACATCTCTGTGAAGTTAATATAAAGAACCATTCTTAGCTTGATACATAGCCACGTTTAGAAATAATGAAAATGCCTTCAACAAGTGCTCATGAGGTTGGACACATAGACCTCAAAATAACTCTCTTCCAACTTGAATAGGTTCTAGGCTTATGCCAAAATTCACCAAGTCGGCTAAGCTGCCGAATCTGACACAGGTTTACTAAAAGGGGCATAACTGATTATTCTCTTGCCAACCGAGTCCCAAACTTATGGAAATGCCAATAGACATCCCACCACACCAAAATTCACATTTAAAGGACCAGCCTAGGTATTTATTTCGCATTTTAGAAAACAAAACAGTGCTGCCAAAAGGAAGATCCTGCAGCAGATGGTCCGAATTTCATAGGTTCTAAACATAGGAAGATGATACTCAATCGATCTGAATTTTGGTACAAAGTCTCATCCTTACATCTAGTAAATACAGTAAAATTTTCATGATCTTTAGAAGACTCTAACTTGGTCGAAACTGTTGTCAAAGGGAGGGGTCTCAGGACAGAGTTTCAGAATTCTGCAGTGGCAACATAAATTTGAAAAATTACCATAATTCGGATATTAAACATTCTTGGCTGAAACTAAAGCCCATATTTCACTAAGATCTCAAAGTTCAAGTATCCCAAAATTCATCTCTGAATAAAATTTTTAAATATGCCAAACAGCCTTCGAAAAATGGCTCATTCTACAGATTTTTGCAACAAAAACTCTTCCAACTTTGGACAGAGTTTCCTCTATCAATTTTTAACCAAACTAAGCGAACTTTGAGCCTAAAATGAATGGTTTTTCGTGTTCTATTCAGCCATTGTCTTAGATGCACGATTAGAGACATTTAAGCTCTAAAAAAATTGTTTTGAAAGTGACTGCCCTGACTGGTTTGCACCAGTCCGAACCGAAAACTAACTTCTCATTTTCTCGGCCAAAGTTCTAGGAAGTTCTTCTTGTTCCAGCAGTATTTTTAGATATGAAACATACTATAAATCAGGAGGGAAAAGGCCATACCTTAAGTTTCTTGGATTAGGACAAGGCTCGGGTTTCTCTCTTACCCGAGAGTCTACTTCCTTCTCCCGAGCTCTCCCTCTTCCAAACTGCTCTTGTTCCCTTTCTCTTTCCTTTCTCAATTTCTTGCTCTTTCTCTCTACAACAGCTGGTACATGATTTGCATGGGAGCCCATGCCTAGCGTGCCCATGTCCAAGAACTTGGACCATGGGTGAATTCTCTCCCCTCTCTCTCCATCTCTCTCGGTTCACCCCTCTCTCTCTCCGTATCTCTCTTTCTATCTCCCCTTTCTATAATTATCTCCAAGTCTTATGGTCAAACTTGGGAAAAATGGCAGCCATACATATTGAAGGGGCATGGGGCATTTTGGGTCCAAGTGTGCCTTGTGTTCAACACAAGGGATACAAATGTATTGGTTTAAGATCTTGCACATGCACACTCCTTTGCCACCTCTCTCTCTCTCTCTCTCTCTCTCTCTCTCTCTCTCTCTCTCTCTCTCTCTCTCTCTCTCTCTCTCTCTTTCGGTCTCCCCCTCCTCTCTCATTCCATACATAACATATATAACTCATCAAAAGCCTTCATTGGCTAAGCATGGTACATGCTTGCCGGCAACACAAGGGGCAAAAGTGTAGGAATTATATTCTAGTGTATTGTGTTGCAACATGTGCTAGATTAAACCTATGTATTATACTATGATTTGTGTGTGCTAATATCATACTAAAGCACTTAACCTTATTATATATAAATTTGACCAAGAATGGTCCATGCTTGGCCGGCAAGGAGGGGAAGAAGGGGGGACAAGATGCTAGGTTTATATAATTTAGTGAGTTGAGCATGTGGTAGTCATATTGATGTGCATGTGTATGTATGGCTTACTCTTGCACTAGCAATAAAATAAGGTCTTAGCATGTGTTATAGATACATTCATTAGTGCATTTCATGCACTACAAGTATAGGTGGCAGCTGGCCATGCAAAAGTGGTAAGGTGCAATAATTTGATGTAAAAGAAAGTGGGCATTGGCCCGAAATGGCTGAGTTCGGGATTGCAAACCTTATCAAACTTTTATTTTGAGGCCATGATTAGAAAGTTCTCAAAAAATTGATCGAATTAGACTCAAATTTCATACGATTCCGATGAGAAACGAGAAAGAAAACTTTATCCGAATTTTCGGTAAAATCGCATACGAATTTACCAGGTGCAACGGCTTTCGTGTGCTTTTCGGGAGACCAAAACTCTATGAAATTGAGTTCCGAGAACTCGAGAGGATCGGGCTCAAAGAGTAGATAATTTTAGAGACTTGATTTGTCAAAATCCATTGAGAAACGAGAAAGAAAACCTAGTTTAAAGTTAGAACGAAAATCAGTGCGAATTTGTTAAGTATAACGTGTTTTGAAGGAACCGACTTTTCAAGAAGTCGAGTTCTAAACCGTTAACTAGATCGAGCCTGAAAAGGAGCTTCATTTAGACATATAATTCCTATGATTCGGTCCCTCCAGTCCAACTAGAGATGTAGTGTAGCCAAAGGAAGTTGCGAGTGTTACAGCCTTCCCGTCTTACAAGAATTTCTCCCTCGAAATTCCACTTCTTTCCCTAGCTTAGTATTAATTTTAAGTTTTGGGACTCTATCGAATAACTAATCCTCTAAATTTTATTTCCTTCAAATTTCAAAAATCCAAAAGTATATTTTAAAATTCGCTGGTTTTACAGGAAGATTTGGGCACCTGTACTAGTGACTACCATGTAATTTTTAGCCTAGTTTCACTAGGAGTGACTTTGGAAAGTCCGGGATTGATTTGAAGAGGCCGGGAATGACACGGAGGGCTAAAAAAGGACAAGAACACTCAGAATAGCGTCCCAAAGGTATTTGACTTGAAAAATGAGGATAGAATGTGTCGGAAGGATTGACCAGGCCGTTAGGGGCAAAACGGTTAATCAAGCCAGAAAGTTGCCAGGACGGATCCAGAATGTCTCGAAAAAAGACTTGAGATTTAAAAACATTATTCAAAATGTTTCCAAAGGCTTGCCAATTTGATAACTAGAGCCGGTGTGGTTGGAAAGGGCGACCGGCCCTCTAGGGGCAAAACGGTCATTTTGTACTGGGTTTGCCGGAATTTACTCGGAATGATCCGGAAAGAAAAAGAAAGGTTGAGAATACTATAGAAAGCATTCTCGGGAGGTTACTGGTTTGATACCCAGGGCCGGTATGGTTCCCGGGGCATTCGAATGCCTAGGGGCAAAATGGTCATCTTGACCGAAAAGTCTCGAAATTGGCCTGAAACTGACTAGAAGACACCTAATCATGTCGGATTGCCTTTAAGAAAATCTTGGAAGGTTGGACTTACCGTTCTGAGGATTCAAATGTGTTCTCGAGAAACGTGCCGAAAAATGGCCCTAGGGGCAGTTTGGTCATTTTTCACCGAAGTGGGCTAGCAGGCCCTGGTGTTGACTTGGGTTTTGAGTGTTTCCGCCACTTTGATGCCAGTCGCGTGATACAGGGTTGGCAATTCCCTATATCGACCTAATTGCGAGTATTTCCGCTACTCTGACGGTTGCGATATTTGAGAGTATTTTCGCTACTCTGATAGTTCGCGGTCATTCCCGAGACTGCCTGAACTTGGGAAGCTGCTAAAGGGACTTAGCGCATGAGAATCAACTTTCTAGAAAGGCATGCCTAAACGGACATTTCTGCATTGGCGGGCTAGCAGGCACCAAAGGTGGACTGTTCTACCATCTAGGGGACTTGGGGTCTCGTCCCGATCAACAGGTTTAAAGAGACTTACCGTTTCAAAGAGATTTTCTTCAAAAAATGTGCCGAACCGTCTCGAGGAATCAACTGTCTCGAGAGAGGGATTGGAATTAGAATTGGACTTGGAAAGGGGACTTACTATCTTCGGAAAGACGTGCCTGATTTAGAATTGGAAATGAGACTTACCGTCTTCGGAAAGACATGCTTGATTTGGAATTGGAAAGGATAGTGCCCCTAAGGGCATTTTTGTCATTGTGCCTCTATTTGGGCCTGGTGGGGCCAGCGAAGCGATGAATTAACGGGATTAGACTTAGAAAGTTGATTTGACTCGAAATATGCCCACATTGACTTGAACACAAGTCTGGACGGACTGATGGCGGCCGAGCAGTAAAAAATGGGGTGCTTACAAAAAAGAAAAATAATGCATCATGGAGGAGAATTGTCGTGCGCACGTCTTCAATCTTTCAATGCCTATAAATAGCCAAATTCAGGAACTCATTGAGGATCCCTTGAATTTATTTGATCTGCCTTTGTGATCAATTTTTAGTTAGTTCAATTAGCAGTTGGTAGTTAGTTTTCTTTACTGTTATTTTGTAATAAACACATTTTATTTATGAAATCATTTTCTTTCAAGTCAAGTCTTTTCATTATCATGACTAGCTAGTGTTATTCTTAGAGCCAATTGTGAAGATCACTCAACGGCATTGGAATGATCAATTAAGATTTGTCTTTTCATTCTAAATTTATTCAAAAACTTATAGTTTTTATACATATTCGGTATATTGCATGCATGGGTACGGGCACATATATTTTATGTACGTAATGGTTACATATATTGTAAGCAAGTTTATAATAGTTTTACTGTAAAAGTAGAGTAAATGCTTGTTTACTATATGCTGACCAGTGGCTTTTATATTTTATGCGGTTTCTCTGTCTGGTATGTTTTTATGCTCAAACCTCTGGTAGGGACCTAAGGCTCTTAATCTTAATCTGGATTGGATTACTTTTATATTCTTGATAATTAAAATCCAGCTTCTTTAAAAAACTTAGACTTTTAATTATGTTTGTAATACCTTCTGCCTTGACAAAGAAGTCAGTATATGCAAATCGATGGTGAAAGTCTTCGATAATAATTGAATAAGTATCTAGTTAGAACCTTTGAAAACATGTGCCTTTAATTATACTTGTTACACTTATACTTTGACAAAGCATGCTAAGTGTTTATGAATTGATGGTGAGAGTTTCATGATTTTAATTGAGTAATACTCTAGCATTTGGTTATCATTGAATATTCTCATCTGTTGGTTTATGAGGCTCAAGGGGGCTTAACGATTGGCAAATGGTAAACTTGTATTGATCAACCCCAATAAAGTCAAGTGATCGGATCAATTGGATCTAAGGCCATTTTTAATCTATTTATTTTGTAGTCTAATTTAACAATCATCAAATATCCTAAAAACAAAATATTTTTCCTTTGGTTACTATTTTCTATAACATTTGTCCAATTCTCATCAACAATAGGTGAAATTCAAACCGGGTTGTTTACGTTCAAACTTAAGCCATTTATGATGCTTTGGTGTCTAGTATGGTTTAGTCAGTATCTAACTCATTACCTAGGGTAAATTTTGGCACCTACCATCTGCAACTATGACATTTCACTTGTTTTACTATATCACTTCCTGTGAATCAACCACAGTCTTATCGGGTTATTATTATCTGCCATTTCATCGCACCTGCACTTGAGTGTTTAGATTATCACATTCTAGGCGTAATCAGCACCTGAGGGTATAGCTAACCCGTAATTGCTTAGGGCCTAATAGCTTGTCCCCTATAGTCCAACAATTCAAAGATCAACTCCACAACCGAGATCCCGCAATTCGTGATTCGCCGACTCGGAGTCAATTCACAATCAATTCACGGTTCAGAATTTTCAAACCATGATATGGAAATAACTGACAGTGTCTGTGGACAATTTGCTCATTTTTCACTGGTTCTATATTAATCTTACTGTAGACATGCTTACGTACAATCCATGCCACCTCATGTATTGCCTTACCAGCTGGAATGCACTTCAAAATTCAGCCTCATTTATTGCCTCGTCAAGACTTATAAGGCTTCTAAATTTCAAACACACAAACAATGATACAAAGAATTGAACATCCACACATCGGAGTTAGATTACACAATTGGGGCTATTGTGCTTGAATTGAACATACACATTTCGGAGTTAGACTACACAATTGGGGCTACTATGCCTACTTCCCCATTCCTACAACTACCTTTATGTGCCATCACAACATAAATGGTCTCCTTTAGGCCTTTGACCAATCTAGAACCACCCTAACCATCTTTCCCTATCGAACCACAAGAAGGATAAGAGCTCACTTCTCTATTATTCCAGAGTAGAACGGCCGGCTGAAAATCCCTATAGCCTCATTCCTCTTGGTTCACATTAACCAATCCAAAGTCAGCCCCAACCCAATTCTTAAGTTGTAGACCAAAGGACTCACCCGCTTTGGGAATAAAAGCAAGCTCCCCACGTCTGGCCTGTGAACCGAAGTCCCCAAACAAACATTGGGCCTTCTAAACCTCCCCAAAAAGATTATCCCCTCGAGTGTACCCCAAACGGGCTCATCATTCAGCCGTTTACTCCTATTGGCCTAATTAACCTTACACAGCCCTAGATACTTTGCTCATTCTAGCGACCTAATCCAAAACCAAAACCAACATCAACACATGGCTCCCTGTTGGCCTTTTCTCGCATCCGGCTAAGTGTATCCCTCAAATTCAAAATTTTCCAATGTCTATTGACAGCTGCAAGTGCTCCCACCAACCAATTAGACTACTCAGACTACATGCCCCACCACTAAGAAGCACAAATAGTCCCCGACATATGTTAGACAGTCGTCCAAACGTGTCTTACTTCTTTAAATTTTTAGGAATTGGACACTCTTTGGACTTTTAGGAGACACATGTCTATTACTGGAATACTCATATCCATAACTTAGACACACATGAAACGAATTGCAAGTTTGAATAAAATAACTTGGGTTCCATTTAAAATAAAAGCAATGTGATTTTTTATTTAATTTGAGGTTTAAGCTATGTAATACATGGTTTTTATTTATTTATTTTAGTTATTGTTATCATGCAATTTTTAATTATCTTTGAGTAAAATATTCCTTTATATGACATATAGAATATGTATTATTGTCGTGTCCTACATTTTTTAGAAAAATGATGCGTCGACATGTCCATGTCATGTCTCAGCTTCTTAGCCCAACCTCATACTAGCCACACGCCACCTCCCTCCTCTTCATCGATGAATCACTCACCCTAACTTTGAAGAAGGTGAATCGAAGGAAGTTCGTAGACAACACTTTTTGCGCCATATTGGAGAACTTAAACATCAACTTTCTCCTTCTAAAGGCTTGTTAAATTCAAGACCAGCAGCAGCTGAATTTTTGTGTGTTATATTGACTTGGATACAAGTATTGGGTATGTGTATGTATCTTAGTATCAAATTTGTCTAATTTTCATGTTCAAGGAAATATGGACACGGAAAAATATTGAAATTTCGTACCATACTTCTTTTACTTTCAAGGATAATATTGTGTTTACAAGGTGCTATAAAGTATTTCATGTATAATATGATAATTTTTATGCATGTTTATATGATAAACTCCAATTACTCAACATTTTTGTAAGATAAATGTCCAATAATATATGTCGGACACATATACATAGCCCGACAAGTAGTCAAGTGTCCAATTCAAGTGTCGAGTATCCAACACAGGCATTTCATACATTTTAGAAGAGACCATGTTAATAGACATTTTTTATTCTTTAATCATTAAATCACACTAGGGATGCACCTAAGTCGTTCCAGTTTGGGTTTATGCCAAACCCAAAATGGAGCAGCCCATGACCAGTCATCTAATTTGAGACCCAAAATCAAATCCGAAGGCCTAAACTGAACTAAACCAAACCAAACTCAAAAATCACGGTTTGGATTACTTATAAATGATGTGTCCAGTAGTTAACAAATTTTATAATACAATGGCCTATTATAGTTCATGGGTTTATTAGGTAAATAGATAACTGTCTGGGCCCATTCGAGGACTAAACTTTTTGGTGTGGCCTGACTTTATAGTAGACAGAAGTGTGAAAGAAATGCTCTTTGGACGTTGTGTTACTAGAGAATGTGTTACAGTGGCTCATTCAATCACTAAACCCTCCATTGACTCAGGGGTAGTTGTATTGTGAAACATGAGGTCATCACTGCAATCACACTTCCAATATATCAAATGCAGCTACTAGGTGTAGGTCAGTAGTAATGGTCTTGCATTCTAAGTTAAGCCTTGTTCATGGAATTTGTTGAGTTGTTTCTAGTTATTTCTGAATCCTACATTTTCATTTATAACCCTTTGACCATTTGCTTCCTCTCTCTATATCTCTCTGGTAACGTTTAGAGCCATTAGAAACACCATTGAGAGGTAGTATTCAAGGGTATGGAACTACAAGAGCAACGACTGCACAACAAGAACCCAGCCAACAAAAGAAACAACTGCACAACAAGAAGCCCAGCCCACAAAGTGAATTTGGGGATCGATTTTGAATAGTTTTTGGGATGGAATTACTCCACCAACAGGTGACAATATGTACTTCCATCCAAACCCGATTTCTGTACATTTTCTAAATTTCATTTGCTTTTGGTCCCAAAGGAAACTTTAATGTAATATTGATAGGGTGCATTGCGAGTTGTAACTGAACTTCCTTCAATCTTCGAAAGAAGAGAGATAGTGGCAGATTTTTTTTTTTTTGGGACTAAATTTCTAAAATAAAATTTCTTTTTACTACATGGCTTTACATTCTTAATCATTTCCAGTGTACTATCGGGTGTGTATTGCATAAAGATAGTCTGTTATCTACAAAACAAAATCCTCCAGCGTAGCAATAAGAATGAACATAAATCTTAAAACAAAACACTATGTATGGATGGTAAAAACTGCCTAAATAAGGATTCTTGAACAACAACCGGTTCAGATATTCACGACCAACAAGTATTGGATTCTCCGAGGGACAACTGTGATACAATACGCATTGTCCGAAGACATGGGTGATGTAAGACAACACTCCAAGTGGGACCTGTGCAGTCTACCTCCAAAAAAAGCTAGGAAAGTTAGCCTCCTCTTCCCCAAAAATCGTCTTCCTATCCCCACCCTCATCTTCCTCTAGATCTGACTTTGGTGGCACAACATCCATGCGTGCTTGCTTTTATTGTTCTTATGGTCATCCCACGTCAGCTATGTAAGTTTAAACTTTCCACAATATAAATAAACATTTCATGGTGTTCGCACAAGCAGATGGTGAAAAATGGGAGTACTAAGAGTGGAACACGTGGTTAATTTTCAAAATTTATATATCCGGTTTGGTTCTCAAATAGGTCCGGTTCAGCAAATGGTCAACATAGAATTGATCAGTTCTTCAAAATTCAAAACCAGCACCGAATCAATGTTCAATAAGAACCGGAACAAACGGAACTGCCAAGGCGAGTTTGATTCGATTCTCGAGTCTGCTGGTTCACCAGTGCACCCCTACATCACACCAGACACCCAATTCTTTGTTTTTAATTTGAGCATCTTCAAGAGAAATATGTGGAGCTATTTGTGGTGTTTTTTTTTTTTTTTTTTTATCAACAATCACAGCCTTTTTACCATTGATAATCAAATTGGTTATCACCTTTCGTTGAGCTGATCAGTTGTGGAAAGCTTTAAGCTGAACATTAAAACTATCAAGCATCCATGATTTTAAAAAAAATCTCATGTTGCTGGCTGTCAGTAAGTAACCCTCTAACAAAAAAATTTCCTGAACGAGTAGACATGTTTCAGAATATACTCTAAACAATGTGACCTTTGTTCTAACACCAAATTGATGTAGGATGAGTGTGTGAAGCACTTTCCACGCACTTTCCTCCTGGTAGTGAGCCCAGAAATAGCATAGTGAAAAGACAAAAAAGAAAAGGTAGGATTTAAAGGTTGATTTTAATTGGGTTTTGGGCTGACACATAAGTAATAAATATAGGTTTTCTTGAGGTTTATACTTGATAACGAAAGGGTATGGTTTAACGAATGAAATGACAAGCTTTCAGGGGAAGTTTTGGGGGATGTTCTGGGCACTCACTACAACAATTCTTAGATTCAGTGGCAAAATTATTAGTGATGAAACAAAATTTGCCACTAAAAGTAACCATTTTGCCATGGAACATACCATTTGTCACTAATTAAAAAAGCAACCACTATTTCTCACAAAATAATGCTTTCTCACTAATTATTTGACACAAAATTCAAGTTTGGAAATTTTTGTATAATTATTTTTTTTTTTGAAAAAAGTATTGTGATGAAATAGATTATGTTGTCCCTAAACAAAAGTAAAAAAATGACAAAATAATAGCTTGTAGCTAATTTTCTGCACATGGTGACAAGGCTTTTCGTCACCACATATATATATATATATATATGATGTGGCATGAAAACAAAAAATAGAAAAATAGAGTTAATTTTTAATTTTTATATTTATATCACACACGCTCTCCACAGGACCCAATCTCTCGTAATTTTTGATCCTCTGCAACCATGATTCCTCTCTTTCTTCTCCATTGCAAAACCTAGCTCATTACCTCCATTGAAGCTTGAACAATCTCCATTGCAATACTAGCTTATTTTCTCCATTGCAGCTTCAAGGGATCTCCAGCAACCTTCGAACTCTAGATCGATGAATTTTCAAATCAAACTCTACAACTATGAGTTTCACAATTCAAATGCAAGACAAATCTGTTGCCTTGTTCAGATCGTCTTTTGCAACCTTCGAACTCTAGATTGATGAATTTTCAAATCAAACTCTACAACTATGATTTTCACAATTCAAATGCAAGACAAATCTGTTGCCTTCTTCAGATCGTCTTTTGTTTTCCTCACTCCATCCAAGCAAAAACTGAAACGGTATGTCACGATGCGAACTTGATTTCTCAATATCGATTACTTCAACTTTGCCTCAATTCCAAGCCCTAGAAACCCTCGAATTCCTCCACCTTCAAAGGCATTCGCTATCTCGAGCCTTCAATGAAGCGTCCACTATGAGGATCTCTCTTGAAATTGAGATGCTTGCGGTTGATAATGCTCTCTCGAAGTTCTTCTCCGATGTTCTTCCTTACTTTGTTGATCTCAAATTTTAATTTTTGAATACTCATCCCTGCTGTGGAGAAGCTCGCAATGACAAGAAGAGGAACTTCAACTCTCAAAGGAAGTGCTGGGGTTCAAGCTCCGGAGGTAAATTGTGATCGACGTGTGTGATTAAATGTAGCTGTATATATTTTATTTTTGATGTTTAAAGAATTTTTCTATTCCTTTTGTTATTTTTAGCGTAAAATTTAGTAATCCTGACATCACGTTTTATATTTTGAAGCTGTGAGATTGATCACTTGCATTTTCTAGTAAAATTTGTTTGCTAAATCAAAGGCCAGAGCTTGTACGTTTTCATCACCATTTGCGTTATATGTTCTGATTTTTTTCCCTTTTCGGTCATCAATGATGGTGTCAGTTCGATTTTCATGAATAAACATGGTATAATTTTTAGTTTGGAAGTAACAAGATTAATTTTTGAGGGGTAAGGTTCATGAGCTTCTAGTCCATAGGGTATGTTTTTGTTTTTATTTTTTTTTATTTTTGAAAGATAATCCTTTTTATTTTGATTGATTCAACTGTGGAGTTTGGCAACTAGTCATACTTTACCAAGTGTTGAGTTTTGGCTTCCAAAGATAAAACATTGAGTTTAATCCCACATGTTAGTAACTTTCCAATGCTTTAGAAATGTTTTTGATGGTTTCTGGAAAGTTGCTTATTTCTGTGATATTACTTCATTTTCATTGGTGTGATTCTGAATACAATGAAATGTAGTATGAATTGGCTCTCTCTGTCTTTCTAATACAGTCAAATGTAGTATGAATTGGCTCTCTCTCTCTCTCTCTCTCTCTCTCTCTCTCATAGTCAAATTGGTGCACTAGGATCACAAGAACAAGGTAACCAACCCTAATCCGTTGATTCACCACGAATACCGGATTAAGAGTCATCCTGCAACCTATTGATTCATCACGAATGCCAGACCTTAGGGCATCAAATGCTCGTTGATTTACGTAGAAAATACCGAACGATTGGAAAAGTGCAAAATCACACACAAATTATATTAATCTTCAAAAGCTGCGGAAAAATGTCTTAACATGAGTATAAATTCGCGGCACGAAATCCTAAGGCCTGGGACAAACCGGGTTAATTAAAAAAGCCCAAAAAAAAAGCCTAAAACACAAAACGGGTCAAAAATCATACTTAAAGGCATTTTTCACGTTTTCCTAGGCCGGAGAATCATTTCATTACTTTTTTCTTTCTCTGGTTCGTCGCTAGCTTTTCGAAAACATATTATAATATGAAAACGGAGTTACGGATCAAAAGTTATGGCCGATTGAAGTTTACCGACCACCGGCCCGCGCATAACGTCGCTTCCGGGTCTCCAAGTAATCTTTTGCTGTGCGATCCACATCACAAATATACTCAACAATTATGGTCGTCCCAAATGAACCAGTAAAATCACCCTCCTCCCTTGTTTTTGAACTTCGAATCCTCTGTTTCCTCCCGTATTTTTTAAAAAACTCTCACTCTTTGCTCTGCAGTTGTCAGAAAACAAGTCATGATCCCCTCTAGAGGTCCATTATGAGCAAGTAGAAGACATGATAGTTGAAACAATTTGAAGAGGAATGAGAAATCTTTATGAGTTTGTTATTATGGAAAGAAGGCCTTTGTGGTTAAGAATATTCAATTAAAAAAATTAGAAAATACTTTGTTGGAAGTCCAAAAATCCTTCCTGTATAATATCTCATTTACCTGGTCTTTCCAATAGTATTTGGAATGTTATTGGGCAAGTTAAAGCAGAGTTTTCCACATATTTTTGGGAAGATTCTAGTTAGTTTTGGAAACAAAATTACTAAAACTGGGTTCTCAAGAGTTTCTCTCAACATCATTACCATGCTTAAGTTATGGTTTAATTGCATCACCATTTTGCTCCAGCTTTTGTGTGAACAAAGACCAACTATGATTCTAACACGACACTTAACAGTGAGGATCAAGTGAACTTAGGCCTTTTTTTGGTAGGGAGGCTAGCTTAGTTTCTCTGCAGAAAGAGTTCGACTCTCTCATTCTATCTACCTCATAGTCACTCCATCTCTTACCCTTTTGAAGTCTAGGTGAGGATATGCAGTCCAAGGTTGGTGCTCTAAGATGTACAGGTACATTCTGTTTGAAGATTATAATTCTGGAGTGCCTGATTCTTTTGACTTAACCAACTACCAAGGTTTTGTCCAAGCTGCTTTGCTTCTTGGTGGAATTGATGTCACGGGACCACATCCGCAAACTGTAAGTGAAAATGGAGCAGTCTGCCAAACATTACACCTGTACATTCTTTTACGAACTATGTTTTTAATGCACCATTTTATCCTACTCCATAGCTAGACAAGTAATTACATGCAGCCAATTTTTTGATAATACAACTGAATCTATCTCAGAGTTTACGGAGGGAATGAGAATTGTTGGAAACTATGATCTCTTGATAGCTTTGTCAGTGTACGTGACAGTTAAAAATTGATTCCTTTAATTGTAACAAGGTTGGTTTTCTTTACCTTCTTACCTAATCAATGCAATTTCCAGAGAAACAACAAAAATTCTTAGAAAGTCAATGTGACATCCAGAGAAACAATGGAAATTCCTTTTGAGACAATGGGTGCCCAGTACATTACAAAAGTAGCCTCCAAAAGCTCACCCAAGAATATCATACAGTTCTCCCTTTCCAATTTTTTTTTTTTTTTTCAGGTTGGATGAGTTCGGCAGGATTGATGGTTCCAATTTATTTCCAAGACCGCCTAAGAAGAGCTAGAAGGGTATTGTGTTGGCTTTCTTTTCCATGTTATTGCTATTGGTTTTAGACACTCAGTTGTGCTCTTCTTTTTTTCCTTCCTTGTCTCACTTGTATTTGGTTCACGTAATGTGGCAGATATTAACAATGTTTCAATTATGGGATATTATGGAACGGATCACACAAAGGATGCACAATTTTTAATCATCCCATACATTGAATGAAATCTTGGATTAATACCAAAATTTTCATGTTAGTGTTCTCATGTTGTGTTTTCTTCTGTTGTTACAGCCTGCTGCGTTGACTTCTAATGTCCAGGTTCAAATGCACCCTTATAACTTTTTGTTTGTTGCTCACTAACTCAGGACAATGAAACTGTCACTACTAGTAATGGAGGTTTTTGGTTTGTTGTCATAGTTACTATGGGTCTAAAGTCGAATTGAAGCATCTAACTTGACTTAGGCTTGGGCAAAGCCCTTTTCCCCTCTTTCCCTCTCCACTCTCTCTATTTTGAATTTCGAAGTGGAATTTCAGGTTGCAAGTTTGATTCAAGACAAAACATTGATTTGGAATTTGGAAGGTAAAATGAATGATGATGACCCAACCACTTGTTTTATTGTACATTTTGTTTTTAGGTTTTGAAGGTAGATAAGAGCAAGAGAGGGAATCCAAATATGTAACGAGATGAAGCCTGGGTTGAAGAATGAATTTGGGAATGAAGCATCATTTTTTGGTGATAATCAGTCTTTGTATTGCAAGGATGTAATTTCATATTATTTGTTGTATCTTATATTTAAGTTAAGGAATGATGTACACGAAAATTATATAATATTGAAAAAAAATTCTTATTCCATGGATGATTTGTAGTTGTTTCGCAAAAAATTATTTGTTGAGTACTATTGTGGTTAATTTAACTAGTAGATCCTGTCAAGAAAAAATAAAAAGAGTAGGAAAATATTCTTCATTAGAAAAGTTTGTTGATGAAATAGAATCATCACTAAAATTCGTCACAGAAAGCAATTTTGGTAAGAGATTAACAAGAGCATCAGGGCACATTTTTAGTGATCAGAAAATTTTCACTAAAAGCAACTTTTTGTGACAAAAAATCGTGCTTTTTTACTAAGATAGTACATTACTACCTTTTGTGACGAATTTTGGGTTATCAATGACGAAATTGATAGTGGTTGAGTGACGACAATGACTTATAACTAATTCAATATTTTTTTAGGGATGGAATACATTTGTCACTAAAACTGGAGGAAATAGTGACAAAACAGATTTTTGTCACGGTATACTTTTAGCCATGGGTCTATTGTGACGACCTTGTGACAAGCACTGTTGTCACTGAAAACATCTTTAGTGACGAACTTTATATATTAGTGACGTAATATTTTGTCGCTAAAACACCCATTTCTTGTAGTTACTGTAAACAATACCCATGAACATTAACTTAAGCTTGGTTGGTAGGTTGAAGGAATAATGGCATAGGCTCATAAAATTAGGCTTAAAATAGGAAAGCGAAGGCTAGGCAAATCTGGTTAAGTTTTAAAAGGTTTAAAATTGCAAGAGAAGAAGAAGAAGAAGAAACTCTAGGCATCACACCTATCGTTAAGAATGCACCACACAATCCCAAAAGCTCTGAAAATTTTCTAACTCATGCCCTCCCTTGAAATAGAAGAGTTATATTACTTTATATGGATTTTGTAGAACTCTTTCTTAACATGATTTTGACTTCCTATTTGGAAACCAAGACTTTTGACTTCTAAATCTATTGAGAACCAAACAATATCTGTGAGTAAAAACACAATTACATATAATGACACATGGGATATAGGGATTACCCATGTGCAAAATTCTACAAATTACAGTAATACCCATGACTAAAGAAATAGTAGAAATCATATTAAAGAAAAAACCAGATTAATACCACCAAACTTAAATAACTATAAAATAAGACTCCATAAAGACTAGAAAAACTAACTACATATTATTCCAATTTGTCACCAGCAGGTTAGGCTTGAAACCTAGCAATTTCCAAGTTTTGTTGCTTTTTTGATTTTACATTTTCTTGATCTTCTTATGGTTTGCATCACAGCTGCACTAAATTTTAAAATAGAGGTATGACATTATTACAAAGCCTCCATAAACATATGACTAACCAGTGCTTCTTTGAGTCTGGGGGGATAGAAAAGAGCTTGAATGCCTCATTTATTGCTCTTATTCATAAGAAAGGCAGGGCGGAGGAACTTTAGGACTTTAGGGCTATAAGCTTGGTGGACAGTGTATACAAGATTTTAACCAAGGTGTTGTCTGTAATGTTGAAGAAGGTGTTGGAGCTGTGATTTCAGAGTCCCAAAATGTCTTCACAAGAGGCCAGCAGATTCTTGATGCAGTGTTGGTCGCCAATGAATGTGTGGATTCTAGACTAAAAAGCAATGTCGGTGGGCTATTATGTAAGCTTGATGTTCAGCAAGTACACGATCATGTATGTTGGGACTTTCTGTTTTATGTTCTTAAGAGGATGGGATTTGGGGAGAAGTGGAGGCAATGGATCCATTTCTGCATTTCGGTGGTCAAATTTTCTATATTGCTTAATGGTGTGCCCCGAGGCTTCTTTCGAAGTTCTAGAGGATTGAGGCAAGGGGATCCTCTTTCCCCTTTCCTGTTCATTATCGTCATGGAGGAACTGACTCTTATGATTAGTAGGGTTATTTAAGTAGGGCTGGTTCAAGGGTTTCAAGTGGGTAACAGTGTGGGTGAGCCACTAATGGTTTCTCATCTTCTTTTTGTTGATGATACCCTTATCTTTTGTGATAGTTCAGAGGAGGAATTACATTATTTGAGGTGTGTGTTGTTATGTTTTGAAGCAGTTTCAGGATTGCGCATCAATTTAGCCAAGAGTGAGATCATTCCAGGGGGGAGGTGGTAGATGTTCATGGGTCTGCTAGCTTAGGCTGCAAGGTGGGCTCTCTTCCCATTACCTACTTGTGTTCATCATACAAAGCAAAAGTTGTGTGGAATAATGTTCTCAAAAGATACGAAAAGGGGCTAGCTATGTGGAAAAGGCAATATTTATTCAAGGATGATGTTTAACTCTTATTAAAAGTACTCTATCAAGCCTCCCTACTTATGCTATGTCTCTATTCTCTATTTCTAGCTCCATGGCCAAGAGACTAGAAAAGCTTCAAAGAGACTTTTTGTGAGGCTGCATCGGTGAGGAATTAAAGTATCATTTAGTAGGGTGGGATAAGGTGTGCTTGCCAAAGGAGGGAGGAGTTGGAATTTGAAAGCTTGAGATCTGCAATAAGGCGTTATTGGGAAAATGGCTTTGGAAGTTTGGGATGGATAGAGATAGGTTGTGGTGTTTGGTTGTGAGCAAGAAAAATATGGCACTAATTGGGGTGGGTGGTCTTTAGGAGCCATGAGCGAGCCCCATGGGGTGGGAGTTTGGATAGGCATTATGAAGTTTTAGGAGATTTTCGCCAAGTTCATTTCTTATGATATTGGCAATGGGCAGAGAGTGAGGTTTTGGCTGGGCAGAGAGTGAGGTTTTGGCTGGACAGCTGGTGCGGCCACAAGCCTTTAAGGGATGTATTTCCTGATTTATTTGAGCTGGCCAGGGTCAAGGAAGTTTTAGTAAGGAGTTGCATGTCTGGTGCTACAACCGAGATTGTATGGTCTCCATAGTTTAGAAGAAATATTTAGGATTGGGAGGTGGAGCCGATGGAAGCTTTGTTTGGCATGTTGTATGAGTGTAGAATTAGGAGGCAAGGGGAGGATTCATTGATTTGGACAGCATCAGGGAAAGGCCCTTTCACAGTTAGCTCTTTTTACCAAGCTTTGGGTGGTCATAAAGAGAGTTCTTTTCTTTGGAAAGGTATATGGAAGACTATAGCTTCTCCTAAGGTGGCCTTTTTTGTGTGTATGGCTTCTTTGGAGGCTATTCTGACGATTGATAATATGAGGAAGAGAAAGAAAATCATTTTGGACTGGTGTTATATGTGGAAGAATAGTGGTGAAACAGTCAACCATCTCCTCCTTCATTGCCTAGTAGCAAGGGACATCTAGAGTATGGTGTTCTCTTTGTTTATGGTGGTTTGGGTGATGCCTAAATCGGTTGTGGCCTTAATGTCTTGTTGGGGTCACGGATGTCCAAGAAGGAATGATAGAAGGATATGGGATGCCATCTCACATTGCATTATATGGAATATTTGGCGGAAAAGCAATAGCAGAGCTTTTGAAAGAATGGAACATTCGTTTCATAGTGTCAAGGGAATTGTTATTGTTTCCCTACTTTCTGGATGTTTGAGTCTATTCCGTTTTGCTTACCTTCTTTTGTGGACTTATTGGGGAATTTGCATATGCTTGTAGATATATAGGCAATGAGGGTTAAAGGTTTCGAGCTTTTTGTAGATGCTTTTGTTCAAATTACGCCGCCTCTTTGGCGGTCTTTCTTTGTACAATATTTTCTTATAGAAAAAAAGCATATGACTAACTAGTAATTAATTATAATGTGGAAAAGCTGTTACACAAACTTGCCATTGAACGTATTGGAAGCCAAGAATTGAGTATACGTAAAAAAAAGTTTGCTTAAATGTTTATGTTAATAAAATGAGAGAATTGCTCAACCCAATTAGCTGGGACATGGGGCCTTTACCCCACTTGCGCTGACTTATACAATGGCAATGACTACTTTTAAATTGACCTTGGATTAATTCCATTAAAAGTTTGAAGGTACTTTTAACAATACTAAAACATGGGTCCTATGACTCCTATATCACACTCATGTGTCATAGGAAAAGATACATTAACAATTTGAAAAGAGTTATCATAAGATACAAAGAGGCTGAATAAAAGAGGCAGCACAAAGATACTTTGAATAATGGTAACCTACAGTAAATACATCCTTTTGAGAAAGTTTGCCCATTTTGCGTTTTTTTAAATCGTAGTAAAAATGCATATGCGAGTATCTTACTGAAGGAACAGAGCATATAATCAGCAATATAAAGTATAATTTTTTATTGATGCAAGTGCAATTCACTCGAAAATGTAGCACAAGAAAACTGTATCCTTCAAGACCTGAGGGTATATACCGTATAAAAAATGAAGGATGAGACTCAGTCACAACAAGAAGTGAAATGTGTTCATTATGTTCATAATGAACATAATGAACCTTGCAACATTATGTTTTATGAACCTTGCAACATTTTTTGGAAATGTTGCATCCAAACAAAGTGCATATTCATCAGTTAAAACTCCTTCTGAACCCCATCTGCATCAAGTAGCACATGGTATGCATCCCTCTCATTGCCGCTGCTTTGTTTGTTTTGCTCATATAATTCCATGTTGGTCAGAATTTCCCCAATGTATTCCAAGAAGCAGGCATCATCTGTCATTCGAAAGGAATCCATCCAGTGGCTGGGAATGACATTAGGCTTTTGTTTTTGTTTTTGCTTTTTTGTTTTGTTCTTCTTCTTCTTTGATAGTAGGGATGACAATAAGCTTCTATGTGCATGCCTAGTAAAATACAACAATAACAACTAGACGTCCTTCATTTTTAATAACTAGATGTCCTTCATTTTCAATGTTGATCCAACACAACCAAGAAAGAAAATTTTAGTTTCCACCACATCATGGCTCACCTGCAACTTGCAGGCAATGCCTCACTGCACAACTCAGTTTCCACACTTCATGTCACAGCCACATTTCCTCCAGCATTCTTTGATGAACTTTCTAACCATATGGCCCTTGCATGGTTCAGGCCTGTAACCATTCTTAGCCCTCTCGAAAGGGCAATCGTCGCAATAAAAATGATAATGCTTTTGAGGCTCTTGATTCATAGAAATACAAGCTCTGAGAAATTCTTTCTTGAGTAGGCCTTGGCGGGTGTGTAAGAAAACTCTCCCCTAGTATCCTAAGCACATGCACAAGGTACTGACATTGAAAGACAATCACCCAAAAAAACTTGAACAACAATCTTCATCTGCAATCCGAGTCAATGGGAAGTGGATATGTGCATTTTGATAAACCATATACTCAGGTATGTGAACAAAAATTGGTAGCTGCCCCTGGCCAATTTCATCAAGCAATGAAATCTTAACCCTTTCTGTACCTATTGTTATATCAGTTTTATGAAAAGATCTTTTCATATCAGGTGCAATAAAATCTTCACCAAGATAATCTTTATGCCTCTTTTCTCTCTGCATATGGACAAAATCAGGTCCATCCCTTGCTTGATTAGAATAGAAGGCAGATGATGCCCACCGGGAAGATGATTTTATGTCTTTGAGGCCCAAGTCAGAAGAAATGGGGTTCTTCCCTTTGTTAGTTAAAGCTGCCTGAAGGAAATGAGAACTGGATTCAGTTTTCTCATCTTTCAAACATGGCTGAGATGACTCCAACAGTTTTGGGACAATTGAAGTTTGTATTTCACCCTCTTCTGGACCTAACATTCTGCGCTCACCATTCATTGCTGATGAAACCTGATCTTTCTGCCGTTCCAAGTGCAGTTGATCAAGTGTCTGAAGAGAATGAGAGCTGGATTCACTTTTCCTGTCTTCAAAACACGGCTGAGATGACTCCATCACTTTTGGGATAATTGGAGTTTGGGGTATTTCACCCTCTTCTGGACTCATAGTTGATGAAACCTGATCATCCTGCTGTTCCAAGCGCAGTTTTTTAAGTGGAGGTTCTGACCCATCATGCACCATAGCATCTTTTTGCTCATCTTCCCTTAGCTAAAGAAAATGTCAGGGGTTACATTCATTTAGGATATATAAACATTACAAATTAAGATTGTGAAAGTATTTAATAAACACTGCAGCAAGTATAATTAAGAATTATGTAGATCACGGCTAATCAGTACATCCTCCTTGTCTCTTCTGCTGTCTGACAAGCATAACTCTTAAATGAATTGATTAACGAGAATAAACAAACCAAGCTGCCTAAAGTGCATAAACATATAAACAAAGGAAACTATATAAACATGTAAATGATGACAAAATAATGATTAATAAAAGAGTAAACCTTATCATCTGAGCATTCAAATATAGCATCGGCAAGGGTACGATAGTTATCCTCCTCAATGAGTTCCCGATTCTTATCATATAGTTTCAGAAGGTTCTTGAGCACAGGTTTCACAATTTCTGCAGGAATGCCCAAGTCCTTCATTGCACTGAAGGCCTTCAAAACTTTCGGACTCGGTGCCATAAATTATTCAAAAGTTATCGGCAACCTCAATTTGGTAGTAATTCAACAGCTACCTGTTTCCATCTTCTCCATACTCCCACACTTCAAATTGGAACCTGCATTTCATCAGTCTAGTAAGATAGACCACGAAACTTGAAAAAGAGTTCATAAGATGTATCAAAGACAACTTGTCACAATCATCCGGGTTCTTTGAGAAATAAGATACAACATATGCAAATATGAATAGATAAATATACAAACAAATTTATTCTTCACCAAGCAGGAGTATAACTGTGGATAATTTAAATTCCTGAAATCCAAAATCTGACTTATTTATAGACTATTGTACAAAAAATTCCCAACGGTGATAAAAATGTCATGAAGTCATTTGAAAGCGATGCAAAACGTAAAGCTATGATCTTGAACTGGACATCCAAATAAAAATTGAATAAATACACTCTTGACTTAAATAAGTAGACACGCAATAAAAAAGTTGAACAGAATACCTTTTTGAACCTATATGACTACATCGAGTTAGTCATGAAAATTTGGTTTCTTTAGGATCCAATGTAGGAAACAATTCAAACCAGCCTATATTGTTTGCCCCATGACATTAATGCCAATTGTTTGATTTAATTCATTAAAAGAATACAGAAAGAAAAACAAATAAGCAGGAGAACGAAAAAAAGGCTCTCGCTTTTATGCTCAACTGCAGCAAAACTTCAAAGTTCAAACTCACTTCAATATTTGATCAACATGTTTTATTACTAGATTCTGCTCATGCAAACTATATCTTTCAATCTAATATGAGTGTTCCAAGGGTACTAATCCAACAGTTAACAACAATATATGCCTTCTGTTGTATATTTATACTGTTCTTAATTGGACCTGTTGAAGAATAGAACAGTAGCAGCAAAAATGTGCACATGGTTCACTCACGTACAAGCCACAACAATTCAGGATTTAAAATACCTTCTCAAACATGTCTATCCCCCTTTCTTCTACAATACGCAACCACAGGCACATCAGTGTAGCCAACACTGCATAACGACAACCTATAGACAAAAGCATGAAACGGCCAAGAGATTTGATTCCCACCTAAAATACTAGGGAGCATAGATAACATTAGCCAGTAACAACGGAGCAAAGTTGCCTTAAAAAATCTTCCTTCCTAAACTGGATGAAAAATATTGTTCCTATGCATCAGAGGCAATTTAAAAACCTTACTTCTAATCTAATCATTTTCCCAACTATGTAGGCACTGCTACCACCACCGCAAATCACAACGCTTTATCAACGCATAACAAACAAGTAGGTACTGTTATTTATTCATTTGGATATGCCAGGATGTTCCCGAACCACTTCTGAGTCAAGAACAATCTCTTTAGAGTGTGGTTGTTAGTGCACCCATAAACCAGATGCATTGAGTAAGCTCGTGGACAGTCCAACCTAAAATGTTTTGATCCTCAGCTATCATCTCAGCCAACTTAACCACCTTCGCAGTTTACCAGATTAACAACAGAGTTTCACTGAAATGAAGAAAGAATGGCATGTGGCACCCCAAAGACTCCATCTAGTTCCCAGAAAGAGTGAAGGGAAAGTAAAGGAAATATCTAGAAAGAAAACCATTTTTAGGCTTAACCATTTTCTTATCCTTCCCTCATTCTTTTGGAGATCCAAACAAATCTAAAACCTTGATCATATAGTTTCAAGGCTAACAACACTACTAGAAAGAAACAAAATGCATAATGCATGAACAGAGAAGTAGCCCAAATAGCATACAAGCAAGAGTGTGAGAAACTAAGAAGCACGGAAACAGACATGTGTATCAAACACAACACGTGTTGGACACGTTTGATTTGCACAAAATGTAGGATACTACACGACGGGAACATGACAATATATATATATATATATGTATTATACTATACATGTATGTCATCTATAGAAATATTGTACTCAAAGATAATGAAAAAAAAAAAGCAAGGCAACACTAACTAAAATTAAAACCTGTATACTTCATAGTCTAAACGTTAAATTAGGTACAAAATCACATTGTTTCTAAGTTATCTGTCTCAAACACATTACGTTTTTCATATATGTCTCAGTGATGAACATGAGTATCCAAATGCCGAACACGAGTGCCCCCAAGTATCTGAAGAGTAGCTAGTTCTAAAAGAATTAATAAAATAAAATGACACATTTGGAAGAGTGTCCAACACGTATCGATGAGTTCACGATGAGTGTCATATCCAATGAGGTGTCCAGACACAGCACTTTTTTAGAAGTGTCCGTGCTTCTTAGGTGAGAAACAATCGTTCCATGAAAAAGTAATATTTTTCACTTTTCATCATTTCTCTTATGCTTCTAAACTCCATAAATATGTTGGTGTTGAAATCTGTAAAAGAAGAAGATGATGAATAATTGCATCCAAGGCACGATTAGTAGCGCTTTCCTTAAGACGATATTCACCCTCACCAATTCTCAGAATATGGTGTGTATCGGGTTAATGACGAATCGCCTCTAGGATACAATAGAGCCTAAAAAATCTGTAATTCTGATTGCGTATTGCATACACAAAATCAAACCCGAATATCCTCTAATTATCAAGTCTGCCAAGAATCCGAATGTCTGTTTCTACAGAAACAGACTTTAGAGATAAAAAACGATAAAAACTAGAAAGAGTCAAAAACTGTAATGCCTTTTAGTATATAGAGAGGTTACAAAGGAAAAAAATTGTATTTTTGTCTGTGAATCTTTCATGTTTTTTATAGACATTTTGGTGTCTTTTTGGACCAGACATAACTTTTAGAATTCAAATAATAACTGATTTCTAATAGTCACTTGCAATTTTAAATACAGCTGTCAGATCACCCCTTTCTAACCTGACGATGTAGATCGTACATATTTATTATTTGATTAGATCATTTATCACACCTTTATGATCAGGTGCGACTCTCACTATATGATCCTTTTTGCTTATGTATTAACCATTCGATTGTTGATTATTATGATTGACAAAAATCAATGATCTTGATCACACGCCACACACCATACGCCACGCGTGCACGTGCCAAGTGCCCCACTAAAGTGCCATATTATGACACGCAACTCTCACACGAGAAGAGCACGTGGCGCACATGTGGCTTGGCACACATGCTCATACTTGAGTCTTCCACCCAATCATTGCTCTAAAGCAATATATAGAAAGTTGTTGGCATTTATAAATACCTTATAAAACTTATCATTTTTCAATATGGGATTCATTTAATAAGAAATGAAGACTTTCTACAAAACTAGTCAAAACCATTTTAGAAAACCCCAAAACTACTATATATATTATATATTTTGAAAATATTTTCAACAAAATATAAACAAAAAACTATTCAAGTAGCATCCAACATTGGACTAGCAACCCTTCAATGTTCACAGGTAGAACAAGATATAAGCATTACAAATTGGAGTAAACTTAGAGCCAATGATTTTAACTTGAAGCCAAATTGCTTGAGGAAGATCTCTTTCTTTCTCTTTCTCTCACACGAGTAGGTCTATTTCCACACAACAAATGGGACCAACTTGTTTTGATTCTTTTGAATGATAATGTAACAAAATGGGTTATTTAATTTGGTGTGAGAAAAGCAATGGACTGATTTTATTTCTGTGACAAGCCTAAACACACCCTAAATCAAGATTGTCTACTTAAAAGAAAAAAAAAGCCTCAGAAGAATTTAAAACCTTGACAAAAATAAAATAGTTCAATTTTTTTCCATTAGTAAAAGCAACGTAAATGAAACACAGAACCATCGCTAACCACTCAGTAATCGGATCAACATATGCAAAACAACTGGTAATGACGCTTTCCCGTCTAAGTCAGAGCCCATGTGCACCTGGTCGGTCCCCGATTAGATCATCCTACACTGCATCTCCTCGTTGGTCCCCAACCCCCGAAGTACCTCCCCCTTGGGTCCCAAAGGGCCCAAACATTTGGTAACCTTTCACTTTGGTCGGCCTCGCGATCACGCCAATAGGGCCCATGCTTGACACCGGACACCCTGGCGCACACTTGGGGCGTGGGTGTGGCGTGTACAAGCAACAATTGCCCTATCCCTGACACTATTCTAACACACGCCATCATGGAGTGCAGGGAAGACCCTCTCGAGTGCCTGTCACGGTTCTAACCCTCCAATGGGAGGCCGCCATATGGAGAAGCCACCAACTACTCCCATGTAGGCATACAAAGCGAAACAACAGCCAACTTCTCTAGGTACGCACACCAGAAAAACCCTAAGCAAACTAAACACTTTCTAGCAACAATATCATTCTCTTGAATCTAACTTGAACACCGGAGGGCCTTTGGCAAGCACCACACCGGTGTGTTTAGGGCAAAAAACTATGAACCGTTGGGAGAGAGCTCGTCGACAGCCTAGGGGCAAGACACCACGAGATTGTTGCATCATCAGTTGGCGTCATCTGTGGGAAACGACTATTCTTGTGACTTTTCATAGCCTTGACTAGGTTTGGGATTAACACTCTCCCTAAAGGAAACTCGATGGCAAATTCAAGCGCGGAGAAGATGGCCACCCTGAAGAAGACGTTGGTTGACATGATGGCCAGCATGCAACAGTTGGCCTGCCAAAATACAGAGTTGCTCTAGCGAGCTCAGCTCCTTTTGGAGAGACTCCGCTGCCACCCAACCAGCTGGCGGTGGAACGAGAGAAACAGGAGGTTGACAAGGAGCCTTCTATTCTCCCCAGTGGTAACGAAACTGGCAATAGAGGATGAGTTGAGGACCCACTCCTCTACCGTGAGCCCTACGTCGAGGAAGCACAAATCAGCCATGCCATCTCGTCGAGAACAGAGATGGTAGGCGACAAACCGAAATGCTATCACGCTTGGGACAAACAACTAAGGGCCATACAGGCCCATATGGCGGGAGTCATGGCTGCTGTGGAGGCCAAGGCTCCAAACACGATGGACGAGCTCATTGGTAGAACGGCTTCACCGTTCACGCAGAAGGTGATGGACTACCCACTTCCCCCAAAGTTCAAATTGCCGACAGTGGACGCGTCCGATGGCTTCAAGGATCCAGTGGACCACTTGAAACATTCAGGGCACTCATGCATCTGCAGACAATGCCGGACGAGATCATGTGCAGAGCTCTCCCTGTCACATTGAAAGGTTTGGAACCTGGTTCAACAAGATTAAACCAGCAATAGTCTCCATGTTTAAAGAACTTAGCAAGCTATTTGTGAGCCACTACATCGGGGCCTAGAGGCAAAAAAGACCAGTAGCATACATGTCAACCGTGAGACAGAAGAAAGAGGAGACGCTACGGGAGTGCGTGAGGAGGTTCAATCAGAAAATTCTAGAGGTGGACGACATGGACAACAAGGTGGTCGTCACGGCGTTCATAAGCGACATAAGGATGGGGAAGCTCCTCTTCTCCTTGTTGAAGAGGCCACCCCAAGACATGGCCAAGTTGATGCTTCGAGCTCAGAAGCACATAAATGCAAAAGATGCCATAAGCACAAGGTGAGACAATGACGAACAGAACAGCTCGCGCGCAGATAAGAAGAGGTTAGGTGGTACCTCAAACGAGAAAAGGGAGACAAAGGCGAGTAGGACCAGCAACCGAACATGGAACCGAGGAGAAGAAAGACGAGAGCATTATCGCAGGCTGGATCTAACGTTCACCCTACTCACGACGAAGTTGAAGGATGTATTGATGGAAATAAAAGACGACCCGGACCTAAAATGGCTCGAGCATTTGAAGACACCCTCTAGCATGAGGAACAGAAAGAGGTATTGCCAGTTCCATCGCGATCACGGCCATGACACGGAAGATTGTATCAACTTGAAGCAGCAGACGATGTTCTCGCTGACCTTCGGCACCAAAGCCGTCATCCCAGTGGAGATCGACCTTCCCAGCCCGAGGACAGTTCAGTTTGACCTCGTGACCAACAATGAAGCTATGAATGTGGACCTGGATCTGTTGGAAGAAAGGAGGCTATAGGCAACTATGAGGGAGGCGTACTACTAGCAAAAGATGCGCCAATACCACAACTTCAGAGCTCGACCAAAAGATTTCTTAACTGGGGACCTTGTTTTGAAAAGAGTCAACCAGTCTACCAAAGATTCGAGAGAGGGCAAGCTCGAGTCCAATTGGGAAGGACCTTATGAGGTGACCGGCAGTACCAGGAAGGGAGCCTACAGGTTTAAGAATCTAGAAGGCAAGGAACTTCCACACCCGTGGTACGCAAAACATTTGAGGAAGTACTACTTTTGAAAGGCTCCAAATTGTAATTCAATAGACTATCAATCAAAGCGACCATTGAATAATTGTCTACTTGCATGAAATCGATATAGAATATGCTCGATCCATGCGACTGAGCAGAGCCAGACGACCTTTATGGCAATGGCATAGAATCTACTTGGTCCATGCTATCGAGCAAAGCCAGACGACCTTTATAGCAATGGCATAGAATCTGCTCAGTCCATGTGACTGAGCAGAGCCAGATGACCTTTATGGCAATGGCATTGAATCTGTTTAGTCCACGTGACCGAGCAGAACCAGACGGCCAGTATGGCAATAGCATTGAATCTGTTCGGTCCATGTGACCGAGAAGAACCAAATGGCCTTTGCGGCAATGGCGTGTAGAGTCTGTTCATTCCATATGACAAAGACAACAACACTCGACCTTAGCATTCAACCGTGCAAAGACAACAAGAATCCCACAAGCATTCTACAACTCTACAAGAATTCTATAAGTTATCTCGACCAAACATTCTACAAACGCTAAGTATAAGAAGAAGTTTTCATTGATATGGAAAGGAGTACAAAGGAAGAGAAGTGCGACTACAGTTCAGGTCTGGATTGGCCCCCCAGCAGTTTGCCTATCCTTCCCCTCAGAAGCCCTCTGCTGAGCCTCTTCAGCAGAAGGCACCTCCGGGGTGCTCTGCCGAGCTTCCTCTGTGGCTTTCGCAGTAGCCCGACCAGAAGCTTCCTGATCGACTCCTTCAATGATAGGTAGGGCTTCCTCCTGAGTAGGGTCAAGTATAGAAAAGTCTAGCTCAGGATACTTCCGGGAAGCTTGGGCCCTGGCATGGTCGAAGCCCTGGAGAAAAGTGGGCTCCAACAAGACCTAAAAGTCATCCCCATTCTTGAATTCCTCCACCCCTCTGGTTCTTGCCTTCACGAGTTCTTCATCGAAGGTGGCTACTTTCCTCTCCAACTCATACCTCTTGGCCTGCTCGGCCGAGAAGTCCAACAAGAGCTTACTAGCAGTGGCATTCAGCTTTTTTCTATTCCTCCTTTGCTGTCTTAAGGTCCGCTATGGCAGAGTCCCTCTCGGCACAAGCAGTGGCCAGTTCTTCTTTCATGTCACAGGTAGCAGTGATCTCCTCCTTCATGTCATTTAGCTCAGCAACAAGAGAAGCGCAAGTATTCTTCTCTTGATTGAACGCCCTCTCGAGACTGGCCAGACGGTGGCCCAGCTTGATGTTCCTGGCAACGGACTGGCAAAAGCAACATGTCAGAGCATATGGTTAAAAAAAAAAAAGAGGAGAAGAAAACCAAGTCGTAGGCTCGAACCCTAAGGAGATCATGGTTCATATCTTTCACCAGGCAGTTGTTGGTGTGCTTGTCAATCCTTTGCAGGTCGATATTCTTAACGATATCCCCACCCTCGTCCACGCCTTGTCCGTGCTCTAAAAAACGTTCCTGGAGGATGAAGTGGGTTCCGCCCTTGCCTGTTGCTCAACCGGGACGACTGAGCTCCGCCTCAGCTCGGATGTGGTAGGAGGAGGCTGAACGTTCCGAGGTACCTCCCTGGTCTTCGGCTCGGGTGCTTTAATCAGAAGTGGATCCTTCTTGATTGGGTCCGAAAGCTCGAAAGCTCGGTACTGGCCCCATTAAACTTCCTCTTCTTCAAGAAAGCAATATTGAAACTCATCTCTTTAACTACCGGATCAGGAACGGAGGTAACAATCTTGGGGACAGAGGCAGGGGTCGATGTGTCGGCAGGAATCGAACCAGCTGCAAGTAAAAGGAAAGTTAGTCGAATAACGTTTGAAGGCTCTATAAACAACTCAACACTCACTCCTCTCACATTCTGCAGCTAGGGCCTCTCTTGTCAGCTCAGAACCTAGCAAGTAGTTCGACTAGCTCTCGACGGTGACCTAGTCCTTATGACTATGGACGTCATGTTCCTAGACCTTCTTTACAGCCATCCTCAACTCCTTAGATAGTTTAGACTTGGACTGACCTAACACCCAAGGCAAACCTAGGTTAGGACACCGACACTTGCAAACAAAAAGAAATGGAAAAAGAGTTCAGTAAATAGAGAACGTACCATTCTTGCTTGGGTAGCCCCATTGCCTAGGGACTCGAACAAAGAAGTTGGTCTCCCAGGGTTGAAACTCACATCCATCTCCACTGACAAAGAAAAACTAATCCTTCCAGTTCTTGATCGAGGAAGGAAGCTCACTGACCAGGTTGTACTTCTTCGACCTGCCCAAGAAGTACCACTAGCCTCTGCCCCTTTCGGCTGGTTTGTAACAAAACAAGAATTCCTCTGGCGTGATATCCCTCTTGTGAAGGATCTGCTAGAGGACTGCGTAGCCAAGTAGAATTCTCCATCCGTTTGGCTAGATTTTCCCCTGCGAATGGCAAAGCCATCGCAGTATCTTCCTAATGGGCCGAGGAAAAGGCATACAAAGGCCACCGGCCAACGCACCCTCATGCACTATGATCTCGTCCTCCCTGGCCGAGCACACCTAGTCTTTCTTTTTAGGGATCCTGAGTTTCAAACCCCATAGGATCTTATGCATGACCCATAAATATTTAACCCTCTCCTTGGTTAGAATGGAGGGCACCCTAATGGCCTCGTACTCAGGACCCTCCTCTTCCTTCTCATCTGGCTCTCCCAACTCTCCTCCCTCTCTGGCATCAGAGTCTACAGCCCCGGCCCCTCCAGATTCCAAAACCTCTAGAGAGGCCCTAGAGTTACCAACGGAGGCCTCCTCTCTAGCCACACACCTAACTACCCTGAACCCATTAGAGTCCGTTTTTTCATAATCCAAACTTACGTGCTCTGGGTTCCCTATAGTACCCAATCGCTTTTCGTTCTCAATCCTTTGTAATAAGGGTTTGAATAACGAAGCTACTTCTTCAAATATTGACCTAACGAACTCTGGCCTATCAACAAACCCTAGAAGATTGGGGATTTCTACCCTTTTTTTGTAAACCCAGACGCAACGAGTTGCCAACCAATATATACAACTGAAGAGAAAGCCTTACCATAACTGTGAGCCGTAAATCGAACACTTGGAGGATGATCAATAATAATGGTTAGAAACAATCGATCCACCAACTTGTTGATCGTCAAATCGATTCAAGGTTTTTCCTCTCCTTATCTCTCTGTGCTCTTTTTGTGAAAATGCTAACAAAGGAAAGTGAGAAGGCAAGGGCAGAAATCGCCAAACACAACTCTCCCTCCTCTTTGAAACCAACGACCCAAATGCGTTGCTCTGACGAGACATCAACGGCCAAGATTCGACATATCCCATCACTCAACTGCTACCAATCGGCTGTCACCACGTAGCAGTGCTCGAAAAGACGCACCCGCTGGAACCATCATTGCACCGGCCTCGCCATAAATGCGCTATGGGTTTCGCGGGTGGGCTGAGTCTTAGAATTCCCCTAGGCCCGAGCAAGTGGCCTGAGGAATTGGGGGCATTTGGCAATGACGCTTTCCCAACCAGGTCAGAGCCCATGCGCACCTGGTCAGTCCTCAATCAGATCATCCTGCATCGTATCTCCTCATTGGTCCTCGATCCCCGAAGCATCTCCCCCTCGAGTCTCGAAGGGGCCAAATGTTCAGTAACCTCCTACTCTGGTCGGTCTCGCGATCACGTCAATAGGGTCCACGCCTGACACCGAACACCCTTGCGCACATTTGGGGCGTGGACTTGGCGTGTACAAGCAACAATCACACTACCCCTGACACTATTTTGACACGCGCCATCATGGAATGTAGAGAAGACCCTCTCGAATGCCCTATCACGGTTCTGACCCTCCAACGGGAGGGCACGACATGGAGAAGCCACCAACTACTCCCATGCAAGCTAGAGATAGGCTGCATATATACATAACCAAAGATGGGCTGCATATATAGATATATGCTTTATATATATATATATGTATGTATGTATTTACTCTCCAAGATGTGTTTTAAGCGCACCGGTTAACATTTGTATATGGGTTCATTTTTATGAAATCTAGGTAGATATTAACAAGTGCCGAAAAAGAGGATGGTGAGATTAGGTTAATAAGGAATTGTGATGGTTGTGGTTCTGGGGCTTATCAAAGTGTAAGTACTTTGTCGTCAAGTAATGGGTGGGTGCTTTCTCCGGCCAGCATGTTGATGAAGTTGTAATGAAAGGTCCCTTGTACAGTTTTTTTCTTTTTTCTTTTTTTTTTTTTGGTTTTTTTACTTATTAGCAAAAAAAATTAATTTTTTTAATTTTTTGCTTTTATAAAATAAGATAAATAAAAAAGTAAAAACAAAAAAAAAATTAGAAGCAAAAAGGCTAGCCCAAAAAACTTGAAAAATGTTGTACAAAATGGACCCTCAAACTTCATCGGTCATTCCTTTTTTTTTTTTTTGTTGAAAACGAGGTGGCTTGGTTTGAGTTTTAAAAATCAATGAAGTGACAAAGAAACGACCTGGATTAATTGGTTACGTGAGAGAGCATGAATTTCTTTGATTTTCACATTAATAGTTTTTATTTTCGTCTCTAAATAAACAACTAATTACAAGTATTCTATTGCTATTGAGCTCTCCTAGTGCATCATATCATACTAATTCTACCTCTGGTGGGGTCCACCTGGTAAGTAGTGGAAAACTTAACTCATATGAGAGGAGAGTAAAGACACGTGACTCTTCAAAATCATTAAATAATTTTATTTAAAAAAAACACTGTGTCCTCCACATATTTCCTTTCTGAGTAATGTTTTAAAAAAGATTTCAAAATTTTTATATAGAAAAATGTGCTTATTTGTACTTATTTTATTTCAAATCAAAACACCCACTATTTTAATTCATAATTTCTATAGTATTAATATTATTCTCATGAAAGTTTATATATGAAAATTGTGTAATAATAGAATTTATGTTTAAAATTAAATAATTATAAACAACCACATCATTATTAAAAAAAAAATAATGCAAAAAAATTCCATTAATTACTCTTCCAACATTTTTTTTTTTTTTTATAACCGCCTTGACGAACATCTTCTTTTATTAGCAAATAAGCAATCAATCACCTCCAACCCCAAAGAAAATCACATTCTCTCTCTCTCTCTCTCTCTCTCTCTCTCTCTCTCTCTCTCTCGCGTTTTTCCTGTTGATGTTCATGCTAGCCCCTCGAACGTAGTCCTCCCTGCGGGCTGCGAGAGGTGCCCATCACCTCTCCCACCTCCTTCAAGACGGCCACCACCACCACCACGACCACCATAATGTCTCATCCTCACCACCACCCTCTGAAGCTCCTGGAGATCAGCATATTATCTGCCCAAGACCTTGCACCCGTATCCAAACTGTTGCGAACCTATGCTGTTGCATGGGTCCACCCTGACCAGAAACTAACAACCCCGATCGACCACCAGGGCCACACCAACCCCACCTGGAACTACAGATTCGTTTTTCGTGTCGACGACAAGTTCCTCGCCTCGGAAACCTCCGCCATCACCATTGAGATATACAATGTTTCCTTCCTCCGTGACATCCCCATCGGAACTGTCCGCGTTCTCATCAGCTCCATCATCCCTCCGTCCGTCCGGTCCCAGAAGAATCCAACAACCATGCGAGTTGTTTCTATTCAGATTCGTCGTCCATCATCGGGCACTCTTCATGGAATCCTCAACCTGGGCGTTAACCTCTTCGACAGCACCAGGAGAAGCATGCCTCTTGATAGCGAGCTCCTCAGTGCCTCCTCCACCGGCAGCAGCGAAACAGATGATGAGAAAATCAAGAAGTATGGCTCCAAAAGAAATAATGAGAATCGAAAGGATGATGAGGAAGAGGAGAAGCAGCAAAAACATGCAAAGATCATAAAACTATGGCGCTCACAAAGCGAACGCACTGTGTCCGAGCCTCATGTCAACGAGGAATCCCCTTCGAGAGCTGACTCAGAACGGAGTGTCTCCATCTTGGACGTGTTGAAACTCAGGAGGAAACATCCAAAATCTAAGGCCACTACAACAGGATCAATTTCCTCCTACATTCGGCCTTTGCCGTCGGAGGTCGCGGCATCCATGGCGAAGGGGTTATACTGGACGCCAACGTATGAGGTTGGGAGCTCCATATTCGAAAATTGGACCGTCTTAGGTGATAGCGTAGAAGTGACGACGAGACCAAAGGTTGTGAGATGGAAAACTGATGAGTTTGCAACAACAACGACGACGGACCATAATCTGCCGAAGAAGAATTCCAATATTGGAGGAGGATTGCTTTCTTGCTTCGGCAATTTATGTGGGTATGAGTGCAACATCATCTGTGGGGCGCCTAAAAGCAAGAAGAAAAAGAATAAGAAGACGAGGTTTGGTGAGAGCAAGGTCTATGTTAGCCATCCTGCTGACAAGCTACGTCCGATATATCTTTAAATACGTACGTGATGAACAAGATGATGTTGATCAGGCTGGCTGTTGATCAGGCATTGGAGATGGAATACTCCCAAAGATCAAATTAATAACTCATATTCAGTGAGCGCGAGGGTCAGCCATGAATAAATTCACTCTCTATAAGGAACTTAGGTTTTGGGGTTAGATATTCATGGCCAAAGTGTAAGTTTGGGCGTAGGATTCATACCGGATTAATACGTTGTTAAGGCGCTAGGTTTTTGTACAACTCTTTTTTCTTTTTGCCCTTTTCCCTTCTTCTAATGAATGCATTGTTATATATGTTGCAAATCGTGTTGAACGATACCTCTGAAACTGTTTAGAAATCAATTTTCTTTTCTGATTCAATTTGCCGGGTTTTGCTCTCTTTCTTCACCTATTAAAAAATCTCATGCATCGAAACATTTCTTTTCCCTCTCCTGGTTTATCTAATTTGTTCCTATATTTATGACACCCAATTAATATTGTACATTTGGATCTTCTTCTCCCTCTTCTTTTCTTTGTTTCTTTTTTGAGCCAAATATGCTTTTCATCCATGGAAATGATAATGTTAAGAAAAATACTATTCTTCTAGAAAAATTTGTACATAAAGTCCACCAGAATGATATGATAGTGATATTTTTATAAATAAGAGCCGCTATGATAAGTGTTATGCTATTAAATAAATGACTCTCGTTCAACTATATTATTTTAGTAAGTTTTTTGTACAAAATTTTTCTTAAAAAATAGCATTTTTCTAATGTTAAATTATGCTTCTTCTTGTATGTGTACTTTTACACAATCATTTCCTTTATTTTTTATTTTTCATAATAGTTGTACTAGAGACATGGAATCAAATCTCACCTTCATTCGGGTTGGAAAGGGTCATGGCAGGTGGAAGGTTACTCTCACAATGTAGCCTGACCCAAAAAAAAAAAAAACTTGTCCCCGTAAAAAATTGAACACCCTCCAAATGCTATAGATACTCCGCAGCCCTATGAGTCTGTATTTAGGATTTGATAAATTCATGATGCTCGATCGGGTCTCACCTCGGAGTTTTGCCGCCCGCTCCTGATGCTATGCGGCCAATTGGTATTATATATATATATATATATTTTAAAATATAAAATTGTATTTTTTGTTAAGATTATTTAGCTGACGGTTACAAATGATTGTTCCAGAGTGGTGGTTACTTTTGTGAAAGAAATGTTTTATTAGCTGATTTTAAGTGCCATTCGTTTTGTAACGTTGGCTTGGCAACTGCCATCTTTCTCTTTTAATTCTATGAAAAATGCTACTTTTACATAAAATTCATACTCTATCGGGTCTCACCTCGGAGTTTTGCCTCCCGCTCCTAATGCTATGAGGCCCCTTGGTATTATATATATATTTTAAAATATAAAATTCTATTTTTTGTTAAGATTATTTAGCTGACGGTTCCAAATGATTGTTCCAGAGTGGTGGTTACTTCTGTGAAAGAAATGTTTTATTAGCTGATTTTAAGTGCCATTCGTTTTTGTAACGTTGGCTTGGCAACTGCCATCTTTCTCTTTTAATTCTATGAAAAATGCTACTTTTACATAAAATTCATACTCGATCGGGTCTCACCTCGGAGTTTTGCCTCCCGCTCCTGATGCTATGAGGCCGCTTGGTATTATATATATATATATATATATTTTAAAATATAAAATTCTATTTTTTGTTAAGATTATTTAGCTGACGGTTCCAAATGATTGCTCCAGAGTGGTGGTTACTTTTGTGAAAGAAATGTTTTATTAGCTGATTTTAAGTGCCATTCGTTTTTGTAACGTTGGCTTGGCAACTGCCATCTTTCTCTTTTAATTCTATGAAAAATGCTACTTTTACATAAAATTTAAACAAAAACACCCACTAGAATAATGTGGTAGTGACAATCTTGTAAATTAAAATCATTATGATGAGTATTTTGTTTCGAAGAGAAAGACTCTTATTATAACACATCATTCTGTAAGAAATTTTTAGTTGTATAGCACAGCTGTAATTGTATTGAGTGCCATATCTTCTATGAGCTCTCCACCGATTCACATTCGGTACGCATATATATATACACACACCTGTTGGTTTGTAGTTTGAAGAGAATTGATGACCACCGTTGCATCTTCTTCTTCAAATACTCCATCATAGTCATGTTTCAGTTATTACATTATAAAGTAATTTCATAATTCCTATATATTTTATTCGATCTTTGGGACGAATCGATAAAGCTGTTCTTTACACTTTCGCAGTTGGGAGTGCACTATTGTAGGAAAGCAATAGTTAAATTCTGGAGAGTATGCCGCAATAACCTAGTACACCAGGTCACGTACTCGAAGAGGCTTGATCTATTTTTAAGAACAGTGACTACACACTTTTTCCTAAAACTTTATATTTGTAATTATTAAATGTGAATAATATTATTTGTTAGTTGAAATTGTGATTTGAATAAAATGTTTTACCTGGTATTTTCGACAGAGCTTAGTGCCCTGACGGGTGGCATAGCTTAGCTACTTTCCTTTTTAACACAAAAAGAAAAAAAAATAAGGCGTGTAGAAGTTTGTAAGGGGATGCTTGTATTTGTAAGTGATTAGAATGAAATGTCAAATGGCATCATCACATTGAGGATTTTGCTTGGAATATCTATTTATATAATCTGAAAAGTATGCAGTTATAGCTAGATGATAGTATTGGCTCAAGTATATTTGAAAAAGGTGATGTGAACATTTTTAGGAAGACTTTTGCACGGATTGTAGTTTTGGTTTTGGTTTGAGTTTTGAAATTTGAATTGCTCCTTTTATGTACAAGTTCTAACTTCCAAAATTAAACAGCTACTGCCGTTTGTGGAAAAAGGCGGTGGCAGCAATGACTGTTTGTGGTGGTGTTGCTCTGGTGGCAGAGAAATTCTTCAGGGTGACCCTCACACCACATTATTATGCTTATTGGGTGTGACAGTTTGTTCATGTAATGCTATGTGTAAAAAGTGACAATATTTTTGAGAAATTATAAGCATTATTCTAGTTATATGATTGGTTTTCAAATTTAAAATTTTCCCTATGTAAATTTTTTTACAAGTCACAATTTAATAGAATATCACACCACGTGAATATAATGACGTGGTCGCTCAGGATTCGTGGTAGTTAGTGAGAATGCTAATAAAGGTGGCAGACAATCGTATAACAACATTGGTCAGTGGTTATGTGGGATTTATGATGGCATTTGTGTAGGGTTTAAACTTTGTACTTGAATAGGATGCATGGTTTGGTTGTTTGGAACTTCCGTAGATGGTATATGTACATTATATGATATTGCAAAATTATTCATCATATTCGTACACCTGGACTTGTCTTTTTTTTTTACTTTTCCCTTGTTCGTTTTTGTTTAGTTATATAACACAAGTGTACGGACAATCAATGCAACAGGGATTTTTTTTTTTAAAAGCAAAATTTCATTGAATATGAAATAAGAGAATAGCAAGAGAGGGGCAGAAGCCAAAACTGAAACAAGCTAAGCAATATCTTGACAGGGAAGGAATCTAAGAACCCAAACCAGAGCAACCAAAAGATAGAGCTAAGGGGAAAACAACTTGGTTGACAAGGGGCCAACCAGGGAAGGGGAGGGGAGGAAGCGCCTACAAGAAATTAAGATCTCTCACAATCTCAATGTTATTAGAGAAATCGTGAAAACTGAAAAAAGCTTGATGATGAGCAGCCTTCACCCATTGAGCAGATAGGAGCTCAATGTCATCAACCACCTGTGGCAATCTGGCTGACTCTGGTTCAAGATTAAGCTATTTCTTGGTAGCCAGAGTTTCCATAGAATTGCCATGAATAGGAGTTGCTAGATAGACTTTTAAACCTCTTGTATCTGCAATCAAACCACCAGTCAATGTGGGAAGATAGCAGCCTTGGGGCTACCCACTGAATTCCCCACCAATTCATCACAGAGGACCATACCAACCAAGAAGATTTGCATAATAATAACAGATGGTCTGAGAATTCTGGTTTCTTCAAACAAAAGGGGCAGAGAATATCCATACTTTGATGAGGGCCAATAACTCTATGGAGCATGACTTTTGATTTGATCCTTTCCATCAGAGCTAGCCAGTAGAAGAACAGAGTCTTTTGAGGGGCTTTCACATTCCAGATGAATCTATACTTGAATAAAAGTTGCTCACAAGTTTCATCAAACCCCTAACAAAAAGATTTACAAGAAAAGCCCCCAAGAGGGTCAGCTGACCATAAGATAGAGTCCTTTTTAGAAGAATCAGGAATTGTTGTCTGAAGAAGAGATCTCAACTCAGCCAATTTCTTAGCTTCCTAAACAAAAAGTCTTCTTTTGAAATTAAGATTCCAGTTAGTTTCTGTAGGCAAAAATATAGATGTAACAGAATGCCCTTTTTGGTTAGAGGGAGAAAAAAGCCTTGGAAACAGATCTTTAAGTGGCTTAGACCCTAAAAATGGATTATGCTAGAACTTGATGCTATCTCCTGCTCCCAACTTGATTTGGAGGTTGTTGACAAGGATAGGACTTAATGAATTCAGATTCTTTCCCACAGATTAGATATCTTGCCAAATTATAGAGCATTTTGGAGAGATGACCTCCAGAGGGAACCAATAATTTGGGTTCACTTCATGTTTTGCACATAGCAGTCTTCTCCCAAGAACTTGTTTCTCACAGTTGAACCTCCACCACCATTTTGCTATAAGAGAATGGTTCCTGACCTTTAAAGGTGAGATGCCAAGGCCTTCTTTATCTTTACTTTGAGTTAGTTGATTCCAATTCACACAATGAATTTTCTTCCTATCGGCTTTATCCACCTATAGAAATTTTCTTTGAAGTTTTTCAAGTTCTGCACAGGCCGACATAGGCATCTTGAAGATTGAGAGGTAATAAACTAGGAGATTTGCTAATGTAGCTTTTAGAAGAGTGATCCTGCCTCCCATTGAAAGTTCTTTCCTATTCCAGAGGGACAACTTCTTTTTGAATTTATCCACAATTCCATCCCAAGTTTTAATTAGCCTTGGATTTACACCCAAAGGAAGCCCCAAGTACTTCATAGGAAGGTGATCACATTTGCATTTAAGTAGGTCAGTTGCTTCAGCTAAGAGGGAATCATTCACACCAATGCCACATACCAGACTTTTGTGAAAATTGATCTTTAAGCCTGAGATCATTTGAAAGCATCTCAAAATCCTTTTCAAAGTGACAAGTTAATGAAGGTTAGCAAAACAGAAAAATAAGGTGTCATCTACAAATTGTAGATGAGAGACATTTAGATCAGTATCCTTACAAGATCTAATGACAGTTCCTTTAAAAATCCCATGCTCCTTTGCTCTTTGAATTAGTATGTTAAGCCCTTTTGTTGCTATGTTAAATAGGAAACGTGAGATGGGATCACCTTGCTTTAAACCTCTTGAGACTCTGAATTCATTAAAAGCTGATCCATTTATTAGCACTAAAATTGAGCTGGTTGCTAAACATTCAGACATCCATTGAACCCAGGTGGCACCAAGGCCAAAACCTTTCATCATGTCTAATAAATAGTCCTAATTAATAGTGTCAAATGCTTTTTCAAAGTCAACCTTAAATAATATCCCTGATTTTTTGTTCCTCTTCCAAGAGTCAATAATTTCATTGGCGATAAGAATACCATCAAGTATTTAGCTTCCTTTTGTTAATGTAGTCTGAGATTCACTGATCAACTCATGGATTACCTGCCTTACTCTGTCTGCTAAAGTTTTAGAGAGTATCTTGTCTATTGAGGAAACAAGAGAGATGGGCCTACAATCATATAGGGAGTCAAGGAATTCATTTGTAGGAATGAGGCAGAGGAAGGAAGAGTTGATACCTTTGACAATCTTGCCATTTGAATGGAAATCATGCATGTACTTCATTATGTCTCCTTTGATTATAGGCTAGAACTTCTTGAAAAAGTTGAGATTAAACCCATCAGGTCTTGGAGATTTGCTACCATTGTAATTTTTTATTACTTGCCATACTTCATCTTCAGTGAATTTGGCTTCCAGCCACCTGCTGCTAGCTGAACTCAACTTCAAAGGAAAGCTTCCTTCCAAATTAGGCCTATCAGCTCATTTTTCTATGAAAAGAGTAGAGTGGAACTTTGATGCCTTCTTTTTAACTTCAAGTAGATCACTCAAAACCTTCCCTTCTGAGTATAATTGACTAATGAAGTTTTTCCTAAATCTTTTTTTTCATGGAATTATGAAAAAAAGATGTGTTCTTGTCACCACATCTTAACTATAGGACTCTAGATTTTTGTAGGACTACTGATTCCTCCCTCCTATATGCTTTCCAGAGGTCCATTTTTGCTTTGTTCTTTTTTGCAATATCGTCATCACTTAGAGAAGCTAATTCACTTTGCAAGTTAAGATTGTGAATGGAATCAATAAGTGATTTTAGAAAGTTTTTAGATCACCTGGTTTATTATTCCTCCACTTCTTGATGGATTTCTTTAATTTCTAAAGTTTCCTGAGGAAGATGAAACCCCCCAACCTTTCAGTTCCACTGAATTCCAAGAAGAATTGACAAGCTTTTTGAAACTGATTTGGCTTAACCAAGTATCAAAGATCTTGAAGGGTTTGGGGCCCCAATCTTTGACATCATCAGTGAGGAGAATTGGACAGTGGTCAAATAGTTTTTTTTGCAATCCCTATTGGGAATAGTTCCATTCATCCATCCATCCATTGCAAAGTAAGAACCTGGCAAGTCTACTCCATTTCTCATTGTTGGCTTGTATATTTGTCCAGGTATATTGTCTACTTTCTATTGGAATATTTGATAATTCAGCTTCTTTGACAAACTTCTTAAAGTTTTTCATGCTTTTTGTTAATCTATAACATCCCTTTCTTTCCCCCATTTTAAGTACTTCATTGAAGTCCCCTCCTAAGCACCAAGGTATCTTGTATTTCTTTCTTAGTTCCAGTAACTGGGCCTAGATAACAGATCTTTCCACTTCATTTCATGAGCCATAGAAGTTTACAAAAACACAGTCAAAATGATCAAGGATCCTCCCTTTTAGCAAGACGAAATTGTCGTCAATAACTGATAATTCAAGGGAGAAAAAATCCTTATCCCAAGCACAAAGCAAACCACCTGAATTTCCTCTAGAATTTGAGGCAACCCACTCAAAATCACTGCTTCCCCGCATTGATTTTGCCAACCTGTAGTTGCATTCCTTCCACTTTGTTTCTTTAATTAATATCATGTCAATTGCTCTGTCTTTAACCAACAATTTTACCATCCTTCTTTTTTCAGCCCTACCAAAGCCCCTAACATTCCAAGAAATGACCTTCGTTGAGAACTTATCTGACACCTAATAGATACCACCAAGGGTCTTAAACCCTTGTGCCATATGCACCCTTCTTTTTCTTTACTTTATCCAGCTTACTCCAGTTAGCTTCCATTAGTTTATTGAAAGCTATGCATTATTCTCCTTGGAAATTAATCCCTGTAAGCACCCTATTTTTTACAGCTCGGCAGTCTACACTCCGTCCAGACTTGTTTTCAAGTCATTTTGGGCATATTCCAATTGAAATCAATTCTCTAGGTCCAAATTCCGTCTTTCCATCGCTTTGCAGGCCTGTCAGGCCCAAATAGAGGCAAAATGACCAAAATGCCCTTAGGGGCATTGTCCTTTCTTATTCCAATTCCAATCCCTCTCTTGAGATAGTTTATTCCTCGAGACGGTCCGAGTAGCAAAACTACTCACAAAACCGTTAGAGTAGCGGAAGTACTCACAAAACCGTAGAGTAGCGGAAGTACTCACAAAACCGTTAGAGTGGCGGAAACACTTACAATCCAGGCATGTCTCCTCGGAGACGGTAAGACTCCTTTCCAATCCCACTCTCGAGATAGTTTATTCCTCGAGACGGTTCCAATCCAGGCACGTCTCCTCGGAGACGGTAAGACCCCTTTCCAATCCCACTCTCGAGACAGTTTATTCCTCGAGACGGTTTCAATCCAGGCACGTCTCTTCGGAGACGGTAAGACCCCTTTCCAATCCCACTCTCGAGACAGTTTATTCCTCGAGACGGTTCGAGTAGCGAAACTACTCACAAAACCGTTAGAGTAGCGGAAGTACTCACAAAACCGTTAGAGTAGCGGAAATACTCACAAAACCGTTAGAGTAGCGGAAATACTCACAAAACCGTTACAGTAGCGGAAGTACTCACAAAACCGTTAGAGTAGCGAAAATACTCACAAAACCGTTAGAGTAGCGGAAATACTCACAAATAGGTCGATATATGGAATTGGCAACAAATCCCTGCGTCACGACGACCGCCGTTAGAGTGGCGAAAACACTCAAAACCCAGGTCAACACCCGTGTCTGTTAGCTCACTTCGGTGAAAAATGACCAGACTGCCTTTAGGACCTTTTCCGAGACTTCCCGGTCAAGATGACTATTTTGCCCCTAAGCATCCGAATGCCCCGGGAACCACACCGGCTCTGGGTATCAAACCGGTAATGTCCCGAGAATACTTTTTATAGTGTTCTCAACCTCCCTTTACCTTTCCGGACCATTCTGAGTCAGTTTCGGCAAACCTGGTACAAAATGACCGTTTTGCCCCTAGTGGGCCGGTCTCATTTTCCGACCACGCCGGCTCTGGGAATCAAACCGGCAACCTCCGGGAACATTCTAAATAATGTTCCCAGATCCTAAGTCTTCTTCCGGGACGATCCGAGTCTGTCCCGGTAGTTTCCCAGTCCGAGTGACCGTTTTGCCCCTAAAGGCCCGGTCAACCTTTCCGACACATCTTATCCTCACTATTCAAGTCAAATACCTCCAGGACACTATTTTAAGTGTTCCTGCTCCTTTCCGGCCTTCCGGGTCATTCCCGGCTTCTTCAAATCATTCCCGGACTTTCCGGAGTCACTCCTAGTGAAGCCAGGCTAAAAATTGCATGGTAGTCACTAGTACAGGCGCCCAAATCTAGTCAAAGATACGTTGCTTGCCGACCTTAAAACTTTCCTAATTGGCTAGCGCCACTAGTAGTGGTGCCAAGCCAAAAAATGGCCTGGCGCCACTAGGATAAAGTTTGCCCTGGCGCCAATGCAACAGGCGTCGGGTTTGTCCAACCTCTATAAATACAGAGCCTCATTCAACGTGGAAAGGGTCTACAAACATAACCTAAAAATCCTATATTTCGATATACAGAGCTCGAGCACCTCCAAAACCCTAGCCTCCCTAGGTTTTCCCAAACCCTAGCCACTATACACAAACCCTAGCCTCCTATACACTCATACACTCCCCCATACACTCATACACTAGCCTTCAACCATCCTTTGAAGACTTGAAGAGTTGCCATCCAAAGCTTGAAGAGAACTCTTGAAAACTGAAGGTGAAGATCAAGACAAAGACCGAAGACCGAAGACAGCGCGGCGCGCAAAATAAAGAAGACATACGGTAGGCTTTCTCTTTAATTTTCTGTACTTCCCCCTCTCTCTTCTCTCTCCAACCCACTTGGGTTTTCTCTATTTTAATCCCCCATCTCTTTCCCCCCATTTCTTTGCATGCTTGAAACAAGGGGATTCCCGGTCCATGTGTAGGATTGGGCTATTGGAGAGTCACCGTGTCGGGAGCTTTCTTCTAGTCTAACCAAAGACCACGTGGGTCCGGCCCCCTTGATTATGTGGTGAAGCCTTAACCTTGTATGTTCACGACCCTAAATTGCATTGTGCATATCATAGTCTTGCATCTTCCAAAAACCGTTTTCAAAGTTGTTTTTCAAAACGTTTTCAAACTTGTTTTCAAAATTGCATCAAAATCTCTTTTTCAAAAACATGTTTTCAAAACCACAATTCTAGGGTGATTCTAGCCTTTCCATGGCTAGGGTTGCTTTAGGAAAGTGTTACATTAAAAGTGACCTTTTTGGTCTATATTTTCAAATCTTATTGTTTTCCAAAACCACGTTCTTAAAGTGGCTCTAGCCTTCTTTTGGCTAGAATCGCTTTAGGAAAGTGAGACGTTTTCATACTTTCTAAAAACTCTCTTTTCAAAAAGTCTCTCTTTCTAAAAATCTCTTTTTCAACATACTTTCCTAAAACTTTCCTCTCCAAAATTGTTTTCAAAAATTCCCCTCCAAAATCTATTTTTCAAAACCCCCTTTTCCAACTCCTTTCCAAAACTCTCTCTCCTAAAAATTCACTTTCTAAAAACGCTCTCTAAAAATCTTTCCAAAAACTCTCTTTTCCAAAATCTCCCTTCTAGAAATTTCCCTCTAGGATTTTTCTTCTAAAATCTACGTTTCTAAAAACGCACTTTCCAAAAACTCTTTCCTTAGAGCCCAAGTCAAGCCCTAGAACCCACAATTAGGAAACCCCAAATTTTCTGCCCAAAAACATAGTTTTCAAATTTTGCCCTAAACTTAGGTTTCCAAAACCTCTCGTTTTCTACATTGAAACTATACATGTTTCCAAAACCTATTTTCTACGTCAAAACTATAATTTTACAAATCTAGGGTTTCTAGAGTCTCCTTTTCTAAATCCTTGCCAAATCCTATCTTCCCTTTAGGATCCCGTCCTCCGTTTTTGGAAACAAAATCCAACATTTCTCTTTTAGAAATAAAATCCAATCTCTTCCTAATTCAAATCCTTCCTAAACTTCCACTTTCCTAAATCTTAAGTTTTCAAAACTTGAACATAAAAATATTTCCTAAATTTTAAAACTCAACTTTCAAATGTTTCCTAATTCAACCCTTTCCTAATTCTACCCTCTTTTCAAATCTTAACTTCTTAAACCTAAGTTTTCAAACCTTTCCTAAACTCAAGCTTTTCCTAATTTCAAGACTTTCTAAAATTCAAACTCTAAAACTTTCTAAATCTTAAACTTTCTAAATTTCAAATCTTGCTAAATTCTAAATTTTCCAAAACTTCAAATATTTCCAAATCTAAGACTTTTCTAAACTCAAAACTTTCTTAATTCAAACATTTCCTAAACTGAAAACTTTCCTTTTTCAAACCTTTTCCAAAACGAAACTTTCTTATTTTCAAAACTTCCATGTTTTCAAAACTTTCCAAATTCAAAACTTCTCTTTTTCAAACATTCCAAAATTCAAAACTTTCTTAATTTGAAACTTTCCAGATTCTAAACCTTTCCCAAACTAAACTTTTCTTAATTCAAAACATTTCTAAATTCAATACTTTCCCATTTCAAAACTTTCCTAAAGTTGAAAACTTTCTTAAACCTAAAACTTTCCTAATTCAAAACTTTTCAAAAATAGAACTTTCCTAATTCGAAACTTTCTTAAATTAGACTTTTCCTAATTTAAACATTTCCTAAATCCAATCTTTCCTAATCTCCTAAAACTTCCAAGTCAAGTTGAATCTTTCCTAAGTCTAGGTTTCCTAAAACCAAGTATTCCAAAATCAATCTTTTCAAAACAAGTCCAATCTTCTCAATTCCAATTTCCAATCTCCTCTTCCAATTTCAAATCAAATTCAATTTCCAATTCAATCTCCGTCTTCAAATCCACTCTTCTATTTTCAATCGGACTCCGGTCCGAACTACGACTGACCTGATTCTCCCAAAAGGATACGTAGGCAACCTTCATAGGTGCGGTCACAATACTTTTCAAACTGTCAATTCCACCCTCATGGGTGCAGTTTTCAAAATCTTTTCAAATCTTAAATTTCCATCCACTTTCAAACTTTCTATTTTCAGATTTTTATTTCCAAATTTTCAAACTTTCCAATTTCAAATTCTATCTCTTCAAATCTATTTTCAAATCAAATTATTTTCAAATTTATTTCCACATCTATTTTTCAGTTCCCTCTTATTTTGCACTTGCATATCATGCATCATGTTAGTTTTCAAACATTGTTTTTTCTAAAGTGAATAGGATTGACCATTAGTTAATTGGAGACTCTCATAGGTGAATCTAGGGTAGATTGACATGTAGGTACCGAAAGGGCGGGGTAGGGTGATAGCTTAGTGCGTCTTCCCTACACGTAACCAACCTCCAAACTTAGGATCACTGATTTCAAAGACCAAAAGGAGTTATTTTTTCAAAAAGGGCTAAACGTTTTCCAAAGGTTGCCAAACAACCTGTTTTCTTAAAAACCCTCTCTTGAGGAGGTATTTTCAAAAACCCTTTTTTTCAAAAACCCTAAGTGTAGTCTTCGGATTATGCTTAGTTTTTAGGTGACCTAACTCACCTTAGTCAAGTTAGGTGGTGACTCCGAATTTTTTTCAAAAGCCCTTTATTCAAATCAATTTTTCAATTCAAACCTAGTCGCACTCATTCTTCTACGAGGGTGAGTTCTAACGAGAGAGTACAGCATTTTTCCCGCTTATGTGAGTATTCCTCGAGTGCAAAAAATCTGGGCGCGACAATCCCCAGGGTCTTACCAACTTGAATAGTACTTTCAGCTTCCTTGTAAAAGTTTTCCTCTAGCTGGTTAAGGATAATTAAATTCCTGTTTGTGATATTTCGGGTAGGTAATGATGACATGGAACTGGAAGTAGCTGCTCCTTTCTTCAACCGTCTTGGTATAACTTTGGATTTGAATGCAGCTTTCATTTTGATATGGCATAACTCAGATAGATTCCTTGTCTTCCTTTTGCTTTTGATGCCCTCAAACTATTACATTAATCCCTTGCATGGTTGTGAACGATTAGGGTGCAGGGTCTTGTGCCCTGTGATGAGGTCCTCTTCTTTATTTTCTATATGATTGGCTTGTTGAGCTTGTGCTGGTGGCATTACCCTGCATTGATCATTATTGCACTGCTCCTTATTACCTTCTCTGGCCTGGTCCTGATTTTGAGGGATAATGGTTAATGGATTACCTGAACCATGTATGGAGGAGACCTCCATTGACCGTGGATTCAGGGAAGAATTGATTTGCCAGATAGGCGAGCCATTGTCAATGGGAGTTGATGATGTTTGAGCATGAACATTAATAATGTACCGCATCGAGGCCTTGTTATTACTGCCAGAGCTGTTATCCTTGTTATACTCAATAGGCTTTAAGAATCACTTATTTCCGATGGTTTTAGATTTTGAAATACCGTATTGATTACCTGTCAAAGGTTTTCAAATTGAGAAATCAGATTCAACCACGTGGCTTAAGAGTGCCAGCTCATCATTCATCTGAGAGGAACCAGTAAGATTTTCTCCAGCGTCTTTCTCGTCTCCGTCTGGTGAAGTTTGAATGACTTTTGACAGGCTGAACTAATTACTTCAAAGCTCAATGTTAGATTCCTCTTTGTGCCCTGAATAGTCTTTTAAGATCGAAGTTGATAATGAGGATGGGGTTGAAGGTGATGAGTGTGGATCAAAATTACCACCATTCCAGACATGAGTTAACTGATAGCATCCTTCCGATACCATGATTTTGTATGAAAATATAACCACCTATAATGTGCAATGATCACAGATGAATCCAGTAGCAGATGTTTCAATCAAGATTCTGCCATATTCCAGTAAGTTCTTGGTCAAGGTATCAGCTTTTACAACTATCGTTGAGCCCCAGATGTTTCCTATTTTCCTGAAGTTGTATCATTCCATGCATGCAATGGCATTCCTTTAACATTAAGCCATACATTTCTGATGGAGTTAAATTCCCTATAGGACCATTCATGGATGACAGAAAACCACTTATAGAGCCAATCTTTAGCATCTTGTAACATAACTTGTTTTTCCTCCAGCCTAGAGAATTGAATTAGCACTTTCAGGTCTCCTAAAGGCTTGATGGTAATTGTGAACACTCCATCTGATATCATAGCTTCTTCTATGCTCGGGATATTACTTGGATCCTTGGCTATTTCAATGGAATAGTTTCTGAACCATTCTTCACTAACTCCTTCTGCTATGATAGTTTTTGGCTCGGTTGATGATCTTGGTAATATGGGATGTGGATTAGTTCTGTTTAGCACTTGTTTGTAGCTTCGATCGTCCTTAATTGCCATATTTTTCAAATCCACATTTCTCTAGCTGGGAATTCTGGTTTTTCTTATTTTATTTGTAATGGCCAATGATGATGAGTTTGAGTTCCTGTTCCCAGACTTCCCACTGATAGATCCGTATTTGGCATACTTCACAATTAGTTGATTGTGTAGTAGCCAAACTCCATTGGGCATTCTGATGGCCTTGTCTGCTTCATGCTTATAAATGAATCTCATGAAACCGTATCTTGTGTTACTGTGTTTTTTTTGGGTTTGCTTGGGATAAAGTAGCCACTGACCATTCCGCACTTGGAGAACATCTTCCACAGCCAGGCAATACATATACCATTTGGTAGGTGGTCAATGAACAAAGGGAAGTGATTGTTATATTTCAACATGGTGGGAGTTGGTTTCTTTGGATGGCTCCCTATGTCCATCAGGGGTCGAGAAGAATGGGAGCAGATTGTCGATATAGATGAATGGAAAAGAATGAATAACAGAGCTACTCTAACCTTCCTACACCACGCTATGGCAGGATATAAGGTGATTTGTGAATGAAATCAACGTTCAGACACCAAGAAAAGTGGCAAGATACAAGGCAGGAATGGAAAGAGGAAGATAATGACTGGTAACAGAGCTGCTCCAGTCTTCCTACACCACGCTATGGCAAGATGATTTAAGAACGAAATCAACCTTCCTAAACCATAATATGGCAGGATGCAAGACATGAAGAGAAAGATAATGACTGGTATGGTTGGATAGGGAAAATAATGGAGTTGGCTGAGGACAAGGATGATGATGTAGATATATGAAAGACAAAATAAAGCAAGCAGAGGAACAAGAGCAAGATCAAGATAAGAATAAAGAAAATCAAACCTTCCTACACCATCAGAATGACAGGAGTCTAGGTTGATGGTGGAGCGAATGTGTATTATTGATCACCATGAAGGAACCCATTGTGTTACTAGCTAGTTTACTGGGAAGATTAGATGGATGGATATGCAGAGAGCTATACATCTTAGAAGAGAACTTCCACAACCTTCAATTTCTCACACCCGAAAGCTGCATGCTCTCTCTCTCTCTCTCTCTCTCTCTCTCTCTCTCTCTCTCTCTCTCTCTCTCTCTCTTTATATATATATATATATATATATGAAGGAAATGGAGGACAATGTTTCTTCTAGCTACTTCTGATTGTTTTGAACTGCTATGTCCTCCTCCTAACTCCTCCGATCTGCTCCGATCATTTCTGAACTACTCTGATCTGTTTCAAACTAGTCTGATCTGTTCCAATCTAGTCTGATCTGCTCCAATCATAGAGTGTTTCTTTAGCCCAGTTTAAAAAATGGTGTCTTGGTTTTTGTTTCCATGCAAGGCACTCATTTTTGGTTTACGAGTACTTAGAGAGAGGAAGTTTGGGAGATTTACTAAGCAAAGATGTGTTGGAAAAATAATCCCCATTTAAATACTATGTGTATAATCATTGATCAACAATAATAAAATAATAATAATGTATCTAATTATCAACTAGAAGACAATTAGAATCTAAATAAGAACAAACTAAATTGTAACGACTTACTCGGTTGTCGTTCGCAAAAAAAGAAAATCTAGAAGTCGAAAGATAGACCGAGTCGAGTGTTTCATACTCTCTCCTTAAAGACAAATTCACCCCCCCACAGTTGGTGCTCACGGGATGATGGGCGTCTGACTCTCTGGATAAAACGATCTCAGCAGTCTTTAGGCAGCACTTCAATAAAAACTGCTCGGCGGCTTCACAAGATGATCTGAACTCTCTCAGGAAGATATGGGAGGAAGAAGAAAAAGAATTCGTTGTATGCAACAATTCGGAATTTCGGAATGTCATGAATGCTGTTCTTTTTATAGAGCCCAAGTGCCTGCAACCAAACAGCCCCTTACCGGAGGGACACACCTGTTCGGTCAAACCGTCAAAAATTAAATAATTTAATTAATATAATTCCGACCCGGCTCAAAAAAATAAGACTCGACTCACACTCACGCCCCGTCCCGGACCGAACGCGTGCGTGTGTGGAGTATTGGGTCAACCCATGGGTTTCATAGGTCCATCCCATTTCACAAAAGTGGGGTGCCCCTTAGGGCCCAAACCTTACTCCAAACTTGGGTTATATATACATAACATATTTTCCATAAGAAATCAATGTAGGATAACCCATTTTCAACTACATAACCCATATTCAAGGAGGCGACTTTGGAGGCCAATAACTCATTCAATCCAACACAAATTTAAGCAAGTAAATAGTCTAGATTCATCTCCTCTCGGAGGTGAATCCAACGCACTAATGACCTAACACAAAGAATGTATGGATCCCATATTTATGTTGGCTCAAATATCAACAAAACAATGAGTTTACACTCATATTTTTCTAACAAGATGAACAAGCGTTGCAGTTTTGCAGTCACTTTCTTATAACCGTAACCATCATAGCCTTGGCCTCTACAGTTGCCTATGCTTCGGACCCTAGTCCGTTGATAGCTGGTAGATTTACACAAATGAATCAAATGATAAATAAAGAATTCTCAATCTTCTAATTGTTTTGTGGGAAACGAATTCAGAAAGAATAGAATTAGGATTTGAAATAGCCTAAAAAAGTTCTAAAGCCAACCAAACTTAGCCCGAGCTCGAGATAGGCAGTTTGGGCCAAATAAAATGTCCAAGAAAGCAACCAAATAAAGGAGAAAATAATTTTTTTGTATTGAAGTTGTTCCTGTTTACTTCTTTGGTGGAACCTGGTTTTATCAACCTCATTTATTGTAAATGCTCGGAAGAGAGATTGGGCATGCAATTGTTTTTTGGGCAAATCTTTACTTACATTACATAGGAAAGTAGCCTTCTAAAAATGGTCCACAATTTTGTGGGGATAACAAAAAAAAAAAAAAAAACCATGTCATAGCTAGTTGCTGGCATAACATGGAAGACAAAAACAGGAGGAGAAGGAGAAAAAAAACTCACATCAAGTTTTGTAATTCACATGTTTAATCGCTAGAGAAATCTCTTTGATTTCAGTAGAGATGTTTTATATTTATTAAGAGTTTAATTTTGATGAATTGACAAAATTTTTTATACAAACGGGCAGCAGAATACGATATGTGTCCATGAATTTTGCTTCTTTATGTTGAATTTAAGCTTCAAAAGACACGTGTCGCACTCTGATGTTCTGCTTATGTAAAAATATTCTACACTGTCAATGCATAAAAAATAAACTCATATATTAAACTAATTGAATACCGAATCCTTGCAATGGTTAAGTAGCCATTGCTGTGAATGATTTAGACGGCATCCACCATAAGAGGGACATTGCTACTTGACCATAAGTCTGTGGCTCGTTGACAATCAAAAGTACAAGGAGTAAAATGACACAATGTGTAAATTGAAAGGGTGGAAAATATAATTAACCCAAATTTATTCACTCATTAATGATGGATTTGGAAATATTCGCTAATTTCTGTTGTTCTCAGAATTAGATTGTTATCTATCTTTCGATCTCTTTGTTTCTTCAAATTTTAGTTCGGGAGTCATGAGTAGTAGATTGAATTGAAATTTCCTAAGAATGGTTGTTCATGGTATGTATGATCAATACTACAAGCCATGTGGATCTCTTTCTCTATCGCTAAGAGAATGTGATAGCAACAAGAAAAATTAAAGTGCATTGAGATTCAACTACATTAAGCCTTGGGACTTTTTCTTGTAGGTGATATGCTAGTGTGGAAGCTTTTGATGAGAGAAGACTAATTCACACAAAGCAAGAGGAAGACCATAAAACAATGAACCAATAACTTGGTTTAGTTCCCAGAAGGGCTTAAATTTAGCCTAAGGTTAACACTATGTACTGAATGATTCATGTTCATTTAGAGAGTAAATAGTGGTTTTGATTAACGGGATAGTTAAGATTCTCAGAGTAAGAGAAAGATTTATAGGCACTTATGTGTGTGTGTGTGTGTGTGTGTGAGAGAGAGAGAGAGAGAGAGAGAGAGAGAGAGAGAGAGAGAGAGAGAGAGAGAGAGTTGTGAGACCCTACTTTGTTAAGTATCATGTTTAGCTTAAATGTATACTTAATAGTGCATGATTTTCTTAGTCCAAAAGCTTGAATAGCATGTTTTAATGGTAGCATGCCATGTGAGGATTAATTTATTTTAAGCTTAATTAATTAACTTAATTCCTGATTAATTAACATAATTAATCTTTACGCTTAGTTTAATGTTAATGATGATTAATTATCAAAAGTGTGCTTAATTATATTGATGAGGTGTATTAGTGGTGAGTGGTGAAGCAAAGAGTTGTTAGGTGTTCATATGTGTGAAAGCCACAAAGGTGTGTGCTTCATTAGCATCTTATGTGTGTGGGTGACATGTGTGAGTTAGATACAAGTTATATCTATTACTTGCATCAAGTCAAGAGAGGAGAGACAAGGGAGGAGCTTGTGTAATATCTTATGTTTGGCAAAAGAGAAAGTGAGAGAAAAAGAAAACAAAAGAAGAAAAGAAGAAGAGATTGAAGGAGAAGTTCATGTGTTGTTGATTTAATGTGAGAAATCTCAAGTTCATGGTTGTTTGCATATGTTTTATTAATTGTTGCATGTAGAAAGACCTCTTATGTAATAGAATGGTGGAATTGAATCCAAGAGCTTGGAATTCAAGTTGGAGAACTAGAATCTTGCATGGTGTTCATGTTTTGATGGTTTGAAGTCTTGTTTAAGACTTTAGAACTTCACTTTTGACTCTAGAGGACTTAGAGGTGTGTTGGAGTTGAAAGAAAAGCTTAACACTATGTGTTAAAACATCATTTTCAAACCTACAAAAAAGGAGGGGCGCCACGGTAGGGTTGGAGTGCGCCTATCGGTGCACTGAAGAGGGGTGCAAGAATGATACCAGGAGGGTGCCTATTGGTGCAAGCCACTAGTAGGGCGCGCTAAGAGGTTGCATTGGTGCTGCCCAACTCATTGGCCAAGCATGCCAGGGCGCACCGGTGCAGGTCCCCTAATTTAGGTGTTTCATTTTGTTGTCTTGTTTTGTATTCTCTGTCTTGTCTTCAAGAGTTAACACTTCTCATTGAATTCTAACATGTAATTTGTAGTATCATTTTTTATAATGATGAGTTATAAGCTATGTGTTTACTTAGGTTGTGAGCATTGAAATATAATATTGCTATGGTGTGTGTTAGGTACAGAGACAGCTAAAGACACTCCACTTTCACCTAAGGAGTTATTCAACTTGACTTACATTACGAGACAAGGTGGGAGTTTAAGACATTCTTACTCTTATTGAATTAAATGTCATATTGTTATTATTAGTGTTGGTGTTGGATAATGAGGTGACCGTGCATATAACATTCATTGTGTGTATAACATGCACTGCACAAAGGTAAGGTTAAATCACGAAGGGCTAACCTAAAGAATGTCATGAGGGACATTCTTAGATAACTTGCTTTATCAATCTTGGCATTATTATCTAGATAACTTGCTTTATTAATCTTGGCGAGGTTATCAAAGAGGTGTGCATATGTGGTGACATCAAACATTGCATCATAGGTGGTATAACATTATATGAGGCATTTCTCATTAATATTGATGGTAGGTGTATGATTACATATCATTGAAATGTGGATTATTTGTTGGTGTTTGACTCTGTATTTATCTAATATTTATTTTTTACGAGTTTAATTATCTTCGTGAGCACATTGACAATAGCTCACTCCCATACAAGTTATTTTGCATGCAAAAAAGGGATGATATCCAGTCCATTGCTATTGGCGTTGAGTTGGAGAGCTATGAGGAGCTCTGTTAGTTGAGCCATAGACTTGTACATGTTGTACATTTTGTGTGGAATATGTTTTGGGGTTTGTTTATACTTTCACTTGTAAATGATTTGAGAATTTGTCTTAATAGCTCTCTTAAGTATATTTGGTGATAAATATGATGGTTTACTAGTGTTAACAATGTTGTTCTTTAATCCTTTTTAAGATTTATATTTTTGGAATTGTTATTGGATGTCATTCGCAGGTTGGTGACCTGTGCGATCACACTCATCCTAAAAAGATGTTAATGACACCTGATTAGGAGTGGATGTGATAGAATGATATTAGAGGCAAGGTTTTAAAACTAAGGCTATGTTATTGAGTTGGTGTCTAGAGTTGCAGTGGACTATAGGGTGTCATTTGTGTTAGTTTAAGTTGGTATGAGCACATGTGTCATATAAACTATGTATTTAACTTAACGTAATGCAGAGTAGGTATGGCACAAAGATATCCACAAAGGGAAGTTGAGGAGGAGGTGTCATTGTTGCTCCCCATTTCCAAATGCCAGGCCCTCCTTTGGCCCGAATGGGAGAATTTGTATGGTACTCTCTCATTAGAACTCATCCTCCTAGAAGGACGAAGTGACGGGGTTTAAATTCTTGAAATGGAATTGATTAAGACTTTTAAAAAATGTCTTTGGAGTCGCCACCTAACATATTTAAAGACGTGCTAGGTCATCTACACCAAGTAAAACTTGAGAGTTAAACTTAGGTTTTGAAAAATGTCCTCGTGAGAAGGTTTTAGCAAGTAGGGTTGTTTGACTCCAGTTTTAGTTTTTGAAACAAACATTCTTAAGTTCGGCAGTTGGTTACGTGTAGGGAAGATGTCCTAAGACTATCACCCTACCCCGCCCTTGCGGTACCTATATGTCTAATTACCTTTTACTCACCTAACTATGACTCACCGGTTACCTATGTTTAATGCTATCCACGTAGAAAAATTTTGAAAACAAAATTTGAATAAAAGTTTGAAAGAGCGAATTGAGTTTGAAAAATGGGATTGGGAATTGGAAAAAGGGATGTGGAACTAGAAATTTGAAAAGGGTTGTGACTGCACCCCGTGAAGGGTTGCCTACGTACTTCCTTAAAGAGGATCAGGCCAATCGTAGTTTGGACAAGAGTTTGAAAGAATTGGAATTTTGAAACGGGTTTCTATTTTTAGAAAATTTTCAGTTTTAGAAAGTTTCCTTTTCTGGAAAGTTTGAGTTTGAAAATGTTTCCTTTTCAAGAAAGGATGGATTTGAAAATGTTTCCTTTTAAAAAGATTTGATTTGGAAATATTTCTTTTTCCGGAATATTTGAATTTTGAAAATGTTTCCTTTTCAAGAAGATTTGACTTGAAAATATTTCCTTTTCAGGAAGATTGGATTTGAAAATGCTTCCTTTTCAGGAAGATTGAGATTTGGAAATGTTTCATTTTTAGGAAGATTGAGATTTGATTCAAAAATATTTGATTTGATTTGAAAAGATTTGATTTGATTTTGAAAAAAGCAAGTTTGGATTGTTTCCAAAATGGAAGGAGTTGATTTGGGTTTTTAAATTTAGAAGGTTTTAAAAAGGAGTGATTTGAGGGATTTGAACCAGAAGGTTTTGATTTGATTGATTTGAAAAAGGAAAGTTAGGAAAAAGGAAGTTTCGATTGATTTAGAAATTGATAATTATGAGGGTCTAAAAAAAGTATGATTTTAGCTTGAAAAAGGGAAGTTTTCGAGAGGGCAAGAGCTAAATTTTCCTAGGATTATACTTCTAGGGTTTGACAAATGAGAGTTTTGTAAATGTTTCAAAAATCGAGTATTTTGAAAACATATTTTGAGGCTCGAAACCCTAACTTGGATTTTAGACAGCCAAATGACTATTGCACTTTGTCTAAAGCCATTCCAGCCATTGAAAGGCTAGAATCGCTTTAGGCTTGTGGTTTTGAAAAACAATAAAGGCACGAGCCCAAAAATGTAAACCTTTCGGGTCCTTTTGAATGTCACAAACTTCTCAAAATAACCCTAGTCATGAAAAGACTAGGATCGTTCCGAGATTGGGTTTTTGAAAAGATGCAAATATAGGCTAACGGGAGCCATTTAAAATGTCACACTTTTCTAAGAAAACTCTAACCATGACAGGGCTAGGATCCACCTAGAATTGTGGTTTTGAGAAAATAACTTTGAAAAAGAACTTTAAGGGTAAAGACATAATGAGAATGCAAATGTGTGATGACGATAATAACGGCATGAACATACAAGACTAGGTATCACCACATTGTAAGAGGGCCCTAAGGCCATGTTGTGAAGCAAGTGAGGGCCAAAAAGAGATTCCCGATCAGTAATCTCCTCTTGTTCACTTTCGACATGGACTTAATGTCCTTTTGTTCCAAGCATGCAAGAAATGGGGGTTTAGATAGGGGATTAAAAAATAGAAGAACCCAAGTGGGTTCGGAGGGAAAAGAGAAGATGGGGGAATATGGAAAGGTAAACTAGAGATTACCGTGTTTCATTGCTTCTTTCCTTGATGGAGGCTCAGGCCTTGGATTTGGAAAGACTTCGAGAGCTTCCAAGCAGCAGGGTGAACCTTCAGTAGAGCTTGAAAGCTAGGGCTTCGGAAGTTCAGACTTGGGCTCAGCCGACAGGACTTCGAGATAAAGAGAGAGGGCTCCAGGAGCTGTTTGGAATAGAGGGGGGGAGAGTTTTTGGATAAAATTTTTGACCAAAACAGTGAGGGGGGAGTTCTGTATTTACAGTGCAAAAACAAGAGAGTGGTGTGCCACTCCTAGTGGTGCACGGCTTAATGTTGGTCGTGCTCCACTAATAGTGGCACAGAGAGATTTAATAGGGGTTTAAAAAACAGCTAGATATAAGGCTGGTCGATTCGTAACAGATTCTGGGAGGTTATGCGCCACTATTAGTAGCGTACAATAAAAAATGGTCATGCTTCACCCGAAGTGGAGTAAGGAGGTTCTAGTTCGAAATAGAATAGTGCCGGACGGTGGGACCTAGCCAGAAATGGAAGTGAATACTTTGGAAAGGGTCCTCGAAGGTTACCGGTTTGACTCCTAGAGCGGGTATGGTTGAAAAGAGTGATCGGATGGCAGGCACCTCATCTCAGGAGTTCTAGGGTTGACCAAGATTGACCAGGGTTGATCGGGTTGACCAGAGTTAACAGGGGTTGACCAGAGTTGACCATAGTTGACTGGGTTGTTGCCGGTTAGATGCCTAGAGCCATTTTGGTTTCTTAAGGCATTTGGATGCCTAGAGAAAAACTGTAATTTTGACCAGGGAACCTCTGAGAATGGATCAGGGTTGATTGGATGGCACTGGACATGCTGGATCGTCTGGGGCCGGCCTTGGAAAGTGGTCTTACTATTCTGAGGACTTCGTGCTTTCTCAAGGAATGTGCAGGGCCCGTTTGGGGACAAAATGGTTATTTTTCACTAGGACAGGCTAGTAGGCGTCGGTGTTGATCGGCCTGAATCTAGTTTGGACTTCTGTCTAAGGAATTGGTACTTTCTCGGTGGATAGGCTTGAAAGGGTCTTAACGCCTTGAGGGATAAACTTTCTTAAAGGTCGTGTCAAACTGGGACTGTCTTCCGTTCTTGAGGGATTTGTGCTTTCTCAAGGAACGTGCTGGACTTGGACGGTCTTCCGTTCTTGATGGGTTTATGCTTTATCAAAGAATATGTTAGATTAGCAAAAATTTTACATTGGCGAGCTAGCAGGCGCTAGAAGTGAACTGCTCTTCCATCTCAAGAAAGGGGCTTTACCGATCCGAAGAATAAACCTTCTTAGTGATCATGCCGTGCTAGATTGAATGGTCTTACCGTCAATAAGGATTAACTTTCTCGAATTATGAGACAAATATATTTGACTTTGGATTTGAATGGACTTATCGTCTTATGAAAGACGTGCTGGTCTGGATTGGGCAGACTAATGCAATATGGGTATTTCAGTCATTTTGGCTCAAGTGGGCCCAGCAACCCGTAAGGCGGTTGATAGATTGGATTGGATCTAGGACGCCAGTCTAGGCTTGAGTATGCTTGTATTGGTTTGGAAGTGCTTCTGGTTGGGCTAGAGATTATCGAGTGGCAAAAATGGGGTGCTAACAGCTGCTTCTTTTTTGTCTTTACCTGTGAAAATGAAAAAGTAAGTACCCAATGAAAGTTGCGAGGCGGTTGTAAGCACCCCATTTTTAACCGCTCGGCAATCTACACTCCGTCCAGACTTGTTTTCAAGTCATCATGGGCATATTCCAATCGAAACCAATCCTCTAGGTCCAAATTCCGTCTTTCCATCGCTTCGCGGGCCTGTCAGGCCCAAATATAGGCAAAATGACCAAAATGCCCTTAGGGGCATTATCCTTTCTTATTCCAATTCCAATCCCTCTCTCGAGACAGTTTATTCCTCAAGACGGTCCAAGTAGCAAAACCACTCATAAAACCGTTAGAGTGGCGGAAATACTCACAAAACCGTCAGAGTAGCGGAAGTACTCACAAAACCGTTAGAGTGGCGGAAACACTCACAATCCAGGCACGTCTCTTCGGAGACAGTAAGACCCCTTTCCAATCCCACTCTCGAGACAGTTTATTCCTCGAGACGGTTTCAATCCAGGCACGTCTCTTCGGAGATGGTAAGACCCCTTTCCAATCCCTCTCTCGAGACAGTTTATTCCTTGAGATGGTCCGAGTAGCAAAACTACTCACAAAACCGTTAGAGTAGCGGAAATACTCAACCCCGTCCGAGTAGCGGAAATACTCAACCCCGTCCGAGTAGCGGAAATACTCACACCGTTAGAGTGGCAGAGACACTCAAAACCTAGGTCAACACCCGTGTCTGTTAGCTCACTTCGGTGAAAAATGACCAGACTACCCTTAGGACCTTTTCCGAGACTTTCCAGTCAAGATGACCATTTTGCCCCTAAGCATTCGAATGCCCTGGGAACCACACCGGCTTTGGGTATCAAACCGGTAACCCCCTGAGACTACTTTTTATAGTGTTCTCGACCTTCCTTTACCTTTCCGGATCATTCCGAGTCAGTTCCGGCCAACCCGGTACAAAATGACCGTTTTGCCCCTAGAGGGCCGGTCTCCTTCTTCGACCACACCAGCTCTGGGTATCAAACCGGTAATGTCCCGAGAATACTTTTTATAGTGTTCTCGACCTTCCTTTACCTTTCCAGACCATTCCGAGTCAGTTCCGACAAACCTGGTACAAAATGACCGTTTTGCCCCTAGTGGGCCGGTCTCCTTTTCCGACCACGCCGGCTCTGGGAATCAAACCGGCAACCTCTGGGAACATTCTGAATAATGTTTTCAGATCCCAAGTCTTTTTTCGGGACAATCCGGGTTCGCCCCGGCAGTTTTCTGGTCCGATTGACCGTTTTGCCCCTAAAGGCCCGGTCAACCTTTCCGACCCACCTTATCCTCACTTTCCAAGTCAAATACCTCCAGGACACTATTTTAAGTGTTCTTGCTCCTTTCCGGCCTTCCGGGTCATTCCCGGGTCATTCCCAGCTCCTTCAAATCATTCCCGGACTTTCCAGAGTCACTCCTAGTGAAGCCAGGCTAAAAATTGCATGGTAGTCATTAGTACAGGCGCCCAAATCTAGTCAAAGATACGTTGCTTGCCGACCTTAAATCTTTCCTAATTGGCTGGCGCCACTAGTAGTGGCGCCAAGCCAAAAAATGGCCTGGAGTGGTGCCAGTGTAAAATTTGCCCTAGCGCCACTGCAACAGGCGCCAGGTTTGTCCTCCTTCTATAAATACAGAGCCTCATTCAACGTGAAAAGGGTCTGCAAACTTAACCTAAGAATCCTATATTTTGATATACAGAGCTCGAGCACCTCCTAAACCCTAGCCTCCCTAGGTTTTCCCAAACCCTAGCCACCATACATAAACCCTAGCCTCCTATACACTCATACACACCCCCATACACTCATACCCTAGCCTTCAACCATCCTTTGAAGATCGGAAGAGCTGCCATCTAAAGCTTGAAGACCACCCTTGAAGGTTGAAGAAAAAGATCAAGACGAAGACCGAAGACTGAAGACAAGCAAGGCGCGCAAATTAAAGAAGATACAAGGTAGGCTTTCTCTTTAATTTTCTGCACTTCCCCCCTCTCTCTTCTCTCTCCAACCCACTTGGGTTTTCTCTATTTTAATCCCCCATCTCTTTCCCCCCCTTTCTTTGCATGCTTGAAACAAGGGGACTCCCGGTCCATGTGTAGGATTAGACTATTGGAGAGTCACCGTGTCAGGGGCTTTCTTCTAGTCTAACCAAAGACCACGTGAGTCCAGCCCCCTTGATTATGTGATGAAGCCTTAGCCTTGTATGTTCACGACCCCAAATTGCATTGTGCATATCATAATCTTGCATCTTCCAAAATTCGTTTTCAAAGTTGTTTTCAAAATTGTTTTCAAACTTGTTTTTAAAATTGCATCAAAATCTCTTTTTCAAAAACTTATTTTCAAAACCACAATTTTAGGGTGATTCTAGCATTTCCATGGCTAGGGTTGCTTTAGGAAAGTGTTATATTAAAAGTGACCTTTTGGTCTATATTTTCAAACCTTGTTTTCAAAACTACTTTCTTAAAGTGGTTCTAGCCCTCTTATGGCTAGAATCGCTTTAGGAAAGTGAGATGTTTTTATACTCTCCAAAAACTCTCTCTTCAAAAATCTCTTCCTAAAAATCTCTTTTTCAACATACTTTCCTAAAACTCTCCTTTCCAAAATTGTTTTCAAAAACTCCCTTCCAAAATCTATTTTTCAAAATTCTCTTTTTCAACTCCTTTCCAAAAACTCCCTCTCTTTAAAATCTCTTTCTAAAAACACTCCCTAGATTCACTTTCCTACAAACTCTCTCCAAAAACCTTTCTAAAAAACTCTCTTTCTAAAATCTTCCTTCTAGAAATTTCTCCTCTAGGATTTTCCTTCTAAAATCTTCATTTCTAAAAACACACTTTCCAAAAAACTCCTTCTTTCCAAAAATCTTTTCAAAAACTCTCTTTCCAAATTCACTTTCCAAAAACTCCTCCCTAGGATTCCCTTCTAGAAAACCTCCATTTCCAAAAACGCACTTTCTAAAAATCCTCTTTCCTTAGAGCCCAAATCAAGCCCTAGAACCCCCCATTAGGAAACCCTAATTTTCTTCCCAAAAATATGGTTTTCAAACTTTGCCCAAACCTAGGTTTCCAAAATCTCTTGTTTTCACATCAAAACTATACATATTTTCAAAACTTATTTTCTACGTCAAAACTATAATTTTCCAAATCTAGGGTTTCTAGAATCTCCCTTTCCAAATCCTAGCCAAATCCTACCTTCCCTTTAGGAAACCGAATCAAATCTCTCCGTTTAGGAAACTAGATCCCGTCCTCCGTTTTTGAAAATAAAATAAAATCTTTTCTTTTAGAGACCAAATCCAATCCCTTCCCAAATCCAAATCTTTCCTAATTCAAATCCTTCCTAAACTTCCACCTTCCTAAACCATAAGTTTCCTAAAACTTTCAACTTCAACCCTTTCCTAATTCTACCCCTTTCCAAATCTTAACTTTCTAAATCCAAGTTTTCAAAACCTTTCCTAAATTCAAGCCTTTCCTAATTTTAAGACTTTCTAAAATTCAAACTCTAAAACTTTCTAAATCCTAAACTTTCCAAATTTCAAATCTTTTCAAATCCAAAGTTTCCTAAATTCAAAACTTTCTTAAGTTAAATCTTTCTAAACTTCCAAGCTTTCTAAATTCTAAATCTTTCCAAAACTTCAACATCTTTCCAAATCCAAAACTTTCCTATTTTCAAAACCTTTCCTTTTTCAAAACCTTTCTTAAAATGGAGTTTTCTTAATTCAAAACTTTCTAAACTCAAAGCTTTCTAAATTCAAAACCTTTCCTAAAACAACACTTTCCTAAGTTGAAACTTTCTTAAACCTAAACCTTTCCTAATTCAAAACTTTCCAAAAGTGAAACTTTTCTAATCCAAATCTTTCCTAAATTCCAAGTTTCCAAATCTTTCCAAATCTTCCAAATCTAACATTCCAATCCAATCTTTCTTAATATCAAGTCTTTCCTAGGTCTCTTATCTTTCCTAAGTCTAGGTTTTCTTAAACCTTCTCTTTTCCAAAACAAGTCCAAATCAATCTTTCCAAAGCAAGTCCAATCCTCTCAATTCCAATTTCCAATCTCCTCTTCTAATTTCAAATCAAATTCAATGTCCAATGCAAATTCCTTCTTCAATCCACTCTTCTATTTTCAATCGGACTCTTGTCCGAACTACGACTGACCTGATTCCCCCAAAGGGATACGCAGGCAACCTTCATAGGTGCAGTCACAATACTTTTCAAACTTTCAATTCCACCCTCATGGGTGTGGTTTTCAAAATCTTCTCAAATCTCAAATTGCAATTTCAAATTTCTATTTTCAAACTTCTACTTTCAATTTTTAAACTTTCCAATTTCAATTCTATTTCTTCAAATCTATTTTAAAATCAAATCAATTTCTTTTCAAATCAATTTCTATTTTCCAATTCTCTTAACTTGCACTTGCATATCATGCATCATGTTAGTTTCTTTTCAAACATTGTCTTTCAAAGTAAATAGGATTGAACTATAGTTGGTTGAAGACTCTCATAGGTGAATCTAGGGTAGATTGACATGTAGGTACCAAAAGGGCGGGGTAGGGTGATAGCTTAGTGCGTGTTCCCTACACATAACCAACCTCCGAACCTAGATCACTGTTTTCAAAGACCAAAAAGGAGTTATTTTTCTAAAAAGGGCTAAATGTTTTCCAAAGGTTGCTAAATAACCTGTTTTCTTAAAAACCCTCTCTTGAGGAGATATTTTCAAAATTGTTTTCCAAAACCCTAAGTGTAGTCCTCGGATTATTCTTAGTTTTCTAGGTGACCTAACTTACCTTAATCAAGTTAGGTGGCGACTCCAAATCTTTTTTAAAAGCCCTTTATTCAAACCAATTTTTCAATTCAAACCTAGTCGCACTCATTCTTTTAGGAGGGTGAGTTCTAACAAGAGAGTACAACATTTTTCCCGCTTGGGTGAGTATTTCTCGGGTGCGAAAAATCTGGGCGCGACAGCGGTCGGAGGGACCAAAGGTTTGAAATTTTGAAAACTGGATGTTGAATCTTGAAAATGGAGCTAAGAGGCCATTCGAAACTGATTTTGGTGGGCAAAAGACCGAGGTGGGGCCCAGCTTGGCTGTGTGCCTCTCATAGTGCCGCCAAGTTTATGTTTGCCTGTGTGCCACTTTGAGTGGTGCACGGCCTGCGGGGGTTTTTATAGTAGCAGCTACGATTTTAGGGTTTTGGCTTGATTTTGAAATTTTTTAAGTTTTCTCTCTAAAAGCTTTCGAGGCATTTCACTTGGGCATTGTTGGGGAGTGTTTGTGGGACGCGGGGGAGTCGCCAGGAAGTGACGTCATCGCCGAAAAGTCATCGAAGAAGAAGAAACCATCGAAAAATTTCAAAAAGTGAGTTTTCTTGTAGCATGCGTATAATGGAAATTGATGTTCTTGAACATTTTGAACGCATCTATGGAGTCGTTTTTGCATTTTGGTGCTCATTTGAGTGAGTTTGTGTAGATTGCTATGTTTTGCGAAAGGGGTTTCCAGCAGGCTTAGAAAAACTAGCGATTTGGGCACTGGGTAATGCGTTTTCCTGCGATATTTTTGTGTATGATGCCTTAGAAAAATATTATGAGCAACTGTGTGAAGTTTTGTAATTTTTTGAAAATAATTGTAGTTTTTGATTTTTTAAAATTAGAAAAATGTTGAAAAATTGGAAAAATTAAGGGAAATTGAGAAATAAATTATGGGAGTGTTGGATTATTGCTAGAAAATTCTAGGAATATTTTTAAAAGTTTTGTGTATGTTTTTGAAAAACTTATAAACTTTTTTGAAGGTGTTTGAAGAAGGTGAGGAAATAGCCTCGAGAATTTTAGGAAAAATTGGTGTTTGCCCGTCCATGCCTCGTGCTGGGCAAGTGGAGTGGTGTTACGTGTTTGGTGGCATTGTGAATTTGTGGTTGTGTGGCGTTGTAGAGGCCTTTTACAAACGAGACTCTAGTTGATTTTTCAGAAAATTTGGCACTTGAAATTTTTGTGGAAAAAAGGTTTAGGGAACTTTAAAAAAAAAAAGGTTCGTTAGGACAGGGAGAAGGATAGGCTTTTTAGAAGTTATCCAACCGAGGCTTTTGAGGGAAAGTCCTAAGAAACCACAGAACTGGGGCTTTTGAGGAAAAGCCTTAAAAAATCATGCTTTTTTTGGAGGGGAAAACTTTTTGAAAAACCAAGCTTTGGGCCCAGAACGGTCAATTTCTCGGCGAAAAGTTTTGAGAAACCGAGGTTAAAACTGATTTAACTTTTTAAGGAAAAAGTTAGAAAACCGATAGCAAACTTTTGAGGGAAATCTTTAGAAAAACGGGACAATGTTTTGAGGATAAAAGTTTTTAGAAAAGCAAGAATGGTTTTGAAAACAACTTTTTTGTGGATAAAATGTTTGTAAAAAACCGGATGGAATTTGAAAACAACTTTTTTGAGTATCAAAAGTTTATAAAACCAAGATTGATTTTGAAAACAACTTTTTTGATCAAAAGTTTATAAAACTAGGATTGATTTTGAAAACAACTTTTTTGAGGATAAAAAGTTTATGAAACTGGGATTGATTTTGAAAATAACTTTTTTGAGGATTAAAAGTTTATAAAACAGGGATTGATTTTGAAAACAACTTTTTTGAGGATAAAAAGTTTACACAACCAAGATTGATTTTGAAAACAACTTTTTTGAGAATCAAAAGTTTATAAAACCGAGATTGATTTTGAAAACAACTTTTTTTTAGGGTAAAAAGTTTATAAAACCGTGATTGATTTTGGAAACAACTTTTTTGAGGATCAAAATTTTATAAAACCAGGTAATTTGAAGTTGAGAAATTGTTTGGGAAACTTGAAGCATTCCTGCCCATGTCCCTCTTTTTTTTCGCATTCTTTTATTTTCTTATTATTTACCATTGTTCATGTTGCTAACTGACAGATCTTGACATGTTTCTTTTCTTTCTTCTCTTTTTCCAAGATGGCCGATGTAGGTGAGGGTGGATCCGAGAGGAGACACCGACTTGGCAAGGGCATTCGGGGGGATCCAGATACTGGAGAGGCTAGTAGGAGTAGCTCTTGTTCTGGGAGCAGTCGGCAGACGACTAGTCTGGCTGCCATTAGTAGTAGTCAAACGACCAGTGAGCCACCCTTTGAGCCTGATATTGAGGAGAGCAGTAGCGATGATAGTAATGAGGCACAGGGGCTGGAGGACCCTCTTATAGGTTATGAGAGGGCGAACATCAAGACTAGGCGTGCCGACCCTACTTTGGATGATTTAGAGGTAGTCGACATCCCACTCTTGGGTGACATAGACTACCATCCTAGTGCCTATGCTCACCGACAAATGGTTCTGCACAAACATTCCGCCTTCAAAGGGGCATTCCATCTGGCTCTTGGGGTGATGAGGTCAGCTGCTGCATCTTACCAGACCTTTTTGGTTGACATAGGCTTTAGTTCTTTTATGCGGCTTCAGACAGATCGGTTGGATCGTCAACTGATTCATGCTTTAGGTGAGATACCCAGGACGTGGTCAGTAGAGCCTTAGATTAGATAACGTCCACACCTTTCACATAGGAGATTGAGAGCTGCCAGCCTCCGAGAAAGTTTGCCCCACCAAAGTTCACACTATATGATGGAAAGGCTAATCCAATTAGTCACGTTCGCCACTACAAGAAAATGATTGCATTCTGGAATGGAGATCAATCCTTGATGTGTCGAGTTTTCCCATCCAGTCTGGGAGAGGTGGCCCTACAATGATTCAACAAATTGGCATCTAAATAGGTATCAAACTGAAGATGACTTGCAAAACTATTCACTGCTTGCTTTATAGCCAATAACAAGTAGCCTAGGGAGGTAGACTTCCTACTAACCTTACGAAAGAATGATGGAGAAGGATTACAGGCGTATGCGCAGCGCTACTGGGCAGCCTACAATGAGATTGACGAGTCAGCAAACAACTGGTTGTAACTCAGTTCAAAAATGGCTTACCTAGAGAGCACCGCCTGTGACAGTCCTTAATGAAGAAGCCAACCCTCATGGTGCAAGAATTAATATCGAGAATCGAGCGATATGCGAGGTTGGAAAAAGATGTACCACAGCCCGCTCCTGAGAAGGTTGGCAATATCGTTGAAGAGAAGAATGGACATGACGCAAAGAAGTTTCGACGGGAAGACAAGAACAGCCAGAATAAGAAAGTAAGCAATGGGGTCTACATTGTCTTCAAGGACCGCATTTATAAGATTTTGCCTCAAATCCGTAACAAGCCATTCTTCAAATGGCCTCCAAAGTTGGGAGGAGACCCTATAGCCTGAGACCAAGGGAAGTTTTGCTCTTATCATAAGGACAGGGGGCATCAAACAGTGAATTGTTGACATCTAAAAAATCATCTTGAAGATCTGGCAAAGGCTGGTCATCTTGGCCACTACATTGATAGAGAGAAGACAAAACGAGAGGCCGAGCATTGAAGACAAGAGGCGCCCCCCTCCCCCCGGCCCCCGGTAGACAAAAGACAGAGTTGAACTGGTCCGGGTGATCAATGTGCTGCATGGATCAGCAGAATCAGAAGCTATCGACCTACACAGATATCAGACCAATATTCAAAAGGTCGTGCATTTGAGGGAGGTGATGCCGATAGACCCTCCTCCCAAGAAAGTCAAGGTTAACCTTTACTGATGAAGATCTCATAGCAGTTCAGACTCCCCACAATGACGCACTGGTCGTGACTATACGCATGACCGGTTGTGACGTGAAGAGGTTGCTCATTGACCAGGGGAGCTCCTTCGAGGTTATGTCCTACGACCTATTCAAGAAGCTAGAGCTGAATGATGCTGACCTCCAGCCCTCTCTTAATCCATTGATCGGGTTTAACTCTGACCCAGTTTGGCCACTTAGAAACGTAACTATCCCTGTAACGGCGGGAGGGATTACTCTGCAGACAGAATTCCTAGTGGTCAACGTGCTATCCCCATATAATGCAATCATGGGCCGAACATGGTTGCACCTCATGAAGGCTATCCCATCCTCATACCACTAACTGATTCAATTCCCCTCCCTAGAGGGGGTGCAAGAGATTAAAGAGGACCGAGTCACGGGTAAGTAGTGCTTCATTATGGCATGTGCAACAAAGGTAAAAACTGGTAAAGTGTAGATGATGGAGCTTCACGAGGACACATCCACGATTCATGACGTAGGGCAGATACTAAAGAAAAAAGATGTTGATGACTTGAAAAAAATCCACAACGATCAACAAAATGAAAAGTACTTTGCGATAAGTGCTTCACTATCCAAGACTGAAGAAAATTCGTTGATCGAGCTCTTAACAAGCTATATTGAAATCTTTGCTTGGACTCCTTACGATATGCCAAGAATCAATGCGAAGATCGCCTATCACAGATTAAGTGTGGACCCTTAGTACCGACCTGTGGTCCAAAAGGACAGGAGAGCAACCACTTAACATGTGGATGCTATCATAGAAGAAGTTGAAAAGCTCCTTAATGCTGGAGCGATAAAGGAAGTCTATTACCTGATGTGGTTGTCAAACACCATTGTGGTGAAGAAGAAGGACGACAAGTGGAGAGTCTGTGCTGACTTCATTGATCTGAATAAAGCATGCCCCAAAGATCCTTTCCCTTTTCCCGAAATTGACTAACTTATGGATGTACCTACTGGTTTTGAAAGGATGATTTTTCTGGATGCTTATCGTGGGTATCACCAGATCCCACTCCATGAAGACGACCAAGAGAAAACCGCTTTTATAACCTCTAAGGGTATCTTCTACTACAAGGTAATGCCATTCGGACTAAAGAATGCCAGTGGCACCTAGCAACAACTGGTCACCAAAATGTTCAAAGACTACATCAATGACATGGTGGTGAAGAGTAAGATCGGTACTTACCATTTGAAAAACCTGACGGTGGTATTCAACATTCTGAAGTAGTATAAAATGAGGCTTAATGCCTCCAAGTTTGTGTTCGAGGTCAGCTTGGGGAAATTCCTAGGATTCTTGGTTACACACAGGGGCATTGAAGTAGATCCAGAACATGTCAGCACTATTCAGAATGTCCAAGCTCCGAGGAACACTAAAAAAGTGCATAAATTAACTGGCATGGCAGCGGCTCTCAACAAATTCATTAGTTAATCTTCAGACAAGTGCCGACCATTCTTTCAGCTTCTCAAAAAATAGGAGCACTTTAGCTGGACCCAGGAATGTGTTGAAGCCTTGGTAGATCTGGAGAAATACCTGAGCCAGCCCCCCCTGCTTTCCACCCCATCAAAGCATGAAGAGCTCTTCCTTCACCTCACAGTGTCGGAGTATGTGGTCAGTATCATGCTACTTCTACAGCAAGATCGGCAATAGAAGTCGGTCTACTATATTAGCAAAACTCTCTTGGGGGTAGAAAGTAGATATCTACTGTTAGAAAAACTGGCCCTTGGATTGATAGTGGCATTGCGTAAATTGGTGCACTACTTCCGGGCCCACACCATCAATGTGCTCATGAACCACTAGCTAAAACCACTCTTGAGAAGGGCCGACTTCTCCAGTAGAGTGGCTAAGTGGGCCGTTGAGTTGGGAGAATTTGACATCAAGTTCCAACAGGCAGTTAAAGGCCAAGTATTGGCTGACTTTATTGCTGAATTTTCTGTTGAACTTCCATAGGGAACCAACTAACCCCGATTCCCTAGACGCAACATGATGACCTCTCCTTGGACCTTTGGGAGAAAGCTAATCATTGGAAGCTATTCGTTAATGGAGCATCCAATGACCGGGGGGTAGGTTCAGGAATAGTCCTCATCATGCCAGATAATATGGCATTGGAGTAGGCCATTAAGCTGGAGTTCACTGCTTCGAATAATGAGTCAGAATATGAGGCTCTGCTCGCGGGGTTGCTCTGAGATATTAATCTCAAAATTTCCAAAATTGTGATATACTCAGATTCCCAGCTAGTAGTGAATCAGATCATTGAAGAATACGCAACAAAGAAAGACAGAACAACGCAATATCTGGTAAAAGCAAGAGAACTACTATCAAAATTCAGCAAGTACAAGCTCCACCATATCAGTCGCGATAACAACGCACACGCTGACGCCTTGGCTACACTTGCCACAACCCTGAAGATAGGCCTAAAGAGAATAATCCATGTGGAGATGTTAGCCAGCCCGAGCATATTTCAAGAAGAAGAGCAAGCCCTGGCTATCGAACAATTGGGACCCTCCTAGATGGACTCTATCGTCTCCTATCTGGACAAAGACATACTCCTCGAGGACAAGAATGAGGCTAGAAAAGTCAAATACAAATCTTTGAAATATTGGCTCTCTCCCACCAAGGAGTTCTACAAAAGGTCTTTCATTGGTCCCTATTTATATTGTGTTCATCCTAACAGAGTGCATGCCATTTTGTATGAAATTCACGAAGGGATCTGCAGAAGCCATATTGGTGGCAGGTCTATCACTCACCAAGCGATTTTGCAAGGTTATTGATGGCTCTAAATATAGAAAGACACCACCCAGTACGTGCTGAAATGTGAGAAATGTCGGAGATTCTCTCCGTTGATCCATCAGCCGGCTGAGGACCTCACAATGATCATTGTCCCCTGGCCCTTTGCCCAATTGGGCCTGGATATAGTCGGACCACTGCCCCGAGCTTTAAGTAACAAGAGATTTTTCATTGTGGCCACAGACTACTTCATCAAATGGTTAGAGGCAGAGCCACTTTCGACAATCAAGGAGTTAGACACGAAAAGATTTGTCTGGAATGTTGCGCCCAAATTTTTCGCACTCGAGGAATACACACACAAGTGGGAAAAACGCTGTACTCTCTCGTTAGAACTCACCCTCCTAAAAGAATAAGTGCGACTAGGTTTGAATTGAAAAATTGATTTGAATAAAGGGCTTTTGAAAGATATTCGGAGTTGCCACCTAACTTGATTAAGGTGAGTTAGGTCATCTAAAAACTAAGAATAATCCGAAGACTACACTTAGGGTTTTTGGAAAACGATTTTGAAAATATCTCCTCAAGAGAGGGTTTTTAAGAAAACAGGTTGTTTGGCAACCTTTGGAAAACATTTAGCCCTTTTTTGAAAAATAACTCCTTTTTGGTCTTTGAAAACAGTGATCGTAGGTTCAGAGGTTGGTTACGTGTAGGGAAGACGCACTAAGCCATCATCCTATCCCACCCTTTCGGTACCTACATGTCAATCTACCCTAGATTCACCTATGAGAGTCTTTGATTAACATATGTTCAACCTTGTCCACTTTGAAAAACAATGCTTGAAAACTAACATGATACATGGTATGAAAACATAAGAAAAGAGAATTGAAAAATAAATTTGAAAAGAGATTGCTTTGATTTGAAAATAGATTTGAAGAGATGGAATTGAAATTGGAAGGTTTGAAAATTTGGAAATAGAAATTTGAAAATAGAAAGTTTGAAAGTAGATGGGAATTTGAGATTTGAAAAGATTTTGGAAACCACACCCATAAGGGTGGAATTGAAAGTTTGAAAAGTGTTGTGACCGCATCTATGAAGGTTGCCTACATATCCCTTTGAGGGAATCAGGTCAGTCGTAGTTCGGATCGGAGTCTGATTGAAAAGAGATTGATTTGAAGAGAGAGATTGGATTGGAAGAAAGAGATTGAATGGAAAATTGGATTTGATTTGAGATTAGAAAAGGAGATTGGAAATTGAAATTTTGGAAAAGATTGGACTTGCTTTGGAAAGATTGATTTTGGAAAGACTTGGTTGTGGAAAGATGGAGGTTTAGGAAACCTAGACTTGGGAAAGATAGGAGACCTAGGAAAGACTTGAGATTAAGAAAGATTGGATTAGAATGTTGGATTAGGAAGATTTGGAAACTTGGAATTTAGGAAAGATTTGGATTAGGAAAGTTTCGAATTAGGAAAGTGTTATTTTTGAAAAGTTTCATTTTTGGAAAGTTTTGAAAGTTGGAAAGTTTGGAATTTGGGAATTTTTTGCAATAGGGAAGTTTTGGAAAGTTTAAAAAACAAGGAAGTTTTGAAAATAAGAAAGTTTTGAGAACAAGGAAGTTTTCAAAATAAGAAAGTTTCGTTTTGGGAAAAGTTTGAAAAAAGGCAAGTTTTCAGTTTAGGAAATGTTTAAATTAAGAAGGTTTTGAGTTTAGAAAAGTCTTAGATTTGGAAAGATGTTGAAATTTTGGAAAGTTTAGAATTTGGAAAGATTTAGGGTTAGAAAGATTAAGATTTAGAAAGTTTTAGGGTTTTAGAAAATCTTGAGATTAGGAAAGGTTTGAGTTTAGGAAGAGTTTGAAAACTCAGATTTGAAAAGTTAAGATTTGAAAAGAGGGTAGAATTAGGAAAGGGTTGAATTAGGAAAGATTTAAAAATTGAGTTTTAAAATTTAGGAAAGATTTTTATGTTCAAGTTTTGGAAACTTAAGGTTTAGGAAAGTGGAAGTTTAGAAAGGATTTGAATTAGGGAAGATTTGGATTTTGTTTCTAAAAGGGAAGGTTTGATTTTGTTTCCAAAAACGGATGATTGGATCTAATTCCCTAAACGGGAAGATTTGATTCGGTTTCCTAAAGAGAATATAGGATTTGGCAAGGATTTGGAAAAGAAGATTCTAGAAACCCTAGTTTTGAAAAATTATAGTTTTGACGTAGAAAATAGGTTTTGGAAACATGTATAGTTTGGATGTGAAAACAAGAGGTTTTAGAAACCTAGGTTTGGGGCAAAGTTTGAAAATCATGTTTTTGGGAAGAAAATTAGGGTTTCCTAATTGTGGGTTCTAGGGCTTGACTTGTGCTCTAAGGAAAGAGAATTTTGGAAATTGCATTTTTTGGAAAGATGGATTTTTGGAAAGTGCATTTTTTGAAAACGAAGGTTTTCTATAAGGGAATCCTAGGGAGGAGTTTTTGGAAAGTGTGTTTTTGGAAACAGAGATTTTGGGAGGAAAAATCCTAGAGGGGAGTTTCTAGAAGAAAGATTTTTGGAAAGAGAGTTTTTTAGAAAGATTTTTGGAAGGAGATTGTTGGAGAGAGTTTCTTAGGAAAGTGAATTTAGGAAGTGTTTTTAGAAAGTAAATTTTGAGGAGAAAGAGTTTTTGGAAAGGAGTGGAAAAAGGGAGTTTTGAAAAATAGATTGTGGAAGGGAGTTCTTGAAAACCATTTTGGAGAGGAGAGTTTTAGGTAAGTATGTTGAAAAGAGATTTTTAGGAAGAAAGACTTTTTGAAAAGAGAGTTTTTAGAAGGTGTAAAAACATCTCACTTTCCTAAAGCAATTCTAACCATAAGAGGGCTAGAACCACCTTAGGAAAGCGGTTTTGAAAACAACAAGATTTGAAAATATGGACCGAAAAGGTCACTTTTAATGTAACACTTTCCTAAAGCAACCCTAGCCATGGAAAGGCTAGAATCACCCTAGGATTGTGATTTTGAAAACATGTTTTGAAAAAGAGATTTTGATGCAATTTTGAAAACAAGTTTGAAAACGATTTTGAAAACGAGTTTGAAAACGAATTTTGGAAGATGCAAGATTATGATATGCACAATGCAGTTTTAGGGTCGTGAACATACAAGGCTAAGGCTTCACCACATAATCAAGGGGGCCGGACCCACGTGGTCTTTGGTTAGACTAGAAGAAAGCCCCGACACGGTGACTTTCCAATAGCCCAATCCTACACATGGACCGGGAATCCCCTTGTTTCAAGCATGCAAAGAAAGGGGGGAAAGAGATGGGGGATTAAAATAGAGAAAACCCAAGTGGGTTAGGAGAGAGAAGAGAGAAGGGGGAAGTGCGGAAATTTAAATAGGGAGCCTACCGTATGTCTTCTTTATTTTGCGCGCCTTGCTTGTCTTCAATCTTCGGTCTTCGTCTTGATCTTCTTCTTCAACTTTCAAGGGTTGTCTTCAAGCTTTAGATGGCGGCTCTTCAAGTGTTCAAAGGATGGTTGAAGGCTAGTGTATGAGTGTATGGGGGAGTGTATAAGTGTATAGGAGGCTAGGGTTTGGTGTAGGGTGGCTAGGGTTTAGGAGGTGCTCGAGCTTTGTATATCAAAATATAGGATTTTTAGGTTAAGTTTGCAGACCCCTTTCACATTGAATGAGGCTCTGTATTTATAGAGGGAGGAATACACTAGAGCCTGTTGTAGTGGCGCCAGGCCAAAATTCCTTCTGGCGCCACTAGGAGTGGCGCCAGGCCAAATATTGGCTTGCCGCCACTGTTAGTGGTGCCAGCCAATTAGGAAACTATTAAGGTCGGCAAGTAACGTATCTTTGACTAGATTTGGGCGCCTGTACTAGTGACTACCATGCAATCTTTAGCCTGGCTTCACTAGGAGTGACTCCAGAAAGTCTGGGAATGATTTGAAGGAGCTGGGAATGACCCAGAAGGCCAGAAAGGAGCAGGAACACTTAAAATAGTGTCCTGGAGGTATTTGACTTGAAAAGTGAGGACAAAATGTCTCGGAAAGGTTGACGGGGCCTTTAGGGGCAAAACGGTCAATCGGACTAGGAAGCTGCCGGGGAGAACTCGGATTGTCCCGAAAGAAGACTTGGGATCTGGAAACATTATTTAGAATGTTCCCAGAGGTTGCCGGTTTGATTCCCAGAGCCGGCGTGGTCAGAAAAATAGACCGGCCCACTAGGGGCAAAACGGTCATTTTGTACCGGGTTTGCCAGAACTGACTCGGAATGATCTGGAAAGGTAAAAGGAGCTTGAGAACACTATAAAAGTAGTCTCAGGAGGTTACCGGTTTGATACCCAGAGCCGGTGTGGTCGAGAAACGAGACTGGCCCACCAGGGGCAAAACGGTCATTTTGTACCGGGTTGGCCGGAACCGACTCGGAATGATCCGGTAAGGTAGAGGAGGATTGAGAATACTATAAGAAGTATTCTCAGAGGGTTACCGGTTTGATAACCAGAGCCGGTGTGGTTCCCGGGGCGTTCGGATGCCTAGGGGCAAAATGGTCATTTAGCTTCAAGTGGGCCCTACGGGCCTGAGAAGCGACTGGTGGACTAAATTCAAATTAAAAAGGCAGGCTTAGAGTCTAAATATGCATGTGATGTGTGAAAGTGAGCTTGGTCAGCTCAGAGATTGCCGAGCGGGCAAAAATGGGGTGCTTACAGCTGCCCCTCTTTTTCTGTCTTTGTTTGTCAAAGACAGAAAATGATAAAGTAAGAGCCCCATGTTGACCGCGAGGCGATCGGAGGGACTTGAAAATAATAGGAATTCAAAGAACAATTACCTTGAGTAGCTGGTTGATGCTTGGTATTTTATCTGGTAAAAATGACACTCTTCTGGGGAATTAATGCTCCTTGATTTGGCGCTCCATCTGGCAGAGCAATGCTCCTCTAAGGGGAATTGACGCATCTTGAACTAGTACTCCGTCTGGGGAAACACTGCTCCTCTAGGGGCATCCAAGGTTGACTGTTGATACCTCTTGAACCGGCACTCCGTCTGGCGAAACGCTGCTCCACTGGGGAAGTCCAAGGTTGACTGCTGATACCTCTTAAACCGGTACTCCGTCTGGCAAAACGCTGCTCCACTGTGGAAGTCCAAGGTTGACTGTTGATACCTCTTGAATCGGCACTTTGTCTGGCGAAACGCTGCTCCACTGGGGAAGTCCAAGGTTGACTGCTGATACCTTTTGAACTGGCACTCCGTCTAACGAAACGCTGCTCCACTGGGGAAGTCCAAGGTTGACTGCTGATACCTCTTGAACCGGCACTCCGTCTGGCGAAACGCTGCTCCACTAGGGAAGTCCAAGGTTGACTGGGGATACCTCTTGAACCGGCACTCCGTCTGGCGAAACGCTGCTCCATTGGGGAAGTCCAAGGTTGACTGGGGAGGTCGAGGGTGGGCTATTACCCCATTCCATGCTTTTTGTTGACTAGGGAAGTCTGAACTTGCTGAGGTGTATGCCAATGTTGGAGATGTCTAAGGTTACTTGATCGCAGGATGGCTTTTTAGCTCCATTTTTGTACTTTACCTTGTTCCTTATTTCTTATTTGGGAGAGAGAAAGACATAGGGTGAGTTTTGTACAAAAATAATTTAAAAATGTCATGGTAAAGGGTGAATGCATGTCATATATATATATATATATATATTTTTCATGACTGCAAATGGGATTAAATGCATGATCTATTTTTATGAATGCGCATAGTTTAGATAATAATATAATTGAATGCGTGTCCTACTTTTTATAACTGCACAGGTTCACACAAAAATGGAATTGAATGCATGCACATATAGGAATGGGATTGAATGCAATGTCCCCTTTTTTTTTGTGATAAATGCACGGATTTATGCAAGAATTGAATTAAATGTACGACCTACTTCCTTACAAATGAATAGGTTCATACAGGAGTACAGTTGAATGCATGAATAGATACACACTACACAAGAATCCAAATGGATGTACAGGTTATACATGTCATGGATGTATCAGTATTACATGTGTATAAACTATTTACAAAGAAAGCCCCAGGATTGCCCCTTGGGCCCATACTCTCAGGATTCTGTTCCTTCTCAGGATTCTGCCCCATTCAGTTTTGTCCCATTCATATCGGGGTGTGATAGCATTTGCACCATTCTCCAGGGATCTTGACCTTTTGGTTTGCTATCTTATCCCTACTTTCTACTGGGTTGCTGTTTGGGGTTTTTCTAATCTCACTTGGTTTTCTCTCCCAGATCTCCAAAATGCCACCATGGCTCGAGCGACAACTCGCATGCCCTTTGCAGAGCGATAAATAGCTAAGCCCTCAATCTAAGAAGACTTCTTTTAGGACCGTAATGTAGGCTGGGTTTAGGGGTTGTAAGAAATAAAGGGATATTCAGGCTCAAAGGTCTTCTTTTAGTGGGTTATTTAAACCGAAACCATCTGAGCACATTTTGGAGCATGAGATTGCCCCTTACATTTCCTTCTAATGCTCCTTTCTCACCCTACTTGTCTTGGTATTGTACAGGCTTATTTGGACTAAGCAATTTTCTCTGATCAGAGAGGACTTTAATTCGGATCGTAACGTAGGCTAGGTTAAGGGGTTTATGAATTAAAAGGATGTGCAGGCTCAAACTCGATGTTGTTTCTAGTAGGGTTTAGATCCACACCATCCTTAATCGGTCTTCCAGCGCGGCTTCATCCCCTAATATCCTCCTCTAGCTTCAATAACACGTCTGGCTCATTTAGATCAAGCAATCTTTCTCAATTAAAGTAGACTTTAGTAGGGTTGTAATGCAGGCCATAGGTTAGGGTTTAACAAGAAAGGGTAAAGGCTCAAACCTATTTCTTCTACTGAGTTTCTTTGTAACCTAGGATCACCTTTAGATTTCCTTCTTGCTTTTGACCATATACTTCTCACGGTGAAAACGACTCTTTTTTTTCACCCTTTCCATGTGCTTTTTGAGGGAAACATGACTCCTTTCTCATTTGATCTTCTTATTATGCTTTTGAAGATAACTCAGTCATGGTTTTCTTCAGGCCTTTCTTTAGATAGATTTTTTTTTTTTTGTTTTGTTTTGTTTTTTTTTTTTTTTTTTTTGGGCCTCTTGCCCCTTGGCAACTCCCTTTCTTTACCTTGTCATTTCTTTTCTTTTATGGAACGACTAATTCTTCGATCCTTTTTCTTTAGACCTTTTCCTTGGCGGTTCAATCTACCCAATGTGGGCGGTGATCCCTAGGTTGGGTTTTTTCAGGAAAAGGATGGATGGCTCAACAGGTTTGGCAAGGGGTTTCTTTTGACTGTATGGGAAATGAAATGATGGCCTCTCTTCATTTTGAATAAGATTGCTTGATCCATAGAGCCTTCACGTTACTTTAGCTTGATGTTCGATGACGTTCTCTGCCAGATCTTCTGCTGCTTGACTGCCCCAGTGTGGGGGGATGGTTTTGGATCAAGGTTGACAAAAAGAAAACTTCCGCTTCTGCGAGGCACTAGTGGTTTAAGCAAAGGGAATATTTTTGTGCATGGTAATAGAATTGAGGGCCTCTAATCATTTCAAATTGAATTGCTTAGTCCATAAAGCCTTTGTACAAAATTTAGACAATATTTCTAGGGATGATGTGTTTCAGCCAGTGAATCCCTACATATTCTATCGAATCAACTACTCTGTGCTTACCTTGGTGTGGGGGATGGTTATTGGTTTGGGGACATCTAAATAAAAATCAGTTACAGCTCTAATGGGCTGAGCAAGGGGTAGTGTTTATTTAGGATAAATAGAACAATGACTTCTCATCATTTTGGGGACTCGGCTACCTATCGCCTAGCCAGGATATCATGCAAGTGTCGCCTTTTCAATAGAATTCGCACTTCTTTGTTGAGATTGCCTTCCTCCTATCTCACTCTCTCTCTCAGTCTCTCAAAGGTTTTCACCCCTTTTTAAATGGGTTGCCCATGCTATCCCATCCTTTAAATTGAGTCATTTACCAAAATGGGGAAGAATCCCTAAAAGTAATAATCGTCCACAAGAGTATGAGACAAAGGGGAAGAACTAGAAACTACACATTTTCATTTAGAAATATGATTACATGGCATGCAATGTTTATTTAAAGAAGATATGCGAGAAATAGAGAGATGAAAAGAAAACAGACGAATTTTATGAAAACTTCCCTTTTCTTGTGGGCCTTTTGGTGAGAACCCTTAACCTTTAATAGGGTTTTGGGACTATGCCAACCTCCTTGGTGCTTCATTCACCAGGTGGATGGCGGGTTCTGGACATTTGGCATGCATTTGGAAGTTAGAAAATTATGTTGTTGCAATGCACGAGTCTGACAAGACTTCGCATCTAGTGAAGTCCTCTTCTACTTGAAGCCCTCCTCTGCTTGGATGGTGATTGGTGCGACATGTTGTGGAGGTGGAGGTCAGTTTTTCTTGATCTTTGATGTAGGTTTGGCCTTTTCTAACAACTAGGTTTATCCTTCCATGAGTTTGAATCTGGTGAGGTGCTAGAGGGATTCCATGAATTCAATTGTGCTCTCTGACCTACAAAAAGAAAAAGAAAAACAGAATGCAGTCAGTATGTGAAGTTAGAGGTTCTATGCGATGCATGTCCTATGAAGGTCTCCTCTTTGAGGGAGTCTAGGCATGATGACAAGTCCATTTTGGAGGTGGGGTTTTGCCCCTATTATGCAATACAACACCTCTTCGGCGTGGGCCGATTGATGTTCCCTTATATAGGCAATCTCGCCTCCATGGACTGAGAGAGATTTGGGCCTCTCTCGAGATATGGTTCTATGCATGCCATGAATCCTTAGGGTTTAAAAACCCTTAGGAGTTTTGGTAGGTTCAATTAACATGAGATTGGATTGCTCCTTTCTCTCTACAGTTGATTAGATGCATGAGAATGAAATGACTTGAGTTTCTTAGAACTCTGGTCTTAGAATAGATATGGATGCATGAGCATAATAGAAGTGAACGTGTGAGCAATATGATAACAATAAATAAATGGTTTAGAAAAACCCCCTTCTTGTCTTGTTTCTGCCTTCGGTTCTCTTGGTATTTGGAGATGAGGAGAGGGAGGACAGAAGACAAAAAACAAAAGAGAAGGAAAAAAAAAAAAAGAAGTTAGTGCCTTGATTTGAACATTTTTATGCAATGCATGTCCTAGGAGTGCCCCTGCTTGAGAGGGAGACTAAACATGATGTATTGGCTCACTTTTGGAGATAGGGGGTTTGCCCCTGTATGCATTCATTCATAAAAGTAAAGAAGTACATTAAATTTTGGGTTTAAGATACAAAAGAATTGAAATACATTTTAATAGGGGGAGGGGAAACATTTTCCTTTGGATTTCCACCTATCTACTTCTACAAAGGGAAAACCTAAACTACTCTTGAGTCTTCGGATCCGCCTTTGTTGGATTTGATGTCGAGGAGGTCGCTGAGAGACCTTGTTGATTGACTGCCCCTTGTCTTCTTGGCAACCCCATCTCCGTGAGCATAGAGGGATTGGGGCCCCTCTTATGGAATGAATCGAGATACATGCAATGAGTCCTTAGGGTTTGGGTAGGTTCAATGCAAGGGAGAGTGACGTTGGTGTCACTCTCAATGGGTTGATCATATACATGAGAATGCAGTGACTTGAGTTACTTGGAACTCTTGTCTTGACATGGAATATTGAATGCATAAACATGAATATGCAAAAAGTGTAAGGAGAGAAAGTACAATTGAAGTAAACATGCATGCATAAACAATTAGACAGGCATTATAACAGTATAAATACAGTCAGTATAATAGCAGGAATACATAAGTATAAATGAAAGTAAAAGCAGTCGCCCTTTCCTCCGTGATTTTGAAAACGGTGCTCGTGTCTTAAATTCGACAGAGGTTCGGCTATGCATGGTGTCTATATAAGTATGAGGTTGAGGGTTGACTAATGCGTCCTAAAAAGGCTCGGTCCCCGGATCTTCAAACCTAGGCCCACTCCCCGAGGTGGTGCCATGATCGGTTGGTGATCCGAGTAGGGGAACCATCAAGAGGCTGTAGGCGAAGAAACTGACACAGCATCTTGCCCACAACCAATATACCGTTCCCCTTTCTAACTAGAAAGGACATATCAGGGTATGCAAGTATGCAGAATGCAAGTGCACATGCAGTGTGTCTGTGATTTTTAAAAGTGGAGGAAAGGGCCCAACAACTCCCATTCATCCTGTACATCACATTCATGCAAAACAATTAATAAAATTTAAACAAAACGTGTACCTACAAAACAAAGATGCAAGTGTTAGTATGTGGATGACAAGCATAATACAAGATAATATGAATAAATGCATGTTTTTTAAAAATAATTTTAAAAATTTGGTTTTGAAAATTTAAAGTGAATAAGATTGAACCAAGTTAATTGAAGACTCTACATGGGTGAAAGGTAAAGAGACACGACTACGGCCTAACCCTTTAAGCTTTCCCAGCGGAGTCGCCAGCTGTCGCGCCCAGATTTTTTGCACTTGAGGAATACACACACAAGTGGGAAAAACGCTGTACTCTCTCGTTAGAACTCACCCTCCTAAAAGAATGAGTGCAACCAGGTTTGAATTGAAAAATTGATTTGAATAAAGGGCTTTTGAAAAAGATTCGGAGTCGCCACCTAACTTGATTAAAGTGAGTTAGGTCACCTAAAAACTAAGAATAATCCGAAGACTACACTTAGGGTTTTTGGAAGACGATTTTAAAAATATCTCCTCAAGAGAGGTTTTTAAGAAAACAGGTTGTTTGGCAACCTTTGAAAAACATTTAGCCCTTTTTTGTAAAATAACTCCTTTTTCGTCTTTGAAAACAGTGATCGTAGGTTCGGAGGTTGGTTACGTGTAGGGAAGATGCACTAAGCCATCACCCTACCCCGCCCTTTCGGTACCTACATGTCAATCTACCCTCGATTCACTTATGAGAGTCTTTGATTAACATATGTTCAACCCTATCCACTTTGAAAAACAATGCTTGAAAACGAACATGATGCATGGTATGCAAACATAAGGAAAGAGAATTGAAAAATAAATTTGAAAAGAGATTGATTTGATTTGAAAATAAATTTGAAGAGATGGAATTGAAATTGGAAGGTTTGAAAATTTGGAAATAGAAATTTGAAAATAGAAAGTTTGAAAGTAGATGGGAATTTAAGATTTGAAAAGATTTTGGAAACCACACCCATAAGGGTGGAATTGAAAGTTTGAAAAGTGTTGTGACCGCACCTATGAAGGTTACCTACGTATCCCTTTGGGAGAATCAGGTCAGTCGTAGTTCGGACCGAAGTCCGATTGAAAAGAGATTGATTTGAAGAGAGAGACTGGATTGGAAGAAAGAGATTGAATGGAAAATTGGATTTGATTTGAGATTAGAAAAGGAGATTGGAAATTGAAATTTTGGAAAAGATTGGACTTGCTTTGGAAAGATTAATTTTGGAAAGACTTGTTTGTGGAAAGATGGAGGTTTAGGAAACCTAGACTTAGGAAAGATAGGAAACTTAGGAAAGACTTGAGATTAAGAAAGATTGGATTGGAATGTTGGATTAGGAAGATTTGGAAAGATTTGGAAACTTGGAATTTAGGAAAGATTTGGATTAGGAAAGTTTCGAATTAGGAAAGTGTTATTTTTGGAAAGTTTCATTTTTGGAAAGTTCTGAAAGTTGGAAAGTTTGGAATTTGGGAATGTTTTGCAATAGGGAAGTTTTGGAAAGTTTAAAAAACAAGAAAGTTTTAAAAATAAGAAAGTTTTGAGAACAAGAAAGTTTTGAAAATAAGAAAGTTTCGTTTTGGGAAAAGTTTGAAAAAGGCAAGTTTTCAGTTTAGGAAATATTTAAATTAAGAAGGTTTTGAGTTTAGAAAAGTCTTAGATTTGGAAAGATGTTGAAATTTTGGAAAGTTTAGAATTTGGAAAGATTTAGGGTTAGAAAGATTAAGATTTAGAAAGTTTTAGGGTTTTAGAAAATCTTGGGATTAGGAAAGATTTGAGTTTAGGAAGAGTTTGAAAACTTAGATTTGAAAAGTTAAGATTTGAAAAGAGGGTAGAATTAGGAAAGGGTTGAATTAGGAAAGATTTGAAAATTGAGTCTTAAAATTTAGAAAAGATTTTTATGTTCAAGTTTTGAAAACTTAAGGTTTAGGAAAGTGGAAGTTTAGGAAGGATTTGAATTAGCGAAGATTTGGATTTTGTTTCTAAAAGGGAAGGTTTGATTTTGTTTCCAAAAACGGAGGATTGAGTGTAATTCCCTAAACGGGAAGATTTGATTCGGTTTCCTAAAGAGAATATAGGATTTGACAAGGATTTGGAAAAGAAGATTCTAGAAACCCTAGTTTTGAAAAATTATAGTTTTGACGTAGAAAATAGGTTTTGGAAACATATATAGTTTGGATGTGAAAACAAGAGGTTTTAGAAACCTAGGTTTGGGGCAAAGTTTGAAAATCATGTTTTTGGGAAGAAAATTAGGGTTTCCTAATTGTGGGTTCTAGGGCTTGACTTGTGCCCTAAGGAAAGAGAATTTTGTAAAGTGCATTTTTTGGAAAGATGGATTTTTGGAAAGTGCGTTTTTTGAAAACGAAGGTTTTCTAGAAGGGAATCCTAGGAAGGAGTTTTTGAAAAGTGTGTTTTTGGAAACAGAGATTTTTGGAGAAAAAATCCTAGAGGGGAGTTTCTAGAAGAAAGATTTTTGGAAAGAGAGTTTTTAGAAAGATTTTTGGAAAGAGATTGTTGGAGAGAGTTTCTTAGGAAAGTGAATTTAGGAAGTGTTTTTAGAAAGTAAATTTTGAGGAGAAAGAGTTTTTGGAAAGGAGTGGAAAAAGGGAGTTTTGAAAAATAGATTTTGGAAGGGAGTTTTTGAAAACCATTTTGGAGAGGAGAGTTTTAGGTAAGTATGTTGAAAAGAGATTTTTAGGAAGAAAGACTTTTTGAAAGGAGAGTTTTTAGAAGGTGTAAAAATATCTCACTTTCCTAAAGCAATTCTAACCATAAGAGGGCTAGAACCACCTTAGGAAAGCGGTTTTGAAAACAACAAGATTTTAAAATATGGACCAAAAAGGTCACTTTTAATGTAACACTTTCCTAAAGCAACCCTAGCCATGGAAAAGCTAGAATCACCCTAGGATTGTGATTTTGAAAACATGTTTTGAAAAAGAGATTTTGATGCAATTTTGAAAACAAGTTTGAAAACGGTTTTGAAAACGAGTTTGACAACGAATTTTGGAAGATGCAAGATTATGATATGCACAATGCAGTTTTGGGGTCGTGAACATACAAGGCTAAGGCTTCACCACATAATCAAGGGGGCCGGACCCACATGGTCTTTGGTTAGACTAGAAGAAAGCCCCTGACACGGTGACTCTCCAATAGCCCAATCCTACACATGGACCAGGAGTCCCCTTGTTTCAAGCATGCAAAGAAAGGGGGGAAAGAGATGGGGGATTAAAATAGAGAAAACCCAAGTGGGTTAGGAGAGAGAAGAGAGAGGGGGGAAGTGCGAAAATTTAAATAGGGAGCCTACTGTATGTCTTCTTTATTTTGCGCGCCTTACTTGTCTTCAATCTTCGGTCTTCATCTTGATCTTCTTCTTCAACCTTCAAGGGTTGTCTTCAAGCTTTAGATGGTGGCTCTTCAAGTGTTCAAAGGATGGTTGAAGGCTAGTGTATGAGTGTATGGGGGAGTGTATAAGTGTATAGGAGGCTAGGGTTTGGTGTAGGGTGGCTAGGGTTTGGAAAACCTAGGGAGACTAGGGTTTAAGAGGTGCTCGAGCTCTGTATATCGAAATATAGGATTTTTAGGCTAAGTTTGCAGACCCCTTTCACGTTGAATGAGGCTCTGTATTTATAGAGGGAGGAATACACTGGCGCCTGTTGCAGTGGCGCCAGGCCAAAATTCCTTCTGGCACCACTAGGAGTGGCGCCAGCCAATTAGGAAACTATTAAGGTCGGCAAGCAACGTATCTTTGACTAGATTTGGGCGCCTGTACTGATGACTACCATGCAATCTTTAGCCTGGCTTCACTAGGAGTGACTCCGAAAAGTCCGGGAATGATTTGAAGGAGCCGGGAATGACCCAGAAGGTCGGAAAGGAGCAGGAACACTTAAAATAGTGTCCTGGAGGTATTTGACTTGAAAAGTGAGGACAAAATGTGTCGGAAAGGTTGACCGGGCCTTTAGGGGCAAAACGGTCAATCGGACTAGGAAGCTGTCGGGGCGAACTCGAATTGTCTCGAAAGAAGACTTAGGATCTGGAAACATTATTTAGAATGTTCCCAGAGGTTGCCGGTTTGATTCCCAGAGCCGGCGTGGTCGGAAAAGGAGACCGGCCCGCCAGGGGCAAAACGGTCATTTTGTACCGGGTTTGCCGGAACTAACTCGGAGTGATCCGAAAAGGTAAAAGGAGGTTGAGAACACTATAAAAGTAGTCTCAGGAGGTTACCGGTTTGATACCCAGAGCCGGTGTGGTTGGGAAAGGAGACCGGCCCACCAGGGGCAAAACGGTCATTTTGTACCGGATTGGCCGGAACCGACTCGGAATGATCCGGGAAGGTAGAGGAGGATTGAGAATGCTATAAGAAGTATTCTCAGAGGGTTACCGGTTTGATACCCAGAGCCGGTGTGGTTCCCGGGGCGTTCGGATGCCTAGGGGCAAAATGGTCATTTAGCTTCAAGTGGGCCCGTAGAAGCAACTGGTGGACTAAATTCAAATTAAAATGGCGGGCTTAGAGTCTGAATATGCATGTGATGTGTGAAGTGAGCTTGGTCAGCTCGGAGATTACCGAGCGGGCAAAAATGGGGTGCTTACATGAAAGAGTATCATTACACAATTCGGCATACCCCGCGCACTAGTATCAGACAACGGCACCCAGTTCGATGGCAACAAGTTTAGAGAATTCTATGACGAGCTAAGCATCAGGAATTATTATTCAATGCCAGTGATCCACAGTGCAACGGGCAAGCTGAGTTTTCCAATAAAACAATGCTCAGTGGCATCAAAAAGCGTTTGGAAAAGGCTAAAGGAAGATGGGTTGAAGAGCTCCCTAGCGTCTTATGGTCCTACAGAACCACTCTGAGGAGATCTACTGGGGAAACTCCTTTCTCAATGGCATACAGGGTAAAAACAGTGATACCCTTGGAAGTGGGACTCCCTACTATTAGATCGACAGCTTTTGACACCGGCCTCAATGATCAGACTCTGGCAAAGGACATGGACCTTGTTGAAGAAAGACGTGAGGCTGCCTTAATCAAGCTTACTAGGTATTATCAACAGCTGAGCTGATCTTACAATAAAAGGGTATAGCCGAGATCCTTCACTCCTGGAGATCTAGTATTAAGAAAGGTATTAGGGGCAACAAAAAATCCTACAGACAGGAAGCTAAGCACCCAACTGGGAAGGTCCCTACATAATTAAGTCCCTAGTCAGCATGGAGGCATATCGAGTGGAAACTATCGAAGAAAGGCGACAACTACCTTGAACTTGTGGAGAGCTGTTGCGGGCACCCAAAAATAAAACCGATACCCGAAAAACAAATATATAGTAGAGCAAGTAAGGATCGTTCCCACGAAGAGTGTTTAGCTTAGTTTTATGCTATGTGAACAAGGATTGGGGGGTTTTGAATTTAATGAAAACTATTTTAATAATCACAACTACGAAACAATTCAGATTAAAGTGTTGAAATCAATTAGAAGAATAAACCTTGGTCTAGGTCAACATCCATCATCAGAATTTACAATTGATCATTGCTGCAAGCATATCAATTCACTCTTTAAATATTCACTGTTGGAATTATTTTCCTATCTCTCCTTAGTTGTAGTTAATCAAAAACAAGTGATCTGATTAACCCTAACTATTAAACAACCCAGGAAAAGTACACAAGGTTTAATCTAGCAGCACTCTTAAGAATTAGAGAGATCGATGAAACTAAACAACATAAGCATAAGCGGTTGCATTTAATTTAGTCGAATACCCTTCCTAAGATATAATAATTCCCAAAGCAGTAAATCATCAAATCTTAGTTGCTTCATAAATTAGAGGAATCAAACAATTATGGATTTGATATCTAACTCAATAGTATAATGCAATGATTAATAAACTAGTAGGCCTCCTAGCGATTAAACAAGACAATCATGAAAATAGGCATAAAACAACATTCGATATTCAAAGCATAAATCGAATAACTAAAATGAATTAGATCTCACAGTTTATCATTAATTCTGAGGTTTCTGTCTCCTTTGACCAAGATTTAGAGTTTAGCCACGCAGGACCATGAAAAACAACTCAAAGAATAACCTCGAATAATCTTAAAAACGACCAACCCTAGAAACAAAGCAGTCCCAGCTTTTAGAGATGTTTAAAAATTTGCAGCTGCATCAAACAATTCGAATGCATCGGACTACCGTTCGAACGCTTTATCGAATGCACTTCGAACGGTAAAACATATTCTCTGAATCTTTCAAACGCTCTTTGAACCTGAACTTGACATGTATCCATCTGACGTAGTGTTCGAACGCCTATACAACTGTTTGAATGCCTCTTGAGACCGTTCGAATGCTCCTTCAAACACTGCTGTATTTTTGCTCGAATTCGTCCTTTTTAAGCTATGATCCTCTTCCTGGGCATTCCATAGCACCCTAAGTCAAAATATAAGAATAGTGAGTATCCTTAGGTACCAAAATAAGTATAAAAGATTAAACATTATGGGATAAAAATATGATATTTGCATTCTCATCAAATTTCCCCACACTTAACCTTTGCTCGTCCCCGGGTAAAACTCACACTCACTTTCCTAAGACATCAAAGTTGTAACAAAGAACAGCCAAACTCTTCAAAACCCATAACATATCATGAACAACATTCTCGAACAACTCAAAATCACTTAGCAAGCATTCCCACTTAAAAATGGAGTAAACTGAATATGTAGACCCTTACGGAAATAAACACTCTACTCTCATATATTTAAAGGGTATGTGTATTACTTAAATTCATTCCAATGAAAATGATCTACCATAGGCTTGCATATCTTCTCATTCTCCACCACTAGGATCACATACAGAACACGAATCATAAGCACTTTTCAAGGGTTATAACGGGGTTTAGGATCAAGTTGGGAAATATTTGAGAATGTAGCTCAAAAACCTTCGAAACTAGTGGAGCAAAAATGAATCAACTCAATTTTGAATATATAAAATATGTAAAACCAATCACTCCATTTAACAGCTTCTGTCTTTGTATATATTCCATATAAACAGACCCATTTCTTAGAATTTTAGGAGGAATTATGAACATGGATAATTTGTAACATTAAAAGGAATTTCCTCTATCACTTCCCCTTTTTTTTTTCTTCCTTTTTTCTCTTTCTTTTTTTTTTCTTTCAAAATTACATCAACAATGGAACTTATGAATTGAGAATGAAAACACGTTCCTTTTCACCAACCATAGCCCTGCCACAATTCCGGACACTCCCACAATTATTTCTCGTGCACCCATACATATCATAAGGATGAACAATGCTCCACTGGCTCTACGGCTTGGGTAAATGCATTATGTTTTTTCTTTCGGGTTTAAAGCTTGTAATGTGAGTTCACAATAATGTGGGTTCAAAGGGGTTCACAAAGGGAAAAATTAATTACAAGGTAGGCTATTCGGCTTATGTAGCTTATAACAAAGATGATCTTAATCATGTTCATGTATGCATTTGTCAATATGACCTCAAAGAGAACCAAGGCAAGTTCTAGAGAAACAAATCCATGGAAGAATATCTCACATGAAATAAAATAGTGACTGTTATGGATGTGTCAGTCTAAAGACTTAAAATCTCACCAGCTTTTGTCTACCAAATTCAGTCACTCCAATCTCAAGTAAAATAACTAGACTAATTAATTCTAAGTTGGAAGATTACTTATTCAATCATGTTATGAATTCTTCAAGCTTAATTGAATCTTGTTATTATTGATTTTTATTTTATTTTATTTTATTATTTTTTTTCAAAACGAACTACGCAAACACAACCTAAATCCCCTCCCCCGCACTTAAAACGTACATTGTACCCAATGTAAAGTAAAATGCATAGAAAGGGTAGAAATAACCAATATATAAATACGAAAATAAGAAAAGAAAAATGAACTTCCCTTGGGTTGACTCCCAAGCAGCGCCTTTGTTTATTGTCGTGGGCTCGACTCAATGCTTCCTTCTTCATGGGTCATCCCACACATAGTATTTGGCATCACTCTTGATCTTATTTCTTTGAACCAAGGTAATATCTGCAATTGTCCAACCAATAGCTGTCTTTTGCTCCTTTAGGACCTGCACAAGTTTTTCTTCTTACAACTCACAAAGTTTACTAGAGATGATCACTAGCAATGTTCCTTTGTCTCTAAGGAACACGTACTTGAGGTGACTGGGGAGAGGCTTCAAATCTGGAATAAGGGCCTACAAAACAGAGGGTAAAGGCTTCTCGTTAGAAACTGGTAATGCAACATAAGGCACGTTACCTAACTGCTATAAATTCAAAAAATCATTCAGTGCTACAACAATTTCTTGCAAATTAGTACTCAATGTTAACTCTTCATTCTCTTCCTCAAGATGCTTACTAATGGCAACTTCCAATACATCTTGTCCATCAAGTTCAAAAACTTCATGTGCTAAAGAATCAATCACATTAATAGAATAAACAGGATTATCATCACAATGGTATTTCATGGCATCATAAGTATTAAACTTAACAATTTCACCATTAAATTCCACGGTAAGTGTGCCACTATGGACATCTATCTTAGTCTTAGATGTCTTTAAAAATGGTCTTCCTAACAAAATAGGGGCATTTTGGTCTCCATTTTCCATATCAAGCACATAAAAATCAGCAGGAAAAACCAAATCGTTAACTTGTACAAGAACATCTTCAACTACACCCTTAGCATAAGCATTAGATCTATCAGCCAATTGAATCACAACACCAGTTTTATTCAAAGGTCCAAGTTTCAAAGAAGTATATATAGAATATGGCATGACATTAATAGAAGCTCCTAAATCAATCATGGCCTTCTCAAATCTAGTCTTACCTATCGTATAAGGGATAATAAACATACCTGGATCCTTGCACTTTGCAGGGAGGTTTTTTTGAATAACTGTAGAAACATTCTCCCCTACTCTCACCTTCTCACATCCTTTAAGTTTCTGTTTCCTCTTAATTGTACACAATTCTTTAAGAAATTTAGCATAACGAGGTACTTGTTTAATAGCATCTAAAAGTAAAATATTTACCTCGCATCTACGAAAAGTCTCATATAAATCTTTAGTTTGCTCATCTTTTCTAGATTCTGCTAAAGTATGAGGAAAAGGAGGTACAGGTTTATAATCAGAAAGAGGTGAAAACTTACGCTTAGGTGCATCATCGTCATTGAGAATGTTCCTGTCTGCTATGATATTTTTCTCCTTTTCTTGGTTCGACGGTGTAGGGGTTGCCTTTACTAGAACCTCAATCTCTTTACCACTTCTCAAGATGATTGCACTTGCATTTTCTCTTGGATTTACTACTGTTTGAGAGGGTAATTTTCCTGAACTTTGGGCTTCTAGCTTACTAACTGCGGTTGCCATCTGGCTTATCTGATTGTCCAGACTTTGAATACTGGCCCTCGCCTCTTGTTGAAATTGTTTTGTCTCTTGCTGAAATTGCAAAGTGTTAGTGACAAGGGACTTAACAATATCTTCTAAAGGCATACCTAAATCAGAAGTTTAGCCCGGTTATTGTCTAGGGGGGTATGGTTGTTTATACTGCTGGTAGCTTGGACGATTTTGTGTCACGGGCTGATTTACTTGTGGATTCCCATAGCTAAGATTGGGGTGATCCCTCCATCCCACATTATACGTGTTTGAATATGGAGCATACTTTCTTTGCGGTTGTCGCGCCTCGGTTTTTGAGGTGTCCAAGGTCCTTTCGACTCGGAGACCCTAAAACACGAAACTCTGTCACTAAAACTCGTCCTCCTAGAAGGACAAGTGCGACTAGGTTTGAAAATTGATTTGATTAAGGGCTTTTTAGAAAAATAAGAGTCGTCACCTAACTTGATTAAGGTGAGTTAGGGCATCTAAAACTAAGCGTTAATCCGAAGATTAAACTTAGGATTTTTGAAAAAGGTTTTTGAAAACTCCCTCAAGTGAGGGTTTTTAAGAAAATAGTTTGTTTGGCAACCTTTGGAAAGATTTAAGCCCTTTTTGAAAATAACTCCATTTTGGTCTTTCAAAAACAGAAATCTATGGTCTAGGGGTTGGTTACGTGTAGGGAAGATATCCTAAGATCATCACCCTACCCTGCCCTTTCGGTACTTACATGTCTAATCACCCTTTGTTCACTCGCTAAAATAACCGGTTACCATTGTCCACTTAATCTCTACTTTAGAGTTTTGAAAATGGGGTTTAGTCATCATATTTCGGATGAATGATGCATAATGCAAGTTTTGGAAGAACCTTGAAAATGTGGGAGTTTTGAAGGAGTTTGAGATAGAAATTTGGGATTGATAGAAACTTTTGAAAAGGGGGTTAGAGTTGAAATAGAAGTTATGACCGCACCATTTTAGGTTGCCTATGTATCTCATTTAACGAGAATCAAGTCATTCGTAGTTCGGGCAAGAGCCCGATGAAAAATAGGCGCATTAGGGCCTTTGGAAGGTTTGAAGACACTTTGGGGTCCTTGGAAAAGCTTAAGACACTTTGAGGTCTTTGGAAGTTGAAGACTCTTTGTGGTCTTAGAAAAGTTTAAGACACTTTGAGGTCTTTGGAAGTTGAAGACTCTTTGTGGACTTAGAAAAGTTTAAGACACTTTGAGGTCTTTGGAAGTTGAAGACTCTTTGTGGTCTTAGAAGTTGAAGACTCTTTGTGGTCTTGGAAGTTTTTGACTTGAAATTGGATGGTGGGGTGTTTTGAAAATGTTTTTGGATCAACTTAAGAGAGTTTTGTAAAAAGGCTTCGGCGAGACTCAAGAGAAGTTGAAAGTGATTTTGAAATCTTGTTTTGAAAACCTTGGAGGAATGTTTTAATGACTTAGTTTTTTAAAATGGTTTTCGAAAATGGCTAAGGGTTTGGAGTCCTAATATGGACAATCTTGGAGGTTATTCTTGTTTTATCACTTCTCCTTGGAATCCCTAGCCATGAGAGGAATAGGGACACCTTGGGTTTGTGACTCTTTGAAAACACGTTTGGAAATGTCTTGAAGATGAAATGTAAGAACATTTGAGGAGTTTATGGAGTTGTCTTTTTGAAATCATGAGAGTAAGGGGTTTTGGAAAAATAGGTTATGAGAATAGTTTGAATATTGAATGATCATTTAGAAAAGGGTTCAAGAGTTAGAACCTTGAAGTGTATCAACCTAGGTTGGGTTAGCCTAAGGTTAGTGGTGACCTAAGGTTAATTAACTTAGGTTATGTTAACCTAGGGTTAAGATGACCTATGGTTAACTAATTAGGGTAGGGTTAACCTAAGGTGAGTGAACTAGGGTCAAGTTAGCCTAGGGTTGGACAACTAGGGTCAAGTTAACCTAGGGTTGGTCAACTAGGGTCAAGTTAACCTAGGGTGTGGTAACTAGGGTCAAGTTAACCTAGGGTTAGATTGGAGAATGGTCTTGAAAGTTGTTTTGATGCATTCTTGGAAAGAGTTTTAAAAACGAAACATGATATGCAATGGATTTTGGTTGGCAATCTTTATGAAGATCATTTCCATAAAAATTTTGACTCTAGCCAAGAGTATGGTTTATATGGTTGGTGATTGGAGACCATTCCAAGGAAGGTTTCCTTATAGCCATTATAACCTTTATCTTGACAAGAGTGGAGGTTTTAAAATTCAACATGATGATGACAATTTTTGAAAAATCATTTTTGGTTCAAAGATGGAGAGAATGTATTTTTGAAAATCATCTTTGAGAAGGATTTTGAAAACCACTTTTCATGGGGACCATTCCATCAAGAAAGGGTTCATATAGCCAAACAAAAAGGAGACCACTCAAGAGAGGGTTCCATGGGGCCATTCCAACCACTAAACTTGAGAGAATAGAAACCATATAATTCAAAGAGTTTGAACATCATTCTTAGGCAAGCATAAAGAGAAAAGGGAGCCATTCTAACAATTTAGGGCTCCTATGGCTAATATAAAGGGAGATCACTTAGGAGAGGGTTCCATAGGGCCATTTTAGCCACTAAATTTGAGAGAATGGAAACCTTGAAAATTAGGAAATTTGAAAGCAACTTTTGTGCAAGTTGAAATGCAATGATGCAAAAGTTTGAATTAGGGGGTAGTGAGGAATTTTCTAAGGCATGACTCCTAAGGTCTCATCCTAGACTTCAAGGGCCAACTCTTGGAACAATTTTTGAAAGAAATGTAGAGCTTGAAAATGGCATAAAATTAAGAGCAATGTAAGCATTGTGGAGCATGACAATAAGCATAAAATGAAGCCAAGCACACAAGACATGATTAAAATAGGAATATGCAAGGGGTCATGATTTACATACAAGGCTTTTAGGCTACACCACATAAACAAGGGACTCCTAGGTCATACTATCTTAAACTAGGCTAGTGAGAGGTCTTCCTACACGGTGGCTCTCACTTGCTTTCCTCTAGGCATGATCTAAGAGCCCTCTTGGCTCAAGCATGCAAGAAAGGGGGGTTGAAGATGGGGATTAAAATAGAGAATAGCCTAAGTAGGCTAGGAGGGAGAAGAGAAGAGTGGGGGAGAGCATAAATGTAAAAGGGATACCACCTTTTGCCTTCACCACATTTGTAGTCTTCAATGGATGTCTTGATTGGAGCTTGAGTGACTTCAAGAAGGCTTGAGAGGCTAGAGTAGAGTGTATAAGTGTGTATGAGGCCTTGTATATGGAGCGTATAGGCTTAGGAGGGGTAAAATCTAGCCTAAGTGTTGGAGGGGAGGAATATATGCAGTGATTCGAGTTTCTAGAGTGATTTTAGCAGAGTTTTGTATCAATTTTGGACTTGGAATATGCAAGGGGGGAGGCCTCCATTTATAGGCAATCTGGAACAGGCCTTGCGCACGTAGCACATGCGCAGGTACTGTTCCATTGCCAGAATAACACATGGCACCCTGTGTACTGGTTAAATCTCGACCGTTGATCGAAAGTCGGTCGATCTGATTAAAATTTGAGCGCATGTAGCATACGCTCTATCACCGAAAAAGTTCGTCCAAACTTTATCTCGATAATTGAGTCAATCGGGAAGGTTTCAGGGAAGTCGATCTCACTCAGGATGTTTTCCTAGTGCTTTCGATGAACTTTCACGTTTTCAAAAAGTTTGAATTATGTTTGGAAATGAGTGATATCGTCTTGGGAAGTGTGCCAAAAAGGACACTTTTGCATAGCGTCTGTGATACGCTCCGTGGGTGTTTGAAAGTGGCTGTTTTCATTTCGTGTGATCAAGGCCTTCGAGAAGCGATATACTCGAACGAACCGTACCAATGGAAAGTACTCTAGGAATACTTTCTGGAATTCCCAATTTTACACATTTCTCAAGTCGTTTGACGGTGTGTTTTGATTAGGGAATCGGAGAAAAAATCAACCTTGGCGGAGCGTTTGCGAGACGCTCCAGGGGTTACTGAAAGTCATAGTTTGCGCACCGTATGATGGAGGGCTCTGGGGGGCGATATATTCGATCAAACCATATCAATAGAAAGATCTATGGACGAGCTTTCGAGAATTCCCTGATTTACGCATTTCTCAAGTCAGTTGACGGTGCGTTATAACCAAGAAATCGGGGGAAAAGACAATTTAGGCAGATCGTCTGCGAGACGCTCCAGGGAAATTTTATCGAGTTGTGTGAGTTTAGCATCATAGGGTGTTCCTTGGATTAAACAAAGGCGTGTGGTGAGACCCTCCGCTCTAAATCCCAAGGCCAATGCTGTTTCAGGGCATTTTTGGGCTTTTAGGGGCAACACGGTCATTTTAACCGGAGTTGGCTGGAAATGGTCAAGAATAGTCTGGTATATTGTGTTAAGCATGTGGGGCTGTTCAGGGATGGTTTTGAGAGAGTCTTTTGCCGTTCAGCGGGGTTTGTGCCTTGTTGAGGCGTTCGGGGGCAAAGTGGTCATTTTGACTAGAGTGGGCCGGAATAGGACCGGATTTGGACCAAATGGCGCGTGGGGGACGCCTAATGGTTTAATAACATTTTGGAAGGATGGAATTATCATTTTGAGGGATTTTGAACTTTCCCAAAATGTGCCTGGTGACCCAAAGGGCAAGTTTGGTCATTTTTCACCGAGTCGGGCTAGCAGGCGCCGGTGTTGACCTAGGTGTTGGTTTCTGAGACCGCCCGATCTCGGGAAACTACCTGTGCGGTGTTGGTCTCTAAAAACACCTGGTCTTTGAGAGCTACCTATAGGGTGGTGTTGGTTCCTGAGAACGCCTGGTCCTAGAAAGCTATCTGGAAGGGTGGTGTTGGTCCCTAAGAACGCCCGGTCTCGGAGAACTACCGAATGACGGACATTCTACATTGGCGGGCTAGCAGGCACCAGAAGTGAACTGTCTGGAATTTTGATGAGGTGTTGCTCCCTGAGATCGCCCGATCCCGGGAAGCTACCTAGATGGCGTTGGTTTCCAGGACCGCCCGGTCCGAAAAACTGCCTGGAATAATGGTGCTTAAAGCTCCAGCGGATCCTTGTGGACCCGAGAAGCGACCAGTTGGTTGGATTGGAGATTGAAGGGCTCATCTTGAACTTGCATGTGTTGTGATGTTGGAAACCGAACCCAGTCGGGCCGGAGATCACCGAGCGGGCAAAAATGGGGTGCTTACAGTGGTTGTCCAGGAAAACCACCTGCTGCATTCACTTGCTCTATGGGCTCCTCTTGAAGAGTTGGACACATATCGGTTGGATGCCCTGCTACTGAATAGATTCCATAAGCCTTTGCCGTTTGCACATTATTTACAGCCATTTGACGAACAAGAGAAGTTAGACTTGCAATTTGTTGTTCAATAGAGGAAATATTTACCTCATTGACATGCTTGGATGAATCACTACAAGAAATTTGACATTTAGCGAGGAAAGTATTGGTGAGGGAACCAAATTTCACGCTAAAGATACCCTTTTAGCATGGAAAACCATGATTACTCGCTAAAGTCTTCAAATGGCCGCATTTAGCGACGAACAAAAAATTTCTCGCAAATACTCATTGCAAAATCTCTGGTGGAAAATATTTTTTGGCGGGATGTGTGGCGGGAGGGTGGATTTGCAAGGAAAAGTAAAATTCCTCATGAATGGTGATTGGGGAAAAAGTATTAGCGAGGGGTCGAATAGATCGTTGCTAAAGGTTTTGAATAATTATTTTTGTGACAAAAGCATCTGGTTACAAAAAAAACTTCAATGCCTATTGGCATCGAATTTTGTGCTTGTCACTGATTTTAAAGGTATAAACCTTTCGTAAGGCATACTATTCCTCGCTAGATGTATAATATAAACATTTTAGCGAGGAACTAGTAGGTTCCTTACTAAAAGAAATAATCCATATATGTTACAGCGACAAAATACAAACTTCCTTGCTAATGGTAACCACAAAAATAACTGGCGGGAATTTTTTGTTTGGCGGGAAAAAGTTATTAGCAATGAGACATAAATTTCCTTGCTAATGGTGTTCAAAAATTAGTCTTTAGTAAGGAAATTATAGATTCCTCACCAAAAGGAGCAGGTAGTTTTTAAGGGCATGATAATTAAGACTTTATGTGATATGTGACTATGACTAATTTTAATACATTATTTCTACTTATAAAATATTAGTATTGTATTACTACTCCTACTTTAAAAAATTGCTATTTATACTTTGACGCGTGGGAAAACTAATAAATAAATGTATGTAACTAGTCTGTCCCTTTTTTAAGTAAATACCAAATTATTTGGCATTTTCACTTAATATTTATATTATATATAAAAACCTTTATAATAAATGCATATCTATTACATATATATTCATTTAACGTGGTTGTTTTATTGCAATTTAGAATCATATGTTCAAAACATGGAAACAACATGTTCGTACACAGAAGGTAAGACTGCATAATCTTATGAAAATGTCTAAACCATTATGAGAAATTACTTTTTTCAATTTTTTTGATCAGTTAGAGCATGTTTTGTCGTAGCAGTTAGTTTGTTCCATTGAGACTTGGGTTTCACCAGTCTAAAGTACAGAAGGCCACATATATCTAACCATGCCAAACTTACAGTAGAGGAGCCTTGTGTACTAGACAAACATATGTCCACATGCGGAGGTAAGATTACATACAATTGATCCTTCCTAGACCTCGAAGTGGAGGGAATCTTGTGTATTGAGTTATCCTTTTATATATTCACTCATTATGACTAATAATTGATTGAACTTGAAATATTTAATTTTTGTAACTAAATAATAAATATTTTATGTATTTCAACTTTTTTGGGGCCGAAATTTAGGTTCAATAACTAATAAATTGATCCATCGGAGTACTATAAAATGCCACTTCTACACAAATCCATCGGGCCATTTAGGGGTGTGCAAAAGAATCTTTATGTCGGAGCTTGTGTTTGATCATACTTTATTTCATTTGTCATAATGGATTTTGTTGTATATCTTTGGAAAATTTTGTATGGGTAATGGATTAACTCAAAACTATACAAGCAAAACCGACCCAACCTAGCTTGGCCAGGACCGAGGAACTGACCCAAATTAATATGAACTAAGTCGGGTTGGTTTCGTTCGGTTCGGTCCCATGGGACGATTGGTTCGATCTTGGGTCCAAAATCTTGGAACCGATAAAGATTAGTTCGATTATGGGTTAGCCACCAATCCGAACACAACCGACCCATGCACACCCTTAGGGCCATTCCCAAACCCAACCCAAACCAAACCGAGTCAAAATCGGTTACATTGTATTTGAACCCGAGATTGGTGGTTCGGATAGTGGGTCATTACCTAACCTGATTTGTGAATACCCCTAGTCCAAACCCATAAAACCAAACTACTTTAAATACTGGCTTAAAAAAAAGTCAAAAAAGTAACTATTAAACAACCAATCTCCATTTGAGTTATTCACGGTTCAACCTAGCCAGTCGATTCTAAAATTGGAATGATGGACTTTCATATGTTTTGAATGAATAAATTTTAAAATAGGATTAATTTGGTGGGATTTGAAAAAGAAAAATGAAAAATCTTGAAATCCTTTGGCAATTAATTAGTCGGATTTCATGTGAATTGGAAATAATTAATTCTTAATTGGTAGATAGTTACAACTTTGCTCTCCATTTCTTTCTTCTTTTTTTTTTTTAAATTTTTTATGATTAGCCTAATCTAGTAGCACTATTGTCATCAAAATATTTTCTTTTTTAATTCACTATAAGAAATGTGACTTTTAGAGACAGTAGTTTAACGGCGGGTCACAAAACTACCTTTAAAGGTGTTAAACTAGCAGCAATAAATTACCGTCATTATATTTGTATATTAAAGACAAGTTATTATTACTGCTGCAAAAAAATGCCAATTAGCACCCTATAAAACAGTAGATTAGTTATATAGAATTTCTATTGACAATTTTTGGGAACCGTCGATAAAACTACGCGCGCAACATCATTAATTTATTTTCCTCCATCTTGTTTTATTTTGTTCCAATTTTTCCCTCTATAAACCCCATTCCCTCCATAAGGTTTTCCCCAAAATTGGCATTAGTCATGGTTGCCAATTTTCCATTTTCCCTCGAAATTGCCTTCGCTGAGGTGAGAGCTGATGGGCGAGGTTACGAAGTCGTGGCTGTGAGGGCGAGGTTACGAAGATGAAGGCAAGGTCATGGGACACCGTGAAGGAAAGATCTGGGCAATTTAAGGCTTTTCGTTGGGTTTGATTGAGGAGGTTTTCAGGGGCTTGTTCTTATCAAGAGTTAGCTTCACCAAAATGTGTTTTTACTGAAGTAAAGCGCCTCTGTGGTGGGTGTTTGCTGCGAGGCCAAGGCTGGGTAATCTTTATGCCCGACCAATCTCTGTAACGAGGTAATCTTCTCTCTCTTTCTAGTCCACAAATTGCACTAATGCCAATATGTCATTCAATCTGCCCGTTCCACTCCACCCAATCATGATATTGATCCTCCATGCGAGTGTCCTTGAACTAATTGTGCATCGGGTCAAATCTTGGCAACCGACTCCCTTTAGACCTTATTCCAAGATACATTGTTCTATAAAAGGTCCCCACGACATTGTATTTTATCCTAGGTATAAGGGATGGTATTTTACATCAAGAAATCGAGCCATCGGAATTGAAATCTCCAAATCAGATGTTCATCGTAGGAATGTACTTTTTAATTTTTTTGTGGGCAAGTTATTTGCTCACAATTTGAAGAACAAAGATGTTAATTTGCAATACAACCTTTGATTTATTCTACTGCTTTCCTCTTAAGCATTGCCTTTTGGCAGGTAATGATTTTTCTTACCTAATATTTAAGTTTTTCATAATTTGATGTTAATGATGAATCCCAAATCTGAAGACTGATGTAGTATTTTCTTCCACTACATGCACAATACAATTTGTTTGGCTTAGGTATCCTAGGATGTTAAAACTCAAATTAGTATCAAATTGTTCATCCGCTTCCTAAAATTAGTGACTCTTATGAATAAAATAAAGTGCTTACGAAGTGTTTGATTAAATGTTGCATTCAGTGGAATTTTTTTTTCCTTTTTCCCTGATTATGCAATCTATTCACAAGTACCAAATAAAAGATAAATGTTAGGTGTAAAAATTGGGTTACTTTTTCATCATTTGCTGTATAACAAAATGGATTGTCGTATAAAGACCCTCGACATACAATTTCATCTTGAATTTGATTTCTCATGAAATTCATTATCTGTGTGATGCAAGTAGTTGGACCATAATGACTAACAAATATAGTGAAGGATATTCGGCTATTACAATCATGATCTTCAAGGGCATCTGTGACATGGCTGTTAGATGCTACAACTAGCATTATGTTTTTTTCTACTAAGTAATAGATTCATGTTTTTTTAGGTTATGACAGTTTATAATAGATTAAGGCTAAGTTGGCTATAAAGATTTTTGCCTTAAAATGTTGTAGTAGGGATCATGTTGTGCCATTCTCAATAAGTTCTATTGGAAATGCATGTGGTTGTTATCATATGCACTTATGAAAAGTGTTTTGATTGCTTTATATTATTTGGTGATTCAAATTCCAAACTGTTTGCATTCTTTTGCCCCAAGAAATTATATAGAACTCTTTCAATACAATTTCACCTTGATGATATGAATTTGCAAGATTAGTTTTATGGAAAAGAAAAGAAAAGAAATGCTTCTTGCAATTTGGTATGTGAAAATTGACATGTTAAGCAACTAAATGGATTCAGTCAAGGAAATATTTTCGTTACTTATTTATGTGCTATGCATACATTTTTTTTTAATTGTCAATAGTGAAGTGAAGTGATTTGCCAAGAGCACCGCGCAATAAAAGAATAATATGATTTCCTATCAATTTCACTCTTCTTCACTTCTTATCATTTTGATGCCTTTGGGCATGTTATGCATGTTAATTTGTTGCTGAAATTAGTGCTTCAATGGACACTTAACTGTGTACAGAGCAGCAAGTGTCATGTAGGGTTTCGATGTGCACAAATTTTAGTATTTTAAATGAAATAAATGCAGCAAGTATTAGTTAAATTTTATGATGCTTCACCTTAGTTAATCTTGCATGGCTTTCAAATTACATACAATGAATGTTTATTTGAATACATACCTGATTCATGGTGCTGCAGACTATAGCTGTGATTAAATGACATACCGTATATATCCACGCCATCTTAAGAATTACCCATTCACCTATAAATAAGGCTAATGAAATAATGAAATATTATTTTTGCATAGCTATAGCTTGCTTCAAATGAACACGATAAGGGACTTTACATAGTAAATTTACATAATATTATTTTTTCAATGTGTTGCTGTTTGTTTCTCCTTTTTCCTTTTGGATTTAGCTTTGAACTTATTATACTACTTGTGGGTCTCACTCTCAATATGAGTAGTTGTTTTATTGACTGCGTTCAATTTATCTACCCAAACAAAACACTAAGAAAAAAATTTCTTCTTTCCAGTGAATATGCTAATACTTGCACTTCTTCTGTGTCTAAAATCGAAGAACATGTTTAACTTTAAACCTTCTTTTACCCAATGACATCTACCTAGACTCTGTTTTGTTCTTTGCAAGGTTTAAGAGATTAAGAAGGGATACGATAAGCTCAATAAGTGACTCAAAACGCTCCAGGTATGTGATTTCTGAGTTTTTTTTATTATCTTTCTCCTGTTTCTTTTCTTACCTATGTTGTGAAGGTTATTTTTCGAACAAAATTATGTGTTTCCAAAGTAAATTGGGAGCTGCCAGCAACAAATAGCAATTTCTTTAGTTCCTTCATGCAGGCCTCTCAATAACTTTTCATGGGATTGCAATGTTGTCTATGCCACTAATGGATATTATATGAATTGTATCTGCTCTACCTCATTATATTTGCTAAATTATAATTAATTGGAAATTAAAGGTTGCTCATCCATTTAATGTTATGGGTTGAAGTTTTGTTTGAGTGCTTGGATTGGATGGTCATGATTCATGAATACTCCATTAATATGATATTTGGCATGCATATGATGAGTTGAGTTATCTAAAGAGGCAAAAGAGGAGATGCCAAAGAAAATAAGAGAGGCACGTGCGCAAAGCAAGGAAGGAAAACTGATAGGTCTATTCTTGCATTAAAGTCAAGGTGGTTGTCAAAGTAGATTAACGAAGTTCAAATGTTTCAAATTTGCCCGTACAGAAAATTTTCACTTCCTTTTACAATTTCAAATGATACTACTCATCAAATAGTAGAAATGTTGAATGTACAGCTATGCTAAGTGCTCCTTGTAAATAATCATGGCCTTTTGTATACTAAAAAACTAAAATAAGTACCTTTTCAAAGGTCCAATTTCTTTTTCTTTTTTGTTCCTGGGTTGTTGTGCTGGGGGTAGCAAGGGGGAGATGGTTACCTTGCCCCAACTAGTACTTGAACCCTATGAAGAATACAATGCCCTTATTGTAACAACTTGTTTTATGGATTTCAATGTGCTTTTGGCTTAGGGTTAACTGATGACTATTCAAGGACTATATCTTCTCTTTCTATGCTCAACCTTGATAGATAGCTATAACAGTTAAAAAAAATTGCCTTTTTTGGTACTTCTTTTTCTGAGGTTCAGATGGTAAAGTTGAGAATAGATCAGCAGTACTAATAGTGCTAAAAACACTGACAATTTTCTTTTTGTCTTATAAATATTCCAATAATGCATGTTTCTTGAGAACTTTTGTTTTGTCCACAAAATAATTGAATGCATGATACATTAATCTCAATGAGAGAATAATTTTTCTCATTTCCACATCCAAGACTTACTTCTCCTTTGACATATCTTTTTCTCTTATGCTTCTGCAAACAATACCAATAGCATCACGTTACATTTAGTTAATATATGAGAGCAGTTATTGATCTTCTTCACGTCCCCATAAAGCATTTCCAGGTGGCATGGATCATGTTAAGAGTCCATCCAGAATTGTAGCATTGCAAGAGAATCAATCCAGAAAATGTTCTTATGCTAGCATCTTCATAAAATTGTAATGCTTCTTTTGTATCAAAATTTGTACATCTTAACTAATGAAGTAAATTTTTGCTGTCTTAGATGGCTGCTTATCTAATTAGCACAATTATTCAATTCCCTTACTATATGGAATTTATGTTGAGTAAATTATTGTGATTTTAGAGGAACAACTTCACGTTACAAGAATTGGTACTTCTGGAATGTAGAGGTAAATCGTCCTATCACGTTGTGCCAATGGAGAATTTGAATGGCTGCAAACTTTTTCAAGTAAGAAATCATTGTGAAAGAAGAAATGGTTTTGCAATCTATGTGAATAACTTTAAATATCTTTTTTTCCCTAGAACTGCAAAACATCAACAGTTGAACCTAAGGTTCAATCTGCAAGTAGTCGTGTCTCATATTTATAGTAATCCATAATCACATTTTACTCATGTACTTTTTTGGGTTTGTTCTGGATTGGGATATTTGACTTGGGGGTGATTCAAATTAGGTAGGATTCAAGCAACTACTGATATGTGTAGGAAAATGATATTTGAGTTCAGGTTTGAACATTCAATATGATTAATACTTTGGAAAATGCTTCCATGATTGATATATTTGTGGTCTTTGAATCCAAAGCACAAATATACAGTTTGAAAAAAAAGTGCAGGAAAAAGAAAAAAGGAGTCGATTAATTTATTATAGATGGATCTTTCTCTTTTGTTGCTAATTATGATTATCATGGTCTTAATTAGGTATCCTCTCTCTCTCTCTCTCTCTCTCTCTCTGTATATGATTTGTTTCTATTAATTTGGTTACTGGTATTTGTTTGACGAGTTTGAATGTAGAGTGGGAGCTTTGCTTTAATTGCAATTTCTTATGGAGCTAAGGTTTTTGATTTTCTATCTGTTAAAATTCAGTCTTTATTTCCAAATTGTGTTTTAGTTGATGTAAATTGAATTTTGATTTTAAAGCTTCAATTCTTTGGAGATCTTTGACTAATTGTGTTTGGTTAGTGAGAGAAATGTCTAAATTAGAATAAAATCAAAATTCCAATTTTAATTGTTATCATTTGCTAATTTCCAAACAATAGATGATATACCAACTATCTAAATATTTTTTCTCCTTTCATCAAAAGTAGCATTGTTGACATCAAAGGGGCCATTGAACCCCCACAGAAGATAGAGCATTGAAGGAGATGGTGCATTTAATTTTTTCTTACTAATAGGAAATTGTAGATTTAATTGTTTTCAATAATGACAATGAAAGATATAACTATTTTTTTTTATATATATCTATCAAAAATAATTTTGTCAGATGACTTAATTCTCTCTTTTGTGTGATAGATCTAAAAACAAGACACCGATGATTAGGCCAGGAACAAAGATAGTTCTGCTTTATTATTACAGCAACAAACAGTATTTCAGCCCACAAGAAGGTACTAAGTTTGCTTCATATTTTATGCAATTTATTTTGGTGTGTGCTTATTTTTGGATTTGTTTTGGATTGAGATATTTAAGTTGGGGATTATTAAAATTAGGTAGTCTTCAAGCAACAACTAATATGTGTAGGAAAATGCTATTTGAGTTCGCTTTGGAACTTTCAAGATGATTAGTACTTCGGGAAATGCTTCCATGGGTGATATATTTGTGGTCTTTAAATCTGAAGCACAAATATACAGTTGAAAAAAAGAAGTGCAGGAAAGAGAAAAAAGGAGTGATTAATTTATTGTAGAGGAATCTTTCTCTTTTGTTGCTAATTATGATTATCAAGGTCTTAATTAGGTGTCGTTTTTTCTCTATGCTACTTTTCATGGTGATTTAAGGCCCTTAATAGGATGCTCTTATGGGCAAGGTCGAAAGTAAGTTTGCGAATGAGTGAACTGATTTTGGTAGGGGAGTTGTGGGATATGTTTGATCCCTATGATTTATTCACTTATTCAGTTTATTTGAACACCTTGGAATCCACATGTTGATAGCAGTTCACTATCTCCAGGTAAGAGTGCAAAGGGCAGAAAATAATTATCTTAGAGCTATGATTTTAAGCAAACTGGAGACCCACTTCCAGAAAATGTAACCTCAAAGGATATTGTTGGTACCCCTGGGGAAAAAGTAATTCCACAAGCAATGAATTTATGGCACATAATTCTTTGCTGATCTTATTTGCTTTAGAAGCATGCTTTATCTATATGAAAATGTAGACCTATCTTTTACAAGGACTTGTAGGTCAAAAAGTGATTTGAGTGGTTGCTCCTATTTACATGGTCGGAGATGCATGCTTGTTGACCCATAAGTAGAATTTCATTGTCCAATTCAAGAATGAAAACCTGAAGCACATGAATAGTATTATTTAGTTAGGCAACTTTTTGTTGATCTTGTTATAGTTTCTTACTGGCTGTTTCATGTATGTATATAGCTTGATATGTAAGCAATACTTACACAATAGGATTACATATATACATGATCCAAGAATCTCACACATACAGAAATATAAAGCTGCAGCTGTTCACGGGGAATGTTCATTAATGTTACTCATTTATTGTAGAATTTATTAATTTAGAATAAATATGTAATTTGTCATAAATTTCATATGTCAAATGATGTGCTACTTCTTGTTGTTTAGTTAAGAGTGGAGTTAGTGGAGAAACATCGTTGTAGTCTCCAGAGCAAGACCTCAAAAGGTTAAAAAAATTTAGAAGCAATGTGTATATTGTTAGTCACTAGGCCTTAAAATTTTGTGATATTTCCTATTGAAAGAGACTTTAGCACTATTATGAAACATGATTTCCTATTACATCCACTTGAAGCTACTGTTTTGAGGTTTGCTCATGATTTGCGATTACATGCAATCTTAAGTTCACTGAAATGCACATGGTATATCAGTTAGGCTTAATAGCAATAATTTCTTGTTTATGTTTGCTTTGTCCCTATTTTGCTTTCAATTCATATGCAAAATGATTATCTCAAGAAGGAATTGACTTGGCATTATTTTGAAGTTTTTTTTTTTAAATCAGTTAATGAAATATGGTGATGTGCAGTAAGAAGATCTAGATGGTGGCTTTGGAAAGGTATCTACAATTGTACCAGGTGAGGTATTTGCCTAAATAGCTCAATTTTTCTTTTTAGTTAGATTAAGCTCCAATGAAAGGTACCAAGTGTGGTATTTGCCTTAATAGCTTAATTGTCCTTTTAAGTTAAATTAGGCTCCAATGAAAGGGATTGTTTTTAGTTTCCAAATTAATTTTTTTCCTATTTTTTCTCCCGGTTTTACTTTTCAAGAAGCACCTGATAATGGATATTATTACCTTTCTACAGTCTTAATTATTATTATGATTATTACTTACAAAGTTTATTGTTCGCTTCTACCTTTATGTAGTTTTATCTAAGCATTTTGCTTGCATCGAGTTTGCTCCTACCATTGCTTCTTGTAAGACAGAGACCTTAGTAACACTATTTGTTAATTTCTAGTATTTGTAACCCAAGCAGCTATAGAATGTCACAAATTATATAACAAGTTCCATTATTATTTTAATTCTATCAATTAACAATACCTATGTGTATACATATCTGTTCATGCTATTGAAAACATAGTTTTTATTTATTATTTTCAAAAAAGAAGATCCAAAACATGATCTTCATTATAGACAACTAGCACGGGCCCCTTCAACTAGTATATGTATGTGTATGAAAGTGCAACTTTGAAGTTAATCAGGATAGCCAATTGGGTTTCATGGATACACATATGATATTGGGAAAGTTAGCTGCATCGCTTGCCTAAAAACATTCACTCACAAATATGAGGTCACTGTAGATATTACCAAAAGAGTACTCTGGTCCTTAAATACTTCAAAGGAGTGAAGAAAGTTATTGTTGCAGTCATTGTTGACCCAAAGGAAATGAATACTTCTAACAAGGCAAAATGTCGGCAAGTAAGATTTTGTATATTGATCAAATAATAATTGTTTCTTCTCTACTTGAACTGGTGGACTATTAAGCATTTTAGCTTGTTATAAATCAAGGTGTACCTTTTTTTCTTCTTTTTAGCTTGTTATAATTGCTTTTTTTCCCCTTCTAGCTTAAAAATTGCCTCCATTCTCTTCCAATAACTTTTTTTTTTATTCCCATCTTGACATTTGAATATGGCTTATGCTGCTGATCAAATTCTTGAACCAGTATTAAATACATTGCCTTTTCAATGTATCTGCAGTTAGATTTGTTTTTTCCATAGGAAACTTCGAAAATCTACTTGTTTTTATTTTTTTTATTTCTTTTGTTTGTTAAAAACATGTAGTTTTTGATTTGCAATGCCACTTTATTCTTTCTGGCTTGCTGCATTAAACCTCTCTCGATCTTCTTAAAACTATACAAGAACCTGATTAGTGTTTGTTACTAAAAGTTTTGTTTTTTAATTATATTTTAATATTTTCTGTTCCATTGCAACTGGATATAAATTTTTTATCAAGTCATCAAGAGTTGACTAATGGATTTAATATTCAGACTTTTGTAGGAACACCATTTTGGATGGCTCTAGAGGTAATACAAAATTTGAAAGGATCCAACGAGAAGGTATCTAGGTAGTATTTTTGGGGTTGTTTTGTCTCATTTTATTTTTGTCATTACCATCAGATGGTCCTCCTTTTCAATTTCCTTTTTAGCCTTGCCGAGCCTTACGATTGCCATATGCTTGAACCTTTGCTTGATGCAGGCAGATATTTGGTCTCTAGGGAAGAATAATAGTACTATTCTATCTAGTTTAATTTTCTGTAGCAAATCCTAAGTAGTGTTGTAGTGTTGTTGGGTACTAAAATTGCATGTTTTTTTGAGCAAATCCTAAGTACTGATATCAGTGAAGTGTTCTCTCTTTTAAACTTTATCTACATTTTGTTTTAATAGCAGACCTTCTAGTTTATTAGTTTGCCATTACTCCAATTTTTGTTCTAATTCTTATATCTTGTTTTATGTGCAGATTGTTGACTGAGGTACGACATCTTTTGTAGGACATAGATTGATGAAATATTAGATGACAGATAAATTTAATTCTAAATTTGGTTTTGTGCTTTTAGATAATGGATTATTATTGTTACAATTTTGTGCTTCTTGGATGAGAGAAGCTCACAACTGAATCTTTTTTGGGGTGTTTTGTTTCTATGCATTTATTTTATGAGTATAATTTCGTGAATTTGAACTTTAGATGTTGGAAATGTTTGTAAACTTCACAAGTATTTTTATGATATTCTTTAGAACTTCTTTATATTTTTTTTAATGGATGTATGCTTGGAAATATAGTATGGTTATGAATGCACAGCAACAGAAAATTAAAAGAGTAAATAATAGCAGTTGTCACTTTTAGCAAGAAATAAACCATTATTGCAAGTTAGATACTGTGTATTTAGTAAGGAAAAATTCTATTAGCAATGAAACAACTATGCCAAAAATATGTGTGGTGGTTTTATCGTATGTCTTTTAGCAAGGAGAAAATTCGTCATCAAAATTAATATTTAGCAATCAGAAACTATTGTTACTAAATTTTTAATATTATTTTGCGACGACATGCTAGCAACTAGAACTCATGGTCGCTAAATGTCTAATTTTTTTTGCAACGACATGCTAGCAACCAGAACTTATGGTCGCTAAACGTTTAATATTCTTTTGCGCCGACAAGCTAGCAACCAGAACACATTGTTGCTAAATGTCTAATATTTTTTCAACCATAACCCATCGTTGTCAAATGTATAATATTATTTTGCGACGACAAGCTTGCTGCTAAAGTTCATCTTAAATAATTTTTATAATAGACTTTTAGTGAGGAAATAAAGACGTTTGGCGTTAAAATTTATGTGAGGAATGCATTGTGTTGCAAAATAAAAAAGTTTTGGTGTCAAACCAATTTTGTTGCTAAAAATATATTATTGGCAAGGAATTGTATGTTCGTCGCAAAATAGAATCCGAGACGACCTTTTAATAACGAGCTGGCAACGAGTAATATTTCCTTGCAAAAAAGTTTTAGCAACGAATATGTGACTTTTAGTGACGAATTGTTTCCTCGCTAAAAGCCCAATTTCTTGTAGTGAATGGTCAAGTCTAATGTCAAATTATTGAGAATTGGCTGCCATATTTGCAATCAGATTTCTCGCGGCATCGGGAGTTTTATCCACCAAAGCTCCTCCACTAGCAGTATCAATCATATTCCTATCAGTGGGCAAAAGGCCCTCATAGAAATATTGAATAAAAAGTTGCTCACTAATTTGATGATGGGCACAGCTTGCACATAATTTCTTGAAACGTTCTCAGTATTCATGTAGGGACTCTCCATTGTACTGTCTCACACCACAAATTTCTTTTCAAATGTTGGCCGCCCTTGAAGCTGGGAAATATTTCTCCAAAAATAATCTTTTCATTTCGTTCCATGTGGTAATACTTCCGGAGGGTAGATAATAAAGCCAATCCTTAGCCGAATCCTTTAAAGAAAACAGAAAAGCTCTTAATTTAATTTGCTCTTCAGTCACCCCCGTGGGTTTCATACTCGTGCATACTACATGAAACTCCTTTAGATGTTTGTGGAGATCTTCACCTGCAAGACCATGAAAAGTGGGCAAGAGATGTATTAATCTAGATTTTAATTCAAAGTTAGTAGGAACATCTAAAGTAGGGAATATTATGCATAAGGGTTGTTGGTTCAGATCAGGTGCAGCAAGCTCTTTCAAAGTTTGATTTCCAGCCATGACTTCCTCCTCCCCTAAATCAGAATCGCTAGCAAATAGGAATTCAAGAGCTGGATCGTTCTCTATAGAATTTCTTCGAACTTCCCTTCTTGACCTGTGTAAAGTTCTCTCTATTTCTGGATTGCACTGCAAATGACCTTGATTAGAAGATCGAGTTACACTCATAAATACTCAAGAAAATTTTAACCAACCTTGAAAACCAATTCAGAAAAAAAATCTAGAGTAATGAAATTAATTGAAATATCTCTTTTTTTTTAAATAAATAAAGATCACAAGCACAAAAATTAACTAAAATCACTCCTTGGCAATGGCGCCAAGATTTGGAGTGCTGTCGCGGGCACCCAAAAATAAAACCGATACCCGAAAAATAAATATGTAGTAGTGTAAGTAAGGATCGTTCCCATGAAGAGTATTTAGCCTAGTTTTATGCTCTGTGAACAACGATTGGGGGGTTTTGGATTTAATGAAAACTATTTTAATAATCACAACTACGAAACAATTCAGGTTAAAGTGTTGAAATCAATCAGAAGAACAAATCTTGGTCTCGGTCAACATCCACCATCGGAATTTACAACTGATCATTGATGCAAGCATATCAATTCACTCTTTGAATATTCACCATTGGAATTATTTTCCTATCTCTCCTTAGTTGTAGTTAATCAGAAATAAGCGATCTGATTAACCCTAACTATTAAACAACCTAGGAAAAGAACACAAGGTTTAATCTAGCAGCAGCCTTAAGAATTAGAGAGATCGATGAAACTAAACAACACAAGCACAAGCGGTTGTATTTAATTTAGTCGAATACCCTTCCTAAGATATAATAATTCCCAATGCAGTAAATTATCAAATCTTAGTTCCATCACAAATCAGAGGAATCAAATAATTACGGATTTGATATCTAACTCACTAGTAGAATGCAATGATTAATAAACTAGCAGGCCTCCTAGCTATTAAACAAAACAATCATGAAAATAGGCATAGAACAACATTCGATACTCAAAGCATAAATCGAATAATGAAAACGAATTAGATCTCACAATTTATTATTAATTCCAAGGTTTCTGTCTCCTTTGACCAAGATTCAGAGTTTAGCCATGCAGGGTCCTGAAAAACAGCTCAAAAAATAAACTCGAATAATCTTAAAAATGACCAACCCTAGAAACAAAACATTCCCAGCTTTTATAGACGTTTGAAAATCTGTAGCTGTGTCAAACCGTTCAAACGCCCTTCCAACTGTTTGAATGCATCGGACAACCGTTTGAACAATACGTCGAACGCACTTCGAATGGTAAAACATGTTCTTTGAATCTTTCGAATGCTCTTCGAACCTAAACTTGACGTGTATCTGTCTGACGTAACATTCGAACGCCTATACAACCGTTTGAACGCCTCTTGGGACCGTTCGAACGCTCCTTCGAACGCTGCTGTATTTTTGCTCGAATTCGTCCCTTTTATGCTAAGATCCTCTTCCTTTGCATTCCATAGCACCCTAAGTCAAAATATAAGAATAGTGAGTATCTTTAGGTACCAAATAAGTATAAAAAATTAAACATTATGGGATAAAAATATGATATTTGCATTCTTATCACCTTAGAACGCAAATAATCTTAGGAAATTCTACCAGTAGGCCCTTCTTATCTTCAAAGGATGTATTTGCCTATAGTTTGTTCTCAGAAGGATATAACTTCCTTCAAAAGATATGTAATCTTTGCACAAATCAATGAAATTAGAAGCTACTCAACAAATTTGATGCCACTCTAAACTGTAAAGTACTAAAGGAAGATTAAAAAACTAGGTGTAAAAACCTGGTCTTGGATCATTTATGACCAAGTCAGCCAATGAAGGTCATAAAAAACCAGGTGTAAAAACCTAGTGCTGGATCATTTATGACCAGGTCAGCCAATGAAGGTCATAAAAACCAAGTGTAAAAACTTGGTCCTGTCTAAGTTGGGCAGGTTGGCCAATGAAGGTCACAAAAAACTAGGTGTGAAAACCTAGTCCTGGATCATTTATGACTAGGTCGGCCAATGAAGGTCATAAAAATCAATTGTAAAAACTTGGTCCTGTCTAAGTTGGGCAAGTAGGCCAATGAAGGTCATAAAAACCAAGTCTATAAACTTGGTTCTGTCTAAGTTGGGCAGGATGGTTAATGAAGGTCATAAAAACCAAGTGTAAAAGCTTGGTCCTGTCTAAGTTGGGCAAGTCGGCCAATGAAGGTCACAAAAAAAAAAAAAAAAAAGGTGTAAAAACCTAGTCCTGGATTATTTATGACCAGGTCGGCCAATGAAGGTCATAAAAACCAAGTCTAAAAACTTGGTCCTATACCAGGAAGGATAGGTTGGCCAAAGGAAGTCATTTAAAAATCTAGCGTTTAACCTTCGTCCCGCCTAAGTCAAGTAGTTCGGTAGAGAGCTTCATCAAAGTGATAAAGCTAAGTATCTTGACTCAGTCCTAACCAAGTCTAGTGGGCTAAAAGTAGCAAAGTTTTTATTTGTCTAAATTTACGAATCGGATAAAGCTAGGAGTATTTACTTCGTTAAACCAGATCTTATTTGCCTAAGTTTAGCAGCTCATCAGATCTCTTTACCTAAGTTTAGCAGAGATCTTATGGGCGTAAGTATGGCAGTTCATTAGAATTTTCCTGCCTAAGTTTAGCAAGGATTTTATCTACCTAAGTTTGACAGTTCAACAAACGAGTAACAAATTTTTATGTATCTCATTTTGTATCCATGGCAAATCAGCTTAGAGGTGTAATACTCATAACTTAGAAGGCATACGTTTAAAATTGATTCACAAAATGTGCACTGCTTGCAACTGTTCTTACAATTGAATGGGAAAAGAAAAAACAAAAAAAGAAAGGTCCTAAGGCAGATCAGCTAGAGGTAAGTTTGCAGCTAGAGGAAGCTCGGCAGAAGGAAGCTCAATAGGATTGGCTTCATTAACCACATTGGTTTCAGGGGTATCTTCATCCACCTCACGTTCGGTCTCTTTACCAACCTCATCCTCCGACTCAAGTACAACATCAACTCTGGTAGGAATCTCCGTCCAGAGGGAGGAAGATTTGTCTAGCTTTAATTGCCTCAAAGCCACTTTCCAGCCATCTTGAAATACATCCTCCATGATCTTCTTCACCTGGGTCTCATAATGATCCTCGGTGTCCTCAAACCCCTTGTCATATTTGGCTTCAGCCTCCTTTTTTAGCTGTTCCACCTCTAGTTGACCTTCAGCCAAAGACGCATTTGCTATGGCCGCCAACTTCTCAGCTTCGGTCAGTCTAACTCTCAGATCGACAGCCTCTGCTTCAGCTTTTCAGCAGTCTTCTTCCTTCTGCTTAAAAGATGCCCATGTTTCGGTAAAAACTACCTAGTTGTCCTGCTAAACCTTCTGGAAATCTCTGGCCTCTTGATCTTTTTCATGGAATTTCTCCTTCAACTCGGAGTGCTTTTTCAAAAGGATCCCGTGCCGATCTTATAGGCTATAAAAGTGATGCATAACCTCCAGGCCGTGAATGGCCTCCTGAAGAAGATAAGTAAAAACAGGCATTAGTAAAGAGTTTTCAAATCAAATAGCCAAAATAAAGAGTTTGGCACAGCAAACTTACCACAAACGCTGACTGAACAGCTCCAAGCATCAAATCTCCAGTATCGGCGCCGTATAGCTCCTTGACGTCCTTAGGCAGTACAATATCCTAGAGGGCCCCGATAGCGACACCGAGGCAACACAGAATCGAGTCTTCGACGGTCATAGCCCGTTCATCGATCTTGGGCTATGCTATGAAGTATTCATCTAACAATCCCTCCACCTTGCCCTTGCCCTTGCCCTTCTCGGCTGTAAAAGGCTCGACCGATTTATCTTGGGTGGCAGCAGTGCCTTCAACCTTCACTTGGGCGGCAACCTTCTCAGTCGTTTTCACTATCTTCTTTTTCTTCACTGCCTCCTAGGCTATTGGTTCCACGTCCAAATTAACCACCTCAGTGGTAGCAGGAACTTTAGTGGTAGGAGGCATGGTAGGCGGAAGAGGAGCATTGGTGCCGCTGACTTGAGTAATAGTCTCGGCAGAAGATGATGCTGCTCTTTTCCTCTTCCTAGAACCTCTCTGTCCTAGTGCGAGCATCAGGTCTCAAACTTTGGGGGCCATGTCAACTCCGGAGGCAAAGACAGGGATAGCAGCAATAGATGCAAGATTCAGAAGCAGCAAGATAGGTGAGCGATCCCCAATGTCGTGCCTAGCTCCCTCCACCTTTTGGGCAGTAATCATGTTGGCAGATACCCCATTTGTCGCAGTGAATGACTGGTACGGAATTGGGTAGCCCAATAGTACGTGTGCAACTCAGCCTATCCCTTGTAATTCTCCCTCACCTTTATATGCCTAGACTCGATCTAAGGCAGCAAGATAGACACTGAGGCATTCGGTTTCCTTGTCCTTGGGTTTGAAGCTAGCTAGGAAACACGAAAGCACAGAGTCAGGCAACGAACCAAGGAAAAATCAAACAAAAACGAAAAAAAAAAGAAATAAAAGCACATCAAATAGCGAAGAAAGTGGTAGACTTATCCTCTTCGGTGTTCTGGGGCATCTTATTTCTGGCGCTAATTCTACAAGAATGTTGTCGAATTCCCATGGCCCTTTCACTCTCATTATGGCATCATCAATCCTCTTTCCTGAACTAGGAAGGAATTGGACCAGCTCCCTTGACCCATGCCTGGCCCTAAAATAGAACTTTTATCGCTTCGTTTTACTGCCGCCGCCCACCTCCATGACGGCATAACAATAGTTGAACTCGTGAAGACCTAGGTTTAGGCCCAAACGATAGTTCAACTCAATCATCCCCATCACTATTCTGTAACTGTTCGGTAGCAATTGGGTTGGGGTGATTTCGTAATGGTTAAGGAGTTAGGTCAAAAAGCGATGGACGGGAAACCTAAGGCCACCCTCTACTATTGTGACAAAGGAAAACGGGGTCCCCTCTTCGGTCATCCTCCAGCCGTCATCCTTCGGCCCTACCAAGCCAATATCTACCCCTTCTGAAAAATTATACAGTTGTTTGAAGGTGGTGATGGCGTCGGAGTGGTTACGCATTTCCCTAAGTTTGGTGCCCATTGTAATTAGGGGATTCTAAGGTTCAACCGAGAAAAATGAAGAAAGAATACAAAGAGAGGGAGAACTCAGAGAATGAAAGTCTTCGTGAAAGAGATGGATGCAAGGCGTAAAGGAGTTCTGCATTCAAACAATGGCTACAACCCTCTAGTCTGCGAAAAGAGCAACAGCACAGCGGCAACAGGTTTGGGGTAGCTCAATGGTCACGTCCCATTTAAAACCGTTTGACAGTTGATGTCACCGAACAGTCATGAGATATTAGTCCAAGACCCCTACAATTGGGGCTCTAGGGCTAGGGGGTAATTGTGAGTCGAATAAATACTAGCCTAAACCAGTTAACAAGCCCAAAAGGATTAGCACTGCCGAATTGGGCTTGGAGCAGCCCAGAGGCAATTATTACAACATAGGCCCATGTCATTTTATTAGCCCAAGATAAAACCCTCTTAGCCCAACTTACAGATATAATCATGCTGAGAGTCAGAGCATTTAATAGAGAATAAACTTGCATTTAATGCGAAGGAGGTGTTGCACACAACGATGACACTCACGTCCAGTCAATCAAACTCGAGCATGGTAATAAAGGAAAAATTACTTCTGATCAGCCGGCTCTAGCTGATATAGACCTGTGGAGTGAATCATGATTATCGGAATAGGCCTAACAGAGAGCGCTGCAGTATAAATATCAGAGCATCAAGAAGCGAGGTATGAACAATCCAATTAAGCCATACACACTTATTATTTTTTTTTCATTCCTGGTTGAGATTGCTAACTTGATCGTTAGAGTGTGATCAGCCCAAAGATGGTCAACCCATTCTAACTCCTTTGTCTCTTTATAGGAGGTTGAAAACTCATTGATATTAGTTCGAGTGATCGGCCAGGCCTTCCCAAAAACCCCACTTACAATTACCATAATTACTAGGAAATTCATTTTAGAGAGAGAAACGCATTTTCGATATCGATACAAAATTCATTTGGAAATTTTGAGAAAATGTTGACGAAACGCAGTGGAAATGTTTCGAAAACTCTTAGAATATTTAACGAAAACTCTTGGGAAACTTAGGAGAAATGCTTCGGAAACTTTTTTTTTTTTTTTTGTAAGAACCAAACCCAACACAACCCGTTAAATGGGAAGTGTGGAGAAAGGTTATTAACTTAACACACACTCATCTCCCCCGATGTGGGAGAGCCTGCCAAACACAAGATCCCCCAAAACTTGAAATATTAGTTTTTAAACATTTTTTCCCTTAAGTTCTAACTAAGTATCTATGAAATTATTTATGTAAGTTTTTACTAAGTTTTTCAAAAGTCTTCACTAAATTTCTTAGAAGTCTCACTTGAGTTTGTCAAAAATTTCATAATAAGATTCCTATTAAGTTTCCAATAGTTTTCCGTTTTCTGTTTCCCCCTATATTTTTTAGCTACATTTTTCACTTCCGTTTCCCATAATGTTTCACACTTTCATATCCTATTTAGGTAACTATGGTTATTACCAAGGAAGACTATACTCTAATAATTCATTTTTCTTTCTTCCTTTCTTTCTTATTTTCCCCCTTTTCTTTTGAGGCTTGCAATTAATATTGTTGACTTAAGTACAGCTTTCTAAATACTGTTTCTTTTAGACCATTGTTTGTTGATGCAAGAAGGGTATAGAGCTGTCTTCTCCAACTTCCAATTTTTAAGATGCCAACCCCTTTTGGAAAACATAAGAGTTTGCAAATTGTTGAGCTTTTTCCAAAAGAAGAAACTTTTTCTCTTTCCTTGAGCCTTTGAATATTCCAAAGATTGAGGTTCTGTTTAACTTTTTTCAGTAAATATCTGTTAATTTATATGCCATAGGGTACTACTGGATTTCTTTTCTCGTTTGAGTTTTCTTAATCCTACTTATCATTGACTTATTTTCATATCTCAACAGTGGACAGTTTGGAGGTTATTTAGCGTTTTTATATCTTCTTTGGCTTATTACTACTCTATTTTTCCTGAATTGATGCTAAACCTCGAAGCTGAAATTTATATCCTTGATATATATTTGGACCCATTTTTTATTTTTTTTTGTCTTGTATGTTTAGGGGGATCTCGATCGTCGATGAAAGAAGTGCGCTGCTGTTTGCTCCAACTCCTCACGAGTAAGATGACAGCCTCTCTCACGGATTTTAAAAACATATTACTTTTAAAGTTGTTGAGCTTTGCCTGAAAAAGATGTAAACTCAGTCTTAAATTTTTTTTTTAATTTTTATAATTTCCATGGGCTTTCAATTTATACCAAAATTGTGATCTTTTGAAAACTTTTAATTATCTGTTACTTTACAAAATCTTAGGGTTCTTGGCCTTGCACATGGGAATCTCTTAATCCAGAAAAGCACTAAGACATATTTTCATTCTTATGAGTTTACAATTTGGATGTTAAATTTTTACATCTCTAGCTCCTTGGCTTATTTCCTATCTCTGCATTTTTTTCATCTAGAATTCTTTTACCTTATATATGCTACAAGTTTCGCGATCATCGATGGCAACCTTTGTAAAAGAAATATCAAAGCTATCGGTGAGCTTGGCTAATATATATTTTTAAAAAAATGGAAAGAGACAAAGAAAAGAAATAAGTTGGAAGATTTTATTTTCTAAAGTTTTTGGCTTCTGGGAACTAACACTTTCATTTTTGTGATTGCGCAGTTTGAAGTCTAATTTCTACATATTCCTTGCCTTATTTCTTACCCTTTTTTATTTTCCATTTTTCTTATATGAAATTGAATTTATTTCCTATTAGAAATTACTCAATGAATCAAGTATGTCATTCTCAACCAAAAGTGTCCAAACGAAGGAAAGCTATATTCTCCTTAATTTTCACCTGGATTCTCAACATTAACTAACAATTTCATTGGAGACAATCAGATGATTTATAATATATGCTCCTTCCTCCATTTGTAATTAGCAAAATTATATTTTATAAAAAGATTAATTATATTTTGTACCCCTTCACTTTACATCAAATCTCACTTTAGCATAATTTTCTGTTCACTTCCGTTTAGATAGAAAATTTGCGTGTGAGGAGCCCAGAACCTTTTTCTAGGGGCAAAGTTGTCAAATCCACAAGTTGTAGCAGTTTGTTAAGGTTTTGATCAACATTGTAACAGAGTTCATTGAGGTTATGTTCCAGTGACAAGATTTAGAATCCTGGCTTTGACAAGATTGAGAATGAATTCTAAAATCATGCACAGAGTTTAAATCCAATAATTTAATTAACATTATGTTTCAAGAACAAGAAAGAAAACATTTTAATTCATGGATTTAAACTCTCATGCATGATTCCAGAATTAATTCTCAATCTTGTCAACCCAGGATTCTTGATCTTGTCAGAATAGAACCTTAATGAATTTTGTTATATAAGGCAGCAAAATTTTCCTTCTCCACTTATGAGAAGTTGTATGCATGGGTAATGCTACTTCACGGGTATGTTTATTCAGAATGAAGATATGAGCTTCAAGGGAAGTGTAATGTAAAATGAAAGACCATATAAAATAAATTAACTAACGTTGTGTTTGGATCTCGGATTTGTGGGGGAAAAAAGATATGAAATCACATCTCATATTTGGTAATGTGAAAAAGTGGAGAATAACACTGTGCTGTTACCCGAATTTTTCAAATGAAAAGAAAAGGAAAAAAATTAGAGGGAAAAGATAAGGAAATTATATATTCTAAATTCTTACTTATTTTCTTTTTGTGTTCTTTTATTATCCACTTTCTCTAATAGCTAAACATACGATATAACTTTACATTTTTTTTTCATTTCCTTTTTCCTCCACAAATCAGTGATCCAAACGTAAAAAAATGTAATAAGAAAATAGGAAAAATTTATAATCTCTCATTTCCTTCTTTGTTTCCTTTTATATATATATATATATATATTCTTGATAAATCCAATATTCAAACATAACATAGCTCTAAAGTATAAAGGAAAAGAGATTGATGATTTCCCTTATCAAAGATCTCATTAATTATCTTGCATTTTTATTTTCGGATTTTTGTAATTACTTTTCGACTTCACATTGCAGGGTGAAAGAAATTGCATATTGCGAAGAAAAAACTCGAACTTGAGCTCAACAGCAGCAGGGACTTTAATTCTTAGGAATATCAACGCAATGGTTGCAGCTGCCATCGTAACAACGGTCGTGGCACTCATTCAGGGTGCTTGCCTTCTAACCACACTTATATTGAAAGGTCCCTTCGAAGACAGATTTGAAACATATTTGCCGCTCACGCGTATACTTCTATCTGTGTGCATGTTGTACATTTTCATGTGTATGTAAAAAATTTTTGGGTTTTTATCTTTTCTCAAGTCATAAGCATATGTGTAGTGGTGGACCTAGGATTTGAGTAAAGGGAAAGGAAAAATTTTAATGGTATCGGAGCCATGTTCCTCTCAAATAGTTTATTAGTTTAAATGTTTGCTCTTCATCAAAGTATTTATTTTCAAATTATATATTTGCTTATTTCCTTTGTGTTGTATGATGATAAACCTGTAAACCAACTAGTCCCGTAGCCGTTGTAAGTCCCAGGTTGAGAGGCAATAGGCACAAGTTATTGACCGGCTAGGGTAAGTCTAATTCATCCCATAGGTTTGATTCTGATATGTAATTTCGTAATAAATCTTTTAATGTTCACCATTTAGTTTTCCTAATAAATCATTTATATAGAACTATGTCTTCTATATCCTGATAATCTCATAGTAGTTATGACTCAACTATCCTTAATCAAGAAAAATAAAGTTTTTAAAATTCTCCGAACTAGATATCTCCTTGTGTTTCTGTTAATTAAATTTATCAAATCAAATCTTTTGATTTCTTATCTAATTATACTATCAACACAGTTGAACAAACTATTCCTTGTACTGAAAAAACTGAACAAATCCAATTACTCTGTCAATCCATTATCAATGAATACAAACAGAAAAAATATAATTATTTACATTTAGGATTAGTACAAGTAGTTGTTCCTTTAACCTGCCAAGATCAAAATACTGTAATTCTTCTTACTTTGCAAGATAAAAGACATACAACATTTATCAACAGTACTCTAAGACTCATTGAAACAAGTCTTTATAATGGACCTGTTCACTTCAATTGTTATCTAGGGTACGCTGTTTGTTTTCAAGATACTGATAATCTCAAAGTCCTTACACTCAAAATAAAAACTTCTAGTTATGATTTAACACCAGGTAATATTTCATTTTCTATAATTTATTGTATACATCTCAAAGCTATGACAACACTTGTGATCGGATCACTAGTCCCAAAGGAGAAACACTCCTTTACACCAATAGTGATTCCAACATTATTACTCCCAAAACCATACGTTGGGAAGATGTCAACCTCCCATTAGAAAGGACTTTAGATAATGAGGTCCCTTTTGCAATGGTAGAAAACAAAAATTTAGAGCATATTCACGAAAGCACTAAAGGTAGTGTTTGTATTAAATTCACAACAGATTCAAGTAGACCAAGATTTTCAAATGCTGGCTCATCTACCAATACGCAGTTCTAATCTTTTCCTCCAAGAAATTCTTATTCTTCTATCCCTACTTCAATACCTTTTCGTTCAGCCCATTTGGAATCTGTCCGAACTTCAAGTGTTGCATAACCTATCTATTCACAAGCTCCAAAAGATCCATAAGATCCACAAACCTTTTCTCCCACACAATCCCAAATGGATCCACAATTATGTATGATCGAACAAGAATTTATTTTTGATAAATCTATTATGGTTCAAGATTTTAATTCCCCACAAAATGAACACAAAAGAATTGGTTTTTAGAAACTTTTGATCCTATTACTATAATCCTCATAAGTGAAAAATTTTATCAATTTGTTTAAAACCATAAAATCCATCTCGATTTCTTTGAATGGTTTGAAAATTATTCTAATTATTCTGATCAAATTAATGTTATTATTAATTATGAACAACAATGGGTTACCTCTAGAGATATTATCAAATCCTCTATTCATCCTCCAATGGAAGAAATTCATATTCAATATAAATCTAATATCATCATTACTTCTCCCTTTAAACTTAAAACTGATGCAACACCCCCAAGTGCCAAAGATATTTTTTAATATTATGCAACAATATAACTTCACAAATCAATCCCTCAAAACTATAGGTGATCAACGAAATCGTGTCGAATACCTTGTCCATAAAGAACAATTAACTATACTTACAACTACTGAAACCCCTTTATTTAAACCACATGAAATCCCTCAACATCTTCAAAACGAATTGTCAGACCCTAATTTTTCTTCTCAAATTGATAATAAATTAACACAAATAGATCAAGTTCTTAGGGTTGTCACTGTACCTAACACTCCTCAATCTTCCAAAACCCATACTATTAATATGTTATCTCAACCTACATTTTCTGATATTGAAGCCATTGAACAAACCATAAATGATTCTCAACCTTTAGAACTTAATACCACTACTAAAAAGCCAAAATGGAAATTTCAAAGTAGACATGAAAATAATAACACAAAGAATTATTATCCCAGACCTACTCTCCTTGATATGCAATTCGAAGAACGAAATCAATTTATTCAAGTTGCCTATCATGGTGGTACAATTTATTAGTGGAATTTCAACGGTATGACCGAATACAATATTCTCAACAAACTCCAAGAAATGACAATAGTTACCTTAGCCTATAAAACTAAACAAAAATCTTTTGACTTTGCTGTCACACAAGCTTTAGTCACTGGTTTTACTGGACATTTTAAAAGATGGTGGGATCATTTCCTCACCTCCAATGAGCGCACCCAAATCCTTACTGCCATCAAAACTGACTCAACTGGTACTTTCATTAAATCTGAAGATAATCAAACTATAAAAGATGTTGTTAGCACTCTTATCTTCTCCATCTCCAAACACCTTTTAGAAAAATCTTCCAAAGTTCAAGCTGCAACTTCTAAAATTCTCAATAATCTCCGATGTCCTAAACTCCAAGACTTTTGTTGGTACAAAGATGTTTTCCTAACCAAAGTTATGATGCATGATGACTGTCACCAAACTCACTAGAAAGAAAATTTCTAGATGGTCTTCCCAAACTCTTCTCCCAAAAGGTCAAAGATAAACTTAAGGAAAACAACAATGGCGTTGTCCCTTACAAATAACTTACTTATGATGATTTAGTCAATGCTATCACAACATAAGGTTTAGAAATCTGTACCAATTTCAAATTAAACCGACAACTACAAAAAGACTTAGCCACTTTCAAGAAAAAACTAGGTACTTTTTTTCAACAATTTGGTTTCCCTGATAACTTTCACATTATACCTCCTTCTCATAGAAAACCTCACACTACTTCTGCATGGAGATTCTTTCGTCGACCAAAACATAGCTCCAACGTTTATTATGAAAAACCTCAACCACAACAAACTATTAAATCTTCTCCTTCAAAACAACCTAAACGTGTTTGTAAACACTCACTCAAAGTCCCTACTTGCTACAAATGTGCTAAAGTTGGGCATTACAAAAGTCAATGCTACATGAATCAAAAAATTAATTCTTTAGAAATGGATGACACACTCAAGCAATAACTTATGCAATTATTCCTAAATTCTAATACATCTATGTCTAACGAAGAATTATAACTAGATGAAATTGCTTCTCAATCCTCTTCGGATGAACATCACACTTCTCCTTCCTCCCACGATTCAGAACAAGTTGTTAAAACTAATTGCCAATGTCCAATCACACATACCATTAATGTTATCATCAAATTACAGGAACTACTTCTTGATGTCATAGAAAAAATTACGGATCCACAAATTAAAAAAGATTATTTACTCCCACTTAAACAAAGCCTAACCTCTGTAGAAAAATCTCAACAAGATAATTTGCTTCTCAATAATCCTTATAATCTTAAGACATTCTTAAACATTTTGATCAACCTTCAAAACCTTCCCCTCTTACTATTCAAGATTTACAAACTAAAATCAACTTAGTCAAAAAAGAATTAAGAGATTTAAAACTTAAACACAATATTTCCAAGATTGATCTTCACAATCTTAAAATCAGGTTTTACTTCTCCAACATTCTTTTCCTAGTACCTCTGTATCTTCTAAAACTGACTCTTAATATATTTTCTTACTTTCTCAAATCTTTTATTAGAAATGGAATGTCAAGATTACTATTGTTGTTAATAAAGAATTTCTTTTTGGTACCATTACTCTTTTTTATTCTGGAGGTAACCTCAATTGTATACAAGAAGGCTTAATCCCAATCAAATATTTTGAAAAAACTGGAGAATGTCTTTCTGCTGCTGGAGGCACCCCTCTTCAAATATAATACAAACTTTTCAATGCTCATATTTGCCACAACAATGTTTGATTCAAAACTCCTTTTGTTCTTGTCAAAAATCTCTCCCAAGAAGTCATCTTACGCACGCATTTTCTCAGTCTTCTTCAACCTTTTCAAGTTACCATTGAAGGTATTCGTTCTACCCTTAAAAATAAGAAAGTTATATTTCCTTTTGTATGTCCTCCTTGTATCAAAGACCTAAATACTCTTAAAAATCTTGCCATTTCTCATCATACTATCAACCTTATCATTCGTAAAGAAAAACATTTATTATTTCTCAAAGAAGAAAAAACTTACAATCAAATCAAACATACTTTATAAGATGGAACTGTACAATTAACTGTAAATAAATTTTTAACTAAATTACAACAAGAGATATGTTCTGATTTACCCAATGCCTTTTGGTCTCAACACAAACATGTCGTTACCTTGCTTATTCTTCCGATTTCTCTATAAAACAAATCCCTACCAAAGCTCGTCCCATCCAAATAGACCACAAACTTTTTGAATATTACAAAAAAGAAATCCAAGATCTTCTTGACAAAAAATTAATACGCAATAGTCCTCCGTGGAGTTGTGCTGCCTTTTATGTTCACAAAAATATTAAAATTGAAAGAGGAGCTTCCCGTTTAGTTATTAATTACAGACCCCTAAATGATGTTTTTCAATAGATTAGGTATCCTATTCCCAACAAGAAAGATCTCCTTCAACGCCTTTGCCTTGCCAAAATATTTTTGAAATTTGACATGAAATTTGGTTTTTGGCAAATTCAAATAGCAGAACAAGATAGGTACAAAACTGCTTTTACTCTACCATTTGGATATTATGAATGGAATGTTATGCTTTTTGGATTGAAAAATGCTCCAAGTGAATTTAAAAAAAATTTGAATGATATTTTCAATCCTCATTCCCAATTTACAATTGTTTATATTGACGATATTCTTATTTTTTCCAATTCTATTATCCAGCATTGGAAACATCTTCATTTATTTTTTAATACTTTCAAACACAATGGTTTAGTTCTTTCATCAAAGAAAATTTATCTTTTTCAAACGTGAGTCCAATTCTTTGGTCATTACATTTTCCAAGGTGCAATTATACTCCCATCAAAAGTTCCTTTCAATTTGTTAATAAGTTTCCTGATGAAATTAAAGACAAAAATCAATTACAACGCTGTTTAGGTAGTCTCAATTATGTCTCTGAATTCTATCCAAATTTAAGCCAGATTGCTGCTCCTTTACGGCAACGCCTTAAAAAGGATCCTCTTGCTTGGTTTAGGGAGCATACTAAAATTGTCAAAACCCTTAAACAATATCTCCAGTAGCTCAGCTCTTCTGGTAATCTTTCAATCTTTTCAATATTTATGTTTTAAAATTTTAATTGTAATCTTAATTTACCCGAGTCACTCCTGGTTTTGTTATCCCCCTGGGAATGTGCCTATAAGACTACCTTAAATAAAGAACGGAAAGAATGGACCAGTTAACTGGAAATAACTGAAATGATTAAAGATTGGAAGAGGAACAAATAGTTATATTGAAATGAAGAAATGAAGAAACCGTTGTCAACATCTTATAAACACATCCCAGAGGGATAACAAAACCAGGCATGACTCGAGCAAATTAAGATTACAATTGAAAGTTTAAAACATAAATATTGAAAAGATTGAAAGATTACCAAAAGAGTTGAGCTACTGGAGATTTGATACTTGAAACTAATTACATAGATTGAATATAAGAGAATTCTTGAGAAAGAAAGGGAAACTTGGATTCTGAATTGGCATGACTCAAAACATGGAGAGACAGGGTATAAATAGAAAAAATTGTTACTGTTGATCCACATGTCTAATTACTATGAAAGAGCATGTATGATGTTGGCTGTTAGTCACCGACAGTTTGATTTATCTTTTGCTATGAATAGTAAAAAAGTCAAAACTATTATAGTGGCCACCGAAAGTGAATTAATTTGTTACTGTTAGGACTGACGGCTTTTGGATTTTGTTTGGACTGGAGTGAAGACGCCATAATAATCATCTTCATTATCTTGTGTGAGGTCAGTTGAGGAGACCTGGGAATCTTACTCTAGATTTGCTGGGGATTAAGCATCATCACTGTTAGAAAGGGACAAAAGTGTCTCCATTAATTGTTGAAGAAGTTCCTTCTTGGTCTTGGTTGCTACTAATTTGAATAAATTCTGGCTCTTGTTAAGTAGAAAATAAGGATTAGCATTTGCAGAAATTGTTGGATGGGCTTGAAAGAATTTATGAACAGTTTGAGGGGTAACACTTTGTTTCCAATTGTCCCACCATTTAACTTGAAAGGTTCGAGCAAGGTACGGAAAGGAGTCTTGAGAAATAATAATATAATTCTAGGAACAAATCCATGGAATAGAAAATTGGCCGATAAAAAGTAAGATTGTGGGAAATTTGGAGAGGAAGTGATTGGGTTTGATTTTGTCTTGATAAATGAGGGTAGCTTCTTGAATAAAAGGAGGAAAGATTTGAGTAATAACACCAAAATGAAACCACCAGTCATAAAACCAGTTAGGAAATTCTAAGGAAAAATCTTTTTGGAAAGTAAGCATCCAAGAATGGCTGAATGTGGGGTTTTGAAAGAAGAAGGTGTTGAACCAAGCATGTTGATAATCATAATAATTGAATGTAGGTGGATTAAAATATTCAAAAAAATCTTCTAAATTGATAAGGATAGGTACCCCATTGTTCAGGTGTCAGAATTTTGAAAATATAAATAGTGGAGTAAGCAATTTAGGAATTTTCAGGATTGGAATGTTTTTTTAGGCTAATGGAATCAGTATCTATGAGAATAAATTCATAGAATTGTTAAGTGTGAATTGGAGGACAAAGTTGAAGAAAATGTGTGTTAGGGAGAAACACTTTAGGAGAAATTTCAAATAGATCCTCAAACCATGTTTGTTTTTCTAAAAGAATAATAGATTGTTTGCATTTGGTTTTAAGAAAATACTTCAACTTGGGAATGGGGTTGGAGACTGCTGCTTGACAAGGAGTGGGTTTAGTGACCACCACTTGTTGGGAAGAACGTGTTGCCATTTGCTGAGAGTCTACTACTGAGGTTGGGGTGATTGTCTTGGCATAAGTTTGGGAAAGTTGTTGGGATTGTTCAATAAGGGTTTGATTATACCAATCACGTGATACAAGAGATTGGAGAGGTTGAACAGAGATTGGTTTCATGGCATAAGAGACTTTGGATTGAGGTTGAGGTTGAGGTTTGGCTAGGGCCTTGCTTACATTATGAGTTATTTTGGGGGGCATGATGAGAGCTTTCCTGTAAGAATTCTCGAGTTAGAAAATCTGGGATAGAATTCTTAGTACCTTTAATATAAGTAATTTTGAAATAAAAAACAAAAATAATAGCTTGCCAATGAGCAAAAATTTGTTTAGAAGTTATAATTTAGACATCTTTGAAAATGATATTTTTTGCAGTTTGACAATCAACATGAAGTAAAAATTCTTGATTTAATAAATCACTTTGAAATTTAGAAATACATAAAACAATATCCAAAATTTCCTTTTTGATAGTACTATAATTCTTTTGAGTAGGGTTCCAAGTACCTGAAGTAAACGTAACCAATTGTTCTTTATTATTGAGAACTTATTTTAGGATACCGCCATATCCTACATCTGAGGCATCAATTTCAACTATTTTGAAGGTATTAAGATTTGCTAACGTAAGATAAGGAAGGGTCTGGACATATTGTTTAAGGGTTTTGGCAATTTTGGTATGCTCCCTAGACCAGGCAGGAGGATGTAAGCACCCCATTTTTGACCGCTCAACAATTTACGGCCCGTTCAGACTTGTACTTAAGTCAGTATGGATGTATTCCAATCGAAATCAACTCTCTAAGTCTAATCCCGTCTATCCATCGCTTCGCGGGCCCACTAGGCTAAAATAGAGGCAAAATTACCAAAATGCCCTTAGGGGCATTATCCTTTCCAATTCCAATAGGCGCGTCTTTCCGAAGACGGCAAGTCCCCTGTCCAATTCCAACAGGCGCATCTTTCCGAAGACGATAAGTCCCCTTTCCAATTCCAATATGCGCGTCTTTTCGAAGACGGTAAATTCCCTTTCTAATTTCAACAGGCACGTCTTTCCGAAGACGGTAAGTTCCCTTTCCAATTTCAATAGGCGCGTCTTTCCAAAGACGGTACGTCCCCTTTCCAACTCTAATAGGCATGTCTTTTCGAAGATGGTAAATCCCCTTCAAACTTGTCAATCGGGACGAGACTCCACGTCCCCTAGATGGTAGAATGGTCTACCTTTGGCGTCTACTAGCTCGCCAATGCAGAAATGTCTATTTCAGGCATGCCTTTTGAGAAAGTTGACTTCTCAGGCGCTAAGTCCCTTTAGCAGCTTCCCAAGATCAGGCAATCTCGGGAATGATCGCGAACCGTCAAAGTAGCGGAAATACTTGTAAATATCGCAACCGTCAGAATAGCGGAAATACTCACAAACAGGTCGATATAGGGAATTGCCAACAAACCCCTGTATCACGAGACCACTGTCAGAGTGGTGAAAACACTCAAAACCCATGTCAACACCAATGCCTGCTTAGCCACTTCGGTGAAAAATGACCAAACTGCCCCTATGGCCATTTTTTGGCACGTTTTTCAAGAACACACCTGAGTCCTCAGAATGGTAATTCCACCCTCCCAAGATTGTCTTAAAAGCAATCCGGCATGTTTAGGTGCCTTCTAGTCAGTTTCGGGCCAATTTCGAGACTTTCCGGTCAAGATGACCATTTTACCCCTAGGCATTTGAACGCCCCGGGGACCACGTCGGCACTGGGTATCAAACTGGTAACCTCTTGAGAATGCTTCTTATAGTGTTCTCAACCTTCTATTATCTTTTCGGATCATTCCGAGTCAGTTCCGGTAAACCCAGTGCAAAATGACCGTTTTGCCCCTAGTGGGCCGGTCGCCTTTTCTGACCACACCGACTTTGGGTATCAAACTAATAATCTCCTAATAATGCTTCTTATATTATTCCCGGCCTTCCTTTATCTTTCCGGATCATTCCGAGTCAGTTCCAGTAAACCCGGTGCAAAATGACCGTTTTGCCCCTGGTGGGCCGGTCGCATTTTCCAACCACACCGGCTCTGGATATCAAACTGGTAGCTTCCTGGGAACATTCTGAATAATGTTTCTAAATCTCAAGTCTTCTTTCGAGACATTCTGAGTCCGTCCCGGCAGCTTTTCGATCCAGTTGACCGTTTTGCCCCTAAAGGCCTAGTCAACCCTTCCAACAATTTTTGTCATCCTTTTTCAAGTCCATTACCTCCAGGACCCTATTCTAAGGGTTCTTGTCCCTTTCTGGCCTTTTGGGCCATTCCTGGTTCCTTAAATCCTTCCCGAGCCTTCCGAAGTCACTCTTAGTAAAGTCAGGCTAAAAATTGAATGGTAGTCACTAGTACAAGCACCCAAATCTACCAAATATACATTTCTTGCCGACTTAACAAACTTTCCTAACTTGATGGCACCACTATTAGTGGCGCCAAGCCAAAAAATGGCCTGGCGCCACTCCTAGTGGCGCTAAGAAGAAATTTGCCCTAGCACCACTGCAACAGGCGCCAGGTCTATCCCATCTCTATAAGAACAGAGCCTCCTCCAGTGTGAAAGAGGTCCAAAAATTCAGTTTGAAAACCCTAATATTCGATATACAAAGCTCGTAGCCTCCCTAAACCCTAGCTCTTCTAGGTTTTCCAAACCCTAGCCACCATACACAAACCCTAGCCTCCTATACACTCATACACTCTCATACACTTATACCCTAGCCTCCAATCCTCCATTGAAGACTTGGATTGCTACAACTATGAAGCTTTGAAGACCAAAGACAAGTCCTCAAAGATCAAGACTGAAGTGAAGTGAAGACTAAAGAAAAGCAAAGCGCGCTAAGCCAAGCGAAGTAAACAAGAAATACGGTAGGCTTTCTCTTTAAGTTTCTGCACTTCCCCCTCTCTCTTCTCTCTCCTAACCCACTTGGGTTTTCTTTTATTTTAATCCCCCATCTTCTTCCCCCCCTGTGTTTTCAAAATCACAACCCTTGGGTGATTCTAACCTTTTCATAGCTAGGGTTGTTTTAGGAAAGTGTTACATTTAAAGGGACCGAGATGGTCCATATTTTCAACTCCTTGTTGTTTTCAAAACCACTTTCTTAAAGTGGTTCTACCCTTCTTATGGTTAGAATTGCTTTAGGAAAGTGAGATATTTTATATCTTTCAAAAAACTCTATTTTCAAAAGTCTCTATTTCCAAAACCCTCCTTTTCAACATGCTTTCTAGACATTCTTCTTTCCAAAGTTGTTTTCTAAAAACTACCTCCAAAAATTTATTTTCCAAAACTTCTCTTTTCAAACTTCTTTCCAAAACACTCTCCTCAAAATTCACTTTCCTAAAAACTCTTTCCAAAAAGCTCTTTCCAAAATCTTGTTTCCAAAACTCTCTCAAAGTTTTATTTTCCAAAAACTTCCTTCCCAAAATTATTTTCAAAACACACCTTCTAGAAACTCCCCTCTAGGATTTCCTTCCAAAATCTTCGTTTCGAAAAAACGCACTTCCAAAAAAACTCTTTCCTTAGAGCCCAAGTCAAGCCCTAGAACCCATAATTAGGAAACCCTAATTTTTCTTTCCAAAAACATAGTTTTCAATCTTGCCTTGAAACTTAGGTTTCCAAAACCTCTTTTCCAAAACCTATTTTTCTATGTCAAAACTATACACTTCCAAATCTAGGGTTTCTAAACTTCCCCTTTCAAATTCTTGTCAAATCAAATCTTCCCTTTAGAAAATCAAATCCAATCGTGCTTGAAACAAGGGGACTCTTGGTTCATGTGTAGGATTAGGTTATTGGAGAGTCACCATGTAGGGGGCTTTCTTTTAGTCTAACCGGAGACCACGTGGGTTCGACCCCCTTGATTATGTGGTGAAGCCTTTAACCTTGTATGTTCACGACCCCAATTTGCATTGTGCATATCATTATCTTGCATTCCTCCAAAATTCGTTTTCAAACTCATTTTCAAAACTTGCGTTAAAGTTGTTTTCAAAATTGCATCAAAATCTTCTTTTTCAAAACTTGTTTTCGAAATCACAATCGTTGGGTGATTCTAGTCTTTTCATGGATAGGGTTGCTTTAGGAAAGTATTACATTTAAAGTGACCAATATGGTCCATATTTTCAAATCCTTGTTCTTTTCAAAACCACTATCTTAAAGTGGTTCTAACATTCTTATTGTTAGAATTACTTTAGGAAAGTGAGACATTTTTATACTTTCTAAAAACTCTCTTTTCAAAAGTCTCTCTTTCTAAAACCCTCCTTTTCAACATGCTTTCCTAAAACTCTTCTTTCCAAAATTGTTTTCGAAAACTCCCTCCAAAAATCTATTTTTCAAAAACTCTCTTTTCAACTCATTTCCAAAACATTCTCTTCAAAATTCCTTTCCTAAAAACACTCCCTAGGTTTCGTTCTTAGAAAACTCTCTCCAATCTCCTTTTTCAAATTCCTTTCCAAAATTGTTTTCCAAAAACTCCCTCCAAACTCCTTTATAATAATCTCTTGCCAAAAAATGTCTTTCCTATAAGCTCCCTTCCAAAAACGTTTTCTTCAAAGTCCACTTTCCAAAGATGCTCTTTACGTTTCCTTCCGAAACAACTCTTTTCAAAATTCACTTTCTAAAAACTCCTCTCTAGGATTACTTTCCAAAATCACCTTCCTTGGTGTCCAAGTTAGCCTTAGAGCCAACAATTAGGAAACCCTAATTTTCTTCTCCAAAAACATAGTTTCCAATTCCCTATTTTGGCCTTAAAACCTAGGTTTCCAAAACCTCTTGTTTTCTACATCAAAACTATATATATTTCCAAAACCTCTTTTCTACCTCAAAACTATAGTCTTCTCAAAACTAGAATTTCCAAAATTCTATCTTTCCAAATCGATGCCAAATCCAATCTTCCCTTTAGCAAACCAAAACATCTCTTTTTTAGAAATACAATCCAATCCTTGTTTTAGGAAATAGGAATCTCAATCCTTCCAAACCCAAATCTTTCCTAATTCAAATCTGTCATAATCTTCTACTTTCCTAAACCTTAAGTTTCCAAAACTTACACTTTTAAATCTTTCCTTAAACTTTAAACTTCCAAATCCTTCTTAATCTAAACTTTCCCTAATTCCAACCTTCCCTAAATTCCATACATTTCCAAATCTTAACTTTCTAAATCTAAATCTTCAAATCTTTCTTAAGTTCAAATATTTCCAAAACTCTAAAATTTCTTAAATTTAAATCTTTCTCAAATTCTAAACTTCCTAAATCTCAAATCTTTCTAAATTCGAAACTTTTGAAATTCTAAACTTTCCAACTTCCAAAACTTTCCTATTTCAAGACATTCCAAATTCAAAACTTTCTTAAAATAAAATATTTCCTATTTCAAAACTTTCTTAATCCAACGCTTTCCTAAATTGAAACTTTCCTAAAACGAAACTTTTCAAAAATGACACTTTACTATTTTGAACTTTCCTAAATCTAATCTTTTCTAAAACTCTTTCGAGTCAAGTCAAATATTTCTTAAACCCTTCCAAGTCAAATTTTTCTTAAGTCTCCTCTCTTTCTGAAGTCTAGGTTTTTTTTAAACCTCCATCTATCCAAAACAAGTCTAAATCTTTCTTCCAAATTCTATTTTTCCAAATCAAAATCCAACCTTTTCAATTCCAAAATTCTAAATTCCAATATTCAATCTTCTATTCTGAGTTCAAATCAAATTCATTTTCCAATCAAAATCTCTTTCTTCCAATCCAACCTTTTATTTTCTATTGGACTCTTGTTTGAACTACGACTGACATGATTCCTTCAAAAGGATACGTAGGCAACCTTCATGGGTGCGGTTACAACCTTTCTCAAATTTCCAATTCCACAATCTTTTTCAAACTTCTATTTCCATAACTTTTTTTAAATCTCCAATTCTACAATCTTCTTCAAGTTTCTAATTCTATGTTCTATTTCCAACTTCCAATTCTAAAAATATGTTTTCAAATCTCTATTTCCAATTTCTAAAACTCTCCAATTTCAAATCTATCTTTCCAAATTTCTTTTTAAATCAAATCAATTTCTTTTCAAATCTATTTCCAAATCTATTTTCCAACTCTCTTTTCTTACACTTGCATATCATGCATCATGTCTTTTAAAACATTTTTTTTTCTAAAGTAGATAGGATTGAACATTTGTTAGTTGAAGACTCTCATAGGTGAATCTAGAGTAAATAGACATGTAGGTACCGCAAGGGCGGGGTAGGGTGATGGCTTAGTGCGTCTTCCCTACATGTAACCAACCTCCGAACCTAGAATCACTGTTTTCAAATATCAAAATGGAGTTTATTTTCAAAAAGGGCTTAAATGTTTTCTAAAGGTTGCCAAACAACCTGTTTTCTTAAAATCCCTATCTTGAGGTAGTATTTTCAAAATCGTTTTCAAAAACCCTAAGTGTAGTCTTCGGATTATGTTTAGTTTTTAGGTGACCTAACTCACCTTAATCAAGTTAGGTGGTGACTCCAAATCTTTTTTAAAAGCCCTTTATTCAAACCAATTTTCAATTCAAACCTAGTCGCACTCATTCTTCTAGGAGGATGAGTTCTAACGAGTGAGTACAGTATTTTTTCCGCTTGTGTGTGTATTCTTCAAGTGCGAAAAATCTGGGCGCGACAAAGGATTCTTTTAAAGGCGTTGCCGTAAAGGAGTAGCAATCTGGCTTAAATTTGGGTAGAATTCAGAGACATGATTGAGACTACTTAAAAACCATTATAATTAATTTTAGTCTTTAATTTCATCAGAAAACTTATTAGCAAATTGAAGAGATCTTTTGATGGGAGTAATTGTACCTTGGAAAATGTAATGACCTAAGAATTGAACTCGTGTTTGAAAAAGACAACTTTTCTTTGCTAAAAGAACTAACATTGTGTTTGACATTAAGGGGTTTGAATTATGGGGTTCTTTCAGCAATCTAGTTTAAATGCTGAAAGAACTTTGTTTCAAATTGAAGAGCATCATTGAGGGATTTGTAATTAATAACTAAATGGGGAGCTCCTCTTTCAATTTCAGCATTTTTGTGAACATAAAAGGCAGCACAGTGATTTCACGCTTCGATATTGTCATGAATGATATTCGCCAGTGTGTGGTTGTGAAGCAGTATAAACTCAGAGTACGAGAACATTCCCATGGGGAGTAGGTTACGGGGAACCACAAGAAAAAAAAACCACCAATAAGCAATTAGCATGTAGCCTAATCGCCTATATTTTCACCTCCTAACTAAAATATGCCTAGACCCCTAAAAAGAAGAAAAAAAAATAAGATCCTAAAATTTTAACAGAAAAAGGATGGACAAAGTTACCGATGGCCAAAGCTAACGATTCCTTCGTGGTTATAGGTAGATGATGAAGCAGTCTGCCGAATTTCGCGTTGAATGAGGTTCGTGTTCTAGCACGCCTCTTGCGGTCACTTGTACGAAAGCAAGCTTCTCCGGCAACGACGCCAAAAACTAATTTCACTCTTCGATATTGTCACGAATGATATCCACCAGTGTGCGGTTGTGAAGCAGTATAAACTCGGAGTACGAGATTGTTCCCATGGGGAGCAGGTTACACAGAACCACGAGAACTAAGACAATGCTCATAATCGCTCACAAAACCCTAATGACTTGCTTCTAAAAATAAAATAAAAATTTGATTGTTCTGGAAAGGTGCAAAATTGAATAACTTGAAAAAATTTGGTTTTGAAGTATTAAGAAAAAGTCTCGGGATCAATCGATCCAATCAATTGTGTCCCTTAGAATTCCAAAGGAGATAATTTGATAACTCAAATCCTTTGACTACGTTATGAGTCTCGGATTCGAAAGATTTAACGATGAAAATAAGAGTTCTTCAAAACTTCGACTTCTAAAATAAAGTAGGTTATTTGAATTAACGACGAGTACCATTGATTCGCGCAACACATATACTGAATATAGATTCAAGCATAAATGTTACCAAACATAATCAAACATCTAGGTTTTCAAAAGTTTCTAGAACAAAGAAGAAGAAGAAGAAAGAATAACCAGAAAATTTAATTGTAAAACCAAGAACGTACATCCTTTGTTCATCCAAGATCTTCAATCGATCTTCACTCTCGATCCCAAGATAAAAAGATTTATCTACTCATTTCCATCTATGGAAAAACTTGAAGTAATAGGCAAAATATTGAAAACCAAGGGCTAATGCAAAAAATGAACAAGATCTTGGAGTTAATTGAACGAATCAAAAAAACTTGAATTGAAATTGCTTTGAATTGAATTCTAATTACAATAATTGCAAAAATTAATTAAATCTATGTTAATCTAGAGTAATAACTCTAAAAAAAAACTTTCAAAGTCGAACCCTTTCTCTTGGGATAAGAGCAAAGTATATATAGTCAAGCTAGAATCCTAAACCTAATAGGAAACAGTGAAATCTGAAGTTGATTTGGGGTGGTTGTCTGAACAATGGATTTAGGCCAATTTGGTTCGTCTGAATAATGAGATCTTCATCCCCAGCAATTCCTTTGCGCGTCATTTGAACAATTCCTTTGCACGTCGTTCGAACGCCGTTCGAACGACCAAGCTTCAACATCCGAACGGTGTTTGGACGGTCATGACAAGTTCATAACCCTTCCCTGAATTTGTACCATCTGCAGTGGCTGTTCGAACGGCGTTCAGACGATAAACTCAGTGCTCAATCCTTCAGCTCTCTGAATCTTCCCACCTGCAACTAGTATCCAAACGGCATTCGGATGAAGGCTGCAGTTATTCCAGCCTCAGCAATGTTTTAAACTCCATTTCCTCTATGTAAGCACCTCATTTTTGACCGCTCGGCAGTCTACACTCCATCCAGACTTGTTTTCAAGTCATTGTGGACATATTCCAATCAAAACCAATCCTTTAGGTCCAAATTCCGTCTTTCCATCGGTTCGCGGGCCTGTCAGGCCCAAATAGAGGCAAAATGACCAAAATGCCCTTAGGGGCATTGTCCTTTCTTATTCCAATTCCAGTCCCTCTCTCGAGACAGTTTATTCCTCAACACGGTCCGAGTAGCAAAACTACTCACAAAACCGTTAGAGTAGCGAAAATACTCACAAAACCGTTAGAGTAGCGAAAGTACTCACAAAACTGTTAGAGTGGCGGAAACACTCACAACCCAGGCACGTCTCTTCGGAGACGGTAAGACCCCTTTTCAGTCCCTCTCTCGAGACAGTTTATTCCTTGAGACAGTCCGAGTAGCAAAACTACTCATAAAACCGTTAGAGTAGCGGAAATACTCAAAAAACCGTTAGAGTAGCGGAAGTACTCACAAAATCGTTAGAGTGGCGGAAACACTCACAACCCAGGCACGTCTCTTTGGAGACGTGAAGACCCCTTTCCAATCCCACTCTCGAGACAGTTTATTCCTCGAGACGGTTCCAATCCAGGCACGTCTCTTCGGAGACGGTAAGACCCCTTTCCAATCCCTCTCTCGAGACAGTTTATTCCTCGAGACGGCCTGAGTAGCAAAACTACTCACAAAACCGTTAGAGTAGCGGAAATACTCACATAGCCGTTAGAGTAGCGGAAATACTCAGCCCCGTCCGAGTAGCGAAAATACTCACAAATCATCAACCCCGTCTGAGTAGCGAAAATACTCACAAATCATCAAACCCCGTCCGAGTAGCGGAAATTCTCACACCGTAAGAGTGGCGGAAACACTCAAAACCTAGGTCAACACCAGTGGCTATTAGCCCACTTCGGTGGAAAATGACCAAACTACCCTTAGGACCTTTTCCGAGACTTTCCGGTCAAGATGACCATTTTGCCCCTAGGCATCCAAACGCCCCGGGAACCACACCGGCTCTGGGTATCAAACCGGTAATGTCCCGAAAATACTTTTTATAGTATTCTCAACCTTCCTTTACCTTTCCGGATCATTCCGAGTCAGTTCCGGCCAACCCGGTACACAATGACCGTTTTGCCCCTAGAGGGCCGGTCTCCTTCTTCGACCACACCGGCTCTGGGTATCAAACCGGTAACCTCCTAAGAATACTTTTTATAGTGTTCTCAACCTCCCCTTACCTTTTCGGATCATTCCGAGTCAGTTCCGGCCAACCCGGTACACAATGACCGTTTTGCCCCTAGAGGGCCGGTCTCCTTCTTCGACCACACCGGCTCTGGGTATCAAACCGGTAACCTCCTGAGAATACTTTTTATAGTGTTCTCAACCTCCCCTTACCTTTCCGGATCATTCCGAGTCAGTTCCGGCCAACCCAATGCAAAATGACCGTTTTGCCCCTGGAGGGCCAGTCTCCTTCTTCGACCATACCGGCTTTGAGTATCAAACCGGTAATGTCCCGAGAATACGTTTTATAGTATTCTCAACCTTCCTTTATCTTTTCGGACCATTCTGAGTCAGTTCCGGCAAACCCGGTACAAAATGACCGTTTTGCCCCTAGTGGGCCGGTCTCCTTTTCTAACCACGCCGGCTCTGGGAATCAAACCGGTAACCTCTGGGAACATTCTAAATAATTCTTTCAGATCCCAAGTCTTTTTCCGGGACACTACGAGTTCGCCCCGACAGTTTCTTAGTCCGATTGACCGTTTGGCCCCTAAAGGCTCGGTCGACCTTTCCGACACATCCTATCTTAATTTTTCAAGTCAAATATCTCCAGGACACTATTTTAAGTGTTCCTGCTCCTTTCCAGTCCCCTGGGTCATTCCCGGCTCCTTCAAATCATTCCCGGACTTTCTGAAGTCACGCCTAGTAAAGCCAAGCTAAAATTTACATGGTAGTCACTAGTACAGGCGCCCAAATCTAGCCAAAGATACGTTGCTTGCTGACCTTAATTGTTTCCTAAATGGCTGGCGCCACTTGTAGTGCCGCCAAGCCAAAAAATGGCCTGGCGCCACTCCTAGTGGTGCCAGTGTATAATTTGCCCTGGCGCCACTGCAACAGGCGCCAGGTTTATCTTCCCTCTATAAATACAGAGCCTCGTTCAACATGAAAAGGGTCTAAAAACTTAACCTAGAAATCACACAATTCGATATACAGAGCTCGAGCACCTCCAAAACCCTAGCCTCCCTAGGTTTTCTCAAACCCTAGCCGCTATACACAAACCCTAGCCTCCTATACACTCATACACTCCCCCACACACTCATACACTAGCCTTCAACCACTCTCTGAAGACTTGAAGAGCAGCCATTCAAAGCTTGAAGACAATCCTTGAAGACTGAAGGTAAAGATCAAGACCGAAGACCGAAGACTGCACGACGCGCAAAATAAACGAGATACAAGGCAGGCTCCCTATTTAATTTTCTGCACTTCCCCCCTCTCTCTTCTCTCTCCAACCCACTTGGGTTTTCTTTATTTTAATCCCCCATCTCTTTCCCGCCCTTTCTTTGCATGCTTAAAACAAGGGGATTCCCGGTCCATGTGTAGGATTGGGCTATTGGAGAGTCACCGTGTCGGGGGCTTTCTTCTAGTCTAACCAAAGACCACGTGGGTCCGGCTCCCTTGATTATGTGGTGAAGCCTTAACCTTGTATGTTCACGACCCCAAATTGCATTGTGCATATCATAATCTTGCATCTTACAAAATTCGTTTTCAAAGTTGTTTTCAAAACTGTTTTCAAACTCGTTTTTCAAAATTGCATCAAATTCTCTTTTTCAAAACTTGTTTTCGAAACCACAATTCTAGGGTGATTCTAGCCTTTCCATGGCTAGGGTTGCTTTAGGAAAGTGTCATATTAAAAGTGACCTTTTAGTCTATATTTTCAAACCTTATTTTCAAAACCGCTTTCCTAAAGTGGTTCTAGCCCTCTTATGGTTAGAATCGCTTTAAGAAAGTGAGACGTTTTCATACTTTCCAAAAACTCTCTCTTCAGAAATCTCTTCCCAAAAATCTCTTTTTCAACATACTTTCCTAAAACTCTCCTCTCCAAAATTGTTTTTAAAAACTCCCTTCCAAAATCTATTTTTTCAAAATTCTCTCTCCAAAATCTTTTCCTCAAAATTCACCCTTTAGAAGCACTCCCTAGATTCACCTTCCTAAAAACCCTCTCCAAAAATCTTTCTAAAAACTCTCTTCCCAAAATTCTTCTTATAGAAACTTTCCTCTAAGATCTTCTTTCCAAAAAACACATTTCCAAAAACACACTTTCCAAAACTCCCTCTTTCCTAAAATCTTTTTCCAAAAACTCCCTCTTCAAACACACTTTCCAAAAACTCCTTCCTAGGATTTCCTTCTAGAAAACCTTCGTTTCCAAAAACACACTTTCTAAAAACTCTTTCCTTAGAGCCCCAAATTAAGCCCTAGAACCCACAATTAGGAAACCCTAATTTTCTTTCCAAAAACATGGTTTTCAAACTTTGCCTCAAACCTAGGTTTCCAAAATCTCTGATTTTTTTACATCAAAATTATACATGTTTCCAAAACTTATTTTCTATGTCAAAACTATAACCTAGGGTTTCTAGAATCCCCCTTTCCAAATCCTTGTCAAATCCTATCTTCCCTTTAGGAAACCGAATCAAATCTCCCCGTTTAGGAAACTAGATACCGTCCTCCGTTTTTGGAAACAAAATCAAATCTTTTCTTTTAGAAACTAAATCCAATCCCCTCCTAATCCTAAACCTTTCCTAATTCAATTCCTTTCTAAACCATAAGTTTCCTAAACCCAAACTTTAAACCTTTCCTTAAATTTCAAAATCCAACTCTTTCCTAATTCAAATCCTTCCTAAACTTCTACTTTCCTAAATGTTAAGTTTCCAAAACTTGAACGTAAAAATCTTTCCTAAACTTTAAAACTCAACTTTCAAATCTTTCCTAGTTCAACCCTTTCCTAATTCTACCCCTTTCCAAAATCTTTTTCAAATCCAAGCTTTCAAATCTTTCCTAAACTCAAACTTTTCCTAATCTCAAGATTTTCTAGAACTCTAAAACTTTCTAAATCTTAAACTTTCTAAATTTCAAATTTTTCCAAATTCTAAACTTTCCAAAACTTCAAAATCTTTTCAAATCTAAGACTTTTCTAAACTCAAAACTTTCTTAATTTAAGACTTTCTTAATTCAAACATTTTCTAAATTGAAAACTTTCCTTATTCAAAACTTTCCAATTTTCAAAACTTTCCTAAACCTAAAACTTTCCAAAAATGAAGCTTTTCTAATTTGAAACTTTCCTAAATCGAACCTTTCCTAATTCAAACATTTCCTAAATCCAATCTTTCCTAATCTCCTAAACCTTCCAAGTCAAGTCAAATCTTTCCTAAATCTCTTCTCTTTCCTAAGTCTAGGTTTCCTAAACCTTCTCTTTTTCAAAACAAGTCCAAATCAATCTTTCCTAATCAAAGTCCAACCCTCTCAATTTCAATTTCCAATCTCCTTTTCCAATCTCAAATCAAATCCAATTTTCAATTCAATCTCTTTCTTTCAATCCAATCTCTCTCTTCAAATCAATCTCTTTTCAATCGGACTCCGGTCCGAACTACGACTGACCTGATTCCCCCAAAGGGATACGTAGGCAACCTTCATAGGTGCGGTCATAATATTTTTCAAACTTTCAATTCCACCCTCATGGGTGTGGTTTTCAAAATCTTTTCAAATTTCAAATACCAATTTCAAAATTTTTATTTTCAAATTTCTACCTTCAATTTTCAAACTTTCCAATTTCAATTTCATTTCTTCAAATCTATTTTCAAATCAAATTAATTTCTTTTCAAATCAATTTCTATTTTTCAATTCTCTTAATGTGCACTTGCATATCATGCATCATGCTAAATTAGTTTTCAAGCATTGTTTTTCTAAGGTGAATAGGGTTGAACCATTAGTTAGTTAAAAACTCTCATAGGTGAATCTAGGGTAGATTGACATGTAGGTACCGAAAGGGCGGGGTAGGTTGATAGCTTAGTGCGTCTTCCTTACACGTAACCAACCTCCGAACCTAAGATCACTGCTTTCAAAGACCAAAAAAGGAGTTATTTTTTTCTAAAAAGGGCTAAATGTTTTCCAAAGGTTGCCAAACAACCTGTTTTCTTAAAAACCCTCTCTTGAGGAGATATTTTCAAAATTGTTTTCCAAAACCCTAAGTGTAGTCTTCGGATTATGCTTAGTTTTTAGGTGACCTAACTCACCTTAATCAAGTTAGGTGGTGACTCTGAATCTTTTTCAAAAGCCCTTTATTCAAACCTGTTTTCAATTCAAACCTAGTCGCACTTATTCTTCTAGGAGGGTGAGTTCTAACGAGAGAGTACAACATTTTTCCCGCTTGGGTGAGTATTCCTCGAGTGCGAAAAATCTGGGCGCAACAGCTGGCGACTCTGCTGGGGATACTTAGAGGGTAAGGCCGTTAGTCATGTCTCTTTACCCTTCACCCATGTAGAGTCTTCAATTAACTTGGTTCAATCCTATTCACTTTAAATTTTCCAAACTAAATTTTCAAAATTGTTTTGAAAAAAAAAAAAAAAAACATGCATTTATTCATATTATCTTGTATCATGTTTGTCATTCACATACTAACACTTGCATCTTTGTTTTCAAGGTACACATTTTGTTTAAATTTTATTAACTGCTTTGCATGAATGTGATGTACAGGATGAATGGGAGTTGTTGGGCCCTTTCCTCCACTTTTAAAAATCACACACACACTGCATGTGCACTTGCATTCTGCATACTTGCATACCCTGATATGTCCTTTCTAGTTAGAAAGGGGGAACGGTATATTGGTTGTGGGCAAGATGCTGTGTCAGTTTCTTCGCCTACGGCCTCTTGATGGTTCCCCCGCTTGGATCACCAACCGATCATGGCACCACCTCGGGGAGTGGGCCTAGGTTTGAAGATCTGGGGACCGAGCCTTTTTAGGACGCATTAGTCAACCCTCAACCTCATACTCATATAGACACCATGCATAGCCGAACCTCTGCCGGATTTAGGACATGAGCACCATTTTCAAAATCACGGAGGAAAGGGCGACTGCTCTTACTTTCATTTATACCTGTTTATTCCTGCTGTTATAATGCTTGTATTTATACTGTTATAATGCTTGTCTAACTGTTCATGCATGCTTGTACTTTCTCTCCTTATACCTTTTGCATATTCATGTCCATGCATTTAATATCCCATGTCAAGACAAGAGTTTCAAGTAACTCAAGTCACTGCATTCTCATGAATATGATCAACCCATTGAGAGTGACACCAATGTCACTCTCCCTTGCATTGAACCTACCCAAACCCTAAGGGTTCCCGCGTAACCCTAAGGACTCATTGCATGCATCTCGATTCATTCCATAAGAGGGGCCCCAATCCCTTTATGCTCACGGAGATAGGGTTGCCAAGAAGACAAGGGGCAATCGATCAACAAGGTCTCTCAGCGACCTCCTCGACATCAAATCCATGGAAGGCGAATCCGAAGACTCAAGAGTAGCTTAGGGTTTCCCTTTTGTAAAAATAGATAGGTGGAAGTCCAAAGGAAAATGTTCTCCCTCCCCCTATTAAAATGTACTTCAATTCTTTTGTATTTCAAACCCAGAATTTAATGTACTTCTTTGTTTTTATGAATTAATGCATAAATGGCTGAAGGTTCCCACCTGACGGTAAGGTGTCTGCATACAGGGGCATACCCCCTATCTCCAAAAGTGAGCCAATACGTCATGTTTAGTTTCCCTCTCAAGCAGGGGCAGTCCTAGGACTTGCATTGCATAAATCTTTCTAAAAACCAAAAACTAACTTGTGACTTGTGTTTTTGTCTTTTTCTTTTTTCCTTTTTATTTCTATTTACAGACGTCACCTCGCATTGAGTCAACATTGCTCCCAAAAAGGGGCAACATCCACCAAGGGATCCTATTATCACTCGGCAAAGAGCATCATTGATGGCTGCTAACCCTGAAGAATCCTCTCAAGTCTCTCGAAAGGAAGTTAATGAAATGAGGACTAAGATGGATGAGATGCTCAAACTCATTCAAACTCTGGCCATGAAGGATACTACTGCGGTCCCGTCATCATCAACGACTTCCTCTAAAGACCTTGAACCCGCTAATCCGAGGATCTTGCTTCAGTCTGACAATGCTGGGAAAACCAAAGAAGATGCCAAAAGGGTCAATACTGAAGAAGAGGAGACTATATTGCTTTCACCTGTTACGAAGAAGGCCCCTCTAGATCCTCTCAGTCTGAAGATCCAAGGGTTGGAGGATTCGTTGCGAAGTCTCCATGGCCATGATGCTTATGGATTCACTTCCTATGATGAGCTATGTTTCTTCCCTGACCACCCGAGGCCTGCTAAGTTTAAAATGCTTGACTTCCAGAAGTACGACGGTACCGGTAACCCTGTTGCTCATCTTCGTCTATATGCTAGAGCACTAAGTGGACATGGCAACGACCCAAAGCTCCTTATGCAGTTATTCCAACACAGCCTCACCGGGTCGGCTCTACAATGGTTCGCTCGTCTGGAATTAAGGAAGATCACAACCTGGATGGAGTTAGTTAATGCATTCAATGCCCAATACCGTCACAACATCGATCTCACTTCCGATCTCTGGTCCTTGATGACGATGAGCAAGGGTGAGAAGGAGAGTTTTAAAGCATACGCCCTAAGATGGAGGGAGGCCGTTGCACAAGTTAATCCCCCGTTGGAAGAAAAGGAGTATGTACAACTATTTATACATACTTTTCAAGGTATATTATACGAGAAACTCTGCATAAGCGAGGGAAAAAGCTTCTCTGAACTCATCATGCAGGGGGAAATGATAGAAAATGGCCTCAAGACAGGAAGAATTACAGATCCCTATGCCAAGACCAGAGAAAATACTGCCAACATAGCCAAGAAGGTGGCTACTACAAGGGGCACGATTAGGAAAGAAAATGAAGTGTCTGCTATTCTGCCTAGCCAACCACCTCAATACCGACCTCCACTCCAATCACCCCAAGTCCTGCCCTTGCCCACCTTGACCATGCCTGCTCCAACCGCTAACTACGGTCCCACTGGGGCACGACCCAACTTTAATAGACCTGCCCGACGCATCCGTACCTTTGATGCCTTAGCTTGCACCCAAACCGAGGCCTACCATAGCCTTCTAAAGAACAATATCTTGAAGCCCATCCCTGCTCGCCCGTTGCCAAGCCCTCTGCCCCCGACCTTTAATGCCGCTCTTACATGTGAATATCATTCAGGTGGCTAGTGGCATGACACTGAAAGCTGCTTTGCTCTCAAGCACAAGATCCAAGACCTGATCGACAATAAGACCATCGATTTGCAGCCAATAAAACCTGCTCCCACTCCCAATGTGACTGCTAACCCGCTGCCAAATCACACCGTCAATATGATACTAGTAGAAATGGAAGGCGAGGGAGTGTTTGACGAGCCTGAGGCCGAGGTTTATGAGGACGATTGGGAGACTAAGGAAGAAGATGACTGGGAGGAGGATCTCCCATTATGCCCAATATATCTCCATAACCCTGATGAAGTGCCTGATGCTTCCGACTGGCCCATTGAGGAGCCAATGTTCCTGGTAGATGAGACTACTGAAAACATGGTTGCTGATGGATGGGGTGCTGAGTTTCTGCATCCGAAATATGCTGCGGCCGAACGTCATTTGCTAGAGAGTCATTGGCCCACAAATGAGTACAACTATGAAGAAATGAGTTGGAGGATAGAGAAGCCAAGAGCACAAGTAGAGCCATTCGAATTGGAAGGGGGTGAGCGGGACACCCTGTTTACAGAAGAACCCGCTACACAGAACAAGAAGGGGGCTGACAACCGCATCAACAATGTCAACATCTATGGAGCTCTAGGGAAAACCTTTGCTTGTCTCGCCTTGGCAGAAGATCCGGGTTACGAATGGAGCATCAGAGACGTGGGAATTGTCCCAAGGCCGTACTAAAAATGGGTTCTTTACACAAGCATACAAGAGAGGGGTGTTTTCACCCACTTTCTTTCTATCCCTTTTACTTCTTGTTTTTAAATTAATGTCTACATTTTCTTATTAAGAACTTGATGATTTCCGTAAACATAATAATAATAATCAAATGACAGTCTTTTATTCCATTGCTGTTGTCTTGTCCTCCCTGGGAATAGTAACTACTTTCTACGCAAGGGGCATGGTTTGTCTTATGGAATGATCCAACTTAAAGGGATGATAGCATGAGTTAACCACTCGCCAAATGATCAGCCATCCACAGAGAGAGAGAGAATAAGGATAAGTGAGAATACTACCCAAAGGCAGCACTTACAAGATTCTAAGGCTAAGCGATGTGTGGCCAGTTTATCAAGAGGAAGAGGAGCCATCTTTCATTCCCCCGCATATAAAGAATAAATAACTAAATGTGCTCAAATTCCCTTTGCTTAACCCCTAGAGCCTCCCGAAAAGCGAAAATTTTCTTTGTTAACCCTGATCCAAGACTGCCCTCCCCACATTGGGGCAGACAATAGTTGAGAACTCTAGGAGTGGTGTCCACCTCTATCATGCTAGGATAGTGTTGAAAACTCTATGAATCAAGCAATCTAATTCAAAGTGATGAGAGGCCCTCATTTCATTTCTCATACAGTCAAAAGCAACCCCTTGCCAAACCGTTGAGCTATCTATCCTTTTTTAACAAAACCCTAACCTAGAGATCACCGCCCATACCGGGTATATTGAACTGCCAAGGAAAAGGTTTAAAGGAAAATGGTTAAAGAATTGTTCCGTTTCGTAAAAGAAAAGAAAAGAAATAGAAAGAAAAAAGCAAAAGAAAGGAGTTGCCAAGGGGCAAGCGGCTAAAAAAAAAAAAAAAAGGCCTGAAGAAAATCATGATTGAGTCACGAAGTCAGTAATCTCCGATCGCTGGGCTACCCGGTCACGAGCCCACCTCAAAGCACGAGGATAGAGATCATCCTCAACAACTGCAGGACGACGCACCGGCAGGTACTCGTAACTCCACCAGACAATGAAGGGCCAAAAGCTAGTCATGCTACCCCAACGAGAAGAAGTCCGAACCCGCATCGATCGAAGAAAGCAGCCAAAAGAAAAGGACCCCCAGTCCAAATCAGACAAAGCTCCCAAATCGGCTACTATACTCACCAAACGGCACAGCACGAGTGACTTCTTGTTGTTGCAGAAGCAGCTAAAGATGATGTACAACACAAGTCGCTGTCTCATGATATCTCGCCTGGCAGACGATGGCTCAGTAGCAAAAGTACGCTCACCCTGACTAATCCAAGAGACTGGGAAGGCAGAACGCTCAGGCTGAGGCAAATCCAACAGCAAACAGGCCTCGTCCCTGCTGACCGGCTGCAGGGTGATCCGCTGGCCGACAAAGGAGAGTCTTGTAATAATCGCCCAATCTAAAAGAATGGGGCCTAACTCGAAGCCGACGAAATGGAAGGTCCCAGTCTCCCCAAACCACCGCTCAACCAAGGCCAGTACCAAATGCCGGTTCAGGCGGTTAGCCTGTAATCCCATAAAGGCGCCAAACCCGATCTCTGCCAAGAAGGCGCGGTATGATGGGGCAGCCTGCTGCATGGTCACAAACACCTGATGAATAGCTCCTCGGAAAGCTGTATGTACTCGCGGAGGTGGCAAATGCTGTTTGGAGTACACGCTAGGATGATAGGCCAGATCCCCGAGAGGTGGGACATCTGGTATCTGCAAATCTCCCAAGTCAGCGTCTGTCTGCCTATGCTGAGAAGAAGCTCTCCCATAGCCGATCACCTGGTCCCCAAGGCCCGGTACCTCCTCCTCGACGTCAACCTCCTCAGCAAAAGCCTACTCAACTGGAGGAAAAGGGTCAACAGGTAGTCTACTCCCATGCCCGCTCTAGCTAGACGAAGATCGTCCGGTAGATCGTCGACTACCTCTAGATCGGCTAGAGCCGCCAGCAGAATCTGTCCGGTCCGCCTTCCCCAAGCGACGCCTCCTCTCAGAACCGTCATCACATGCATCTGCCATCCTGAAAAGGTAAGCCAAGGTAAGTGATGTAAATATACCATCCATGCAGTTTAAATAACAGTAAAATAAAACAAACGAATAACACAAAACAAATAAAGGATTTTGAATAACAAATCAAAAAAAAATTTTTCACACATCTTGGTTTTCTAACTCCAAATCACATCTCAAGGGTTCTCTGCCATTTCCCTTCAAAAAGATTTTATTTCTAAGATTTTAACGAACTCTTTCCATAATTTCTAAAAATTTCGGCAGAGTCCCGTTTAAAAGTGGCCCCTACAACACCCATGACATCAACATCAAAACACGAAAAATGCACCTTCCAACGCCACAATCACATGACAATGGCACCCGTGCACACTTTCAAAATTTTTAAAATTTTCAAAACACATGTTTATTTTTCAAATAAATCAATGGTTTTCAAAAGGCACCCAAAATTTTTCAAAATCACCTCAAATGTTTTCAAAATATTCCTACATTTTTCCAAATTTCAAACTTTAAAAATTTCATCAATTTCTTGAATTTTCTAATTTTTTCTAATTTTTTAAATATTTTTCTAATTTTCAAAAAATCAAAAATTCACCGAATTTTTAAAAAATCACGAAACTTCATACGGTTGTTAAACGCATTTTTCTAAGGCACATTGCACAAAAACATAGCCAAAAAACCTAATACCCATGCTTATAGGAACAAATTTCCTATTCCTGCAGAAAACCCCCTTCACACATTTACATATAATCACTCAAATTCAATCAAACAACCATCAAATTGCAAAAACAACATCACCAAAGTGTTCAAAACATATCAAAGCATTAATTTTCACTATTCACATGATTCAAACGAAGTTCTACACATCAAGATCAACAAAATTTGAAAACTCACCTTTTGGAAGTTCTCTGGCAAAATCTTCACTTCCGGTGACTTTTCCGGCAACGTGGACTCCCTCCGGCAATCACCCGTGGTCCCCAAGGAGTGCTCCTTCAATTTCCAAGATGGATTCCTCGCAATGCCTCACAAGTTTGCGAAATTTCTTCAAAGTGTCGTGGCTGTTCGAACCAGAAATTTTCTAGTTTTAACTTTAAACCTGGCGCCACTAGCAGAGGTGCCAGTTTATTTCTACCAAAGGCACCACTACTAGTGGCGCCAGTTATAAATTCTGGGCAGTTTTGCCTTTTTTCCCGCCAAAACTCGTTTTCGAAGGCCTTTTTGGCCTGTTATCCGTTTTTGACCCCCGTTGTCGAAGGATTTCCAGTGTTCGTCCCTCCGACTGCCTCACGGTCAACATGGGACTTTTACTCTTATCGTTTTCTGTCTTTGACAAGCAAAGACAGAAAAAGAGGGGTAGCTGTAAGCACCCTATTTTTGACCGCTCAGCAGTCTACACTCCGTCCAGACTTGTTTTCAAGTCATTGTGGACATATTCCAATCGAAACCAATCCTCTAGGTCCAAATTCCGTCTTTCCATCGCTTCGCGGGCCTGTCAGGCCCAAATAGAGGCAAAATGACCAAACTGCCCTTAGGGGCATTGTCCTTTCTTATTCCAATTCCAGTTCCTCTCTCGAGACAGTTTATTCCTCGAGACGCTCCGAGTAGCAAAACTACTCACAAAACCGTTAGAGTAGCGGAAGTACTCACAAAACCGTTAGAGTGGCAGAAACACTCACAACCCAGGCACGTCTCTTCGGAGACGGTAAGACCCTTTCCAGTCCCTCTCTCATGACAGTTTATTCCTCGAGACGGTCCGAGTAGCAAAACTACTCACAAAATCGTTAGAGCAGCGGAAATACTCACAAAACCGTTAGAGTACCGAAAGTACTCACAAAATCGTTAGAGTGGCCAAAACACTCACAACCCAGGCGCGTCTCTTTGGAGACGGTAAGACCCCTTTCCAATCCCTCTCTCGAGACAGTTTATTCCTCGAGACGGTCCGAGTAGCAAAACTACTCACAAAACTGTTAGAGTAGCGGAAATACTCACAAAACCGTTAAAGTAGCGGAAGTACTCACAAAACCGTTAGAGTGGCGGAAACACTCACAATCCAGGCACGTCTCTTTGGAGACGGTAAGACCCCTTTCCAATCCCACTCTCGAGATAGTTTATTCCTCGAGACGGTTCCAATCCAGGCACGTCTCTTCAAAGACGGTAAGACCCCTTTCCAATCCCTCTCTCGAGACAGTTTATTCTTCGAGACGGCCTGAGTAGCAAAACTACTCACAAAACCGTTAGAGTAGCGGAAATACTCACAAAGCCGTTAGAGTAGAGGAAATACTCAGCCCCGTCCGAGTAGCGGAAATACTCCCAAATCATCAACCCCGTCCGAGTAGCGGAAATACTCACAAATCGTTAACCCCGTCCAAGTAGCGAAAATACTCACAAATCATCAAACCCCGTCTGAGTAGCGGAAATGCTCACACCGTGAGAGTGGCGAAAACACTCAAAACCTAGGTCAACACCAGTGGCTGTTAGCCCACTTCGGTGGAAAATGACCAAACTATCCTTAGGACCTTTTTCGAGACTTTCCGGTCAAGATGACCATTTTGCCCCTAGGCATCCGAACGCCCCGGGAACCACACCGGCTCTGGGTATCAAACCGGTAATGTCTCGAGAATACTTTTTATAGTATTCTCAACCTTTCTTTACCTTTCCGGATCATTCCGAGTCAGTTCCGGCTAACCCGGTACAAAATGACCGTTTTGCCCCTGGAGGGCCGGTCTCCTTCTTCGACCACACCGGCTCTGGGTATCAAACCAGTAACCTCTTGAGAATACTTTTTATAGTGTTCTCAGCCTCCCCTTACCTTTCTGGATCATTCCGAGTCAGTTCCGGCCAACCCGGTGCAAAATGACCGTTTTGCCCCTGGAGGGCCGGTCTCCTTCTTCGACCATACTGGCTACGAGTATCAAACCGGTAATGTCCTGAGAATACTTTTTATAGTATTCTCAACCTTCCTTTATCTTTTCGGACCATCCCGAGTCAGTTTCGACAAACCCGGTACAAAATGACCGTTTTGCCCCTAGTGGGCCGGTCTCCTTTTCTGACCACGCCGGCTCTGGGAATCAAACCGGCAACCTCTGGGAACATTCTAAATAATGTTTCCAGATTCAAAGTGTTTTCCCGGGACACTCCGAGTTCGCCCCGGCAGTTTCTTAGTCCGATTGATCGTTTGGCCCCTAAAGGCTCGGTCGACCTTTCCGACACATCCTATCTTCATTTTTCAAGTCAAATATCTCCAGGACACTATTTTAAGTGTTCCTGCTCCTTTCCGGACCTCCGAGTCATTCCCGGCTCCTTCAAATCATTCTCGAACTTTCCGGAGTCACTCATAGTGAAGCCAAACTAAAATTTACATGGTAGTCACTAGTACAGGCGCTCAAATCTAGTCAAAGATACGTTGCTTGCTGACCTTAATTGTTTCCTAAATGGCTGGCGCCACTACTAGTGGCGCCAAGCCAAAAAATGGTCTGGCGCCACTCCTAGTGGCGCCAGTGTATAATTTGCCCTGGCGCCACTGCAACAGGCGCCAGGTTTATCTTCCTTCTATAAATACAGAACCTCGTTCAACGTGAAAAGGGTCTGAAAACTTAACCTAGAAATCACACAATTCGATATACAGAGCTCGAGCTCCTCCAAAACCCTAGCCTCCCTAGGTTTTCTCAAACCCTAGCCGCTATACACAAACCCTAGCCTCCTATACACTCATATACTCCCCCATACACTCTTACACTAGCCTTCAACCACTTTCTGAAGACTTGAAGAGCAGTCATTCAAAGCTTGAAGACAATCCTTGAAGACTGAAGGTGAAGATCAAGACCGAAGACCGAAGACTGCACGGCGCGTAAAATAAACGAGATGCAACGTAGGCTCCCTATTTAATTTTCTGCACTTCCCCCCTCTCTCTTCTCTCTCCAACCCACTTGGGTTTTCTCTATTTTAATCCCCCATCTCTTTCCCGCCCTTTCTTTGCATGCTTGAAACAAGGGGATTCCCGGTCCATGTGTAGGATTGGACTATTGGACAGTCACCGTGTCGGGGGTTTTCTTCTAGTCTAACCAAAGACCACGTGGGTCTGGCCCCCTTGATTATGTGGTGAAGCCTTAACCTTGTATGTTCACGACCCCAAATTGCATTGTGCATATCATAATCTTGCATCTTCCAAAATTCGTTTTCAAAGTTGTTTTCAAAACTGTTTTCAAACTCGTTTTTCAAAATTGCATCAAAATCTCTTTTTCAAAACTTGTTTTTAAAACCACAATTCTAGAGTGATTCTAGCCTTTTCATGGTTAGGGTTGCTTTAGGAAAGTGTCATATTAAAAGTGACCTTTTGGTCTATATTTTCAAACCTTATTTTCAAAACCGCTTTCCTAAAGTGGTTCTAGCCCTCTTATGGTTAGAATCGCTTTAAGAAAGTGAGACGTTTTCATACTTTCCAAAAACTCTCTCTTCAGAAATCTCTTCCCAAAATTCTCTTTTTCAACATACTTTCCTAAAACTCTCCTTTCCAAAATTGTTTTCAAAAACTCCCTTCCAAAATCTATTTTTTCAAAATTCTCTCTCCAAAATCTTTTCCTCAAAATTCACCCTTTAGAAACACTCCCTAGATTCACCTTCCTAAATACCCTCTCCAAAAATCTTTCTAAAAACTCTCTTCCCAAAATTTTTCTTCTAGAAACTTTCCTCTAGGATCTTCTTTCCAAAAAACACGTTTCTAAAAACACACTTTCCAAAACTCCCTCTTTCCTAAAATCTTTTTCCAAAAACTCCCTCTTCAAACACACTTTCCAAAAACTCCTTCCTAGGATTCCCTTCTAGAAAACCTTCGTTTCCAAAAACACACTTTCTAAAAACTCTTTCCTTAGAGCCCCAAATTAAGCCCTAGAACCCACAATTAGGAAACCCTAATTTTCTTTCCAAAAACATGGTTTTCAAACTTTGCCTCAAACCTAGGTTTCCAAAATCTCTGGTTTTTTTACATCAAAATTATACATGTTTCCAAAACTTATTTTCTATGTCAAAACTATAACCTAGGATTTCTAGAATCCCCCTTTCCAAATCCTTGTCAAATCCTATCTTCCCTTTAGGAAACCGAATCAAATCTCCCCGTTTAGGAAACTAGATCCCGTCCTCCGTTTTTGGAAACAAAATCAAATCTTTTCTTTTAGAAACTAAATCCAATCCCCTCCTAATCCTAAACCTTTCCTAATTCAATTCCTTCCTAAACCATAAGTTTCCTAAACCCAAACTTTAAACCTTTCCTTAAATTTCAAAATCCAACTCTTTCCTAATTCAAATCCTTCCTAAACTTCTACTTTCCTAAATCTTAAGTTTCCAAAACTTGAACGTAAAAATCTTTCCTAAACTTTAAAACTCAACTTTCAAATCTTTTCTAGTTCAACCCTTTCCTAATTCTACCCCTTTCCAAAATCTTTTTCAAATCCAAGCTTTCAAATCTTTCCTAAACTCAAACTTTTCCTAATCTCAAGATTTTCTAGAACTCTAAAACTTTCTAAATTTCAAATTTTTCCAAATTCTAAACTTTCCAAAACTTCAAAATCTTTTCAAATCTAAGACTTTTCTAAACTCAAAACTTTCTTAATTTAAGACTTTCTTAGGTTGAAACTTTCTTAATTCAAACATTTCCTAAATTGAAAACTTTCCTTATTCAAAACTTTCCAATTTTCAAAACTTTCCTAAACCTAAAACTTTCCAAAAATGAAGCTTTTCTAATTCGAAGCTTTCCTAAATCGAACCTTTCCTAATTCAAACATTTCCTAAATCCAATCTTTCCTAATCTCCTAAACCTTCCAAGTCAAGTCAAATCTTTCCTAAATCTCTTCTCTTTCCTAAGTCTAGGTTTCCTAAACCTTCTCTTTTTCAAAACAAGTCCAAATCAATCTTTCCAAATCAAAGTCCAACCCTCTCAATTTCAATTTCCAATCTCCTTTTCCAATCTCAAATCAAATCCAATTTTCAATTTAATCTCTTTCTTTCAATCCAATCTCTCTCTTCAAATCAATCTCTTTTCAATCAGACTCCGGTCCGAACTACGACTGACCTGATTCCCCCAAAAGGATACGTAGGCAACCTTCATAGGTGCGGTCACAATATTTTTCAAACTTTCAATTCCACCCTCATGGGTGTGGTTTTCAAAATCTTTTCAAATTTCAAATACCAATTTCAAAATTTCTATTTTCAAATTTCTACCTTCAATTTTCAAACTTTCCAATTTCAATTTCATTTCTTCAAATCTATTTTCAAATCAATTTCTATTTTCCAATTCTCTTAATGTGCACTTGCATATCATGCATCATGCTAAATTAGTTTTCGAGCATTGTTTTTCTAAGGTGAATAGGGTTGAACCATTAGTTAGTTAAAGACTCTCATAGGTGAATCTAGGGTAGATTGACATGTAGGTACCGAAAGGGCGGGGTAGGGTGATAGCTTAGTGCGTCTTCCCTACACGTAACCAACCTCCGAACCTAAGATCACTGTTTTCAAAGACCAAAAAAGGAGTTATTTTTTTCTAAAAAGGGCTAAATGTTTTCCAAAGGTTGCCAAACAACCTGTTTTCTTAAAAACCCTCTCTTGAGGAGATATTTTCAAAATTGTTTTCCAAAACCCTAAGTGTAGTCTTCGGATTATGCTTAGTTTTTAGGTGACCTAACTCACCTTAATCAAGTTAGGTGGCGACTCTGAATCTTTTTCAAAAGCCCTTTATTCAAACCTGTTTTCAATTTAAACCTAGTCGCACTCATTCTTCTAGGAGGGTGAGTTCTAACGAGAGAGTACAACATTTTTCCCGCTTGGGTGAGTATTCCTCGAGTGCGAAAAATCTGGGCGCGACACTCTAGAAATAAGAATAAAGTTAATTAGTACTAAAATATAGCTAAAATGGTATTTACAAACCTAAACCAAGGGTAACAAAGCACAAGTTAAGGTCTGATGATTGCCCTTTTGGAGCGCAATCACACAGCTCCACGGAGAATGACTATTGCGTATTAATTTTTTGTCAAGAAGATCGTGGATTTCTTTTTTGCCATATTCAAAAAGTTCATGGTTCATTTGGACGGGATGAGCATTGGTAGGAATTTGTTTTTTAGAGAAATCAGAAGAATAAGGCAAGGTAACGATATGTTTGCATCAAGACCAAAAGTCATTGGGTAAATCAGAACCTACCTCTTGTAATTTAGTTAAAAAATTATTTATAGTTAATTGTACAGTTCCATCTTGTAATGTGTGTTTGATTTGATTGTAAGTTTTTTCTTCTTTGATAAATAATAAATGTTTTTCTTTATGAATGCTAAGGTTGATAGTATGATGAAAAATGGCAAGATTTGTAAGAGCATTTAGGTCTTTGGTACGAAGAGGACATACAAAAGGAAATATAACTTTCTTATTTTTAGGGTAGAATGAATACCTTCAGTGGTAACTTGAAAAGGTTGAAGAAGACTGAGAAAAGGAGTGCCTAAGATGACTTCTCATGAGAGATTTTTTACAAGAACAAAAGGAGTTTTGAGACAAACATTGTTGTTGCAAATATGAGCATTGGAAACTTTATATTGTATTTGAAGAGGGGTGCCTCTAGCAGTAGAAAGACGTTCTCTAGTTTTTTCAAAATATTTGGTTAGGATTAAACCTTTTTGTATACAATTAAGGTCAGCTCCAGAATAAATAAGAGCAATGGTGTCAAAAAGAAATTCTTTATTAACAACAATAGTAATCTTGACATTCCATTTCTGATAAGAGATTTGAGAAAGTAAGAAAATATATTAAGAGTCAGTTTTGGGAGGTGTCGCGCCCAGATTTTTCGCACTCGAGGAATACTCACACAAGTGGGAAAAACACTGTACTCTCTCGTTAGAACTCACCCTCCTAGAAGAATGAGTGCGACTAGGTTTGGATTGAAGATCAATTTGAAATAAGGGCTTTTGAAAAAGATTTGGAGTCGCCACCTAACTTGATTAAGGTGAGTTAGGTCACCTAAAAACTAATCATAATCCGAAGACTACACTTAGGGTTATGGAAAACAATTTTGAAAATATCTCCTCGAGAGAGGGTTTTTAAGAAAAACAGTTTGTTTGGAAACCTTTGTAAAACATTTAGCCCTTTTTGAAAAATAACTTCTTTTTGGTCTTTGAAATCAGTGATCTAGGTTCGGAGGTTGGTTACGCGCAGGGAAGACGCACTAAGCTATCACCCTACCCCGCCCTTTCGGTACCTACATGTCAATCTACCCTAAATTCACCTATGAGAGTCTCCAATTAACTAATGGTCAATCCTATCCACTTTGAAAAACAATGTTTGAAAGGAAACTAACATGATGCATGATATGCAAGTGCAATAGAAGAGAATTGAAATATAGATTTGGAAATAAATTTGAAAATAATTTGATTTGAAAATAGATTTGAAGAGATGGAATTGAAATTGGAAAGTTTGAAAATTAAAAGTAGAAATTTGAAAATAGAAATTTTGAAATTGGAATTTTGAAAGTAGATTGGAATTTGAGATTTAGAAAGATTCTGGAAACCGCACCCATGAGGGTGGAATTGAAAGTTTGAAAAGTATTGTGACCGCACCTATGAAGGTTGCCTACGTATCCCTTTGGGGGAATCAGGTCAACCGTAGTTCGGACCGGAGTCCGATTGAAAATAGATTGATTTGAAGAGAGAGATTGAATTGAAAGAAAGAGATTGAATTGAAAACTGGATTTGATTTGAGATTAGAAGAGGAGATTGGAAATTGAAATTGAGAAGATTGGACTTGTTTTGGAAAGACTGATTTTGGAAAGACTTGGTTTTAGGAAACCTAGACTTAGGAAAGAGAAGAGACTTAGAAAATATTTGACTTGACTTGGAAGGTTTAGGAAATTAGGGAAGATTGGATTTAGGAAATGTTTGAATTAGGAAATGTTCGATTTAGGAAGGTTTTAGAATTAGGAAAGTTTCAACTTAGGAAAGCTTTGAATTTGGAATGTTTAAACTTTAGGAAAGTTTTGAATTAAGAAAGTTTCGAATTAGGAAAGTTTTCAAATTAGGAAATTTTTTGAAATAGCGAAGTTTTGAAAATTGAAAAGTTTCGAGTTTAGAAAGTTTTCGAAAAAGGAAAGGTTTTAAGATTAGGAAAGTTCCCAAATTAGGAAAGTTTTGAAAATCGGAAAGTTTTGAATTTAGAAATGTTTTGAATTAGGAAAAGTTTAGTTTAAGAAAGGCTTAGAATTTGGAAAGTTTCAAGTTAAGAAAGTTTTGAATTTTGTAATGTTTTGAAAAAGGGAAGTTTTGAATTTGGAAAGCTTTGAAAACAAGGAAGTTTTGAAAATAAGAAAGTTTCGTTTTAGGAAAGGTTTGAAAAAGGAAAGTTTTCAGTTTAGGAAATGTTTGAATTAAGAAAGTTTTGAGTTTAGAAAAGCCTTAGATTTAGAAAGATTTTGAAGTTTTGGAAAGTTTAGAATTTAGAAAGTTTGGAAGTTTAGAAAGATTTAACTTGAGAAAGTTTCAAATTTAGAAAGTTTTGATTTTAGAAAGATTTGAAATTTAGAAAGTTTAAGATTTAGAAAGTTTTAGAGTTTGAATTTTAGAAGATCTTGAAATTAGGAAAGGTTTGAGTTTAGGAAAAGTTTGAAAACTTAGGTTTGAAAAGAAGGTAGAATTAGGAAAGGGTTGAATTAGGAAAGATTTTTATGTTCAAGTTTTTGAAAACTTAAGGTTTAGGAAAGTAAAAGTTTAGGAAGGATTTGAATTAGGAAAAATTTGGATTTGGAAGGGATTGGATTTGGTCTCTAAAAGAAAATATTTTATTTTATTTCCAAACACGGAGGACGGGATCTAGTTTCCTAAACGGGGAGATTTGATTCGGTTTCCTAAAGGGAAGATAAGATTTGACAAGGATTTGGAAAATGAGATTCTAGAAACCCTAGATTTGGAAAATTATAGTTTTGACGTAGAAAAGAGGTTTTGGAAACATGTATAGTTTGGATGTGAAAACAAGAGATTTTGGAAACCTAGGTTTGGGGCAAAGTTTGAAAATTATGTTTTTGGAAAGAAAATTAGGGTTTCCTAATTGTGGGTTCTAGGGCTTGACTTGGGCTCTAAGTAAAGAGTTTTTAGAAAGTGCGTTTTTAAAAACGAAGGTTTTCTAGAAGGGAATCCTAGGGAGGAACTTTTGGAAAGTGAATTTGAAGAGGGAGTTTTTGGAAAAAGATTTTAAAGAGAAGGAGTTTTGGAAAGTGTGTTTTTAGAAACGTAGATTTTAGAAGGAAAATCCTAGAGAGGAAATTTCTAGAAGGAAGATTTTAGAAAGAGAGTTTTTTAGAAAGGTTTTTGGAGAGAGTTTTTAGGAAGGTAAATCTAGGAAGTGTTTTTAGAAAGTGAATTTTGAGAAAAAGATTCTGGAGAGGAGTTGAAAAAGAGAGTTTTGAAAAATAGATTTTGAAAGGGAGTTTTTGAAAACAATTTTGAAGAGGAGAGTTTTAGGAAAGTATGTTGAAAAAGAGATTTTTAGGAAGAGATTTTTGAAGAGAGAGTTTTTTGGAAAGTATGAAAACGTCTCACTTTCCTAAAGCGATTCTAACCATAAGAGGGCTAGAACCACTTTAAGAAAGTGGTTTTGGAAAACAATAAAATTTGAAAATATAGACCAAAAATGTCACTTTTAATGTAACACTTTCCTAAAGCAACCCTAGCCATGGAAAGGCTAGAATCACCCTAGAATTGTGGTTTTGAAAACAAGTTTTTGAAAAAGAGATTTTGATGCAATTTTGAAAACAAGTTTGAAAACGATTTTGAAAACAACTTTGAAAACGGATTTTGGAAGATGCAAGATTATGATATGCACAATGCAATTTGGGGTCGTGAACATACAAGGCTAAGGCTTCACCACATAATCAAGGGGGCCGGACCCACGTGGTCTTTGGTTAGACTAGAAGAAAGCCCCCGACACGGTGACTCTCCAATAGCCCAATCCTACACATGGACCGGGAATCCCCTTGTTTCAAGCATGCAAAGAAAGGGGGGGAAAGAGATGGGGGATTAAAATAGAGAAAACCCAAGTGGGTTAGGAGAGAGAAAAGAGAGGGGGGAAGTGCAAAAATTTAAATAGGGAGCCTACCGTATGTCTTGTTTATTTTGTGCGCCGTGCTGTCTTCGGTCTTCGGTCTTTGTCTTGATCTTCTTCTTCAACCTTCAAGGGTTGTCTTCAAGCTTTAGATGACAGCTCTTCAAGTCTTCAAAGGATGGTTGAAGGCTAGTGTATGAGTGTATGGGGGAGTGTATAAGTGTATAAGAGGCTAGGGTTTGTGTAGGGTGGCTAGGGTTTGGAAAACCTAAGGTGGCTAGGGTTTTTGAGGTGCTCGAGCTCTGTATATCGAATTATATGATTTTTAGGTTAAGTTTGCAGACCCCTTTCACGTTGAATGAGGCTCTGTATTTATTGAAGTTGGACAACACTAGCACCTGTTGTAGTGGCGCCAGGCCATTTTTTGGCTTGGCGCCACTAGTAGTGGCGCCAGCCAATTAGGAAATGTTTAAGGTCGGCAAGCAACGTATCTTTGACTAGATTTGGGCGCCTGTACTAGTGACTACCATGCAATTTTTAGCTTGGCTTCACTACGAGTGACTCCGAAAAGTTCGTGAATGATTTGAAGGAGCCGAGAATGACCCGGAAGGCTGAAAAGGAGCAAGAACACTTAAAATAGTGTCCTGGAGGTATTTGACTTGAAAAGTGAGGACAAAATGTGTCGGAAAGGTTGACCGGGCCTTTAGGGGCAAAACGATTAATCAGACTAGGAAGCTGCCGGGGCGAACTCGGACTGTCCCGGAAGAAGACTTGGGATCTGGATACATTATTTAGAATGTTCCCAGAGGTTGCTGGTTTGATTTCCAAAGCCGGCGTGATCGGAAAAGGAGACCGGCCCACCAGGGGCAAATTGGTCATTTCGCACTGGGTTGGCTGGAACTGACTTGGAATGATCCGGAAAGGTAAAGAAAGGTTGAGAATACTATAAGAAGTAATCTCAGAGGGTTACCGGTTTGATACCCAAAGCCGGTGTGGTTCCCGGGGCATTCGGATGCCTAGGGGCAAAACAGTCATTTAGCTTCGAGTGGGCCCTACGGGCTCGAGAAACGACTGGTGGACTAAATTCAAATTAAAAAGGCGGGCTTAGAGTCTAAATATGCATGTGATGTGTGAAAGTGAGCTTGGTCAGCTCGAAGATTGCCGAGCGGGCAAAAATGAGGTGCTTACAGGAGGAACAGAGGTACTAGGAGAAGAATATTGGAGAAGTAAACCTTGATTTTCAAGATTGTTAAGATCAATCTTGGAAATATTGTGTTCAAGTTTTAAATCTCTTAATTCTTTTTTGACTATGTCAATTTCAGTTTGTAAATCTTAAATCGTAAGAGGGGAAGGTTTTGAAGGTTGATCAAAATGTTTGAGAATGTCATTAAGATTATAAGAATTATTTAAGTTGGAGTAAATAATATTTTTTAACTTGTAGATCTGTAATTTTGTCTATGACATCAAGAAGTAGTTCTTGTTCTTTGGTGATGACATTAATGGTATGGATGATTGGACATTGGAAATTAGTTTTAACAACTTGTTCTGAATCATGGGAGGACGGAGAAGTGTGATGTTCATCCGAAGAGGATTGAGAAGCAATTTTATCTAATTTTAATTCTTTGTCAGACATAGACATATCATGATTTAGAAATAATTGCATAAGTTGTTACTGGAGTGTGTCATAAATTTCTAAAGAATTAATTTTTTGATTCATGCGGCATTGATTTTTGTAATGGCCAACTTTATCACATTTGTAGCAAGTATGGACTTTACGTAAGAGCTTGGAAACATGTTTAGGTTATTTTGAAGGAGGAGATTTAATAGTCTATTGTGGTTGAGGATTTTGATAATTAATGTTGGAGCTAGGTTTTGGTCGATGAAAGAATCTTCGGGCAAAAGTAGGCTACATTTTCTACAAGAAAGGGGTATTATGTGAGAATTATTAGGGAACCAAATTGTTGACAAAAAGTACCTAGTTCTTTCTTGGAAGTGGCTAAGGCTTTTTGCAGTTGTTGATTTAATTTGAAATTGGTGCATATTTCTAAACCTTGTGTTGTGATAGAATTGACTAAATTGCCACAAATAAGTTATTCGTAAGGGACGACACCATTTTTGTTTTCCTTAAGTTTATCTTTGACCTTTTCGGAGAAGAGTTTGGGAATATCCTCTAGGAATTTTTCTTTCTAGTGGGTTTGGCGGTAGTCATCACGCATTATAACTTTGGTTAGGAAAACATCTTTGTACCAACGAAAGTCTTGGAGTTTAGGACATCAGAGGTTATTGAGAATTTCAGAAGTTGCAACTTGAACTTTGGAAGGTTTGCCTAAAAAGTGTCTAGAGATGGTGAAGATAAGAGTGCTAACAACATCCTCTATAGTTTGATTATCTTTAGATTTAACGGGAGTACTAGTTGAGTTGGTTTTCGATGGCAGTAAGGATTTGGGTGCGCTCATTGGAGGTGAGGAAATGATCCCACCATCCTTTAAGGTGGCCAGTAAAACCAGCTACTAAAGCTTGTGCGACAACAAAGTTGGAAGTTTTTTATTTAGTTTTATCGGCTAAGGCAACCATTGTCATTTCTTAGGGTTTGTTGAGAATATTGTAGTCGGTCATACCGTCGAAATTCCACTCATAAATTGTACTACCATGATAGATAGCTTGAATAAATATATTTCATTCTTCGAATTGTATATTAGGGAGAGTAGGTATGGGATAATAATTCTTTGTGTTATTATTTTCATATCTACTTTAAAATTTCCACTTTGGCTTTTTAGTAGTGGCATTGAGTTCTAATGGTTGAGGATCATTCATGGTTTGTTCAATGGCTTCAATATTAGAAAGTGTAGGTTGAGATAATGTATTAATAGTATGAGTTTTGGAAGACTGAGGAGTGTTAGGTGCAGTGACAACCCTGAGAACTTGATCTATTTGTGCTAATTTAAGATCAATTTGAGAAGAAAAACTAGGATATGACAATCCATTTCGAAGATGTTAAGGAATTTCATGTGGTTTAAATAAAGCAGTTTCATGTGGTTTAAAAATAGTTGTAAGTGTAGTTTATATGGACAAGGTGTTCGACACGATTTAATTGATCACCTATAGTTTTGAATGATTGATTTGTGAAGTTATTTTGTTACATAATATAAGAAATATCTGTGACACCTTGCATCAATTTTAAGTATTAAGGCAGAAGTAGTGATGCTATTGGATCTATGTTGAATATGAATTTCTTCCATTGGAGGATGAATAGAGGATTTAATAATATCTCTAAAGGTAACCCATTGTTGTTCAGAATTAGTAGTAACATTAATTTGATTAGAATAATTTTCAAACCATTCAAAGAAACTAAGATGGATTTTATGTTTTTGAACAAATTGATAAAAATTTTCACGTATAGGGATTCTAGTAATGGGATCAAAATTTTCTTGAAACCAATTCTTTTTGTGTTCATTTTGGGATGAATTAAAATCTTCGACCAGAATAGATTTATCAAAAATAAATTCTTGTTCGATTATACATAATTGTGTTCCATTTGGGATTGTGTCGGAGAAAAGGTTTGTGGATCTTGTGGTTCTTCTGAAGCTTGTGAATAAATAGGTTGTGCAACATTTGAAGTTCAGACAGATTTCAAATGGGCGGAACGAAAAGGTATTGAAGAAGTAGGGATAGAAGAATAAGAACTTTCTGGAGGAAAAGATTGGAACTGTGTACTAGCAGATGAGCCATCATCTGAAAATCTTGGTCTACTTGAATTTGTTGTGAATTTAATATGAACACTACCGTCAGTGTTTTCGTGAATGTATTCTAAATTTTTGTTTTCCACAATTGCAGAAGGGACCTCATTATCTAAAGTCCATTCTAATGGGAGGTTGAAATCTTCCCAATATATGGTTTTGGGAGTACTAATGTTGGAATCACTATTGGTGTAAAGAAGGGAAGGAGTGTTTCTCCTTTGGGACTAGTGATCCGACAACGTGGATCTACAAGTCTTGTCATTGCTTTGAGATGTATACGATAAATTATTAAAAATGAAATATTTCCTGGTGTTAAATCATAACCAGAAGTTTTTACTTTGAGTGTAAGGACTTTGAGAATACTAGTATCTTGAAGACAAACAGCGTACCCTAGATAATAATAGAAGTGAATAGGTCCACTATAAAGACTTGTTCCAATGAGTCCTAGAGTACTGTTTATAAATGTTGTATGTCTTTTATCTTGCAAAGTAAGAAGAATTATAGTATTTTGACCTTGACGGGTTAAGGGAACAATAGCTATTTCTACTAATCCTAAATGTAAATAATTATATTTTTTCTATTTGTATTTATTAATAATGGATTGACTGAGTAATTGGATTTGTTCTATTTTTTCAGTATAAGGACTAGTTTGTTGAATTGTTTTGATAGTATAATTACATAAGAAATCAAAAGGTTTGATTTGATTAATATAAACACGAGGAGGTGTCCAGTTTGGAGAATTTTGAAAACTTTGTTCTTCTTGATTAAGGATAGTTGAGTCATTACTACTATGAGATTGTTGGGATATAGAATATATAGTTCTAGATAAACAATTCATTAGGGAAACTAAATGTTCAACATTAAAAGATTTATTACAAACTTATGTATCAGATTCAAACCTATGGTATGAACTAGACTTACCCTAGCCGATCAATGACTTATGCCTACTACCTCTCAACCTGGGGCTTCCAACGGCTATGCGACTACTTGGTTTATAGGTTCGTTATCATACAACACAAAGGAAATAAGAACATATATAATGTGAATATAAATATTTTGATGAAGAGAAAATAGTTAAACTAATAAACTATTTGGGAGGAATAGTTATTTGGGAGAGCCAATACCTATAGTTTTTTTAGCATTACCTATATTTTTTTTTGTAAATACTCAAAAAACTATAGGTATTATGTAGAATTTTGGAAGTTTTGGGGTGGATGTAAGAAGCGACTAGGTTATGTAAGGAAGCATATAGGAAAGGTCATAAACAGGTTAGTATTCGTTGATTCATGCACGAATACCAAAAACTAGGCTCTAATACCAACTGATGTAGGGAAGCGCATAGGAAAATAAAGAACGAGGGATAACTAGTTTGAATCCGTTGATTCACGCATGAATACCCGGAATCCAACTGCTTGACCGCTCTTTCTTATCGGCTTCTTTTAACTCGCAAGTGCACGAGTGTGCGATGTAGCAATTAACTCGGTGAGATCGTGATCATATCCATAGGGAGCCAAATTTAGAAAACAATTTGGTAATAAAAACTTAAGAGAAATTTATTTGGGGAAAAATTGGTTCACAATGAATGTGAAATTTTCTTTGAAAGATGAATAGTTGTGAATAGAATTCAAATGACAATGCTTAAAATTACAAGAGAAATAAAAGTCTTGGCTCAAAATCAATTCCAATGGTGATATGTTGGTGGTTCTTTTAAGATATTTAAGATAACTCAACCCAACATCAACAATGGTGATATTGGGTTGGCAAATATTACAACAAAGTTCAAAGAAATGAATGATTGAATCTTGCTTAGAAATGGAAAAATAGTTTCAAACTAGGCAAGACATTAAATCAAGCAATCCCTATACCAAAACTGAGGTTTGTGCATAGAAATTCAAGATTATAACATTGCCTAAATGATTTCTGAAAATTCTTAACAATTAACAATCATCCATGTACAAAGTGAGCAGATAAATCATTGAGATGCAATAATACCTTAAAGAGATCACCTCAACCACCATCATCCTTGATCTTGAACCAAGAAAGAGTTTAGCCAACAACCATTATGAAGAAAAACAATTGCATCAACATAAAATAAGAGGTTTTTAACATTGAAGAGCCAAAATCAACAAAAGAAGGCAAAATACAAGCTGCCCAGATTTTCGCAGAAATCTGTCCTCTAACTTTGGATGAAGTTTTCACCCTCTTACACTCTGTTTTCAGAGATGGCTATTAGACAGATATTCATAGAGCTTCTTGTCTACTTTCCAGCCTTGAAAAGAACAGGTCATTTGAACATCTGAGTCAAAAGTTATGGTCCAAACACTAGAGGTCTGTATGGCACATGGAGGGAAAGGCAGATTCAGCCAACATTTTGAGCTGGCTAGTGGACCTCTTTATTCCATCTTTTGGACTATTTTTTTCTTCTCTCTTTACCCCATAATGAAGAATTATTGTCCTCCACTTCTTTCTAGCCATGTGCATGCTCTCTTTTTTCCATAATGAAGAATTATTGTACTCCAACCATGTGCAAGCTCTCTTTTCTCCCACCAATTTCGTACAAATGAGCTGAAATGGGCCTTCAAATCTTGGGCTGAAATTTCCATAATACATGGAACAAATTTGGGCTAAAGTTTGCACAAAATATAGAGTAAGTTTGGGCTTGAAGTTTGCACAAAATATAGAGTAAGTTTGGGCTTGAAGTGGATTATCTTTTAGCCTCTCCTTGGATTTGAAATGGGGCAAATTTGGGGCACTTCTTTGAACCAAAATTTGCTTTAATCTTTGACTCAATTTCACTTCAATTCTTTGCTCCAAATCCTGACCTGGAAGATCTCTAAAATACTTCATTTAAGCTTTATAAATCTATCAAAACATTAAACCAAACTTCATTACCAAAGGCACACAAAACTATTATGCGAAACAAAATAAACGAATAAATACATGTAAAAAACTATAAATTTAATGACAATTTTGATGTACAATCACACCCCCCAACTAAGATTTTGCTTGTCCTCGAGCAAACCAAAACAAAAATAATTATTATCTATTTTATTCAAATGCCACTTTCGTAGGATTTACGATTGCATTTAGCATATGCAATAAGCCATTAAACCCCTAGGTGGCCCTAGTGGACGAGTTATAGTCTCATGAGGGTTGTTAGCGATGATACCCACAAACATCTTGAATTTCGCCTTCATCCAAATCTCAAGTCAACCTATTCACAACAACTCAAACAAGTATTAAACACAAAATACAAATTTCTCAAGAACGATATAAAGGACATGTATAATTCAGAATACTATCAACTCATAAAGACATTCATAGCATCCTTACTCGAAGTGTGTGTCAATAAACTAACATGATCATTTTCTCAATATCAGAACTTAGGATCACTCGAATTTCTATCAGAATCATGCTTCAACTCAAAAGCTCACCAGATATGCACTCATCAAATGAAACTCTCAGAAACAGGTGCATTTGTTCTCTCTCAACATTTGTATGAGGAAAAAGTAATGTAAACAATCCAAAAGGCCACATACCAAGACCATGAAAAAGGCTAAAACAAGAGTATACGTAGTCTTCTGAAAGAGTGCCAAGTGTCAGAAATCGGAATGTAACCATACCACCACATCTATTCACACATTCACAATTCAAACCATCTTATACTCGGGATCAATTAGGACTTCATTTTGGTTGTAATGTTCAGTAAGGAAAAGTGTATATAGCAAGGGTCAATCAAAAACTCGTGTCCGAGAATGGGCTAAATAAAGCACAATGTGTTCTTTATTTTATTTTATTTTATTTTATTTTTTGCATAAGGTTAACCACTTTTTGAGATGCACCCAACTCTCTTTCCTTCTATTACATACACAAGTTCACATTGCCTCTCAAATTTCATTTTTTCAAGCTTGCATTTGGACATTCAATTTTTTCTTTTTTTTGTTTTTTGTTTTTTAAATAAATGTCCAAATGAACACTCCCTTCACTTTTGACTTTGCTCTCTCAAATCAAACCAAACCCATTAATTTTTTGGCCGTGGAGTTCAAAAAATGGTTAGTATCCAAAATGCTCAAATTGGTGAACTAGGGATAAGTGTATAAAGAAAAGAAACGAACAAGCTCAAATATCAAATATGGCCTAAAATCCTTTCCCAAGCATAACACGATTTTTCAAGTGTTCATCAAATTCCAAATGTAAGTGATGTGGCACAAATGATGAATTCCCAACAACTCAACCAAATTAAAATGAATAATGAGACCAACCAACAACAACGTGCACTTTCAAAAAAAATGCAAGAGTAGCTATGATAAAACCCCTCCAAGAAAGAATGGCTCTAAAACTCACAACAAGGGTACAAGTCTCCACTTTGTTCCTCAAGATTTCCAAGTGATCCTTTATCATCAATTAAGACTATAGTCATGCAAGTTACGAGTGAAGTGCAGAAAGTCTGAGTATAGATGCCGTGAGATACTCTAACAAGAAGTTAGTATAACGAGCTAAAATGCCAACATATCAAAACTAGAAAATCCATAACTCATGCTTAATTACTCAAATGAATTACTATGACCATGCCGACTTTCAATTAGTATGAAGAATAAATCTTGTTTTTTTTCTTTTTTCTTTTTACCAAACCATCAAAAATAAAGTTTTTTTTTTGTTCTTTTTTGGTTTTTTTTTCTTTTCTTTTTTTTAACAAACCAACAAAAATATTTTTTTTTCCTTTTTATTTTTTTTAACAAACCTTTAACAAACCAACAAAAATAAAGGTCTCACCCCCCAACTTGAACAAGGCATTGTCCCTAATGCATGAATCATGATAGAACAAGTAAATGCATGAGTCGAAAGAAAGAAAGAAAAAATTACAATAAAATAAAACTAAAATATGTACCATGGTGGTTTATTACTTATGAAGCTTAAAATGGTGATGGATCTTCAAGATCCAAAGTCTCAATTTCAGCCACGAAATTTTCAAGATAAGGTTTCAATCGGTGGCCACTTACTTTGAAAACATTCCCGTTCTTGGGATTCTCTACCTCATAAGCACCATGCTTCGAGATGGACTTTATCACAAATGGGCCAGTCCATTTTGTCCTCAACTTCCCAAGAAAGAGATGTAATCGTGAATTGTACAAGAGAACTTTCTAGCCAACATAAAAGGACTTTTTAAGAATGTGTTTATCATGCAAAGCTTTCATTTTGTCCTTTGAAATTCTTGCATTTGCAAATGCATCATTTCTCAATTCCTCTAATTCATCCAATTGTAGCTTTCTATGACTGCCAACCGCATTTTCATTGTCATTGAATTGGCGGATGGCCCAATATGCACGGTGTTCAATCTCAACAGGGAGATGATAAGGTTTTCCATAGACAAGCCTATAAGGAGACATTCCTAAAGTGGTCTTGTAAGTCATGCGATAGGCCCACAAAGCATCGACTAGTCGTAGAGGCCAATCTTTGCGGTTCGGATTGACCGTTTTCTCCAAAATGTTCTTGATCTCCCTATTTGCCAACTCAATTTGGCTACTAGTTTGTGGGTGATAAGGAGTACCAACCTTGTGAAGTACACCATATTTTCTCATCAACAATCCTACAGATTTGTTACAAAAATATTTTCCTCCATCACTAATCATAGCCCAAGGCATACCAAAACGAGAGAAAATGTTTTCTTTCAAGAATTTGATCACAACTCGGTGGTCGTTAGTTCGAGAGGCAATGGCCTCCACCCACTTTGACACATAATCAATGGCCACAAGGATGAATTGGTAACCAAACGAGCTAGGAAATGATCCCATGAAATCAATCCCCCAACAATCAAATATTTCCAAGACAAGAGTGGGATTAAGGGGCATCATGTTACGCCTAGTAATGCTACCTAGTCGTTAGCATCGGTCACATGCAACACAGAAGGCATGGACATCTTTAAACATGGTGGGCCAGTATAACCCACACTGTAAGATCTTGGCAGTGGTTTTCTTTGAAGAGAAATGCCCACCACAAGCCAATGCATGACAAAAAGAAATGACACTTGGAATTTCATGGTCGGGGATGCACCTTCTAACAATTTGGTCAGGGCAATATTTGAACAGGTAGGGGTCATCCCAGAAAAATGTACGCACATTGCGCAAGAATTTTTGTTTGTCAAGTTTAGACCAATGGGAAGGAATCTGACCTGTGGCTAAATAATTAGCTATATCAGCGTACCATGGAGTGCCAATGTGAGAAACAGTGCCTACAACAAATAGGTGCTCATCCGGAAAGTGTTCATTAATTGGGGGGTCATCAAGTGCAGTCTCGTGGCTCGAAAGACGGGACAAATGATCAACCACCACATTCTTTACTCCCTTTTTATCTCGAATCTCGAGATTAAACTCTTGGAGTAGGAGAATTCATCGAATCAAGCGTGGCTTGGCATCTTGCATTGTGAGCAAATATTTCAATGTTACATGATCAGTGAAAACAATAACATGAGAGCCAACCAAATAAGACCTAAATTTATCCAATGCAAAGACCACAGCTAGCAATTCTTTTTCCGTGGTAGTGTAGTTCAATTGGGCTTCATTCAAGGTCTTGCTAGCATAGTAAATGACATAAGGCTTCTTGTCTTTTCTTTGCCCCAAAACAGCCCCTACAGCAAAATCACTAGCATCACACATCAATTCAAATGGTAAAGACCAATCGGGAGCTTGCATGATCAGTGCGGTGGTTAACAAACCCTTAAGCTTATCAAAAGCTTCTTGACATTTCGATGTCCACTCAAATTGGACATCTTGTGACAATAAATTGCACAAAGGTTTGGCAATGGTACTAAAAGAGTGAATGAATCTTCGATAAAAACCGGCATGCCCTAAAAAGGATCTCACATCTTTGATAGTCCTCGGGATAGGCAATTTTTGAATGAGTTTAACTTTTGACCTATCTACCTCTATGCCTTTGGAAGAGACAATGTGGCCTAACATGATGCCGTGTGTCACCATAAAATGACACTTCTCCCAATTGAGTACAAGATTACTCTCCTCACACCTTTCAAGCACTTTTTCTAAATGCACTAGACACAACTCATAAGAATCCCCATAGACAGAGAAATCGTCCATGAAAATTTCCAAGAATCTTTCCACCATATCACTAAAGATACTCATCATACACCTTTGAAATGTAGCCAGTGCATTGCACAAGCCAAAAGGCATTCTCCTATATGCATAGGTACCAAAAGGACAAGTGAAAGTGGTTTTCTCTTGGTCTTCTAGGGAAATCTCAATTTGGTTGTATCCCGAGTAGCCATCAAGAAAGTAATAGAAAGCTCTCCCCGCCACTCTCTCAAGGACTTGGTCTAGAAATGGGAGTGGGAAATGATCCTTCCTAGTCACGGCATTCAACCTATGACAATCAATGCACATACGCCACCCGGTTTGGATCCTAGTGGGCACTAGTTCATTGTTCTCATTTTTCACCACTGTGACTACGATTTTTTTGGGACAACTTAGGTTGGACTAACCCATTTGGAGTCGGCAATGAGGTAGATGATACTCGAATCAAGCAACTTAAGCACTTCACATCTCACTACTTCTTCATGTTTGGGTTCAATCGCCTTTGCATTTGCCTCACGGATTTAGCCTCTTCCTCAAGATAGATTCTATGTGTACATAAATGGGGGCTAATTCCTTTCAAATCGGTGATTGTCCACCCAATTGCTTTCATGTGTTTTCTCAATACTCTTAACAATTTTGCTCTTGTTCCATAGTCAGTTTTGATTAAATTACAACAGGATATGATTCATCTTCCCCTAGAAAGGCATACTTAAGATCACTCGGTAAAGCTTTCATTTCCGGTTTAGGGGGTTTGGCAACGGATGACTCAACATTAGCTTGGGATGAATCCAAAGGCTCAAATGATGGGGTCCATTGACCCACTGACATGACAGGCATCAAGTCTAGACAAGCTATAAGTTCCCTTTCTTCCTTATCAACACATTCCAAATGATCAAATTCCTCATTATGAATCAGAATTCTCCCTAATAGATCTTTTGTCCATTTTCTCTCAAAGTGCTCTTGACAAAATGTTTGGATCAAATCTACCTCCCTAATGTCCTCATACTCACCAATTTGCTTGGAGATATTGAAAATGTTCATCTCCACAGTCATATTCCCCAAAAGACAATTTCATCACCCCATTCCTACAATTAATCAAAGTATTGGATGTAGCTAGGAAGGGTCTACCTAAGATGACTAGGATGGGAGCACTAAGACCTTGTATAGGTTGGGTGTCCAACACTATAAAGTCGACAGGGAAGTAAAATTTATCCACTTGAACCAACACAGCCTCCACAATACCTCAGGGAATCTTAACTGATCTGTCAGCTAATTGAAGGGTGACACGAGTGGGCTTAAGCTCTCCTAAACCCAATTGTTCGTAAACAGTGTAGGGTAGCAAATTCACACTTTCTCCTAAGTCCAACAAAGCTTGGTCTACCCTATGATTCCCAATAATGTATGAAATTGTAGGACAACCGGGGTCCTTGTATTTAGGAGGGGTCTTCAATTGGATAATGGCATTAGCTTGTTTTATCAAGAAAGCTTTCTCTTTCACATTCAATCTCCTCTTGACTGTGCACAAGTCCTTAAGGAACTTGGCATAAGATGGGACTTGTTTAATTACATCAAGGAGTGGAATGTTGACTTTCACTTATTTGAACAATTCATAGATTTCAGAGTTCATGAGCTCATGTTTGGATTTTCCTAACCTTTGTGGGAATGGTGGTCGGGCAATGGACTCTACATCACTCACTTCCACTCCAATTTTTTTTTAATCCTCTCCTTTCTCACACATCTCTTTCTTTTCTTCACCACTAGATCTCTCATTTCTCAATTTGATTCCCTCTTCACTCTCCCTAGACTTCTCCTCCTCAATAGCCTTAGGGATCCTAGAAGGTATAGTTTTGTCAACTATCTTCCCACTTCTAAGGATGGTGATTGCTTGGACTTGTTTATGGTTAGAATGCTCATGGGGTGAAGATTCACTCATGTTTACTTGGCCTCTAGGATTTGGCATTGGTTGAGCCAGAAGCTTTCCTCTCTCTTGAACACTCAATGATTGAGTCAACTTAGTTAGTTGACTTCGAATGTCATCTAAAGCCCTATTGGTTTGTTCTTGAAATTTGTTGGCTTGAGTGTTGATTTCACCTTGAGTTTGCATGAATTGTTGGAGAGTATCCTCTAAGGATCTCTTGTGAGGTGGTTGGTATGTGTGGTTTGTGGGAGTATGAAATGGTTGGGGTGGAGGCTGAAATGCCTGAGGTACCAAAGGAACCTCATTTCTCCATCCAAAATTTGGGTGGTTCCTCCATCCGGGATTATAGGTATCGAAGTAGGGATTGCCTACTTGACCTTGGTTTGGGAAGGGCTTTCTGAAATTGCTTGAATCAGAAGTTTGGCCATATAGCACTTCTTTGAAAGCTGGAATTGTTGGACAATCAATTGTCCTATGCCCCTTATTCTCACACACTCCACAAGTTTCCTCTTGTTGGTCACTCACAACATGCACTTTTTTAAGCTCAAGAGACTCTATTTTCCTAGCCAATGAGGCTAGTCTAGCATTGAGGTCATTGGTCTCTTTCAATTGGAACTTTCCGCTTGATTGGGTTGTGGTGTTTCTAGACTCAAAATGCAGTGGGAGAAAGGTCTCTCATTGCTTTGTGTTCTCGGCCAATTGATCAAAAAAATCAAGCGCCTCATCCGGTTCTTTGTCATAGAACTCACCATTACACATGATTGACACTAGCTTTTTAAAATCCGGGGTAAGTGAGTCATAGAAGAAACTTACTAACCTCCACATTTCAAAACCATGGTGGGTACAAGCATTCAACAAGTCCTTAAACTTTTCCCAAGCTTGGTGAAATAACTCACTTGGACTACAAGAAAAATTCATCATTTGACGTTGTAAAGCTGCAGTCCTATGAGTAGGGAAATATTTTTTCAAAAACTCGATTTGCATTTCTCTCCATGTGCCTAAAGACCTAGGACGTAAGGAGTTTAACCAAAGTTTGGCTTTATCCTTGAGAGAGAATGGGAACAATCTAAGCCGAATAGTATCCTCGGAGCATGTCCTATCAACAAAAGTGCCACATACCTCCTCAAAGTCTTTAATGTGCAAGTATGGATTTTCGGAATCCATACCATGAAATGTAGGAAGAAGTTGAATCATGCTCGGTCTTAAATTGAAGGCTTGTTGATTGAGGGGCAAGACAATACACGAAAGTGTGCTTTGTCTTGCTGGATGAAGATACTCCCTAAGAGTCCGGAAATTAGGTTGGCCATTGACTGGTGGAGGTCCGCCACCGTGAACACTCCCTTCTCCCTCTATATCTCCAACACTAGCCATGATAAAACACTAATATGATGACTACAAGGAAAAAAAAATAAAAATAAAAGAAAAGTTGGGCCAAAGAAAACTCACTGTACTTCCAACTAGTAAGCCAAATTAGATTTTTTTTTTTTGCAAATTTTTTTCACAAGCCAAGCACTGCAACAACAAACGTTAGACAATAATTACAATTGACATATACAAATGGCGGTTGAACCAGCCATAATATAAACGAAAGGAGGGGTAATTACTCCTCTAAAAATAAAGAATAAATAAATAAATAAATAATCAAGAGGCGGTAAAACCGGCCACAGTAAAAAAATGCATAAATGTAAAAGGAGGGATTAACCTCCACAATTAGAAGTTAGATGTTAGAGGTTAGAAATTAGAAGTAAGAAGTTATAAATTAGATGTTAGAACGAGGGATTAACCTCCACAATTAGAAGTTAGAAATTAAGTCCTCTACAAAGTCCAAAAGGCGGTAAAACTGGCTGTAGTCTAATAATTGGCAATCTAGTCCACAATCCTTTGTTCACAAGGTCGAGTCCTCAAATTTTTTTTTTATAATCTGAATTATTAAAGAAATATTAAATTACAAACAATTAACCCCCAAGTTCATCACCATCGCTTGCTAGCTCCCTGACAACGGCTCCCAAATTGCTTGACCGCTCTTTCTTATCGGCTTCTTTTAACTCGCAAGTGCACGAGTGTGCGATGTAGCAATTAACTCGGTGAGACCGAGGTCATATCCACAGGGAGCCAAATTTAGAAAACAATTTGGTGATAAAAACTTAAGAGAAATTTATTCGGAAAAAATTGGTTCACAATGAATGTGAAATTTTCTTTGAAAGTTGAGTAGTTGTGAATAGAATCAAATGACAATGCTTAAAATTATAAGAAAAATAAAAGTCTTGGCTCAAAATCAATTTCAATGGTGATATGTTGGTGCTTCTTTTAAGATATTTAAGATAACTCAACCCAACATCAACAATGGTGATATTGGGTTGGCAAATATTACAACAAAGTTCAAAGAAATGAATGATTGAATCTTGCTTAGAAATGAAAAAATAGTTTCAAACTAGGCAAGACATTGAATCAAGCAATCCCTATACCAAAACTGAGGTTTGTGCATAGAAATTCAAGGTTATAATATTGCCTAAATGATTTCTGAAAATTCTTAATAATTAACAATCATCCATGTACAAAGTGAGAAGATAAATCATTGAGATGCATTAATATCTTAAAGAGATCACCTCAACCACCATCATCCTTGATCTTGAACCAAGAAAGAGTTTAGCCAACAACCATTATGAAGAGAAACAATTGCATCAACATAAAATAAGAGGTTTTTAACATTGAAGAGCCAAAATCAACAAAAGAAAGCAAAATACAAGCTGCCCAGATTTTCGCAGAAATCTGTCCTCTAACTTTGGACGAAGTTTTTACCCTCTTACACTCTGTTTTCAGAGATGGCTATTAGACAGATATTTATAGAGCTTCTTGTCTACTTTCCAGCCTTGAAAAGAACAGGTCATTTGGACATCTGAGTCAAAAGTTATGGTCCAAACACTAGAGGTCTGTCTAGCACATGGAAGGAAAGGCAGATTCGGCCAACATTTTGAGCTGGCTAGTGGACCTCTTTATTCCATCTTTTGGACTATTTTTTTCTTCTCTCTTTACCCCATAATGAAGAATTATTGTCCTCCACTTCTTTCTAGCCATGTGCATGCTCTTTTTTTTTCATAATGAAGAATTATTGTACTCTAACCATGTGCAAGCTCTCTTTTCTCCCATTAACTTCCTACAAATGAGCTAAAATGGGCCTTCAAATCTTGGGCTGAAGTTTGCACAATACATGGAACAAATTTGGGTTGAAGTTTGCACAAAATATAGAGCAAGTTTGGGCTTGAAGTTTGCATAAAATATAGAGCAAGTTTGGGCTTGAAGTGGATCATCTTTTAGCCTCTCCTTGGATTTGAAATGGGGCAGATTTGGGGCACTTCATTGAACCAAAATTTTCTTCAATCTTTGACACAATTTCACTTCAATTCTTTACTCCAAATCCCGGCCTGGAAGATATCTGAAGTACTTCATTTAAGCTTTATAAATCTATCAAAACATTAAACCAAACTTCATTACCAAAAGCACACAAAATTATTATGTGAACAAAATAAACGAATAAATACATATGAAAAACTATAAATTGAATGACAATTTTGATGTACAATCACCAACCCTTCTTCAATCTATTGATTCATACAAAATACTAGAAAAAAATGCATCAACGACGGTTGATTCACACAGAATACCCAAAATTTAAAAAAAAAACAAGAGAACTCTCTTTATAATCTTTTAATCATAAAAAAAAAACTATTTTTTAGATTGATAGTGAGCCTCTATATAAAGGCCAAAAGGAGTAGTGAACAAATAATAGTAAATAGGAAATTAAACACCTAAGGAAACTAGCTAATTAGAAAACCACCAAGTAGGAAACTAAACACCAAAGACAATTAGCTAATTAGGAAACCACAAACTACGAAATTGCCAAAACAAAGACTCCAAAAAATATGTCAAAACATGTGGCATAAAAAATGTAAACATATAAATAGAAATATATTATGGGTTATTGCTAGAATTGTGTTTTCCATCAACTGGTAAAATTTCACGCAATTTCGAGATCAAGACTTGTGATTTTTGCTCTGCATCATTCTCCTCAGGTTGGAAAGAATTCACCCTCAAATTCTAAAGATGAGACCAATAACTATATTGTAGATCTTGATCTTTATGTTTCAATTCAAGTTTGTATTCTGATGAAATACTTTGAACTTTCTAACTTTTGTCATGACTTTCATCAAGTCAGCCCATTGAGTCAAAATAAAATAATTTATAATTAACTTCTTGATGAAACATGAAGCAAATAAGTTGAACTCTCTGAAATAAAATAGATCTTCATAGTGGTATTTCTCTTGAAAGTCTTCAAACAAATAATCTGAAAGCGTGTGGTTTTGCAGAGATATCACCTCACAATCTTTTTTTTTTTTTTTTTAAGTTTCTTCATCAATTGATGGTTCTTCATCAAAAATTGGTTGCTTGCACCAATAAACAATAAGATGTGGAATAATTGTTGACGTGAATGGCCACTCAACCTCAAATAATGTTATAGGAGGACTACGCCTAGAATATGGTAATCTATTACACTCAAGTATAGGTGTAGTGAAGCAGTAAATAAAATCTGGTAACCGGAGTTGATCCACAGGGAACAATTATCCAAACATGCAAAGTTAAGTATTACAATTCATATACGGTAAAATATTAGATACCGATTAAGTCATGCTAAATACCGTAGCATTGGGCTTCAGTTGGAACCTAATCTAACATGTTTGAATTTCACCATGAATACCAATGAGATTTGGACAATTAGTTAAAAGAAATCAAATAGTAACCAAAATAAAACAGTTTGTTGTGGAAAGTTTGAAGATTGTAGAACTAGACTTTAAATTAAACTTAATAAAATGGTATTGGATCTAATTGATCCGATCACTCAATTCACTTAAAATTTCAACAGAGGTTTTGTAACTCAAGTCATTGGTTTCATCTTGAGCCTTTGATTAAGAAGATTTAATGATTAAAATAAAATTCAATAATAATTAAATCTAGAATAATAAAAATTAATGTCATAGATTCATACCAACGATTGGTGCAATAACTATACCAAACTAAAATTTGTGCATAGAAATTACTAAACTTAGTCAAGAATCTAAGTTTTCTCAAAGATCTAGAAGTTAATTACCAATAATTGAAAGATTTTAAAGATAAAATAATGAAGACTCAATTACCTCCGTTGATATTCCAAGATCCTCAGATGATCTTTATAATTGGCTCCAATTATAAAACTAGCTACTTATAGTATTGAAAAGAAAATATATGACTTGAAAAATAAAATGACTTCGTAAATAAAAAGATTATTACAGTTGAATAACGGTAAAGAAAAGATTAAAAAGAAAAATTATTTGAGTGAAAAACTGCTAGCAAACTAACTAGAAATCTACCCCTAAGAAAGAAAATAATTATATAGAGTTTCCTTTGGCTTTTTTTTTTTTTTTTCTAAAGCTCTCTCCTCCTCTTCGTCCTTCTCTGCCAGGCCCCTTTTCTCCCTACTCTCTCCCTATTCTTATAGCCAATAAGAGGGTTTTTTTTACTATTTTTTTTTCTTCTTTCTCTTCTTTTCTTCTTCCTCCTTCTTTTACTTGTCAACATGTCGGCTTCCCTCCTTGTCTTCTTCAATAATACACACACACACATATATATAAATAACCTGCACATGATACATATATATATTAATTTCCTTTGTATTGTTTGATGACAAACCTGTAAACCAACTAGTTGGGTAGCCGTTGTAAGTCCCAAAGTTGAGGCAGTAGGCATAAGTTGTTGAATGGCTAGGGTAAGTCTAGTTCATCCCATAGGATTTAATCTGATATATAATTTTGAATTAAATATTTAAATGTTAGATAATTAGTCTCCAAATGAATCGTTTGTCTAGAACTATTTCTTCTATATCTCATCAATCTCATAGTAGTAATGACTTAACTATACTTAATCAAGAAGAATAAAGTTTCTCTTCTTTAAGTTGGACACCTCCTCGTGTCTCTGTTAATCAAGTTTTCCAAATCAAACCTTTTGATTTTCTTTCCAATTATACTATCAAAACAGTTGAACAAACAATTCCTTTTACTGAAAAAACTAAACAAATCCAATTACTTAGTCAATCCACTATCAATAAATATAAATAGAAAAAATACAATTATTTACATTTAGGATTAATACAAGTAGCTGTTGTTCCCTTAAAATGCCAAGGTCAAAATACTGCAATTCTTTTAACTTTACGAGATAAAAGACACATAACATTTATCAATAGTACTTTAGGACTCATAGAAATAAGCCTTTACAGTGGACCAGTCCATTTTGATTGTTATCTAGGCTACATTGTTTGTCTTCAAGATACTAGTATTCTCAAAATCCTTACATTCAAAATATAAACTTCTGATTATGATTTAACACCAGGCAATATTCTATTTTTAATAATTTATCACATTCATCTCAAAGCCATGACAACACTTATAGATCTATGATGCAAGATCAGTAGTCCTAAAGGACCCTCCTTCTTTACACCAATATTGATTCAAATATTAATACTCCCAAAACCATACGCTGAGAAGATGTCAATCTCCCATTGGAATGGACCTTAGATAATGAGGTTCCCCCTACTACAATTAAAAACAAAGATTTGGAATATATCTAAGAAAGTACTGATGGTAGCGTCCGTATTAAATTCACAAATACCACAACAGGGTCAACTCGACCATGATTTTCAAATGTTGGTTCATCTGCAAGCATCCAATTCCAATCTTTTCCTCCCAGATGTTCTCATTCTTTGGTTCCTTCCTCTTCAATACCCTTTAGGTCTACTTATTTAGAATCTATCACAACTTCGAGTCCAACACAACCTATCTATGTACAAGAAAATCCTCAATCTCCAACACCATCTCAAATGGATCCCCTATTAAATGTTATTGATCCCCAATTAAATACGATTAAACAAGAATTTACTTTTGATAAATCTATTCATATCCAAGATTTTAATTCTCCCCAACATGCACAAAAAAGGAATTGGTTTCTAAAAACTTTTGATCCTATTACTCGTATTCTTATCCGTGAAGAGTTTTATCAATTTGTTCAAAAAAATAAAACTCAACTCAGTTTCTTTAACTAGTTTGAAAATTATTCTGATCAACTTAATGTTATAACTAATGCTGAACATCAATGGGTTACCTCAAGAGATGTTGTCAAACCTTCTATTCATCCTCCAATGGAAGAAATTCACATTCAACATAGATCTAGTATCGTCATTGCTTCTCCTTTCAAATTTACAACTATTACAACACCTCCTAACACCAAAGATGTTTCTAATATTCTACAAGAAAATAACTTTACAAATCAAACACTCAAAACTATTGGTGATCAATTAACTCGTGTAGAAAATCTAGTTCATAAAGAACAATTAACTACACTCACAACCATGGAAACCCCTTTATTCACACCATATGAAATCCCTCCACACCTTTAGAATGAATTAAGTGGTCAAGAATTTTCTCTTAAATTGAGCACAAATTAGCACAGCTAGATCAGGTTCTAAGGATCCCCGACACTCCTACACCCTCATCTAAAACCCATACTATTCATACTTTATCCAAACCCACACTTTCTAAAGTTGAAGCCATTGAACAAACCATGATTGATTCTTAACCTTTCAAAGTCAATGCCACTCAAAATAAGAAACAAAAATGGAAATACCAAAGTCGATATAAAAATAATAACACAAAAAATTATTATCCTCGACCAACACTCCCTGATATGCAATTCGAAGAACGAAATCAATTTACTCAAGCTACCTATCATGGGGGTACAATTTATGAATAGAATTTTGACGGTATGACCAAATATCATATTCTCAACAAACTTCAAGAAATGACAATGGCTGCCTTAGCCTATAAAACTAAACAAAAATCTTCTGACTTTGCTGTTGTCCAAGCCTTAGTAGCTCGTTTTACTGGCCATCTTAAAGGATGGTGGAATCATTTCCTCACTTCCACTAAATGCACCCAAATTCTTACTACTATCAATACTGACTCAACAGGTACTCCAATTAAAACTGAAGATAGTCAAACCATAGAAGATATTGTTAGTACCCTCATCTTCTCCATATCTAGGCATTTCATAGGTAAACCTTCCAAAGTTCAAGCTGTTACCTATGAAATTCTTAAAAATCTTTGATGTCCTAAACTCTAAGACTTTCGTTGGTATAAAAATGTTTTCCTAACCAATGTTATGATGAGAGATGACTGTCGCTAAACACACTGGAAAGAAAATTTTCTTGATGGTCTTCCCAAATTCTTTTCCCAAAAGGTCAAAGATAAACTCAAAGAAAACAACAATGGAGTCGTCTCTTACGAACAACTCACATATGGTCATTTAGTCAATGCTATCCAAACCCAAGGTCTAGAAATCTGTACCAACTTCAAATTAAATCAACAGCTGCAAAAAGATTTAGCCACTTCCAAGAGAGAACTAGGCACTTTTTGTCAACAATTTGGTTTCCCAGATACTTCACAAATAGTAGCTCGTTCTTGTCGCAAACCTCGCACTACCTCTGCTCGAAGATTCTTTCGTAAACCCAAACCAAGTTCCAACATTTTTTTATCAAAAACCTCAACCACTAACTACTGTTAAGGCTTCCCTTTCTAAACCAAAACATGTTTCTAAACATTCAAGAAAAATTCCTACTTACTACAAATGCGGTAAAGTTGGCCATTACAAAAATTAATGTCGTATGAATCAAAAATCAATTCTTTAGAAATTGACAACACACTTAAGTAACAACTTATGCAATTATTCCTAAATTCTAATACGTTTGATAATCAATTATTGTCTGATGAGGAATTACAACTTGATGAAATTGCTTCCCAATCCTCTTCTAATGAAAATCACACTTCTCCTTCCTCACAAGATCTAGAACAAGTTGTTAAAACAAATTGCAACTATCCAACAACATATACTATTAATATTATTACTAAAAAACAAGAACTTCTTCTTGACGTCATTGATAAGATTACTGATCCCCAAGTTAAAAAAGACTATTTAGTTTAACTAAAACAAAGTTTAAACACTGTTGACCAACCTAAACAAGATATCTTACTTCTTAATAATCCTTATAATCTTAATGATATTCTCAAATGATTTGATCAACCATGTAAACCTTCTCTCCTTTCTACTCAAGATTTACAAACTGAAATCAACCTTGTCAAGAAGGAATTACGTGACTTAAAACTCGAACACAATATTTCAAAGATTAATCTTGATAATCTTAAAAATCAAGTTTTACTCCTCCAACATTCTTCTCCTAATACATATGTTCCTCTAAAAACTGACCCTCTAGATATTTTCTTACTCTCTCATATCTCTTATTAGAAATGGAATGTCAAGATTGCTATTGTTGTCAACAAAGAATTTCATTGTGAAACTATTGCTCTTTTTGATTCTGGAGCTGACCTCAATTGTATACAAGAAGGTCTAATTCCAACTAAATATTTTGGAAAGACTCGCGAACGTCTTTCTACCGTTGGTGGAACCGCTCTTCAAATCCAATATAAACTGTCTAATGCTTATATTTGCAACAACAATGTTTGTCTCAAAACTCCATTTGTTCTTGTTAAAAATCTCTCACTAGAAGTTATTTTAGGAACTCCTTTTCTAAGCCTTCTTCAACGTTTCCAAAATACCACTGAAGCCATTCATACTACCCATGATAATAATAAAATTACATTCCTTTTTGTTTGTCCTCCTCGCACCAAAGATCTTAACACTTTAAAAAATCTTGCCATTTCCCATCAAACTATTAACCTTATCATTCGTAAAGAAAAACACTTATTATTCCTTAAAGAAGAAAAAACTTACAACCAAATTGAAAATAATTTAAAAGAAGGCACTTTACAATTCTCTATAAATAAATTACAACAAGAAAGTTGTTCTGATTTACCAAATGCTTTTTGGTCCTGTCATAAACATGTTGTCACTTTACCTTACTCTTCTGAATTTTCTGAACGACAAATTCCTACCAAAGCTTGTCCAATTTAAATGATCCATAAACTTTTCGAATATTGTAAAAAAGAAATCCAAGACCTTCTTGAAAAAAACTAATTCGCAACAGTCGCTCTCTATGGAGCTATGCTGCCTTTTATGTACACAAAAATGTTAAAATAGAACGTGGAGCTCCCCTTTAGTTATTAATTAGAAACCTCTTAATGATGCTCTTAGATGGATTAGGTATCCTATTCCTAACAAGAAAGATCTTCTTTAATGCCTTTGTCATGCAAAAATCTTTTCTAAATTTAACATGAAGTCTAACTTTTGGCAAATTCAAATTGCTAAGTAAGATAGGTACAAAATTGCTTTACTTTACCATTTGGCCATTATGAGTGGAACGTAATGCCTTTTGGTTTAAAAAATGCTCCAAGTGAATTTTAAAAAATAATGAATGACATTTTCAATCCTCATTCTCAATTTATAATTGTCTATATTGATGATATCCTAATTTTCTCTAACTCTATTATCCAACACTGGACACATCTTCATCAATTTTTTAATATTGTCAAACACAATGGTTTAGTTCTCTCTGCAAAGAAAATTAGTCCCTTTCAAACACGTGTCCGTTTCCTAGGTCACTACATTTTGCAAGGTACAATTACACCCATAGAAAGATCAATTCAATTTGCTAATAGATTTCCTGATATAATCAAAGATAAAAATCAATTTCAACATTTCTTAGGATGTCTTAATTATGTCTCTTAAATTTACCCAATTTTAAGTCGAATAGCTGCCCTTTTAAGACAATGTCTCAAGAAGAACCCTCTTGTGTGGTCTAATGAGCATACAAAGATTATCCAAACTCTTAAACAATATGTTCAGACTCTCCCCTGTCTAACCTTAGCCAACCCTAATGCTGAAACCGATACCTTTGACATAGGTTATGGTGGTATCCTCAAACAAGTTCTCAATAATAAAGAACAACTGGTTAGGTTTACCTTTGGTACCTAGAACCCTACCCAAAAGAACTATAGTACCATCAAAAAGGAAATTTTAACTATTGTTCTATGCATTTCCAAATTTCAAAGTGATTTATTAAATCAAGAATTTATACTTCGTATTGATTGCCAAGCAACTAAAAATATTATTTTTAAAGATGTACAAAATATAGTTTCTAAGCAAATTTTTGTTAGATGGAAAACTATTCTTTCTGTTTTGTACTTTAAAATTTCTTATATTAGAGGTACTGATAATTCAATTCTAGATTTTCTTACTCGGGAATTCTTATAGGGAGACTCCAATCATGCCTCCTAAACTATCTCATGATCCGGGCAAAATCCCAGCTAAAACACAGTCTTAAACCAAAGCTGCTTATGTAATGAAATCAATTTCCGTTAAAGCTCTTACACCAAGTGATTGGTATAACCAAACCTTTATTGAATAATCCCAACAACTTCCCCAAACTTATGCTCAAACTACCAAAGGATCTCAACAACAAGTAGCAACTTCTCAGCAAATGGTGGTTTCTCATCCCACTCCTTCTCAAGTGGTGGCCACTAACTCCACTTTCAAATCAAAATACTTTCTTAAAACAAAATACAAACAATCTATTGTTATTTTGGAAAAATAAACATGGTCTGAGGATCCATTTGAAATTTCTTCTAGAGTGTTCCCTCCGAACACACATTTTTCTCAAATCTCTCCCATTCATACCCAACAATTCTATGAATATATTCTCATAGAAACTAATTCAATTACCCTCAAACACCATTTCACTCTTGATCAAAACCAAATTGCTTACTCAACTGTTTATATTAACAAAATCCTAACTCCCGAACAATGGGGGCCTCATCATTTCCAAGCTCAATGATTTTTTAAAATTTTTAATCCTCATACCTTCAATTATTACGATTACCAACAAGCTTGGTTCAACACTTTCTTCTTTCAAAACCACAAATTCAGTCGTTCTTGGATGTCTACATTTCAAAAAGATTTCCCTTTAAATTTTCTCAATTGGTTCTTTTCTTGGTGGACTCATTTTGGTGTAATTACACAAATCTTTCCTCCCTCCATCAATGAAGCCTTCCTTATTTACCAAGCCAAATTCAAACCTGATAGATTTCTTTCCAAATTTCCTTGTGTATTACCTTTCATGACCCAATTCTTTATTCCATAGATATGTGCTTGGAATTATACTATTATTTCGCAGAATTCCTTTTCTTACCTTGCCCTTAGCTTTCAAGTTAAATGGTGGGATAAATGGAATCCCCAATTTTGCACCTCACAAGCAGTTCATTAATTTTTCCAAAAACATCCTACAATTTCTACAGTTACTAACCCTTAGTTTCTCCTTACCCGAAGCCAAATCATTCCTCAATTAGCAGCAGCTAAATTGAAGAAAGAATTTCGTCATCAACTACTAAAAACCCTATCATCTCTCTTACATAGTGATGATGAGGCTTCTCCATCAAATCTAGATCAAGGTTCTCAAATTTCTTCCACAGATCTTGCACAGGATAACGAAGATGACTGTTACAGTATCTTCACTCCAGTACAAACAAGGTCCAAAAGCAAGCAAACATGCCAGTCAACTTTCAGTGACAACTCCATCAACTTTTGGCCACAAGACAATTTTCACAAAAAGACAAAAGTGATATAGTAATTTTCACAAAAAGACAAAAGTGCTGCAATAAAATTGACTTTTTTACTATTCACAGTAAAATTGAGTTTTTACTATTCTGCAGAAGACAAATCTACTGTCGGTGGATTTACAGTAACTAGCCATGTGAATCAACAGTACCAAGTTTTCTCTATTTATACCCCGTCTCTCCATGTTTAGAGGCAAGCCAATTCTGAAGTCAAGAGTCTCTCTCTCTCTCTAGAATTCTCTTGTATTAAATCTCTGTAGTTATTTTTAAGTTCAAGATCTCCAGTATGTTAGCTTTTTCTGGTAATCTTTCAATCTTTTTAATATTTATATTTTATGTTTTCAATTTTCAATTGTAATCTTAATTTACCCAAGTCACGTCTGGATTAGTTATCTCTCTGGGATGTGCCTATAAGGCATTGATACTTTCAATACAACTGTTTCTTCTTCTTCTACTCTTTAATTACTTTGATAAATTCCAGTTATCTGGCCCGTTCCAATTATCTAGTCATTTCCAGTTATCTGGTCCTTTCGTTCTTCCTTTAATTTATTTTCATTATTATTACCTGGGTTAGAATTAATATAATATATATAAAGTAAAAGATATATTATATTATATATATATAATATACATACCCACTCATAAAGATAACGTATATCACCTTGCTTCATTTTGCTTGATTTTATCTTCAAATTTGCTTAAAGTGTGTAAAACATGAAAAATACTAAATTTATATAAAAATGATAAATAATACACAAAATAACATTAGTCAATAATTAAGGTCTGTAATTGTACTTTTTTAGAGTGCTATCATACCCCCCAACAAAGCTTTTGTTAGTCCCTAGCAAAACAAATAAACACACTTAAACGATAAAAAGATATGCTCCCCTTTTGTAGGGTCCACGAGTGCATTTAGCATATGCACTAAGCCTTTAAACTCCTATGTTACCCTTAGTAGATGAGTAGTGTCTCATGAGGGTTTCCAATGATGGTACCCATAAATATGAAAATGTGGCGTATAAGTGAGGATAGGAGGATAAAGTATGATATGTATCAAAATACAAGCATATTCTATCTACCCTACTCTATAATACACAAGGAAGATAATGTCTTAAAACAACATATAAGAGACTTTTGTGTGTATGTGATCATTACATGATAAGAAAAGCATTATAACATTAAAACACTGATACATCTTTTAAGTTTTGATTCAACCTCACCATAAATAAATGACTTGAATATATAAAGTGAAAAACGACTTGGCATAACTTCATGAAAGAATACTCAATATTAAAATCACACAAGAAACTGATAAGTGAATTCTCTACGAAGTGACTGAACAAGAAATGCACACATCAAATCCTCAAAGACTTTGTTCAGATTGTAACTTGGCTATGAGGTATAAGGCAGGGAGAAATAAAAGATAAAAGGCTCAAAACATGTGTGATCAAGGCATGAATTGATCAATGAATACATACCTTCAATATTCCTATTTCATTTGATTAGATTTTTTCCTTTTTTTTCAACAACTAACCTCTTATTCTTTTTTTTTCGTACTTCCCTTTTTCCTTTATTTTTTTTCTTTTCTTTCATTCGTTGCTAATTTTTTCACATTGCAAATAGATCACCCCCTTTCTCAATTCAACTTGCACAAGTGAAGATACTTGTGTTTTCATATTTGGGAACAAAATTTTAGCAATGATATACGTAGCAAGAGACAAATAAATAGGCTTAAAGATGGTTGCAAAAGAATTATTTCAACAAAGAAATCTATAGCTTAAAAGATCAAATATGGCCTCGATTCATGTTTAAAAGTGCACAATAACTCAAAGTTATAAGAATTCAACATTTCCAATTACCGTAGCAATTCAAACAATTGAGTCAAATACAAGTATAACGGCGCTATTGAAAGAGTGATGTGAAAAAAAATTCATAAAGAGTAAATGTAAACACTTCGAAAGGGATGATTGGCTTTAAAGCTCACTTGGTAAAAAAATCTCTACTTTTGTAAGGATGATTAGACAATATGTAAAAATACTAAACTTATCATGATATGATAATAACTAATGTAAAATAGCCTCTTTTTATGTGTTAAGATAAAATCTTGCAATTGTATTAAAAAGAAAAGATAAAACAAAAATTGTGTTAAGGTAAATGAAAACATGTTTCAACAAATCCTCAAAATTTACATTTGTATTTCACATAAAACTATATAAAATTATAAAAGATACGCAAACCTATTTTGTAGATCTCAAATGCATTCAAATTGTATACTTTTCGACCTTGCGCATGTTTTGTTGTTATTTGAAAAATACAAAATATTTGCAAATAAATGTTAGTCATATTTACAAATAAAGATAAACACGCAAATAAAACACTTAAACATAACACACCCTAAGAAGAATAATCATTACAAAGTCAAGCCAGACTTTTGACATCAAAATTAAGATAGTTTATCGTTTTGGTGATTCCGAGGAGTCTCAATGCCTCAACATTTACTCGCCCTTTAATAATATCTAGGTAAATCATCTGATTCTCTGATATTAGTCAGTTACTCCCTTTGTAATTTTTATCTAGGCACGTGTGTCTAGCACGACGATGACACTTATTGAGTCTCTTTGCTCTTCTCATACAGGCCACAGTATTGGGACCAGTAAGAGGTTGATGTTGTTCCTTTTGGAGCTTAACTCTCCTCATCATCTATGCATGATGAATTATCTCGCCCCTAATACCAAATAAAAATATCCGGAAGATGCAACATTCAAATGTAAGCACCCGACCATCTATATGAGAAGACATGACACTATTTAGTTCTTTAACATCTGCTGGTCACAAAGAGAAAACTATAGAAAATAATAACACAAATAAATGAACGTGTCCCTCCCCTCTAATGAAATAACAGCCATGACAACGAGGCGAAAAGGGAAGGGAAAGGGTGGGAGACAAACATGGGTGGGAAGAAAGGTCTCTTCCCTCTAATTAAATATAAACTAGCTACTAGGCCAAATAAATAGACTAAACTAACTGTACAAACTAATTGGGTGTTGCTTCTACTCAAGCAATGGTGGATCCATAAGATCCACAATTTCAATAAAACTTACAAAGTTCTCCAATTAGGGCTTCAATCTTTGCCCATTAACTTTAAAAACCATTCTCATTACTGGAATTCTCAATATCTACCATTCCATGCGGTGACATATCTCTTACCAGATAAAGGTTTAGACCACTTACTCTTCAATTTGGTTAGAAACAAATGTAACAAGGAATTGTAAAGTAATACTTTTTGACCTACATGAAAAGACTTACGAAGGATGTGTTGGTCAAGGAATGTTTTCATCTTGGCCTAAAAGATCTTTGCATTCTCATAGGCATCATTTCAGAGTTCCTCGAGTTCATTGAGTTGCAGCTTCCTAGTTTGGCCAGCCGCCTCTATGTTCTCATTATTGGTGAATTGCCCAATACGCTTTGTGCTCAATTTTCACCGGAAGGTGACATGATTTCTCATACACAAGCTTGAAAGCAGAAGCATCTAACACAATTTTGTAAGTAGTTCTATAAGCCCAGAGTGTATCCACTAATCTTAAGGACCAGTCCTTACGGTTAGGATTAATAGTTTTCTCAAGAATGTGCTTAATATCCTGGTTAGCTAACTCAACTTGGCCACTAATTTGGGGATGATAAGGTGTACTAACCTTATGAACAACCCCGTACTTTTACATTAATAGTCAAATGGCTTTATTACGAAAGTGAGTGCCATCATCACTAATGACAGCAAGAGGCATACCAAAGCACAAAACAATATTCTCCTTTAAGAACTTGACCACAATACGATGATCATTAGTATAAAAAGCAACAGCCTCCACCTATTTAGACACAATCAATGGCCACAAGAATGTAAAGGAATCCAAATGAACTAGGAAATAGTCCCATGAAATCAATACCCTAACAAGTACAGATCATCCCAAAAGAAATACCTCCCATGTCTAAAGAATTTTCATTTATCTAAGTAAGACCAGTGTGATGGTATCTTGCCAATAGCCAAAAAGTTGGCTATATCAGCGTACCATGGAACAGTTGCTTGAGAAAGTGCTTGGATTGGGAAAAGATACTCATCCAAAATATACTCATTGATAGGGAGAGTATCTTTGGCTTCCCCATCAGTAGGGATCCGTGACAAATGGTCAGCAACCACATTTTTTACCCCTTTCTTATCTCGAATTTCAATGTGGAACTCTTGTAACAAAAGAATTCAATGGATGAGGCGTGGCTTTGCATCAGCCTTGGTAAGCAAGTACTTTAGTGCAGAATGTTTAGTATATATGATGACTAATGATGCCACCAAGTACAATTAAAATTTATCTAATGCAAAAACAATAGCAAGGAGTTCCTTTTCAGTTGTGGTATAGTTTAATTGGGCTTCATTCAAGGTTTTTCTTGCTTAATAAATAACATAGGGTTTCTTGTCCAGTCTCTGCCCCAAAACTGCTTCTACAGCATAATCACTAACATCACACATCAACTCAAAAGGTGATGACCAATCGAGTAACCGAATGATAGGTGCATTTGTCAACAGCTCTTTAACCTTGTCGAAAGCTTCTTAGCATTCAGACGTCCATTCAAATGAAATGTCTTTTAACAGTAGATGACACATTGGATAAGAGATGGCACTAAATCCTACTATGAATCGCTGGTAGAAACTAGCATGCCTAAGGAAAGATCGAATGTCTTTCACAGTTTTAGGAGTAGGCAGTTTCTGGATCAGTTCAAATTTGGCTTTATCTACCTTAATCATCTTGCTAGACACAATGTGCCCAAGCATTATACCTTGTGTCCCTATGAAGTGGCACTTTTTCCCGTTTAGGACAAGATTACTCTCTTCACATCTTTCTAACACCTTCTCGAGGTGTTCTAAACAACTCTCATAGGTATCTCCGTAAATAGAAAAATCATCCATGAAAACCTTCAAGAATCTCTCCACCATATCACTAAAGATACTCATCATGTACCTTTGAAAGGTGGCCGGTGCATTACACAAGCCAAAGGGCATTCATTTGTAAGCATACGTACCAAAAGGACATGTGAGAGTCGTTTTATCCTGATTTCTAGAGCAATTTCAATTTGATTGTACCCAGAGTACCTATCTAGAAAATAGTAAAAGGCCTATCCTACCGCTCGTTCTAAGACTTGGTCTAAGAATGAGAGTGGGAAGTGGTGTTTTCTAGTAATAATATTTAGTTGGTAGTAGTCAATACACATGCGTCACCTAGTTTGAATCTTAATGGGCACTAGTTTATTTTTCTCATTTTTAATTACTGTAACTCTAGATTTCTTAGGAACAACTTGGGTTGAACTAACCCACTTTGAATCAAAGATGGTGTATATGATACCTGCATCAAGAAGCTTTAGTACTTCTCCTCTCACAACTTCTTTCATATTAGGATTTAAACACCTTTGCATTTGACACACCGGTTTATACCCTTCCTCAAGATGTATGCGACGTGGGCATAGAAGATAAATAATATTATGAAGGCCTACAATGGTCTAACCTAAGGTTTTTCTATGATTCTTTATCACTTTCACAAGGATCTTCTCTTGGCCTTCAAACAGGCTAGAGGATATAAAAGTGGGATAAGACTCACATTTGCCAAGGAATACATACTTCAATGTAGATGGTAAAGGTTTTCTTTCCGAAGTAGGTGCTTTTTGTTCAAAAGGGACAAGCTTTATGACATTAGAAATTACAAGCTCAAATGATGGGGTTCAGTGACCCACTTGCATATATTGTTCTCTTTCTATCCTTCCAGAAATTGTGTCCCTAGACTTGACATGGTCATAATCTAACTGGTCATGTGGCTTGCTCGAAACAAGAGCTTTTTCAATAGGATGCTTGAAAAATTCACTCTCAAAGTACTCTTGCACAATAGCCTCAATGCAGTCTACTACTCTGATATCCTCATACTCTCCCGGTTGTTTTCCAATTGAAAAGATATTCATCTTGACAGTCATATTCCTAAATGACAACTTTAATAGCCCATTTCTACAATAGATTGCGAAATTACATGTGCCTAGGAATGGTCATCCTAATATAATAGGAATTTAATGCTCTCAAAAGGTTGTGTATCTAACACAATGAAATCCACTGGATAGCAAAATTTATCTATTTAAATGAGAACATCCTCCATAATACCCTTCGAAACCTTAATAGATTTGTCAACTAGTTGCAAGGTAACACATGCAGGGCACAACTCACCTGATCTGAGTTATTGATAAACCGAATAAGGAAGTAGATTGACACTTGCTCCTAGATCAAGAGGCTCGATCTATCTTGTTTTCCCCTATTGTACAGGAAATAGTAGGACAGTCGGGGTCCTTATACTTTGGTAGGAACTTACATTGCAAAATCGCACTTTAGCTCTCATTCATGAAGGCAATTTCCTTGACATGCAACCTTCTTTTCACAGTACACAAGTCCTTTAAGAACTTGGCATAGGAAGGAATTTTCTTAATGGCATCTAAAATTGGAATGTTGACCTTGACTTGCTTAAACACTTCATAAATTTTAGAATTCAAAAGTTCATGTTTTGGTTTGGTCAATCTATGAGGAAACGAGGCATATTTCACAATAGCAATGCCCTCATCTTCATATGCTCTAGTTGGCTCTAAAACTGGCTCAACTTTCTTTTTCTCTTTCTCACTCTCATCTGTTTCTCTTTCTTATTCTCTCACATCTCCATTCCCTTCATCACTAACTTTAAGAGTTTCCTTTCTAGGTTGAATAATTTTATTAATGATTTTTCTGCTCCTCAGGGTTGTGATGGATTGAACTTGTTCATGACTAGATTGAGGACCAGTCCTCACTTCAGTCACGTTTACTTTCTTTGTAGGATTTGGATTTAGTTATGGTTGAGATGGAAATCTCCCTGACACTTGTTGAGTCAAAGCTTGTGTCAAGTTAGACATTTTTTTTGCTATGTCCTTTAACATTCTAGTGTGTTAGTCTAACACCTTGTCCTATCTATCCGCTCTATTATTGACTCCTCTCATATCATTTATCAATTAATGAATATTATCTTCTAAAAGTCTCCTATTAGGGAGTTGATATATATTAGGTTGGGGTTGGAAAGACATGGATTGTTGAGGTTGAATAGGTTGGGATTGGAAAGGTTAAGGGTTTTGAGGCCCTCCTTGGAATGCTTGAGGATTCAAAGGACCCTTGTTTCTCCACCCAAAGTTTAGGTAATTTCTCCATTCAAGGTTATATGTGTTCGAGAAAGGGTTCCCCCCAACTCTTTGGTCACTATATGTACCCCGATATTGGCCAGCCGCATTGGCTTGGCCATGCAATGCCTTTTTAAAACCAGGTATAATTGGACATGCTGCAGTTTTATGTTCCATTGTACCACACATTAAACAACTCTCTTCCCTAGAAGACTCCCTATTCATAACATTGCACTTATTTGTCTTCATGACTTCTAGCTTTCGGGTAAGTGCAGCTATTGTAGCATTTAGATTATCCACTTTATTAAGCTAAAATGTTACTCTAGGCTTAGACTCATGATTTTAGACCAATCGTTTATGCACATCCCTAATGAATTCATCTTGAAACATAAACATGGACCTTACAAGTCAGAATACCAGGTTAAAAACCTAAGTGGGCCACTGAAAAAATGGGAATGAGAAGAGAAACAATATTAACGGCTCTTAGAGTTGAGGAAATGGAGAGTCACCTACCTAAAGGAATGCGAGTAGAGTAACGATTGGACCAGGGCACTTCTAGAGTCGGCTAACGATAAGATAAAAATAATAATAATAAAAGAAAAACAAAAAAAAATTACAACAATATACTAAAATACCGTTACACAAAAACTACAAAAGAAACCAAAGTTAATAGTTTAGTAACTACATTATGATAATCTTAGTGAGCAGCAACGACCTAAATAGGCAGTGAATTAGCGTGAAATAAGGTTATCCACAATAATCAAATAAAAATAATAAATAATATATATAAATATATATATATATATATATATATGAAGCTATATAGTCACCATATTGAGTGGCGCTAACCTAAATAGGCAGTGAATCAGCTCGAAAGGTAAACCACAAAGAAAAAGAAAAAGTTTTGAAATAAAGTATAGAAAATAAAATGTTATAATGGTAACCAACGTTGGTTATCCACTAAATAAAAGAAAATGTTAAATAGTTAGTAAGTTAGATGGGTTAGATGAAAAATAAAAACATAAAATATGGTAACCAACATGACTGGCTTCGTCCAACAGTAGGTGAATATGCCAACCAAGAGGTTAACCATAAAATAATTATAAAAAAAAGAACAAAATATATACAACAAGTTACAATGGAACGAAGTAATAAGTGAGCATAGACCACTGATCATTTGGTATACACCTTTCAATTCCTTCGTCAAGGTAGGGAAACAATCAAATGTCCTTAAATCTGTAAAGGTATTATAATTATTGTTTTTAATTTTTGAATTTTGAATCTTTCTTTATTTATTATAATTTTCAAACTTTTTATTTTTTTATTTTTTGAATTTTCTATTTTTTTGCATAGTTTTATTAAAGTCGTTCCCCAGCAATGGTGCCAAATTACTTGATTATGGCCAGAATATGGCAATCTATTACACCCAAGTGCAGGTGCGGCGTAGCAATAAATAAAATTAAATAATACCGAAGTCAATCCACAGGGAATAGTTATCCAAATATGTAAGGTTAGGTGTTAAAATTCACCTACGATAAAAGATTAGATACTGACTAAGCCATGTTAAATACTATAGCATTGTGTCGCGCCCAGATTTTTCGCACTCGAGGAATACTCACACAAGCGGGAAAAATGTTGTACTCTCTCGTTAGAACTCACCCTCCTAGAAGAATGAGTGCGACTAGGTTTGAATTGAAAACAGGTTTGAATAAAGGGCTTTTGAAAAAGATTCGGAGTCGCCACCTAACTTGATTAAGGTGAGTTAGGTCACCTAAAAACTAATCATAATCCGAAGACTACACTTAGGGTTTTGGAAAACGATTTAAAAAATATCTCCTCAAGAGAGAGTTTTTAAGGAAAACAGGTTGTTTGGCAACCTTTGGAAAACATTTAGCCCTTTTTAGAAAAATAACTCCTTTTGGTCTTTGAAATCAGTGATCCTAGGTTCGGAGGTTGGTTACGTGTAGGGAAGACGCACTAAGCTATCACCCTACCCCGCCCTTTCGGTACCTACATGTCAATCTACCCTAGATTCACCTATGAGAGTCTTTAATTAACTAATGGTTCAATCCCATTTACTTTGAAAAAGAATGTTTGAAAACTAATTTAGCATGATGCATGATATGAAAGTGCAAGATGAGAGAAGTGGAAAATAGAAATTGATTTGAAAAGAAATTGATTTGATTTGAAAATAGATTTGAAGAAATAGAATTGAAATTGGAAAGTTTGAAAATAGAAATTTTGAAATTGGAATTTGAAAATTGATTGAAATTTGAAATTTGGAAACATTTTGGAAACCGCACCCATGAGGGTGGAATTGAAAGTTTGAAAAGTATGGCGACCGCACCTATGAAGGTTGCCTACGTATCCCTTTGGGGGAATCAGGTCAGTCATAGTTCGGACCGGAGTCCGATTGAAAATAGAAGGTTTGATTTGAAGAAGGAGATTGGATTGGAAATTGAATTTGATTTGAAATTAGAAGAGGGGATTGGAAATTGAGATTGAAGAGATTGGACTTTGAATAGAAGATTGAAAATTGGAAATTGGAATTTTAAAATTGAAAAGATTGAATTTTGATTTGAAAAGATAGATTTGGACTTGTTTTGGAAAGAGAAGGTTTAAGAAACCTAAACTTAAGAAAGAGAGGAGACTTAGGAAAGACTTGAGATTAAGAAAGATTGGATTGGAATGTTAGATTTGGAAGATTTTGAAATATTTGGAAACCTGAAATTTAGAAAAAAATTTAGATTAGGAAAGTTTCGAATTAGGAAAGTATCATTTTTGGAAAGTTTGAAATTAAGAAAGTTTTGAATTTAGGAAAGTTTTAGGTTTAGGAAAGTTTTGAAAATTGGAAAGTTTTGAATTTAGAAAGTTTTGAAATAGGGAAGTTTTGAAAGTAGGAAAGTTTTCAATTTAGGAAATGTTTGAATTAAGAAAGTTTCAACTTAAGAAAGTCTTAAATTAAGAAAGTTTTGAGTTTAGAAAAGTCTTAGATTTGGAAAGATTTGAAGTTTAAGAGAGTTTAGAATTTAAAAAGTTTTAGGTTTAGAAAGATTCAACTTAAGAAAGTTTCAAATTTAGAAAGTTTAAGATTTAGAAAGTGTTAGAGTTTTAGAAAATCTTGAAAATTAAGAAAAGTTTGAATTTAGGAAAGGTTTAAAAGCTTGAATTTAGAAAGTTAAGATTTGGAAAAGGGGTTGAATTAGGAAAGGGTTGAATTAGGAAAGATTTGAAAGTTGAGTTTTAAAATTTAGGAAAGATTTTTATGTTCAAGTTTTGGAAACTTAAGGTTTAGGAAAGTGGGAGTTTAGGAAGGATGTGAATTAGGAAAGATTTGGATTTTGAAATTTAAGGAAAGATTTAAAGTTTAGGATTAGGAAACTTATGATTTAGGAAGGAATTGAATTAAGAAAGGTTTGGATTAGGAAGGGATTGGATTTGGTTTCTAAAAGAAAAGATTTGATTTTCTTTCCAAAAATGGAGGATGGGATCTAGTTTTCCTAAACAGGGAGATAGGATTTGGTTTCCTAAAGGAAAGATTGGATTTGGCATGGATTTGGAAAGGGGAGTTTCTAGAAACCCTAGTTTTGGAAAATCGTAGTTTTGACGTAGAAAAGAGATTTTGGAAACATGTATAGTTTAGATGTGAAAACAAGAGATTTTAGAAACCTAGGTTTGGGGCAAAGTTTGAAAACCATGTTTTTGGAAAGAAAATTTAGGGTTTCCTAATTGTGGGTTCTAGGGCTTGACTTGGGCTCTAAGGAAAAGGGATTTTTAGAAAGTGCGTTTTTGGAAACAAAGGTTTTGGAAGGAAAACCTAGAGGGGAATTTCTAGAAGGAAGATTTTACAAAAGAGAGTTTGTAGAAAGATTTTTAAAGAGAGTTTTTAGGAAGGGATTTTAAAGAGAAGGAGTTTTGGAAAGGAGTTGAAAAAGGAAATTTTGAAAAATAGATTTTGGAAGGGAGTTTTTGAAAACAATTTTGGAGATGAGAGTTTTAGGAAAGTATGTTGAAAAAGAGATTTTTAGGAAGAGATTTTTAAAGAGAGTTTTTAGAAGGTGTAAAAACATCTCACTTTCCTAAAGCAGTTCTAACCATAAGAGGGCTAGAACCACTTTAAGAAAGTGGTTTTGAAAACAAGGTTTGAAAATATAGACCAAAAGGCCACTTTTAATATAACACTTTTCTAAAGCAACCCTAGCCATGGAAAGGTTAGAATCACCCTAGAATTTTGGTTTTGAAAACAAGTTTTTAAAAAAGAGATTTTGATGTAATTTTGAAAACAAGTTTAAAAACGTTTTGGAAAACAACTTTGAAAACGGTTTTTGGAAGATGCAAGACTATGATATGCACAATGCAATTTGGGGGTCGTGAACATACAAGGCTAAGGCTTCACCACATAATCAAGGGGGCCGGACCCACGTGGTCTCTGGTTAGACTAGAAGAAAGCCCCCGACACGGTGACTCTCCAACAGTCTAATCCTACACATGGACCGGGAATCCCCTTGTTTCAAGCATGCAAAGAAAGGGTGGGAAAGAGATGGGGGATTAAAATAGAGAAAACCCAAGTGGGTTGGAGAGAGAAGAGAGAGGGGGGAAGTGCAGAAAATTAAATAGGGAGCCTACCTTGTATCTTCTTTAATTTGCGCGCCTTGCTTGTCTTGGGTCTTCGGTCTTCGTCTTGATCTTCTTCTTTAGTCTTCAAGGATTGTCTTCACGCTTTGGATGGCTGCTCTTCAAGTCTTCAGAGAGTGGTTGAAGGCTAGTGTATGAGTGTATGGGGGAGTGTATGAGTATATAAGAGGCTAGGGTTTGTGTATAGTGGCTAGGGTTTGAGAAAACCTAGGGAGGCTAGGGTTTTGGAGGTGCTCGAGCTCTGTATATCGAAATATGAGATTCTTAGGTTAAGTTTACAGACCCCTTTCACGTTAAACGAGGCTTTGTATTTATAGAGGGAAGACAAACCTGGCGCCTGTTGTAGTGGCGCCAGGCCAAATTATACACTGGCGCCACTAGGAGTGGCGCCAGGCCATTTTTTGGCTTGGCGCCACTAGTGGCGCCAACCATTTAGGAAACAATTAAGGTCGGCAAGCAACGTATCTTTGACTAGATTTAGGCGCCTGTACTAGTGACTACCATGTAAACTTTAGCCTGGCCTCACTAGGAGTGATTCCGGAAAGTCCGGGAATGATTTGAAGGAGCCGAGGATGACCCGAAAGGCTGGAAGGGAGCAGGAACACTTAAAATAGTGTCCTGGAGGTATTTGACTGGAAAAGTGAGGATAAGATGTGTCAGAAAGGTTGACCGAGCCTTTAGGGGCAAAACGGTCAACCGGACCGGAAAACTGCCGGGATAAACTCAAACTGTCCCGGAAGAAGACTTGGGATCTGAAAACATTATTTAGAATGTTCCCAGAGGTTGCCGGTTTGATACCCAGAGCCAGCGTGGTCGGAAAAGGAGACCGGCCCACCAGGGGCAAAATGGTCATTTTGTACCGGGTTTGCCGGAACTGACCCGGAATGGTCCGGAAAGGTAAAGGAAGGTTGAGAACACTATAAAAAGTATTCTTGGGTCATTACCGGTTTGATACCCAGAGCCGGTGTGGTCGAAGAAGGAGACCGACCCTCTAAGGGCAAAACGGTCATTTTGTACCGAGTTGGCCGGAACTGACTCGAAATGATCCGAAAAGAGAAGGGAAGGTTGAGAGCACTATAAAAAGCAATCTCAGAGGGTTACCGGTTTGATACCCAGAGCCGGTATGGTTCCCGGGGCATCCGGATGCCTAGGGGCAAAATGGTCATCTTGACCGGAAAGTCTCAAAAAAGGTCCTAAGGGTAATTTGGTCATTTTTCACCGAAGTGGGCTAACAGCCACTGGTGTTGACCTAGGTTTTGAGTGTTTCCGCCACTCTAACGATGTGAGTATTTCCGCTACTCGGACGGGGTTGAGTATTTCCGCTACTCTAACGGTTTTGTGAGTATTTCCGCTACTCTAATAGCTTTGTGAGTATTTCTGCTACTCTAACGGTTTTATGAGTAGTTTTGCTACTCGGACCGTCTCGAGGAATAAACTGTCTCGAGAGAGGGATTGGAAAGGGGTCTTATCGTCTCCGAAGAGACGTGCCTGGATTGTAACCGTCTCGAGGAATAAACTGTCTCGAGAGAGGGATTAGAAAGGGGTCTTACCGTCTCCAAAGAGACGTGCCTGGGTTTCGAGTATTTCCGCCACTCTACCAGTGTGAGTATTTCCGCTACTCTAACGGTTTGGTGAGTACTTCCGCTACTCTAACGATTTTGTGAGTAGTTTCGCTACTCGGACCGTCTCGAGGAATAAACTGTCTCGAGAGAGGGATTGGAATTGGAATAAGAAAGGACAATGCCCCTAAGGGCATTTTGGTCATTTTGCCTCTATTTGGGCCTGACAGGCCCGCGAAGCGATGGAAAAACGGAATTTGGACTAGAGAATTGGTTTCGATTGGAATATGTCTATAATGACTTGAAAACAAGTCTGGACGGAGTGTAGACTGTCGAGCGGTCAAAAATGGGGTGCTTACACATTGCAATAACTTCAATTGGAACCTAAGCCAACCTATTTGAATTCCACCATGAATACCAATGAGATTTGGACAATTAGTAAAAAAAAATCAAATAGTAACCAAAATAAAACAATTCGTTTTGGGAGGTTTAAAGATTGTTGATGCGATATCCCGAACCTCTATTTATTTCTATTAATGAGAATCTCTAGTATATATAATGTTTGATGTTAATTATTTCTTCTTTTGGGCCAAAAACTGACCAATGAGAGCCTTGGTGTAACTTAAGCCTTTGGGTGAGACACATGGGATTATTCCCATGTGTAACATATTTTATACACATAAGTGCACACACAGCTCACTTATGCTCAGCCGATTGAGAAGGAAGAGAGGGACAAGAGGATAAGAGAAAGAGGAGAAGGAAGCTTGAGGAAGAGCTTGAAGTAATAGAAGACTTGACCAAACTTGAAGAAAGGTAAGGTTCCATCTTCCTCTCCAATGGTATATGTGTATGTATCTATCTTTGTGTGGTGTGTTGTTGAATTGTTGTGGGTGACTCTTTTAAGTCCCAAATTAGCTAAGTTTAGAGTGTTGATAGCCCCATTGAAAGATTTGAGGGTTTGGGATGTGAAATCCCCAACTTATGCAAGTTAGGGCTTAAATTCCTAAAACGCTAGATCCCTTCGATTTTCTTGTTTAAAGTGTTTGATTCTGTGTTATTGTGGTCTTCTTGGATCAATCTTTGGACCCTAGAAGCATTGGCAAAGTTTGTGAGAGTTTTGATGGGGTTTGGTTTTGATTTGAGTGAGGTTTGGAGATTTTCGGGTATAAATCTGGGTATTTAGCTTTGGAGTGGACTCCTCAGTTTTTGGAGGCGACTCCTTGTCCCAGTAAACTCCCAGATTTATTCATTTAGCTTTGGAGTGGACTCCTCAGTTTTTGGAGGCGACTCCTTGTCCCAGTAAACTCCCAGATTTATTCATTTAGATTTGGAGTGGACTCCTTGGTTTTTGGAGGCGACTCATTATCCCAGTGAACTCCTAGATTTATTTGTTTAGTTTGGGAGGCGACTCTTTAGTCTCTAGAGGTGACACTTTTGCCCAGATAACTCCCAGATTTGTTTCTTCAGCTCAAGAGGCAACTCCTTTGGTTCTAAAGTCGACACCTTCGTCCAGCCCTCGGTTTCACTTTTCAGCTCAGACACTGTTTCGTAAAACGGGCATAACTTTCTCTAGAAAACTTGAATTGATGCACTGTTTGAAGCTTTGGATATTAGACTCATAGATCTTTGTATCCATATAAATTTTGTACTCTAATTCCTTGTGGTTTGAGAGATATTGAATTTTAAAGTTGACCCAAAATTCTGCTAGTAGCATTCTTCTTCCAAAATTTTAACCCATTTTCTATGGGGCCTAACTTCTTCATCTGAAATGTGCTTTTAGCCTATGAACTATCAAATTAAAGCCCTTTAAGCCTATTTTCAAATGAAACTAAGCTAGAGTGCCAAATCTTCCTTGAGGGGTGGTTGGGATGCTATAAAGGAGTCGATGTTCTGGTTTTCATGTTCAAACCTCAACCTTATGTTCTCGTTTTATGTTGTTGCTTTGCTTTGGAGTCTTATATTAATATTTCCATACTTCTATGTACATTTTGTGTAGGAACACCTTGTCTACCACCCATCCTATCAGAGAGAGGTGAGTAACGACATGCCCTGAGTAAAATTCTATTAATTTCCAAATGTTTTAAATTCACCTATATATCATGCAATGTTTTCCATATATTTTCAATGCATCAATGTTTATGTTCAAGTATAAATGTCATACCTTGAAATGCATGCAAGCCATACTTATGTTATGAATGACAATCATGGACCATAATGTTTAAACGAAAGAGATGCTAAATTTCCAATGTATGGTGCCAACTCGAGTCTTCTCATGGCGAGACTTTAATCTGGCCCGATAGTCCTACGATAAGGGACATGAAATAAATTATCTAGTCCTATGATAGGGGACAGGAAATAAACTATCTAGTCCTATAATAGGGGACAGGAAATAAACTATCTATGTTGGGAGACGTCCCTAGCCTAAAGAGCCTTAGCGTGACCTACATGGTTACTATGGAGCCTAGCTCACATGTTGAGTTGTAGCACACTTATGTTTTGAACAGAGAACTATGATATGTTCACATGTTTTACGACAAGATATGAAATGTTATCTCAAGAATAACGTTATGTTGCATCTCTTCTCATGATACTATGTTTTTAAATGTTAAACGTTTCAAATGATGGTTACGTTATCTATGAGTTCCAAGTCTATGCTTTAAAGGTTCAAAAGCTCATTGCTTATGCATAAATGATTATCTATCCTTGTACGTCCAATAAATACTTGTCAATGATATTTTCTCGCTCATGCATCATTGTTATTCACTAAGTATTAGCTTACGTGTTTTCAAATGATTTTCAGGTAGCCAATCCGGGAGGCCCTAGAGTGAGGCCATACGTGGATTTTGAGCTACGGCCTACGGGTCTATGTTTTGTATTTTGTTTAAGGGCTGGATCTAATGTTTTGTAATGATATAATGCTATAACATTCAGTGGACCTTGATTAGGTCCTTATGTATATTATGTTTTGGATTAGGCACAGCTCTATCATGTATGACACGGTTTATATTTCAAGTTATAAAAGTTTCTATTCCGTAAATTTTAAATGAGTATGCACAGGTGATCAACCGGCTTAATGTAATGCGGCCTCGGGTAGCCTTGCTACTGGCCTGTCATGTACCCTAATCCGTATAGGCCGGGTTATGGGTCGTGACAGTTGAACTAGACCTTAAATTAAATTTAATAAAACGGTCTTGGCTCCAACTGATTTGATCACCCAATTCACTCGAAATTTCAACAGAGGTTTTGTAACTCAAATTATTGGTTTCATCTTGAGCCTTTGATTCGAAATATTTAACGATTAAAAAAAAATTAATAATAATTAAATCTAGAATAATAAATATTAAAGCCATAGATTCATACCATCGATTTGTGCAATAACTATACTATACTAAAATTTGTACATAGAAATTACCAATCTTAGTCAAAAATCTAAATTTTCTCAAAGATCTAGAATTTAATTACCAAGAATTGAAAGATTTTAAAAATAAAACAATGATGACACAATTACCTCCATTGACATTCCATGATCCTCAGATGATCTTCACAATTAGCTCCAAGAATAAAACTAGCTACTTATAGTATTGAAAAGAAAAATATGGCTTGAAAAATAAAATGACTCCATAAATAAAAGAATTCTTACAGCAGAATAATGGCGAAGAAAAAACTGAAAAGAAAAATTATTTGAGTGAAAAAACTGTAAGCAAATTAACTAGAAATCTACCTCTAGGAAAGAATAATTAAATGGAGTTCCCTCTGGATTTTTTTCCTGAAGCTCTCTCCTCTTCCTCCTTCTCCGCTAGGCCCCCTTGTCTCTCTGCTCTGTACCCCCTTTTTATAGCCAAAAAGAGGTTTTTTTATTATTTTTTTCTTCTTTCCCATTTTTTCTTCTTCCTCCTTTTCCTTGTCGACTTGTCGGCTGCCCTCCCTGTCTTCTTTAATAATACATATATATAACCTGCACATGATACATATATATATATATATATTATACTAATAAGATATAATATAATATATAAAGTAAAAGATATATTATAATATATATATAAAGTAAAAGATATATTATAATATATATATAAAGTAAAAGATGTATTACAATATATATATAATATACACACCCATTCATATAGAAAATATACATCACCTTGATTCATTTTGCTTGGTTTTATCATCAAATCTGTTCAAGGCATGTAAAACATAAAAAAAATACTAAATTTATATAAAAATGATAAATAACACACAAATAATAACTGACGTTAGTCGGTAATTAGGGACTCTCACTGTACTTTTTTAGAACATAGTTTGCTTATGAAGTTGCGAACTCCTTTGCCAAAGCACGTATCCTTAACAACATAATGACAAGAACTTAGCTAGCTCTGATACCAACTGATGCAGGGAAGCATATAAGAAAGTTGATAAACAGGCTAGTGTTCATTGATTCGCGGATGAATACCAAAAGCTGGACTCTAATACCAACTGATGCAAGGAAGCACATAGGAAAATAAAGAACAAGGGATAACTAGTTTGAATCCATTGATAATACCCAAAAGCCAAATCTTCTTCAATCTATTGATTCACATAGAATACCAGAAAAAGGCATTAACGGCAGTTAATTCACACAAAATACCCAAAGTTGAAAAAAACACGAGAACTCACTTCATAATCTTTTATCATAAAAAAATTATCTATTACATTGATAGTGAGCCTCTATATAAAGGCCAAAAAGGAGTGATGAACAAGTAATAGTAAATAGGAAATTAAACATCTAAGGAAACTAGCTAATTAAAAAACCACAAAGTAGGAAACTAAACGCCTAAGACAATTAGCTAATTAGGAAACCACAAAACAGGAAATTACCGAAACAAAGACTCCATAAAATTTGCCAAAACATGTGGCATAAAAAATGTAAACATATAAATAGAAATATATTATGGGTTATTGCTAGAATTGTATTTTCCATCAACTTGTCAAATTTCGCACGATTCCGAGATCGACGATTATGATTTTTGCTCTGCATCACTAGGGGTGTAGAAAAGAACCCAAAAAACCCAAGTACTAAACCAACTCGACCTTTTTAGGTTGGTTCGGGTCTATCAAATGTTTGATTCAGTTCTGGGTCTAAAAATGACAACTTGACCAATTCAGTTCGGTTCTCGGTTCCACATTTTTGGACCCAAACCTAACTAAGACCCAATCTTTATTAGATATAAAAGCCTACATATATTCTCCATATGTCTTTAGATCATTGTTATTTATACTTAATTATTATTGATTTGTGTTTGATAGTTGTTTTTTTAATTTCTTTGAAAAATTAAGGATCAAAGATCAAACTTTTTTTTTTTTAATTCTTTAAGTAAATAAGCTAATTCCATATAATAAAAGTGAATCCGACCTAACCTAACCCAACCTTCACTCAATCCAAATCGAGACATGGAACCAAACCAACGCAAACTAGTTGGTTCAGTTTGATTTCATGGGATGATCGGTTTAGTTCTAGGTCTAGCTTGAACCTGACCCAAATCTAGACATAAACACTCCTAGAAGAGACTAGTGGAGGTAGCTGCTCCTACTAAATTGGCAACTTTCACTATGTTTAAGAAATTATTTATGTGTATTTATTTGAGCTGAGATTGCAAATGTATGTTTTGCCCCCAGTAATTTACTAACACTTACATTTACTTCATCTAGAATTACTGACACTTATATTTGTTCCCACTAAATATCACTAAATCTATAGCAAAAATGATATATATCTCATTAATGCTTCATTATATGGCCATATAAACAATAAAATCTCAATTCCTAACCCTCTATTCTACTATTGAATTAAAATGCTCTTGCCCATTTAATATCTCATTTATCTAACTCTTATCTACTAATATTTTAAAAGGGAAAAAAAAATCTAGAATCCCAAAACTTTTTGTATCCAATATTTTTGTTGTATACATAGACTCTTGGTTACCCAAGTTTCAAAAATCCTTTCTCAAAATTTTGAACAAGCCAGCTAAACCTAGATGAAGGTTTTTCATAGGGTGTGTAATTTTTTGAGTACAGCTTTTGTATAGAGGTGGTGCTCCTTTTTCGACGTCTTTCATATAATTATCTCTTTATCTATTAAAAAAAATGTCGATTAAGAAATAATTTTGTGTAAGATTTTGTGTGAGTGTCACCCCACGAGATAATATATTGGATCTGCCCTTGCCTCCATGCATTGCCCGATAAATGCTAAGTTTGTGCAACCTTTGCACATCTGCAAGAAAGCATGAGAAGGGCCTTTTACTAGCTACAAGAGTAGGAACCAACCCCTCTAAGTTTAGCTAGAACAAATTCATAAGGGCTTACTAAAAAACACAAACAAAAATAAAAAATAAAAAATCCAGAATAAAGGCATCACTCAGTGTACATCTAATTAATGTGTACCAAGCTTAGTATCAGCAATCCCAAACCAACAACTTCAGCCTTTGCTACCAAGTTTTGACATTAAAGCAACTTGCACCAAATAATATTTGGAATAATTCCAAGCGCAGGATGGCGAAGCAATATAACCCGGTGAGTCCGGGGTTAATTCCACAGGGATTAGATCAATATGATGAATTGGCTTATGAATGATCTCTCAGTTGAATAAAAACTTCAAATTACTTCTACAGGGAAATAACAAATTGTTGTTTGAATAGTTGATTTGAATTAAACTAAAGCAAATAGAAATTGATTTGAATAAACTAACTATAAAGGAGAAGGTCTTGGACCTAATTGATTCAATCATCCAAATCACCTAAGGTTTAAAGAGGTTTTATAACTCAAATCATCAACTTCTTTTTGAGCCTTTGTTTCGAAAGATTTGGCAATTAAGAAAATTAAAATCAATAATAATACACTTAGATTTGTAAACGATGAGGTTCTTGTGTTCATACCATTAATTTGTGCAAACTCTATACCAAATTAGGCTTTGTGCATAGAGAGTACCAAACTTAGTCAGAACACAAGATTCTGATGGGTCTAAGAAAATATTATCAAAGATTTAATACAATGATAATTAACTCTAGAATTATAATCAATTTAAGTCACAGATTCATACCATCGATTTGTGCAATATCTACACCAAACTAGAGTCCGTGCATAGATATTACCAAACTTAGTCAAGAATTTAAGTTTTCAAAAAGATTTGGGGTTTAATTATTAAGAATTAAGAGGTTTCAAGGATAAAATAATGGTAACTCAATTATCTTCATTGAAACCCTTGAGATTCTTGGATTATTTTCACAATTGTCTCCAATAGTTGAATTAGCTGCTCATCACCATGATAGATACACAAATATATATTAAAAAGTATTGAAAACAATTTAATTCAATTACAAAGTAATAAAAACCTATGAAACCTATGAAGTTCTACTCTAAAAAACCTTTAAAAACTGCTAAGAGAAACTCTAAATCTAGTAAAAGAAAAAGCTTCCCCAAGCTAGGCCCAAATCTGCCTTAAATAGGTCGTAAAAAAATTGATTTTTCATGCCTTGTTCAAATGGGTACTGTTTATCTATTCGAACTGGTATCTAACCTGATTCAAATGGACAAAATAGCCTCAGAAACTTCAAACAAGGCAGAACCCGTTCCAACGGGCATTCGAACAACCTTATAAAGGGCACGAACAGGTTGAAAAAGCTATTTGAAAATCGGTTCCAACCGGCGTTCCAACGGGCATTCGAACGGGTTGAAAATCGGTTCGAGCAGGAGTTCGATAACATAAATAAATATATCTGAAAAAGCTATTTGAAATCAGTATATTATGGACCCCTGAGCACTTTTGGTTTGAGAAATATGACATTCTAAAGTTTTAGTTCTGCATGCTTCAGTACACTCTACAACATCCTCTTGAAACGTATGTCCAAATTTTGTTCGAAATCCTCCAATTTAAGTTCAAAACCTATACAAAAAAAACTTAATTAATACTAAAATATAACAAAAAGGTATATAAAATCCTAAACTAAGGCTAACAAACCACAAGTTAAGGTCTTGTAATTGCACTTTTGAAGCACAATCACACTCCCCAATTACTTTTTGCTAGTCCCTAGCATAATACTAAAAATCAAAAAGATAATCTCTACTTTTGTAAGAGTCAGCTGTATTTAGCTTATGAACTAAGCCTTTAAACCCCTAGGTTACCCCAATAGACGAGTGGTGTCTCATGAGGATTTTCAATGATGGTACCCACAAACATTGACTTGTGGCCTGCAATCAAAGATAGTGAGAACAAGAAGATCTATGCATCACCAACTAAAGATAATCATCTATATACCCCACCTCCTGATACACAAGTACAATTGAATCTCAAACAAATCTAAGAGGGATTCAAGTGAGTGTGTTATACAACATGCATAGAAGACCAAATACAACATACTCACACTAATACATCCTTTAAGCCTTGATTCAATTCTCCCCAAAAATACACTCGCAAAGAAATGAACACACAAGGTACTCACAATGGAGAGCTCATCAAATAGAGTAAATATAATAAAACATAAAAAAAGCAATCCAATAACAAGAACCGATAAAGTGCAAGTGTATCGGACTTAGCATAACTTCATAAAAGAATATCCAAAGCTACACACTAATCAAAGTATTCGACAAGAATAACTCAAACTCAAATGAAATCACAAATATGTATCATTCGGATCAACTAGGACTTTGTAAGGTTGTAATTTTGGCCACGAGCTATAAGTTAGGAAATGAAATGATATATAGTTCAAAACATGCGTGGTCAAGGCATGTAATGATAAATAAGTACACACTTCCAATTCTCCCATTTCATTTCAAGTTTTTCTCCTTTTTTTCTTTTTCTTCTCTTCACTCTTTTTCATACATCTAACCTCTTTATTTCTTCCTTTTTTTCACTTCCCTTCTTTTTCTCTTTCTTTGCTAGTTTCTTTTTCAATCATATTGCAAACATATCTCCCTTCTTTCAATTAAACTCTCACAAGTAAACATACTTGTGTTTTCACAATATGAAAATACTTTAAGAATGGTATATTTAACAAAGATCACCTCAAACATATAGGTTTAAGAATGGTTCTAAGCTAATGAATTCAACAAGAAAATCTGTGGCTCAAAATAAGAAAGATGGTCTCGAATCATATTCAAAGTACACAAGAGTGGAATTCAAAATAGTATAGCTGTCAACAATTTCAATCCGTATCCAACATATGAATAAAAAACAAATATAATGAAGCTATTGAATTAAAAGGAAGATGAACAAATAATTCTTGAGTAAATATAAACACTCTAAAAAGCATTAATTGGCTCTAAAGCTTCCAAGATATAATCTCTACTTATAAAAGAATGAAACTACATAAAATAGTAACATATGACACTACTATAACATAATGGTGCACATAAGAGTGATCCCCTCTCTTTAGATGCTGAAGACAAAATCTTACAATTCCATTAAGATTAAAGAGTAAATCAACTATTAAGCTCAAGTTGAAATGAATACATAACACTAAAATCCTCGAATCTAAAATTGCATTTTATAAGTATTGTTAGGATTCTTCAAATATATCCTCAATATATCTAGTAAGATTAAAAAATCTATAGTGTGGGAGTATTCAAAAGGAAACAATGAAAGATAAAAAATCATAAGACACCCAAACCTCTACTGAAGATCTCAAATGTAATAATGGATATGTCATCCATCTAGTACCTAAGACTAATAAATGAATCATAAAGAGATCTGAATATAGCATAAGAGAGTGATATAGACAACAAAGCTAAAAAATAACATCTCCACTATATATCACAATTGAGTTTTTTTTATAAAGACCAAAAAAAAACAAAAATACACAAACGGCCAAAAAAACCAAACCAAAACAAAAGCACACAAACTACTAGACTACCACTAATTCTCTTCCCTAACTAAAATGATACAATGTCCTCAATGCATGAAAACAAAGCAAAGAACTGAATAAACAAGAGGAAGAGGGAAGAAGAACCGGGTGGACTAAACCCCCTTCCTAACTCGGGATAAACTCTATAAAACTAAAAACCCTAAAAAGAAAGAAAGAAAAAATTTACTAACTACCCCTACTACTACAAAGAATTGGAGAGGAGGTCACCTAATACCACTGAGTGAAAATTTGCTATAATCCCATAAGTCTACTCTTGAAAATTTTAAAAAGTTCAAACAAGCATAATAATAAACAATTTTAACATCATTGTTAAACTCAAGGATATAACAGTTAAGCACACAAGGATTAAAAGAATCATAGAATTTAGAGAAAGTAAATAGATCTTACACAAAAGTACCAAATAAGCTCATGTCATGAAGTTCTTTAGTGTTCCCTATTTGTTTATCAACTTAAAAAATGTTCAAATCCACTATCATGTTGGCAAAAGAAAGTTTCATCACACCATTCCTACAATGAATCAAAGCCTTAGAGGTAATTAACATTGGGTGGGAAAATACAATAGAAATTTGAGTATAATCACTCAAAGTAGGAAGTGTATCCACAACAAATAGGTCATTATCTTTAAAATTCTCTATTTTCTCTCTTTTCTCCTCCTCACTTTCTTTGTGCTTCGAGTACTTAATCTTGGGTGCCTCTCTCTTAGATTCCTTTCTCTCAGGTTCCTCATCCCCATTCTCATCTTCGATAATTTCCTCACTCATATTAAGAGCTTCTTCTCTAGACTCAGACTCAAACTCTTGGAAAATGATGGATTGATCCATGATGCTTTCAATGGGCCTCACTAAAACTCTCTTGGTTGGTGGTTATATCTTGAATATTTAAAGCTTCTAATAAGAAGGCCATTTGACCCTTTAAGTCAACTAAAGCTCTACTTGTCCATTCTAGAGATGATAGTTGGGGGTCATCCCCAAAAGACTTATTAGGTGGAGATGGATACAAAATATGCTCTTGGTAGTGGTAAGGCGGTGGTGATGCTTGATAGTGTTCAAGTTGGTCTTGGTAAAATTGAGATGGGGCTAGATAGTGATGAGGTAAAAAAGTTCCCCCGCGTCTCCTACTAAGGTTGAATTTGTTAGGGACTATGAAATTTATCACAACCTGGCTATAGTGCATATGCATAATATCAAAAATTCTAATCTGATTAGTAGAGACTAATCTACGTGAATAGAATCATACCTTCGAGATCTCTCTAGTTTGATCTCGAATAGCAGCAGATATGAACTTTGAAATCCTTCTGCTTTGATCACGAACAGCAAGCAACAACAACAAGCATGAAACAATTATGAGAAAACAAGTGTTCTTGTAGAAGGACTTAAAGCATCATATATGGACCTAGAGGGGGGTGAATAGGTCTCTACTCATTTTTCATACAAGTGTAAGCATTGGAGAAATTAAATTGGACCATACACAACATCACAAGTACTAGACAAGACACAAGCAATTTTAACGTGAAAACCCTTACGGGAGAAAACCACGAGGCCTAGCCCAGCTCCAACCAAGCACTATAATAAGAACAAATGGTACAGGAGAGCTTACAACCCTTTACACTTGTTGAATCCTCAACACAAGGCTTGAATCTACACCCTGTACATCTTTGAGTCCACGAGCTTGTTCAAGAGTACTTGGCAATTCATTGAATCCTCAATGATGCTATGAATGACTAGAAGTCCTTCAAGCCACCATAGCTTCTTAAAGTATGGGGATGAAGTGGAGTGGAGTCTTCTTAGGACTTTTTACAAACACTTGGAGAGCAATATATAAGACTTTCTCTAAAAAAAGATGAGGAAACTCTCATTTTTATCTATATCACCTCAAGGAGACATATATATATGTATCTTTTCTTCCAGTAGGGCATAACTCTCTTAATAGATTCATTATAGCATTGTAATGTAGTTGAGAAGATCTTGAAGATACTTGAAAAATGGAGAAGATCTTCAAGTTGCTTGGAGAAATGGAGAAAATCTTCTCTTTTTGGCAGCACAAGGTCATACACATAGCCTGACACTCTGCCAAATATTCATCATACGTCAAAGACCTTTTGCTAAGTCTACATTGTAGTGTGTACGACTTTGTCAAGGCTTTCTAGGAGAGTGTACTGCACTAGAGCGGGATAGGGGTCTGCGTAAGAGCGGGGTTCACTGGAAGAGAGCATTTGTTGAAACATTAGGGCCCGCTAGAGCAAGGTGGAGTCCGCCTGATAACGGGGTGCACTAGAAGGGATTTTTGGTTGAGGGGATAAGGTTCGCTTGAGCGGGGTTAGGGGTCCATTAGAGCAGGGTGGACTGGGGCCTTTAAAAGTTTGGAAACACCTTGTTTTTATCTTTGTTTCCTTGACTTTGGAGGTTGGTTTGGAGTTTGTGTTGACCATAAATACATGCACTAAGAAACATTCAGTCTCACTTAACTTATCTAAATAATGCACAAATGGCCAATTTACCTAACAATCTCTCCCTTTGGCCATTTGTGACAAAACCCCATATTACATAAAAAGTCTCTCATTCATCATAACTACACATGACATATAACCAATCCCAAACACCATTCGAGTTGCACCTGTAACCAAGGCTTAAACCACGTTCAAGTGACAATATGAAATACAAATAAAAACACACTCCCCCTTACCACAAGCATGAGATAAACAATATACAAATCAACTAATTATATCATCCATAGAAAGCATTAAACAAAGACAACCAATGTCATTATAAGCACACCTAAACACTTAATAAGCCATACTCCCCCTCAACGAATGCATTAAGTCAAAACACAAATATCAAGGTAAATAACAGAAACAACCAACTTTCATTTCATAAACACATTTCAAAAGATAAGTCAATACATTCAAGGATCAAGATAGAATATCCAAAATAAACAAAGCAACAAATGACAAAACATAATGTACCAACTTTGAAAAAATCATGTCAATACATCAAGGTTAGCTCACTACCTAGGGCCAATGGACACCAAAAAATAAGGAGGAACCACTACAAAATCTCTCCCTTTTTTGACACAAAATGACCATGGGAAATGGTCTTGGAGACAGTGGGGAGTAAAACAACGGACATAAGCGAGAGAGGTATCGAGATCGTGTCGCATCCCACCAACCAAGTCAGATAGCTCATCAACTCGCTCATTCAAGTGCTTGATGTCAGAATGGATGACATCAAGGGAAGTCTGTAGGCCCGTAATAGCCTGAAGAATAGGACCGAAGTCAAAACCACCTAGAGCAAGTGGAGAAGGAGCAACAGCAGCAGGGGGAGGAGTTAGAGCAGGTGGTACAAGCGGAGGATAAGGATGTTGAAAATTATGAAATTCACTCTTGCTAAGTGACTTCTCATTCAGTTTGGGAACATTCAACTGAACTTGTTCCCCAGGAATGCTAGGACACCTGGGCTGCTCCAGAAAATGGGTCAAGGTCACACCATAGGGAAGGGCAAGATTATTCGGCTTAGACTTGGTAGCACGAACAATGTGGTTGTAAATGAGAGAAGGAAAGTCAATGGAATACCCATGGGCAATAGCATACATCAACTGAGAATGATCTTGATTAAGAGAGGATGTATGACTCCTGGGAAGAAAATTTGTGGAGAGGATGAGATGGAGACCAAGGTGAGTAGGAACAAGACAAGAGGCAGGGGTAGTGCCTCGGCCTGGCACAAATGAGCCACCGGTAAGATCATGTTGAATATGAAGGTAGTCAGGAAACTAGAAACTCTATAGGAAGATTATTGGGGTACCAAGGGTTCTCAACACAAGGAATATTGAACAACCCAGTAAGGTCATCCTTCGAGATGGTGAATTCAACCCCCTAGACAAAAGTAGTGAAGGTCCAATCCCTATTCAGAGATTTGACCACGTGAGCATAGAATTTACGGACGAAGTTCGTGATAATCTATCCCTTAACATAGAGCAAAGGAACCCAGTCACGATCTTGAAATACCGTAGAAAGAAAAGTATCTACAAGTTTAAGGAGAAGGTGAAGCGAGATATTGCGTTCACTAAGAATAATGTGAGTTGCAAACAAATCATCAAAATGTTTTTTGAAATCAGGGTTGTTGAACCGCTCAAAATTGAGTCGGGGTTGACATTTTAATCGATGATGCACTCTCTTCCACCATGAACACACCACCCAAACCAAAACTGAGAGAAAGAACTAGAGACACAAAAAAAAAAAAAAAAAAAAAAAAAAAAACAAACAAACAAACAAAGGAAACCCTAGACGGAAGGAAGAGAGCAAGTGCATGAAGGAAGGAAGAGAGAAACCTTTCCGGAGATGAGGAGATGGATGAAAAGATGACCAAATGGAGAAGAAGGACCCCGGACCTACGCTGGAACACAATCGCTAGAGAGAGAGAGAGAGAGAGAGAGAAAGAAATAACCGAAGGAGGGAAAATGAAATAATGAAATACAATTGGGCTCGAAAGTGGGTTTTAAGTCCACTGGGCGAAGCGAGTTTGTTGCGCCCCAGTTTTTTGAACCAAGCCCTCTTGGTTCAGAAAAAAGCACGGTGCTCTCTCGTTAGAACTCATCCTCCTAGAAGGACAAATGCGACGGGGTTTAAATTTTTGAAATGGAATTGATTAGGGCATTTTGAAATGGTCTTTGAAGTCGCCACCAAACATATTTAAAGATGTGCTACGTCATCTCCACCAAGTAAAACTCGAGGGTTAAACTTAGGTTTTAGAAAGTATTTTTAAAAGACATCCTCCTCGTGAGAGGGTTTTAGAAGATAGGGTTGTTTGACAATACTAAAAATGTTGGATAGCCCTTTTGAAAATTGACTTTAGTTTTGGTCTTTGAAACATAAATTCTTAAGTCTAGGGGTTGGTTACGTGTAGGGAAGATGTCCTAAGACTATCACCCTACCCTGCCCCTGCGGTACCTATATGTCTATTCACCTTTTACTCACCTAATTATGACTCACTAGTTACCTAAGTTTAATGCTATCCACTTAGAAAATATTTGAAAATAAAGTTTGAAAAAGAGTTTGAAAGATGGAATTGAGCTTGAAAAATGGTTATAGAATTGAGAATTTAAAAAGGGTTATGACTGCACCCTATAAAGGGTTGCCTACGTAACTCCTTAAAGAGGATCAGGTCAGTCGTAGTTCGGACAAGAGTCTAAAAGAGTTGGAATTTTGAAATGGATTTCTATTCCTAGAAAATTTTCATTTTTAGAAAGTTTCCTTTTCAGGAAAGTTTGAGTTTGAAAATGTTTCCTTTTTTGAAAAATTTGACTTTGAAAAGATTTAATTTTTGATTTGACAAGTTTAGATTTAAAAATATTTCATTTGAGAAGATTTCATTTCCTTTTTGAAAAAGATTTGTTTCATTTTTTTTTTAAAGATTTGATTTGTTTCCTTTTGGAAAGATTTGAAAGGGTTTGAAAAGATTTGGAAAGGTTTTGTTTTCTTTTTGAAAAAGATTTGATTCACTTGAAAAATGTAAGTTTGGATTCTTTCCAAAATGCGAGCAACTAATTTAGGGTTTAAATTTGGAAGGTTTGAAAAAAGAGTGATTTGAGGTATTTGAAATGGAAGGTTTTGATTCAATCGATTTAAAAAGAAAAGTTTGAAAAGGAAAGGTTTGATTGATTCGGAAATTGAGGATTTTGAGGGTTTTGAAAAAAGGTATGATTTTGGTTTAAAAATAAAAGGTTTCTAAGTTAGCAAAGATAAGACTTTCCTAGGATTGAACTTCTAGGGTTTAACAAATGCGAGTTTGGTAAATGATTTGAAAACTGAGTCTTTTGAAAACATGTTTTAGGGCCTGAAACCCTAACTTGGATTTTAGACATTCAAATGAATATCGCACTTTGCCTAAAGCCATTCTAGCCATTAGAAGGCAAAAATCACTTTAGGCTTGTGACTTGAAAAATAATAAAGGTACGAGGCCAAAAATGTAAACTTTTGGGGTCGTTTTGAATGTCACACGTTCCCTGAGACAACTTTAGTCATGGAATAACTAGGATCATTTTGGGATTGTATTTTTTGAAAAGAAAACAATTTAGGCTATTAGAAGCCATTTCAAATGTCACACTTTTGTAGGAAAATCCTAACCATGAAAAGGTTAGGCTTAACCTAGAATTGTGGTTTTTATAAAGAAACTTTGAAATTGGTGTCTTGTTTCTTCTTTCTTTGATGGAGGCTCAGGCCTTGGTCTTGAGAAGACGTCGGGAGTTTTTAGGCAACGGGGCAGACCTTCGATGGAGCTTGGAGGCTAAGGCTTCGGAGCTTCGAGCTAGGGCTTGGCTGACAGGACTTTGAGAGAGAGAGATTAAGCTCCGAGAGCTGTCTAAAGAGAGGGGGCGAGTTTTTGATTTTTTTTTACCCAAAACAGTGAGGGGGAAGGTCTGTATTTATAGTGCAAAACCAGAGGATTTGTGCACCACTCCTAGTGGCACACACCATGGTTTTGGCCATGCGCCACTAAGAGTGGCGCAGACTCATTTATTGAGGGCTAGAAAAAAGGCTAGATATGGGGCTTGTTGGGTGCTGGTCAATTTGTAACCACTTTTGACAGCCTGGGGGGGGGGGGGGGGGGGGGGGGGGGGGGGGGGGGGGGGGGGGGGGTTGTGTGTGCACCTCTAAAAGTGGCTCAAGGCTAAAAATTGGTCATGCTTCACTCGAAGTGAAGCAGGGAGGTTCTGGTTTGAAGAGGAAGGTGTTAGACGGCCGGGCCCGGCTAGAAATGGAAGGGAAGACTCTGGAAAGTGCCCTAGAGGTTGCTGATTTGATTTCTAGAGCCGATGTGGTTGAAGAGAATGACCAGATCACGGTCACCTCATCCTAGGAGCTCCAGGGTTGACCAGAGTTTACTGGGATTGACCAAGGTTGACTAGGTTGACTAGAGTTGACCTCATCCTAGGAGCTCCAGGGTTGACCAGAGTTTACTGGGATTGACCAAGGTTGACTAGGTTGACTAGAGTTGATTGGGGGTTGACTAGAGTTGACTGCAATGACCAGAGTTGATTAGAGTTGATCAGGGTTGACTGGAGTTAGCCAGAGTTGACTGGGGTTAACCAGAGTTAACTGGGAGGGTTGCCGGTTTGATGCGTAGAGTTGGTGTGGTTTCCTAGGGTGTTTGGATGCCTAGGGAAAAAATGGTTATTTTAACTGAAGAACCTTCGGGAAAGGACTAGGGTTGACTGGATGGCACTGGACATGTCGGACCGTGCCTAGAAAGGTGGTCTTACCATTCTGAGAACTTGGTACTTTCTTGAAGAACGCGATAGGCCCATTGGGGGCAAAATGGTCATTTTTACCAGGACAGGCTAGTAGGCATTGGTGTTGATCGGTCTAGATTTGGTCTAGACTTCTGTTCAAGGAATTGATACTTTCTTGGTGGACAGGTTTGAAAGGGTCTTACCGCCTTGAGGATAAACTTTCTCGAAGGTCATGCTGGACTTGGATGGTCTTCCATTCTTGAAGGGTTTGTGTTTTCTCAAGGAACGTGCCAAACTAGCAAACATTCTACGTTGGTGGGCTAGTAGGCACCAGAATGGGTTGAATGGGGTTTTACCGTCAATGGTTGAATGAGGTTTTACCGTCAAGGAATAAGGTACTTTCCGGAGATGAGTGTGAAAGGGGTTTTACCAATCTGGGGAATAAACTTTCTCGGTGATCATGTCGTACTGGGTTGAATGGTATTACCGTCAATGAGGGATCAACTTTCTCAAATGATAGAACTATTGGATTTGACTCTGAATTTGAATGGACTTATTGTCCTATGGAAAACGTGCAGGTCTGGATTGGATTAATTAATGCCTTGGGGCATCCTGGTCAATTTGCCTCTATTGGGCCCTATGGGCCCGCGAAGTGGTTGTTTGATTGGACTAAATCTTGAAAGCCGGTTTGGGATTAAGTGTGCATCCAGTCAGGCCGGAGATAGTCGTGTGGCCAAAATGTGGTGCTAACAGGGCTACAACCCCTCTAGAGTGCGATTTTTTTTTTTATATAAATAAGAAGAAGAAGGGGATACAATCATAAAGACATAGAAGCAAAATAACTATTTGAGACATAGTTTTGAAGAATCTATACAAGTGTGTCATGTATCAAGATATTATACTGTTCTTCAAGTACAATAAGACGCAATACATGCCAGAGGAAGCAATACACTATAAATACCATCAAGATGTTGAACCTCATGATTGATAATAAAGGGAGTGTGTGAACATCGATTAGAGTATTGTCAAATCTTTAAGAGAATCAATTATGAAAGATGCTTTAGAAGAAAAACTACAAGAGACCATAATTAAGAAAATCAAAATAATTTAAGAACCAATCACAACTTGATATTTAATAATGCAGAGGCTCCCTCTCAAATGCATAGCACTACTCAAGAACTCACTCTTTTTGAGACACAAGGTGGCTTTCATTCTAGTGAGAAAGGTATCCTTCTCTATAATGCTTCAAACTATGAACCATATTTTTCGGCAAACATCTATAAAAGCTTTCACTCTGCACTTATAGGTAGCCTTTTCTTTGGACAAGACTGCATTTGAGAAATTCTTTTGACATTGCAGTAGATCTTTTGACAAACAATTCACTCTTTTTGTGTATTGTGAAAGCACAAGAGGGAGTCACGGCATTTATGAGATCAAGCTTATGAAAGGATATGCAATCATAGGTCTTTTCAAGAATGGTACTTAAGAGATTCAACTGAACCAAATACAAAATAAAACACAATTTAGGCCTAACATATTTCACTTTGATAAGGGCACAAAAGACAAATCAATCATGAGAAATGACACTCAAGGCAAACAAGAGAGTCACTTCAAACTTAGCATGGACTACAACCTTATCCTTTAAATATGAAGTACAAATCTATCCCATGAAGCAAGTATAGATAGACCAAAACATGCACAAAAATAAAATAAAGCAAAGAGAACGAATATACAACTATGCACAAGAAGAACCAAAGATTACTTTAGGCAACAAACTCCTATGGCTTTTCTAAGATTTTCAAATCGAAGAGTACCAAGAGGTTTTATGAACATATTGGCACGTTGGTGATCTTTGTGAATGTATTCACGAGAGACAACTTTGTCTTTAACAAGACTACGAATGAAATGATGATGAATATCAATATGTTTTATGCAAGAGTGCTGGACAGGATTTTTTGAAATGTTGATCACACTCGTATTGTCACAAAGCAAGGTGATCGTACCTTGTTCAAAACCATAGTCAGCCAACATTTGTTTCATCCAAAGTAGTTGTGTACAATAACTACTAGTAGCAATATCCTCAACTTTGGTAGTGGATAGTGAGATGGCATTTTGTTTTTTTTGCTATGTTAAGCAACAAGGTTGTGTCCTATGTGAAAACACCCACTGGAGGTGCTTTTTCTATCATCTACACACCCTACCCAGTCAGCATAAAAAAAACTAACAAGATTAGCATTTGTGTCTAGAGAGAACCAAATACCATATCCTAGAGTTTCATTAATATACTTAATGATTCTTTTTACCGCATTCAAATGAGACTCTATAGGACATGATTGAAATCTAGCACAAACACCTACAATAAAAGCAATATCTGGTAGACTAGTTGTGAAGTATAGCAAATTGCCAATCATGCTTCTAAACAATGTGTGTTCAACTTTCTTACCAGCTTCATCTTCACTAAACTTAGTACTAGTGCTTATAGGGGTTCTAGCATGTTTTGTTGAAGACATTTCAAACTTATTTACCCAATCTTTGGCATATTTAGATTGTGATATAAAGATATTAGAATCTAGCTGTTTCATTTGAAGACTCGAAGAAATAATTCAACTCTCCAACCATACTCATCTCAAATTCAGCACTCATACAAGTTGCAAAAGATTTAGACAAGAGGGCACATGTGGAGCCAAACACAATGTCATCCACATAAATTTGAGTAATCAAAATATGTTTGTTCAGTCTTTTGATAAACAATGTTTTATCCACTCCCCCTTGCGTAAAGTCATTTTGTAAGAGAAAATAAGTGAGTCTTTCATACCAAGTACGAGGAGCTTGTTTCAAACCATAAAGAGCTTTTTTTTTAATTTAAAAACATGGTTTGGAAAATGAGAATCTTCGAATCCTTTTGGTTTTTTAACAAAAACTTCCTCTTGTAGCATACCATTTAGAGAGACACTTTTGACATCCAATTGAAATAATTTAAATTGTAAGTAGCAAGTCACAGATAACATTATTCTAATTGACTCAAATCTTGCTACCAGAGCAAATGTTTCATCAAAATCAATTCCTTCGACTTGCGAGTACCCTTGTGCCACAAGTCTTGCCTTATTTCTAACCACGATACCATGTTCCTCAATTTTATTTTTGAAAATCCATTTAGTACCAATAAAATTTGTGTTCCTTGGTCTAGGGACAAGGAACCAAACATCATTTCTAACAAATTGTTCATATTCTTGTTGCATTGCATTCACCCAATGATCATCACATAAAGCATCTTTAATAATTTTTGGTTCACAAGTAGATGTATAGCAAGTAAAATTTACCTCATTTCTTACTTGACGCCTTGTCTTCATCCCACTAGTCACCTCACTGATAACTTGTGCGATTGGATGATTTAACTTGACTTTGGAAGATGGTTCTTTTTCCCTTGGAGTTTCAACACGAGTAAGTATTGTTTCAACAAGTTGGTTTTCCTTTACTTGTTTCAAGTTTATTTCATTCTCCATTTGTAACTGATTATCAACAAATTTTGCAGGAACATCTAGCTCATCATTGTCATTTCCAACCTTGTGTGAACTCGAGTCATCTACCACAACATTAGCAAATTCAGTGATAGTTAAGGTATTTAAATTATACACACGATGAGCACGACTGTTAATTGAGTAGCCAAGAAATATCCCTTCATCACTGCGGTCAAACTTTCTCAATTGTTCACGATTCCTTAGGATGTAACATTTACTCCCGAAGACACAGAAGTATTTCACATTTGGCTTTTTACCGTTCCATATTTCATATGGAGTTTGTCTTGAATCGGGTCTTAAGTAAACTCTGTTGATCACATAGCATGCAGTATTGACAGCTTCTATCCAAAATTTGATTGGGATAGACTTGATATGGAGCATTACATGAGCCTTTTTCTGAATAACACGGTTCTTTTTGTCGCACCCCAATTTTTTGCACTCGAAAAAGACAAGTGAGAAAAACATAGTGCTCCCATGTTAGAACTCATCCTCCTAGAAGGACGAGTGCAACTAGGTTTGAATTTAAAATTGATTTTAAATAAGGGCTTTTGGAAAATAATTTGGAGTCGCCACCTAACTTAATTAAGGTGAGTTAGGTCCCCTAAAAACTACGTACAATCCGAATATTTTACTTAGGGTTTTCTGAAAAAGATTTTAAAAGCTTTCTCAAGAGTGGGTTTTTAAGAAAAGAGGTTGTTTGACAACCTTTGGAAAGATTTAAGCCCTTTTTGAAAATAACTCCATTTTTGTATTTCAAAAACAATGATTGAATTTAGAAAGACTTAAAGTTTGAGTTTTGGAAATACTTGAAGTTAGGAAAGATTTGAGTTTAAGAAAGATATGAAAATTTAGAATTTAGAAAGTTGAAATTTGGAAAGTTATGGAATTAGGAAATGTTGGAATTATGAAAGATTTAGATTCCTATTTCCTAAAACAAAAGATTGCATTTTATTTCTAAAAAAGAGATGATTTGATTTTATTTTAAAAAATGGAGGATTGGATCTAGTTTCCTAATGGGAGATTGGCTTTGGCATGAAATTAGAAGGAGAAGTTTTAGAAATCCTAGATTTGGAAGCCTATGATTTGATGTAGACAATAGGTTTTGGAAATTTATGATTTTGATGTAAAAATGAGGTTTTGAAAACCTAGGTTTTGAGGCCAAAATAGGAAATTGGGAAATTAGGGTTTTCTAACCATGGCTTCTAGGGCTTGACTTGGACTCCAAGCAAAAAGAGATTTTTAGAAAGTAGAACTTTAAAGGGAGAGTTTTTAGGAAAGAGATTTTGGAGAGGATTTAAAAAATAGGTTTCGGAAAGTAAGTTTGAAAAGCAATTTGGAAAGGAATTTGAATGTGGACTTTCGCAAGCCTCTAAAAATATCTCACTTTCCTAAAATGATTCTAACCGTAAAAAGATTAGAACCATTCTAGGATTATGCTTTTGAAAACAATAAAGATTTGAAAATATGGATCATGAAAGTCACTTTAAATGTAACCCTAACCATGAAAAGTTTAGAATCACCTTAGGATTGTGATTTTGAAAATAGTTTAGAAGAAGAGGGTTTAATGCAAGTTTTGAAAACGATTTTTTATGCAAGTTTTGAAAACAAGTTTTAGAGAGATGCATGATCATGATATGCACAATGCAAATTGGGGTTGTGAGCTTACAAGGTTAAAGGCTTCACCACATAATTAAAGGGGCTGAACCCATGTAGTCTCTGGTTAGATTAAGAGAAAGCCCCCGACATAGTGACTTTCACTAGCTCAATCCTACACATGAACCGGGGAGTCCCTTGTTTCAAGCATGCAACAAGGGGGGGGGGGGGGGGTAGAAGATGGGGACTAAAATAGAAGAAAACCCAAGTGGGTTAAGAGAGAGAAGAGGGGGGTTGGGATTGTGTAAATGTAAATAGGAAGCCTACCTTGTGTCTTCTTCATTTTGCTTGCTTTATTTGCTTTGCTTCGCATTGATCTTCGAGCTTTGCAGTTGCAGCACTTTAAGTCTTCAATGGAGGCTTTAGAGGTTCGTATATGAGTGTATAACAGTGTATCTATGCTAGGGTTTAGTGTATAGGGGCTAGGGTTTTGTATATGGAGGCTAGGGTTTGGAGAACTTTAAGAGAGCTAGGGTTTGAGGAGCTTCGAGCTCTGTATATCGAAGAACAGAGTTTTTGGACTGTGTTTGCAAACCCTTTTTATGCTGCAGTGACGTCAGGCCAAAAATCCCACTGGCGCCACTAGGAGTGGCGCCAGCCATTTAGGAAATGTTTAAGGTTGGCAAGCAACGTATCTTCAGAAGATTTGGGCGGCTGTATTAGTGACTATCATGCAATTTTTAGCCTAGCTTCACTAGGAGTGACTTCGAAATGTCCGAGAATGATTTAAAGGGTTAGGAATGGCCCGGAGGGCCGGAAGAGGACAAGAACCCTTAGAATAGTGTCTCGGGGGTAGTAGACTTAAAAAAATAATGTCAGGATTATCGGAAGGGTTAACCGGGCCATTAGGGGCAAAACGGTCAATTAGACCGAAAAGCTGTTGGGATGGACTTGGAAAGTCTAGGAAGAAGGCTTAAGGCTTGGAAACATTAGCTAGAATGTTCCAGGAGTTTTTCGGTTTGACACCCAGAGTCAATGTGGTTGGAAAAGGCGACCGTCCTACTAGGGATAAAACAGTCATTTTATACTAGGTTTACCAGAACTGACTCGGAATGATCTAAAAATGTATCGAAAGGTCGAGGATACTGTCAAAAGCATCCCTGGGAGGTTACCGATTTGATACCCAGAGCCGTTGTGATTCCCCGAGTGCTCGGATGCCTAGGGGCAAAATGTTCATTTAGACCAAATGGTCCCAAAATTAGCTTAGAACCGACCGGAAAGCACTTAAATATGCCAGATCATCTGTGGGGCGATCTTGGAAGGGTGAACTTACCATTCTGAGGGCTTAGGTACTTTATCGAGAAACGTGCCGAAAGTGGCCCCTAGGGGCAATTTGGTCATTTTTCACCGAAGTGAGCTAGCAGGCACTGGTGTTAACCTGGGTTTTGAGTGTTTCCACCACACTGACGGTTTTGTGATGAGTTTATTTCCAAAGGTATCTCATCCTTTGGTAAATGTGTCACGGCCAAGAGGCGAGTTCGATCCCATGACATAAGGGGTTTATTGGCAATTCCTAATGTCAACTTATTTACGAGTGTTTTTGCCACTCTGACGGTTCATGTTCATCGTAAAGACTGTCTGGTCTCAGGGAGCTGCTAAGTGGATTTATCGCCTAAGGAATCAACTTTCTCGGAAGGCATGCTGAATAACAGACATTTCTTCATTAGCGGGCTAGCAGAAGCCAAAGGTAGACCGTTCTACCATCTTGGGGACTTAAGGTCTTGTCCCGGTCGACGGGTTTGAAGGGACTTACCATTCCGAAGATTTTTCTCAAAAAATGTGTTGGACTGGATGGTCTTACAACCTTGAGGGATTAACTTTCTCTAAAGGCGTGTCAGACTTAATTTGAACTAGAACTGGACTGGAATTGGATTTTGATGTTGGAATTTAGATTGAAACGAGGACTTTCCATCTTCGAAAAGATGTGCCCACTAGAATTGCACCGGACAATACCCTAAGGGCATTTTGGTCATCTTGCCTCTACTTGGGCCCAATGGGCCCGCGAAGTGATCGATTGATTGGATTATGTCTGGAAAACTAGTTTGAACTAGAATATGTCCATATTGACTTGAATACAAGTTTGGACAGACTGGAGACTGCCGAGCGGGCAAAAATAGGGTGCTTACACTTTCTTTCAACTACTCCATTCTAAGAGCTGAAAACTCGTGTCTTAGCTTCTGCATATCACATAAATTAGCAAAGTGAGGAATCATATGGCTCACTACTTAATACAATACACATACTTGATCAGAAAAGTGAGGATTGTCATTTGGAAGATGATGATATTACATTGAGAGAACAATCAAAGTTGGAGTTTTGGAAAGCCTATAGAACAGAGAAGTCATTAATTAGACAAAAGTCAAGAGTTTAATGGTTGAGATGTGGGGATAAAAACACATCTTTCTTCCAAAACACTATGAAGAAAAGATATAGAAGGAATCATATGGCTCAAGTATACTTAGAAAGTAAAACCATCATTAGTGATTCTTCCTAAATCAAAGCTGAAGTAGTCAAATTTTTTTCCAACTTCTTCTTAGAAAGTTGGGAAAAGAGACCAAAATTGATGAAGTTTTTTTTTTTTCCCGAAATTGAAAGAAGAGAGTACAAAATGGCTAAAATCAAAATTTTTAGAAGATGAAGTATGGAATGTGATCAGAAATTGCAACGACAATAAAGCCCAATGCCTGATGGTTATAATCTTAACTTCATCAAAGTCTTGGCATCTACTTAAGAAGGACATCATGAAGTTCATGAATAAATTTCACTGTAATGGGAAGCTGGTGAGAGGTATTAATGCTCTTTTCTTCTGTCTGGTACCAAGTCTGAATTTCCTAATTCTTTATCTAATTATAGACCTATTTGCCTCATCTCCTCAATGAATAAGATTCTTTCCAAAACTCTAGCCAACATATTAAGATTAGTAATTCAGGAGGTCTTATGTGATACCCAGAATAGCATTCACAAAAGAAAGACAAATCCTTGATGGAGTGCTTATTGCAAATGAAATATTAGATCATTGGACAAGAAAAAATAGGTTAATAATTGTCTTAAAGCTTAACTATGAAAAAGCCTTTGATTCAGTTAAATGGAACTATTTGTTTGATACGATGCTTAACATGGGGCTAGGCTCCACCTGGATTAGCTGGATGAAGGAATGCTTATCTTCTAGTTCAATCTACGTCCTCATAAATGATTCAGCATCCAAAGAATTCAGGGTAACTAGGGGCCTAAAACAAGGAGATCACATTCCACCCTTCTTGTTCAATCTAGTGGCAGAAGGCTTGAACATCCTCCTCCAAAGAGCAAAAAGGTTAAGCATTCTAAACGGAGTTGTTGTAGGGAATCAAGTTTCAAATGACATAAACATGTCACACCTACAATTTTCTTATAACACTTTGTTCTTCTATAATGTTGATATGGAGGAGCTTGCAAAATTTAAAAAAGATTTTGATATGTTTTCAAATGATATTAAGACTAAAGATAAACTTTCACAAAAGCTTAATAAGTGGGTTTAAAGTATGTGATTCCTTCATGAGGAAAACAGCTGATCTATTTAGTTGTAAGCAGGTACACCTTCCTTTCATATATTTGGGATTATCAGTAGGAGCCAGCCTAAGATTAGTGAAAACATGGGATGGAGTTGTGAAAAAATTCAAAAGGAAGTTGTCTCTCTAAAATAGAAAACAACTATCAATGGGTAGCAAAATTACTTTGATAAAGGCTTCACCAGCAAACTTGCCAGTGTACTACCTATCCTTATTCAAGATGCCTCTCTCAGTTTGTTTAGAATTGGAAAAAATTCAGAGGAAATTTCTTTGGGGGAATAATAAAGGCAAGAAGAAAATCAAAGGTGTAAAATGCAGCAAAGTAACTTCAAGTTATGTCTATGGGGGACTAGGTCTATCATCTCTTAAGGTCAAGAACTACTCTTTACTGGAAAAATGGTGGTGGAGATTCAGTCATGAAAAACAGGCTCTCTGGAGAAGATTTATGTGTGCAAAATATAATGTGAGTCATAACTCTTGGACTCCTATGGAAATAAACTCTATTAAATGTTCAAGAATTTGGGCTACTATTCAATCAGTGGGAAAGAGCCAAAATGCACTAAGTTCTACAATTGCTAGTAATCTTCGCCTCAAGTTGGGGTAAAGAGATAGCATAAAGTTATGGCATAATAATTGGGTGGGAAGCAAGCCTCTAAAAAGCATATTTCTCATACTATACTCCATCTCTGTCTAAAAAGATGAATTTGTAAATTCTGTGTTTAACTCATCAGATGCATCTAGGAACTTGTCTTTTAGAAGAAACTTATTTGTTTGGGAAGTTGAAAGCCTAGAAGCCCTGAAGACCCTTCTCATCCTAGCCATCCCTGACCCCAGCAAAAAGGATTCAATGCTCTGGGTAGTTGATTAGAATAAAACAAAAGCATGGTTAGTTTGGTTGGTTGGCACTGTTTGGGAAGGATCAAAACAAAAGCTATGTTAGCAACAAGTGTGGGCTCCCAGCATGGTTTGGATGATTTATGTGTTTTTTGCAAAACTGAATTAGAAACTAAAGACCATCTCTTGTTAAATTGCAAAGTCACATGGTTAGTTTGGTCTTCAATTCTGCATTGGTGGGGAATACAATGGACCTCCCTTATGAACTTAAAAGCTCATCTGGAATGGTGGTATGAGTTTAAATTCAGGAAACATCTAAAACTCAAGACAGCAATTTGGCAAGCATTGTTTATGACTGTGATTTGGAAGCTATGGTTAACCAGAAGTGCATAATTTTCAACCAAGGCATTCTGTCGAAAGTGGTGGAGCACATCAAGACTCTCACAGCATGTTGGGTAAAGGCAACCTTGAATCAAGCAGATTTCAACCTACAAGAATTCATCAACTGCATTGATGAAGTTTGGGAGTTAAAATGCTAATTATTTTCTGATGCTTTGTGTTGCCTCAATTGGTGCCTTGCCCTACCCTGTTTTTCTACAGTGTATTTTGGTTTAAGTCCTCGTTTCTATTAAGTCCTGCTGCTTTATTAGTCTTGAGTTCTTTCCTCCCCCTTTGTTTCCCTTATTTCATCTTCAATGAAATTTTTTCTTTTCAAACAAAAACCTTGTTTATCCTTATTTTTCACTATTTCCTTATATGGGTGTTTTTTTTTTTTTTTTTTTTCTTTCTTTCTTTCTTTCTTTTTTTTTTTGTTTTGTTTTGTTTTGTTTTTTTTTTTTTTTTTTTTTTTTTTTTTTTTTTTGTGAGGGATGTTTTCCTATATATGCTCCACAGATATTTGTGCTGTGTTACTAAGAAACAAAGCTAGAATGGTAAAATCTCAAGCCTCTGCTACATTTCTTCGGTAATTTTCATGCAATCTACTTCACGGACTTTTCCTCAGTTCGATCGCTATAAAATATACCTCAGTAATGTTGGTATTGGGGTCAGATTTAGGAATCCATGGACATGCCTAAAATCCGGACCCATGTCCCATGGGTGTGTGGTAGTTATATTAAATATTATTAGCTATCCACACTTCATCCTATTATAAAGGGAAGTTGCATCCATGTTCTGAAAGGATGTGTTATACAGATTACACCAAGCAATGGCCTCCAGTTCTCTCCTCGGAAGATCGTCTCTCCCATAGACACAAGAGTTGTGGATAGTGTTAAAGATAGTTGGCTCCTCCATCGTAAGTACACGCAGATTGCACGTAAATAAGACATCTTCGGATAAAAGATCTCGGGTCCTCCTTCTGGTTTAACAATGAAAAGGTAAGTTTCGAATTCTGCTTCCGCTTTTGTTTAAATTCTACAAGTAATATTTTAATTCTGTCAATTGGCTAAACTGAGATGCCCTGCATTCAACTTAATTCCTATATCAAATACAGGGAACATAAAAAATCCAAGGCTGGTCATTGTTCCCTTAGACTACAGTCATTTGTGTTGTACCATCCCTGCATTGATGTCTATTCTATCTTTTTAGTCCATTGATCGTTGAATTTTATAGAAAAAAAAGAACTTGGAAACTTATGCGCTGATTTTGTATGAATGTGTGTTGCATGAGCCATTTATGATATGATAATCATATCTTCATAATTGGTAGAACAAACGAAGGCGCAAAAATATGATGATGATAATAACAAAAGAAATTGATAGAACAAGCAGAATCTTAACATCATTATCTGTCTAGAATTTGCACCGCAATGATAAACGAAACAGCATTCCTATTCAGAAAATATCCATAACAGCGTAAAGATGGTGATGCATCTCAGGGGCAGAACCAGGATTTCCATTGGGGGGGTGCTGAAATAAAACACAATTTTTTTTACCCATTAATATAATAATTATATTTTAAAGTTTGCTTTACACATATTTTAAAATTCAAGTACTAGAAATATATTAGGATGTAAGACTAAATTTTGATATGAAGAATAAACCAACTTCTGCTGAATATTAGAAAAATATGAAGAAAAAAAAGTTACAGATTGATTGTTCTTTAGACAAAAATTAGGTAGAAGTTACAGTCCACTAAATAAAAATTTTAAAAAAATTTATTGGACTAAAGCTTTAAGAAGGGTTTTAAATTGTGGGAGTGCCAGTAGAATAGACAGTTTCTAGACTTATACATATATACTACATATGAGAGGGTCCGAAAAAAAAACCAGGGGGTGTCACGGTGTAGTTCCGCCCCTGGTGTGTCTCCTAAACTTTATTTAATTTATAGGTTCCTTTCAAATGATATAATATGATGAATTATCTAATTTCAATGGTGTTAAAAGGTCATTATGATAGTGCATTGAATCAACTCTTCATTTTGAGCAGCAAGATATATAAAAGAGTTGTTCAGTAACGCTATTAAAATTTTTCAGTGGTGCATTATTTAATGTGTTGTCGTAAGTGTGTCCATTCATTATCTTGTATCTTGCAATGTCCTTCACCAAATAAAAGGAATAGAATTTCCATGTTAGTAAAAAAAAAAAAAAAGTTTCGATCAAACGAGATAGGAAGAGTTCATTACAGAAGTAACTGTAAATTAGTTATGGCAAACATCCCCCGGTAGAGGATCCTGCAACCACATTAGAGGAGTGGATATCCAAGTGCTGCTATCCACCCCAAGAACACATTGTTGAGCTCCAAAGATTTAAAGAGTGTCTGATGCAGATTGAATGGCAAGAGAAATTTTGGAGCATTAGTATATATTCAGGTTTGGTCTGATGTTGTCCAAATTGATCCGAATTGCTGTAGTTTGATTCAAGTCGGCCTAAAGAATAATACTCAAAGGTTTGCAGTGATCTACGTCGCTTTCGAGCAAATTCCATTGTTCTAACCTCAAGAAGGGCAATTTTATCACTTTAGTAAAGATTTCATTAGTCCATATCTTGGTTTATTTAACTCCAAATTCATTATGTTTTTCCTACAAGTTAATATAAGAGTCTAGTGTCCAAAGTTAAGTTCAACTCAAATTTAACCCCCATTTTTTTTTTTTTTATCATTTCTCATATTTCTTTAGTTTTTGAATAATTTGATTCTTATTTAGGGTTTGCCTAAGCTTATAAATACATCACTGGGGTTTCTCCCACGTTGGTTTTTTACAAATAAATTTAGAATTAATTCAAAAATTGGTTTCTTTTGTATCTTGTTTAAATTAACATTATACTTGTGAATGCTTATCCCCTATGTTAATTTTGAAAAACAATGAGAATTAGAGAAGCATTACAACAAGTAGAGAAGATGGGCAATAAATTGTACGTGCGCCCTGCTCAGTTCACAATGACTGAGGAGGAAAAATATTAGTTCTTGAAGGTGCTAAAGAAAGTTAGAGTGCCGGATGGGTATGCATCTAATATATCATGGCATGTCCATTAAGAGGAGAGAACTATTTGGCATCAAAAGAGCAACAACAATCATGTCATGATGCAATAACTCATTCCTCTAGTTATATGGCATTTTTTTGCCGAAGAAAGTCATTGAACCATTGATTGAATTAAGCAATTTCTTTTGACAACTATGCTCAAAGGTGAATCGTGCTACTGACTTGTAATATATTCAGGATCGTATAGCAGTAACTATGTGTCATCTTAAGAAATTATTCCCTCCAGCCTTTTTTTATGTAACACTTGCCTATACATTTGGCAGATAAAGCATTATTGTGTGAACCAATTCAAAACCGATGGATGTAATTAATTGAGAGGTATCTTCTAACGTTAAAATATGTTTGGAATCAAACTTTTCCCGAGGGTTCAATAGCTAAAGGGTACTTTATGGAATAGTGCATGAATTTATGTGCCCAATATCTTGATGACATGGAAACCAAAACCAATCGACTAGTGCGAAACAAAGATGGTGCAGAAGGGAAAGACATATAATTTCGTCTTCATGACAGTGTATTGACACAGGTTCATTGCTTTGTCGTGTTCAACACTAAATTAGTGTAAGCACCCCATTTTTGCTCGCTCGGCAATCTCCGGCCTGACCGGATTCGGTTTCTAACTTCATAACACATGCAGGTTCAAGATGAACCTTTCAATCTCCAATCCAGTCAACTAGTCGCTTCTCGGGTCCACAAGGATCCGCTGAAGCCTTAAGCACCATTATTCCAGGCAATTTTCCGGACCAGGCGATCCCGGAAAACCAACGCCATCCAAGTAGCTTCCCTGGATCGGGCGATCCTGGGGACTAACACCTCATCAAAGATTCCAGACGGTTCACTTCTGGCGCCTGCTAGCCCGCCAATATAGAATGTCTGTCATTCGGTAGTTCTCCGGGACCAGGTGTTCTCGGAGACCAACACCACCCTTCTAGGTAGCTTTCTGGGACTAGGCGTTCTCAGGAACCAACACCACCCCTACAGGTACCTCTCTAAGACCAGGTGTTCTTAGAGACCAACACCACACAGGTAGTTTTTCAAGACCGGGTGGTCTTGGGAACCAACACCTCGGTCAACACCGGCGCCTGCTTGCTCGACTCGGTGAAAAATGACCAAACCTGCCCTTTTGGGCCTCCAAGCACGTTTTGGGAAAGTTCAAAATCCCTCAAAACGATAAGTCTCTCCTTCCATAATGTTGTCAAACCATCAGGTGCCCCCCGCATGCCATTTGGTCCAAATCCGGTCCTATTCCAGCTTACTCTGGCTAAAATGACCATTTTGCCCCTAAACGGCTCAGCACGGCACAAACCCTGCTGAACGGCAACAAACTCCCTCAAAACCATCATCGAACAGCCTTACACGCCTAACACAATGTACCAGACCATTCCTGACCATTTCCAGCCAACTCCGGTCAAAATGACCGTTTTGCCCCTGGAAGCCCAAAAATGCCCCGAAACAGCACCGGCCTTGGGATTTCGAGTGAGGGTTTCACCACGCGCCTTTGTTTAACCCAAGGAACACCTTACGACACTAAACTCACACGACTCAATAAAAGTTCCTTGGAGCGTCTCACAGACGCTCCACTTAAATTGTCTCTTCTCTCGATTCCCTGATTATATCGCACCGTTAATCGACTTGAGAAACGCATAAATCAGGGAATTCTCAAAAGCTGGTCCACAGATCTTTCCACCGATATGGTTCGATTGAATGGATCACTTCCCGAAGCCCTCCATCGTACGGTGCAAAAACTATAACTTTCAGCAACCCCTGGAGCATCTTGCAGACGCTCCGCCAAGGTTGACTTTTTCTCCGATTCCCTGATCAAAACGCACCATCAAACGACTTGAGAAATGCGTAAATTTGAAAATTCCGAAAAGTATTTCCAGTGTACTTTCCATCGGAATGGTCTGATCAAATAGGTCGCTTCTCGAAGGCCTCAATCACATCGAACGAAAACAACCACTTTCAAACACACCCGGAGTGTATCATAGACGCTCAGCAAAAGTGTCCTTTTTGGCACACTTCCCGAGACGATACCCCACGCCTCTGAACATAATTCAAACTCTTTGAAAACATGAAAGTTCATCGGATACACTAGGAGAACATCCCGAGTGCGACCGATTCCCCCGGAGCCTTCCCGGTTGGCCCAATTATCGAGGCAAAGTTTGGGCAAACCTTCCCGGTGATGGAGCGTATGCTACATGCACTCAAATTTTGTTCAGATCGACCAACTTTCGATCAACGGTCGAGATTTAACCAGTACATAGGGTGCCACGTGTTATGGTGGCAATGGAACAGTACCTGCGCATGTCCTACATGCGCACGGCCAAAATTTGGCCATACGCATAGTCTGTTCCAAATTGCCTATAAATAGAGGCCTCCCCCCTTGCATATTCCAGGTCCGAAATTGATACGAAACTCCGCTGAAATCACTCCAGAAACTCGAATCTCTACATATATTCCTCCCGTCCAACACCTAGGTTAGATTCTACCTTTCCTAAGCCTATACACTCCATACACAAAGCCTTATACACACTTATAAACTCCACTCAAGCCTCTCAAGCCTCCTTGAAATCACTCAAGCTCCAATCAAGACATCCATTGAAGATTACAAGAGTGTTGAAGGCAAAAGGTGGTATCCCTTTTATATTTGTGCTCTTCCCCACTCTTCTCTTCTCCCTCCTAGCCTACTTAGGCTATTCTCTATTTTAATCCCCATCTTCAACCCCCCTTTGTTGCATGCTTAAGCCAAGAGGGCTCCTAGATCATACCTAGAGGAAAGCAAGTGAGAGCCACCGTGTAGGGGGACCTCTCACTAGCCTACTTTAAGATGGTATGGCCTAAGAGCCTCTTGTTTGTATGATGAAGCCTAAAAGCCTTGTATGTGAATCATGACCCCTTGCATAGTATTATTTTGATCATGTCTTGTATGCTTGGCTTCATTTTATGTTTATTGCCATACTCCACAATGTTTGCATTGTTCCTAATTTTATGACATTTCCAAGTTCTACATGTCCTTCAAAAATTGTTCCAAGAGTTGGTCCCTTGAAGTTAAGGGTGAGACCTTAGGAGTCATGCCTTAGAAAATTCCTCACAACCCCCTAATTCATTCTTTTACATCATTGCATAAAAGTTGCTTTCAAACCCTCTAATTTTCAAGGTTTCCATTCTCTCTAAGTTAATGGTTAGAATGGCCCCATGGAACCCTCTCTTGAGTGGTCTCCCTTTTTATTGGCCATATGAACCCTCTCTTGATGGAATGGTTCTCTTGAAAAATGGTTTTCAAAATCCTCCCCCAAAGATGATTTCAAAAATGCATTCTCTCCACCTTTGCATAAAAATGATGCTCTAAAAATTACTATCATTATGTTGATTTTTGAGCCCTTGTATTCTTGTCAAGATGATGGTTATAATGGCCATGAGGAAACTTTTCTTGGAATGGTTTCCAATCACCAACCATACAAACCCCACTCTTGACTAGAGTCAAAATTTTCATGGAAATGATCTTCACAAAGATTTCCAACCAAAGTCCATTACATATCATGTTTTGTTTTCAAAACTCTTTCCAAGAATGCATCAAACCAACTTTCAAAACCATTTTCCAATCCAACCCTAGGTTAACTTGACCCTAGTTGACCAACCCTAGGTTAACTTGACCCTAGTTGACCAACCCTAGGTTAACTTGACCTTAGTTACCAAACTCTAGGTTGACTGGACCCTAGTTGACCAACCCTAGGTTAACTTGACCCTAGTTGCCAACCTAGGTTGGTACCCTCCAAGGTTCCAACTCTTGAATCCTTTTCTAAGTGATGTTTCAATTGAAAACCATTCTCATTTTTCCAAAACTTCTTACTCTCTTGATTTCAAAAAACCAACTCCATACACTCTTCGAATGCCCCTACACTCCATCTTCAAGATATTTTCAAAAATGTTTTCTAAAGGTCACAAACCTAAGATGTCCCTATCCCTCTCATGGTTAGGGAATCCAAGGACAAGTGACAAATCAAGAACAACCCCTAGGGTTGTCCATATTGGGATTCCAAACTCCACTTTCAAAAACAAATTCATCAAAACATTCCAAAATCATACCTCCAAGGTTTTCAAAAAGACTCTCAAACTCTCTTGAGTTAATCAAAAACATTTTCCAAAACTCTCTCAAATTGATCCAAAAATTTTCAAAGCGCACCACTATTCAATTTCAAGTCAAGACTTTCAAGACCACAAAGAGTCTTCAACTTCCAAAGACCTCAAAGTGTCTTAAACTTTTCCAAAGACCTCAAAGTGTCTTAAACTTTCTCAAAGACCTCAATGTGTCTTCAAATCTTCCAAAGGCCCTATCGCGCTTATTTTTCATCGGGCTCTAGCCCGAACTACGATTGACCTGATTCTCGCCAAATGAGATACGTAGGCAACCTAAAATGGTGCGGTCATAACTTTTGTTTCAACTCCAATCCCCTTTTTCAAAAATCCCCATCAATTCAAAGTTTCAATTCCAAACTCTTTCAAAACCTCCATTATTTTCAAACCTTTCCAAAAACTTACATCATGCATTATGCATCATTCATCCAAAAAGTGATGACTAAAGCCCTTTGTCAAAGTTCTAAGGTGGATATTAAGTGGACAATGGTAACCGGTTATCCTAGTAAGTGAACCAATGGTGATTAGATATGTAGGTACCGAAAGGGCGGGGTAGGGTGATGATCTTAGGATATCTTCCCTACACGTAACCAACCCCGAACTTTAGATTTTTGTTTTCAAAAGACCAAAAATAGAGTTATTTTCAAAAAGGGCTTAAACATTTCAAAATGTTGCCAAACAACCTATTTTCCTAAAAACCCTCTCTCGAAGGAAGTTTTCAAAAACCCTAAGTTTAATCTTCGGATTAATGCTTAGTTCTAGGTGCCCTAACTCACCTTAATCAAGTTAGGTGGCAACTCCTATTTTTCTAAAAAGCCCTTAGTCAAATTAATTCTCAAACCTAGTCACACTTGTCCTCCTAAGAGGATGAGTTCTAATGACAGGGTTCCGTGTTTTAGGGTCTCCGAGTCGAAAGGACCTTGGACACTCCAAAAAACCAGGGCGCGACAATTAGTGACACCATTCATAAAGTAAGCAATTTTTATAAGTACTACTTCATCTTAAAGTATGTTGCAGTTATATGTGTACATGATATCAATATGTGTAATTTGACTGCACAACAATCACCTTGAATTCTTTAAGGAAAAATTACCTCAAGTAGACAATCATCAAATTCAGTGCGATTATTTTGAAATATTTCACACTTGGTTCGGCAACCATGTATGTTTTTTTTTTTTTTTACTTCACCCATACTTACTTATACTTGATGAATATAAATATACATTTCTTTGCATAACAGGTTTAAAATTTACGAAGGACAACTAATATCACATTGTCCGATGAAATTAATAATTTGACAAATGGCCCTGATGACGTAGCATAGAGTTATAATGCCTACAATGTCAATGTGTTTCATTTTCGTGTGAAGTACATGGATGACAGTCAAATTACTCAAAATAGTAGTGTAAGTTTAAAAGCTGAGACACTGAGTTATACTAGTTGAAAGGATAATAATCCTCGTGTGGGATTTGTGTACTGCTATGGATAGTTTACTGATATTGTTGAAATTTGATACACTACTGTCGTGCCACGGTTTTTGGGTGTCCAATGTCCTTTCAGCTTGGAGACAAAAAGTACGAAACCCTGTCACTATAACTCGTCCTCCTAGAAGGATAAGTGCGACTAGGTTTGAATTGAAGATTGGTTTGATTAAGGCTTTGTAGAAAAATAGGAGTTGGCACCTAACTTGATTAAGGTGAGTTAGGGCACCTAAATTGAAGTGTTAATCCGAAGATTAAACCTAGGGTTTTTGGAAAAGATTTTTGAAGACTCCCTCAAGAGAGGGTTATTAAGAAAATAGGTTGTTTGGCAACCTTTGGAAAGATTTAAGCCCTTTTGGAAAATAACTCCATTTTGGTCTTTCGAAAATAGAAATCTATAGTCCGGGGGTTGGTTACGTGTAGGGAAGATATCCTAAGATCATCACCCTGCCCCTCCCTTTCGGTACCTACATGTCTAATCACCCTTTATTCACTCATTAGAACAACCAGTTACCATTATCCACTTAGCGTCCACGTTAGAATTTTTTAAAATGGGGTATAGTTCATCACTTTTCGGATGAATGATGCATGATGCAAGATTTAGAAGAAGTTAGGAAAATATGGGAGTTTTGAAGGAGTTTGAAATGAAAACTTTGAATTGATTGAAGTTTTTGAAAATGGAATGGGAGTTGAAATAGAAGTTATGACCGCACCATTTTAGGTTGCCTACATATCTCATTTGGGGAGAATAGGTCAATCATAGTTCGGGTAAGGGCCCGATGGAAAATAGGCGCATTAGGGCCTTTGGAATGCTTTGAAGATACATTGAGGTCTTTGGAGAGATGTGAAGACTCTTTGAGGTCTTTGGAAAAAAAGGACTTAAGAGTATTGATTTGAAATCGGGTAGTGGAGTGTTTTGAAACAAGACTTTGGATCCTTTGAACAGGGGTTTTGAAATGAATTCAGAATAACTCAAGGGAGTTTTAGAAATGGTTTGAGATAACTCAAGAGAATTTTGAAAATGTCTTGAAGTCTTGTTTGGAAACTTAGGTGGTAAGACCTTGGAATGTTAAAAAGTTTTCAAATGTGGTTTTTGAATGCGCCTAGGACTTTGGAATTCTAATATGGACAACCTCAGAAGTTGTTCTTGATATATCACCTTCTCTTGAAATCCCTAACCATGAGAAGGATAAGGACGTCTTAGGGTTGTGGATTCTTGAAAGCATCTTTGAAAATATTTTGAAGATGGTGTGTAGGGATATTTGAAAAGGTTATGGAGTTGGTTTTTGAGATCTCAAGAGAATAGGGGGTGCGAGAATGGTTTTAAATAGGGAGAACCTTTAAAAGAGGTCCATGAGTTGGAACCTTGAAGTACACTAACCTAAGTTGGGTTGGCTTGAGGTTAGGGGTGATCTAAGGTTAATTAACTCGGGTTAGGTTAACCTAGGGTTAATTAACTTGGGTTTGGTTAACCTAGGGTTAGACAACTAGGGTTAAGTTAACCTAAGGTTGGATAACTAGGGTCAAGTTAACCTAGGGATGGACAACTAGGGTCAAGTTAACCTAGGGTTGGATAACTAGGGTCAAGTTAACCCAGGGTTGGACAACTAGGGTCAAGTTAACCTAGGGTTGGACAACTATGGTCAAGTTAACCTAGGGTTGGACGACTAGGTTCAAGTTAACCTAGGGTTGGTCAAGTTAGCCTAGAGTTAGATTGGAAGATGGTTTTGAAAGGTGGTTTTATGCACTTTTGGAAACGGTTTTGGAAAACAACATATGTTATGCAAAAGACTTTGGTTAACAACCCTTTTAAAGATCATTTTCATGAAAATTTGGTTCTAGCCAAGAGTATGGTTTATATGGTTGATGTTTGGAGACTATTCTAATGAAGGTTTCCTTATGACCATTATGTCCATTATCTTGACAAGAACATGGAGTTTAAGAATCAACATGAAGATAACAACCTTTGAAATACCATTTTTAATGCAGAGATGAAGAGAAAGAATTTTGGAAAACCATTTTTGAGAAGGAGATTTTGAAAACCATTTTTAAAAGAAATCATTCCAACAAGTTAGGGTTCCCATGGCCAATTTGAAGGGAGACCACTCAAGAGAGAGCTCCATGGGGCTATTCCAACCACTAATCTTGAGAGAATGGAAACCTTAGAAATCAAGGAGTTTGAAAACCATTTGTGTGCAAGAGATGAAAGAGGGAAGGGAACCATTCTAATAATCTAGGTTCCTATGCCCAATATACAAGGGAGACCACTCAAGAGAGGGTTCAATGGGGCCATTCCAACCACTAAACTTGAGAGAACGAAAATCTTAAAAGTTATAGAGTTTGAAAACAATTATTATGCAAGTTGAAATGCAACGATGCCAAAGTGTGAGTTAGGGGGTTAGTGGGAAATTTTCTAAGGCGTGACTTATACGGTTTCACCCTAAACTTCAAGGAATTAACTCTTGGAACCATTGTGAGAAGAATATTGAACTTGACAACAACATGAAAATAAGAGTAATGCAAGCTTTGTAGCACATGGTTAGAAACATGAAAATGAAGCCAAGCACACAAGACATGATAAAGTTAGCAAAATGCAAAGGGTCATGAATACATATAAGGCTTTTAGGCTACACCACATAATCAAAGGGCTCCTAGGCCATACCATCTTAAAGTAGGCTAGTGAGAGATCCCCCTACACGGTGGTTCCCACTAGCTTTTCTCTAGGCATGAATTAAGAGTCCTCTTGGCTCAAGCATGCAAGAAAGAGGGGGGGGGGAGGGTTGAAGATGGGGGTTAAAATAGAGAATAGCCTAAGTAGGCTAGGAGAGAGAAGAGAAGAGTGGGGGAAGACAAAAATGTAAAAGAGATACCACCTTTTGCCATTAATATACTTGTAGTCTTGAATGGATGCCTTGGCTTGAACTTTAATGACTTCAAGAAGGCTTGAAGGGCTAAAAGGGAGTGTTTAATGGTGTATAAGGCTATATAGGTAAAGTGTATAGGCTTAAAGGAGGTGGAACCTAGCCTTAAGTGTTGGAGGAGTGGATTTTGTATGGAGATTCGAGGTTTTAGAGCAGTTTCAGCAGAGCTTCGCATCAATTTTGGAGTTAGAATATGTAAAGGAGGGTGCTGGTATTTATAGGTACTATTCCAATGGCAGAATGCCACGTGGCACCCCTTGTATTGGCAAAGTCTCGACGGTTGATCAAAATTTAGTCGATCTGATCAAAATCTAGGCACATGTAGCATACGCTTCGTCACCGAGAGTGTTCGTTTAAACTTTTTCTCAATAATTGAGCAAACCGGGAAGGTTTCGGGGGAATCAGCTGCACCCCCGATGTTCACCTAGGATTTCTCCCGATCTTTCATGTTTTTGAAAAGTTGGAATGATGTTCAAAAGCGTGGGATATCATCTCAGGAAATGTGCATAAAATGGCATCTTTGCGGAGCGTCTGTGATACACTTCAGGGGGGGGTTTGAAAGTAGTTGCTTTTGGGTCACATGATCAAGGCCTTCGGGAAGTGATCTCTTCGATCGGACCATACCCATGGAAAGTACTCTAGAAATACTTTCGAGAACTCCCTGATTTATGCATTTCTCAAGTCGTTTGATGGTGCATTTCAATCAGGGAATTAGAAAAAAAATCAACCTCGGTGGAACATCTGCGAGACGCTCTAGGGGTTGTCGAAAGTAGTAGTTTTCAATATCAATGGAAAGACCTGTGAACGAGCATTCCGGAATTCCCTGGTTTACGCATTTCTCAAGTTATTTGATGGTGCGTTATAACTAGAGAATTGGGAGAAAAGGCAATTTTGGTAGAGCGTCTACGAGACGCTCTGAGGAACTTTTATCGAGTCATGGGTGTTTAGCATCGTGAGGTCTTTCTTAGGTTAAACAGGGGTGCATGACGAGATCCGTCATTCAATAACCTTAGACCAGTGTTGTTTTCGGGTGCGTTCGGCTCGTCAAGGGTTATTTTGACCAAGTTTGTTAAAAAATGGTCAAGAATGGTTTGGAGCATTGTGTTAAGCATGCCTGGTCATTCAAGGATGTTTTCAAGGGAGTTCTTTACCGTTCAATGGGGTTTGTGCAGTGCTGGGGCGTTCAGGGGCAAAATGGTCATTTTAACTGGGGTCAGCCAGAATGGGACCGGAATTGGACCGGATGGCGTGTAGAGTACGCCTATCCGTTTACTAACACTTGGTGGACTTACCGTTTTGAGGGATTTTGAACTTTTGCAAAACGTGCCTGGAGGCCTAAGGGGCAGATTTGATCATTTTTCACTGAGTCGGGGCAGTAGGCGCCGATGTCGATCTAAGCATTGGTTCCTGAGACCGCCCGGTCTCGAAAAACTACCTCTGCGATGTTGGTCCCTAAGAACGCCTAGTCTTAGAGAGCTACCTGTGGGGTGGTGTTGGTTCCTGAGAACGCCCGGTCTTAGAAAACTACCTGTGAGGGTGGTGTTGGTCTCCGAGAAAGCCCGGTCTCAGAGAACTACCAAATAACGGACATTCTATATTGGTGGGCTAGCAGGCGCCAGAAGTGAACCGTTTGAAATTTGATAAGGTGTTGGTCCCTGAGATCACCCAATCTCGGGAAGCTACCTAAACGGCGTTGGTTTCCGAAACCACCCGGTCTGGAAAGCTGCCTGGAATGATGGTGCTTACGGCTCTAGCGAGCCTTTGTGGGCTTGAGAAGTGACCAGTTGACTGGATTAGAGTTTGAAAGACCCATCTTGGGTTTGCATGTGCTGTGACGTTTTACTGGAAGACTGATGTGGACCGGAGATTACTGAGCGAGCAAAAATGGGGTGCTTACAACTGCTGACATGATATTTGTCATGTTTAATTGTGATTAGGTTGATAACATTAGCGGGAAGAAGAAAGATGCTTTCAAGTTTATATTGATCAACTTCAACCATTTGTTATGCCCATTATAGCTAACAATTAATAAATGTTCCAATTCATGTTATTATTTTGAATTCATTTACTTTAGGCCCATCAGGTATCGAAAAGTACTCATTATATTCAAAGACGGGACAAGGCTTCGCATTGGGCATTCGTGATTGTGGGAACGAAAAATTCAAATATCACGTGAGATTTGATAAAAGATGGTCCCCAATAGAGAAGAACAAAGAGAACAAACTCTCAGGGCAGTTGGGCATCCTCGTGCGTCGTATTGTACCCTTGATATATATTAATTGGCCACATGTACCCCTAGATTTGATCGATCAGATTTGAAAAGATGTTAAGATAAAAAATTTATTGTTTATCCAATTAATAAAAACTTTATTATTTATCAATTAGATTGATGACTAATGTTTTTTATATTTGTTTTATAGTGTAACTTGGAATCTTGTTTGGACCAGCACAAACCGGTTTGCATTGAAAAATGCACAAAGTTGTGGAAGGATTATAAGTACATATAAAAAAAAAGTATTTTACACAATACCGAGACATTCTGGACCGGTATCCGGATTGTCCTTATGGCATAAATCCAAATCATTAGATAGAGCTCGTGAATTATTGAAGGACTTAGGAGGCATAGCTATGAATGCAAGGCATCACAGTCATTTGCACTAACAAATAAGTTTATTGTCATATGCTAATTATGCCATTCTTCTGTAGGAAATTGCGTAACAAAATTCATTAAATAGGGAGCTTCGAGTCCCACCTCAAACAACTGGGAAGACACACTTCTCTGTAATATGGCATGAGGTACATACGTAACAAAGTTTAACATTTATGCTGTCTTTTTTTGGTTTCAAGCATTCATTAGTCATATTATATGTTTGGTAAATTCAATGAAGGTGGCTGGGGACAAGATAGACAAGATGAGTGTCTACTTGAGGATTCACTGAGCAGATGACCCAAATGTGGTTGCATTATTGTAAGCAGTACTTATTGAAATCTTAATATTCATATTTTTTTATAATGTTAATAATTTGTATATTTTGGAAGTGTTGGTTGAATATAACCAACGTCTAGATAAGGTGCCTGACGACCTATAGACAGATGATGCTCAAGATAATGTATTCCACAAAGTGTTGGGGGAGGATAGACATGGCTACTGCTGCACATATGACACTGGCATACCACATACTGTTGTTTACGGGGAAGATGCTGGTCTATCACAGCCTCAGACAGAGCCCTCTGTGGTGGAAGAGATCACCCGACAGGTCACCATGACAACGAGAGAGGATTTCAGAGAGGAGTTGCGAGATGAGCTAAGAGAAGAGATCATCCAACAAGTCACCATGCAATCGATAAAGGCCGGTCTCTTATTTGTAAATGCCTTAAGGCAAGTGTAGTAAATTAACAATTTGTATACATATTATATTTTTAATATTGCATTGTATACTTGACCAAGTATAATATAGTTTATCTTAATGTTTAGGTTCCGAATGCATCTAGCAGGCACTAGATATGCCATGAGTTTGTGGGTGATGATGTTATACTATCTCTTTTGCCTTTATTGCCTCCACCTCCAAAGCAGGTACCTTCAAGGCAATTTTTTCTCTTTTTTCCCTTCACTTATAAAAAATCAAGTTTTTTGAGCTATTTGGGCACTAAAACACCCAAATGGCCTCAAAAGTCTGTCAAACTTAGCACGTAGCAAGGTTTAAGCATGAGTGACGTACGGGAACAAATGGCACGGTCGTTGAACTTTCGGGTAAGAGTTGTGACACTTTTTCTTCTCTTTTTCCTTAACTCTTTCGAAAAAAACAAGTTTTTCTAGCCGTTTGGGTACTAAAACACCCAAACGATGTCCATCAAACTTGACACGTAGCAAGGTCTATGCACTATTGACATGTGGGAACAAATGGCACGGTCGCTGGACTCCCAAGGCTAGAGTTGTGATATTTTTTTATTTTTTTTCTTAACTTTTTCAAAAGCAAGTTTTTCGAGTTGTTTAGATACTAAAATATCTAAATGGCCTCAGAAGTCTATCAATCTTGACACGTAACAAGGTTTAGGCACGAGTGATGTGTGGGAACCAACGACACGATCGCTGGACTCCCAGTGTGAGATTTAAATGCTCTTTATTTTAGTACTTGTATTACATATAAGTTTTTTTATTTCATAATTTTAAAACATTGTACTTATTATTGTAAGAAGGAGTAAAGGTTTCTTTACTTTGTTTTGGTCTTTTGAAACTTGAATTAGCTGAAGGACTTCTTATTAATACGAACCCATTGACAGAAGTTGATGAAGAACCTTTGGGTCCAAATTTCTACAAAGTTTTTGTTGAAAATGCCCGAAAGTCTAACGCTTTCTTAGAAAGACCTCATCAAAACATTAAAACACTATTGGAGAATCTGTCGGCCGACTAATTACTATATCTAATATTTATATATTTTTTTTCTTTTCAGGTTATCCCCAAAGAATGGGTCGATGGTGTTTCTATATGGTCTTATTTTGCAATAGACTAAAAATTCTCTTTTATTGTATGAATTTTAGATTTGGGTTGTTATTTTGTGAGATACTATATATTTGTTTTCATTGTATGGATTTGATGGGAGACAATGTTTGTTTGGATAGATGTTTCAAAGATATATATTAACTTTGTTAAGTATTTTTCTAAGTATTTAGATTTAAATGAATGCGCGAATTTTTTTATTTGGATCATGTTGAACGTACATTTTATTAGGTGAAACAATAAATTAAAAAATTATTTGTAATTTACATGCAAAATTATTTTTTTTTCAAAACAAAAGGTATTTGTGACAGCCTTTTAGCGTCGCTAAAAGTGTGAGGAACTGTTGCTAAAAGGCATCACTTTTTGCCTCATTTTTTGCGATGATTATTAAACCATCACTAAAAGTTTCTTTTTGAAAGTTAAAGCCATTGATAATAGTAGTTGCCAATAAATATTAGCGATGGTTTTAACTGTTGCAAAAACTCTTTAGCGACGACAAGATAGCTTTCGGAAAAAATAGTTGTTTGACGAATTGTATTTGTCATTGTTTCCTTGTTGTCGCTAAAAGGGTCCCTTGCCATTGCTCGGCTGTCACTAAAACTTTTTGCGATGCTAGTAGTTTCATTGTAAAAAATGCCATTGCAGCGCCGACGCTAATGCCTAGATGCAACGATAAAGTAGCTTTTTGAGATGATTATTTGCCATCACAAAAAGCTACTAATTAATACCGATTTGAGTCTTCATAGCTATTAGTGGGAATAAATATAATTTCAATGTCCAGAGCACATAGTGGGATCTAAGCTTCAGCCCTGACATAGGTATGGTGGGTCTCCCGTAGATAGTCGTGTGGTACTGATGGGCAATATTCCCTGGCGAATGTGTAGAGTAAGATGTATATTCATTTTATGATCCAAAAAAAAAAAAGTACCAACTTGGTTGATACATAAAAAATAAAAAATAAAAAATTAGTTTGTTTTGGTTTTCAAATTCTCAATCTCTAGCATGCCTCTACTGAACTGAACTTGAGAAGTCTTGTCCTAACTATATATAGAAATAGTTACATGATCTATATTTCGTCATTTTTTTTTATCATGAGACATAATTTTGTTTTAAACCACAGACTGAAAATAGATTGCCCTATTATTTCAACACAAATTAAATTTAATCTAAGATGTACCCTAGTGTTTTCCCCATGTGTACTATTTCATTTTTACTTGATACAATTATTGGTTTTAGTTGATAATTCTAGATGTGTGGATTTATAAGCTTATTCCTACAAGGAAATAATTGTACTTCTCCAATTTTTCATTAATCTAACTATATTAAATGCATGGAAATAATTTAAAGAAATCCATAGAAAGGGGAGACATATTTTTTATGGTTTTTTTTTCAACTTCACAATAATTTAAAATTCTTCTTAAAACTCTAACCTAATAACTTATTAAATTTTTTGTATAGTAGATGATGGAACCTACTCTTTTTTTGTGTATGTCCTACCCAAGAAAATCAACATTTAGTAGAGTTCTCTTCCTTGGTATGAATTCTTCCATCAAGGAAGACTGTTTTTCTAATTTTTATTTTGTTATATTTTTGTGCCCATTATGAAGGAGAATACTTACAAACTCTTTTCCAGAAAACATAAGAATGCAAATTGTTGAGCTTTTCTAAATGATGTCTTTTCCTTTCTCTCTTTCCTTGATCTTTCAAATATCCCACAATTGAGTATAGTTAAGATTTTCGATAAATAAGTGTTGAAAAATGTAGCCTCATCTATAGCCTTGCTAAAGATTGAGTATTGATGCAATATTATAATAGTTATGACTATAGCTAAGTGCAATCACAACTTGTGCCAATGATAAGTAAAGATACAAACCAATCACACAATTAACACACTAGACTTTTGCCATGGAAACCCAAACCGGAAAAAAAACCACGTGTCTCCTTTGATAGACAAAGATCATGCACTAAAACCAATGTCAACGGCTACAAGATCACTTATAACCCAATCGTTAATCGACTTCTCGATCACTAGGTTGACTAAAACTTGCTTGACTCCTCGATACACTGTTGTCGTGCTTGATCACTGTACAGATCCTCTTAGTACAATTTTCATAGCTAAAACTCCTTCAAGACTTCAGTTTTCTTCAATGGAGTTGAAGAAAATTTGTTGCTAGGAATCAATTGTGAGCTCTCTAGATATTTGGAGATGTTCAATCTTATGTATTCTTAATGGCGGCTCACTTACAGGACTTTGGAAAACGTACCTCAATATATAGGTAGGTCAAAGGAACCAACGGCATGCTTCCCTAAGTTCAGAATCTCACAGCCGCGAGGTCCAGCTAGATTCAACCTGCTAGATAGGGTGCTCACTGTTTCATCTGTCTAGAGGTATCGAGGTCTAGCAAGGTCTTAATTGCCAGATAGGGTACTCACTGTTTCTTCTATTGAGAAGTATCGAGATCCAGCGAGGTCTTGGAAGATTTACACTCAATCTGTTTCTTCCATCAACGTCCATTGAAGTCCAAAATTAATTACTTTATGTATCATCCAAGACTCTCTTAGCACTAGTTACAATGAATAGATATTACGAATATCCCAAATGTTTGTGATAGATATCCCAATATCCCAAATTACAAAGAATAAGACTTATCACAAAATTTAGCCAATTACATGATATTACAATCTCCTCCTTTGGTAATTTCGTGAATAAAACTCTATGCTAAACGATGAATTACAAGGAAACAAAATAAAATTACAATTATACCCAACTCGCAAGCATAAGGTTGTTGTCTATACATTGCCAAGCATCCCAAACTCTTGTACCTACACAATATCCACTAAACAAAAAATAAATACCATCAAGTGTAAGGTATCAAGTGCAAGGTATCAAGATCAAGATAACAAGCACAAGCATATGCCAAACATCAGCATCACTTTGCTCTCCCCCTTTTTGGAGCAAATTTTCAAAGTAAGCATGCAAAAAGACAGAAGCAAAACTAATATATATATATATATAAACATGATGGTCTCCCCCTTAAAGTATTACCCTTCATAATAACAGGTAAGCAAGTAGATTTTCTCCCCTTTTGTGTCACACAAAGACAAAGGATTATCGAACAACCACACAATCAGGAACTAAAGGGAGATATGCTAAAAAGGTGAATATCATTCATGCAAAACAATTAGTCAAAACTAGACTAGCTTAAAAAAAAAACAAAACCAAAGTAGGTACAAACCCAAAACCACAAGAGAGACCGACCACCAACCAATACAAACCAACCTAACCCCTCAAATCCCAAAATCCCCAATACTCAAAATCTAAGGCACAGACCGGGAACCAAATCAAAGATAACAAGAGAGGAGGACCCAAATGCAAGGAAGGACCCATGAATCGAGGAGAAATGACGCCTTAGGTGCTCGATGGAGGTTGCAAAAAGATGAGGCATCATGGAAAAAACAAAAAAAAAATATAACCTAGTAGGTTTATAAAAGGGAGCTTGATCTAAACTTCGAGACTGCGAGGTCTCTCAAAGTCCAACCAAAACTTTGCGAGACTTCACTGCCTCGAGTTCTAGCGAAGTCACCTAAAGACTAAAAAATAGGCCAAACGGGGGAATTTTGCATAAACAAGTTTTAAACCCAGCTAGACTATCATCAAAACCTAAAATATAACCCATGTAACTTGTGATGACTATAGCATGAGAAAATCAACATCAAACATACTCAAAGATCACAAAAAAAAAAAAAAAATTGAGAATAATTGGTCATGAGGTGATAAAAAATATATCTATGACAATGTGAGATGAATGCAAATACTCTAATGAGATCAATAAGAATATAGACCCTAGATAAGATAAAAAATAGCCCATCATGAACAATCACATCAAGAAGATCAAGACAGATAAGTCAAACCTATTTTATCCCATTCTCAATTTTCATGACATCTCATTCTTGTTTTTTGAGCACTCCTCCTTAACATATTCAATGAATTTCCAACACTATCTCTCCAAGATGGTAATATAAAGTACAAAGAGATGGTGGCTTTCACACACATAAGTAGGTAGCATTTTCCTCTTGTCATATAATAATGGTAGTTGCACACACACTCACTAGTAGCCCTTTCCGTCAAGGCTATAGGATCAAAAAAAGAGAGAATCACATGTACATGGTCAATCTATCCATCACAAGTTTCAAGAGGTTTCAACTATGATATGTGCTATAGAGGAATCATAAAAGGCAGATTCCATATTCTAATAGATCTCATAAGGAATGCACCTTTTAAACATAAATCACGAGTATGATAATGATCATCAAAACATTGACTCATCAGAATGCAATTAATGACGCATACAAAATTCAATCTTAAATATGGCATTGCATCAATCAACACATGGGGAATGTTTTAAATCAATAACTAGCACAACCAAACCAAGACACACAATAACAAAATCTTTTTGGATTTTGTCAAACATTTTTTTATGTTTTCCAATAAATCAAAGAAAACATTAGACATACAAACATGATCATAACTCTAGGAAAAAAAAAAGCATAAAGTACAAATATCCTATATTATGTCACAAAGAGCCTTTACTCCACAAGGCTTGCCCTTATAAATTTTCTTAGAGGATTTCAAAAAGTCCAAATCAGATTTTCTCACCCAAATAACATTCATCTTGGATTTATCAATGAATTCATGAGCTTTGGGTGTAGTCCTAGGTCGTGCCTTGGCATTGTGGTTTCTCCTTTGACCATGATTTCTAGAAACCGGCCTTAGCTTTGGAACAAATCTGTTCACATGCATAGTAAGGACTCTAATATGATTTTCTAATTTCTCGTAATGATTTATAGGTTGATGATGAACATAAGAACTAGGAAGCCTATTCAGTTTGCGACAATAAGGTCCAACGTGACCAAATGCATTACAATGATAACAAACAGGGTTAAACTTTAAAGATTGAACAACCTTAGGATATTTAGGCTTCACAAGAGAAGTGGGAACTTATAAGGCAAATGTTTAGTCTCCCAACTAGGGCAATGAGGACAAATATGGCCCTTAACACCACAATGATGACAAGTAGAAACAAATCTACTAGGCTTGGTCTCCGCATTAGGCACACTACGTGCATGTGTGGTGGTGTTATTCTTAGAAGTCACAACCTTGCCCTTCATATTAGGACAATGAGGCCTATTAATGTGGCATTTAGTTCCACAATGGTGGCATGGGGGAACAATCTTAGCATGCTTAGCCTCACTTGGAATTGAAGACATACCTTGAGGCTTCACAAAACTAGGCTTACTTGCCAATTGGGAAGTTGTAGAATCCTTCTCTGTGAATCCAATCCCAGTCATGTCATAATAGATCCTTTGTGCATTCCAAATTTCATCAATCTTTTGTGACCTGCATTAAATTTCTTAAAAGGCACGCGAGCATTAGCAAGTTTAGTTTTAACCTTTTTCACTTTTTCTTCAAGCGCCTTTTTGAACTCTTCTCTGTCATGTGCATCTTTCTCAAGAAACTTAACTTTATCCGACAAGGTTAATCTGTGAGTCTTCAATTGACTAACTTCAGCTTGAACATCAATGTTCTCCTTTTTCAAAACTTCAACTTCATCCAATACCTGTTTCAATTTTGTTCCTAATTTGACTTTGACTTTTGTCAATTTGTAGTATTGTTGATAAAGTTGATCATAGGCCATTTGGAGCGCACTCTTATCTTCATCATCAAATCCTTATTCGTCTTCCTTGAGAGACCCCATAGTACCATATGACTCATCAGACTTTTCAACTTCTTGGAGCTTAGATGAAGATTTAATTGCCTCAATGCAAAGGCTACAAAAGCTATGAAGTTCTTAAAACCATCCTCCTTGTCAGACTCTTATTCTTCTTTCTCAGAATCACTCCATGTGATAGTTGTCATGCCCCAATTTTTCACAGCATCGAGATGATGTGTAGGAAACACACGGTACTCTCTTGTTAGAACTCATCCTCCTAGAAGGACGAGTGCGACAAGGTTTGAATTGGAAATTGATTTGAATAAGGGTTTTTGAAAAAAGGTTTGGTGTCGCCACCTACCTTTGTTAAGGTGAGTTAGGTCACCTAAAACTAAGTGCAATCCAAAGATTAAACCTAGGATTTTTGAAAAGGTTTTGGAAAACTTTCTCAAGAGAGGGGTTTTTGGAGAAAACAAGTTGTTTGACAACCTTTGAAAAGATTTAAGCACTTTTTGAAAAGAACTTCAAGTTTGGTCTTTCAAAAATAATGATTCTAGGTCTGCAGGTTAGTTACATATAAGGAAGATGCACTAGGCTATCACCCTATCCCGCCCTTGCGGTATGCACATGTCCTTTCACCCCAGGTTCACTCATTTAGAATCTTCGATTATCTAGTGCTCAATTATATCCACTTTAAGATTTTGAAAAGAGATTTGAGCCATCACTTTAGAGATAATATGATGCATGATATGCGAGTGTACGAAAAGAACTTGAAAAGCGGAATTGAAATTTTGAAGAAGGTTGTGGAAATTAGAAGCTTGAAAAAGGTTGTGACTACACCCATGAAGGCTGCCTATATATCTCTTTGTTGGAAATCAAGTCAGTCATAGTTCGGACTCAAGGTCTAATTAGAAATAGACACTTTGAGGCCTTTAGAAAGTTTGATTTCAACTTTAATTTGAAATTGACTTTGAATTGAAATTGAACTTTAAAGTAGAACTTGGACTCATTTTGAAAAGATTGAATTGAACTTTGAAATCATCTTGATTTGAGTTGAAGTTTGAAAACCATCTTGGTTTAAAAAAAAGTTGAAGCTTCCTAACTTAGAGTTAGGGCTGAACTCGGGTTTTGGTCTCCTAAGGTTTATGCAACCTAGGGTTTAAACATGCACTTGAAACAGAAAGGTTTGATTTTAGAAAGTTTTGATTTTAGGAAAGTTTCAAATTAGAAAAGTCTTAATTTTGGAAACACTTGAATTTGGAAAAAGGTTTGAATTTGGAAAGGTTCGATTTAAGAAACATTGAATTTGGAAAGTTGAGTTTGAAAAAGGTAGGTTTAGAAATTAGGAAAGATTGGAATTAGAAAAGACTTGAAGGTTTGAAATTATCAAAGATTTGAAAGTTTAAAATTAGGAAAGATTTGATCTTTATTTCCTAAAGTTAAAGGTTAGATTTTATTTTCAAAAATAGATGATTCGATTTGGTTTCTTATTTGGAGAAGATTTGATTTGACTTGAAATTGGAAAGCTTTAGTTTTGAAAATTTATCACTTCATGTGACTTTTGAATTAGAAAATTTAGAATTTCATGTAGAAAATGGTTTTGAAAATCTACAATTTGATGTAGAAAAAGGTTTTAGAAACTTATGATTTGAGGCACATAGAAAGTCATAATTTTAAGAAAGGAATTATTTCCTAATCATGGATTATAGGGTTTTGACTTGGACTTCAATATAAGGAGTTTTGAAAGTAAATCTTTGAAAAGACCTTTTTGAAAGTATATTTGAAAAACTATTTAAAAAGGGGTTTTGAAGATAGACTTTTGCAAGTCTCTTAAATATCTCCCTTTCCTAAAACAATTCTAATCATGGAAAGATTAGAACCATTCTAGGGTTGTGATTTTGACAATAACTAGGGTTTGAAATATATACCATAGTGATCATATGGAGTGGTTAGAATCATATTAGGAGTGTGGTTTTTGAAAACAACTTATGGTTTGAACCCAAATTTAGACCTTAATGGTCATATTGAATATAACACTTTCCTAAAACAACCTTAACCATAGAATGGTTAGAATCATCATAGGAGTATGGTTTTGAAAATAACTTTGAAAAAAATTCTTTTGGATGCAAGTTTTGAAAACAATCTTTGATGCAAGTTTGAAAACAATATTTGATGCAAGTTTCAAAACACCTTTGAATGCAGTATTGAATGCAATGTATGAACATGACAATTACAATGCAACAGGGACGTGAGCATGCAAATTTAGGCTTCACCACATAATTGAAGGGGCCGAACCCACACCATCTTAGGGGGAATTGAAAGAAAATCCCCGACATGGTGATTCTCTCCTAGACCTTCCTAAGCATGAACTGGAAGGTCCCTTGTTTCAAGCATGCAAAAATGCGAGGTAGAAGATGGAGATTAAAATAGAAGAAAACCTAAGTGGGTTAGGAGAGAGAAGAGAGAGGGGGAGATTACATAATTTAACTAGAAACCCCTCCTTGTCTTCTCTTTGCTTTGATTGTTTTGTTTGCTTTGTTGTACTTGAACCTTGAGAACTTTGACTATGCAATACTTTGATCTTCAATGGATGCTTAGAGGCTTGGATTTGAGTGTATAAAGTATATGAAAGATAGGTTTGAGTGGATGGAGGCTAGGGTTTGAGGGGGATTGAGAGAATTAAGGTTTTAAGGGAATTCGAGCTCTGTTTTCAGAGATGCAAAATTTCTTGAATGATTTTATGGACCCAGAATATGCAGGAGGGTGGCTTGTATTTATAGCTAGGCAGAACAAGAATTGTCACCTATTGTAGTGGCGCCAGTTTGCTTTTAAGCTTGGAGCCATTTTTTGGCTTGGCGCCACTACTAGTGGCATTGGCCTCTTCGAAAAACTTTTAAGGTGGCAAGAAATAGATCTTTGACTCTTGTGATGAAAGGCAGAAGATTTGAACACTTGTCCTAGTAACCACTATGCAATTTTTGGCTTGGCTTCACTAGGAGTGACTCTAGAAAGTTTGGGAATAATCTTAAGGGTCCTGAATAACTAGACTCAATCAAGTATGGGCAAAAACCTTTGAAAAAGTGTTCTGAAGGTAACTAGCTTGTGAACCAGAGTCGGAATGTTAAAAAAAGCGACTGGCCCACCAAGGGCAATACGGCCATTTGAACCAAGGAAACATCGAGATTGGCCCGAAGTGATTCGTGAAAAGATTTGAAGGTTGGAAACACTATTAAGAATGTTCCAAGGAGTTTTTAATTTGATACTCAAAGCTGGTGTGGTTGGAAAAGGTAACCGGCCCACTAGGGTCAAAAAGGTCATTTCACACCAAGTTTACCGGAATGGACTCAGAATAATCTGAAAAGGTACTGAAAGGTTGGGAATACTATTATAAGCATCCTCATGAGGTAACTGGTTTGATACCCAAGGCTGGTGTGGTTCTAGGAGGCATTTGAACGTGTTGGATTGTCATTCGGTAATTGGAAAGCACTTGAACGTGCGTGATTGTCATTCGAACAATCCTAAAAGGTTGAAGTTACCACTCTAAGGTCTTAGGTACTTGCTCGAGAAGCATGCCGACAGGGCCCAAGGGGCAATTTGGTCATTTTTCACCAGAGTGGGCTAGCAGGCATTGCTGTTGGCCTAGGTTTTAAGTGTTTCCATCATTCTAACGGTGTGTGATGAGTTAGTTTCCGAAGGTATCCTATTCTCCAAAAAATGTGTCAAAGCCAAGAGGTGTGTTCGGTCCCGTGACATAGGGGTTTGTTGGCATTCTCGATGTCGACCTATTTACGAGTGTTTCTGTCACTCTGTCGGTTGCGATGTTTGTGAGTATTTTCATCACTCTGACAGTGTGCAATCATTCTAGAGACTACCTGATCTCGAGAAGCTGCTTGATGGACTTATCGCTTGAGGGATCAACTTTCTTGAAAGGTATGCCGAATAGTGGACATTCTATGCTAGCGAGCTAGCAGGCGCCATAAGTGAACCGTTCTACTATATTGGGGACTTGGGTTCTGTCTCGAGCGATGGGAGTGAAGGGACTTATCGTTCTAAGGATTTTTCTTGGTAAACGTGCCATGTTGGATGGATTTACCGTCTGAGGGATTAACTTTCTCAAAAGATGGCCGTATTGAGTTTGATAGACTTGGACTAGAATTGGAATTGGAATTAGAATTGAGGTTGAAATACGGACTTACCGTTTTTAAGAAGATGTGCCAGCTAGAATTGGAACGAGCAATGCCCCAAGGGCAATTTGGTTATTTTGCCTCTATTGGGCCTCATGGGCCCGTGAAGGGATTAATTAACTAGATTAAGTTTGGAAAGCCGGTTTGGGATTGAATGTGTCTGTATTGATTTGAATATGAGTCCAGTAGGGTCGGAGATTGCCGAGCGGGTAAAAATAGGGTGCTTCCAACAGTCAAAACTTTGCTTCCTTTATTCTTCTTCTTGTTAGGATAATCATGTCCAATATGTACATAGCCACAATATTCAAAACATTGTTTTGGATTGATTTTATCATATGTTTTCCTCATAAACTTAATCTTGTTAAAAGATTTTCCTTTATTTTTATCAACAGAAGAAGATTGGCCTTCTTGTTTTTTTTTTGAAAAATTTCTTAAATTGTTTGACAAAAATAGCCATATCTTTGAGACTCATTTTAGAGTCGCTGTCACTAACTTCATTCATGCTTTCCTTAATGGAATTCAAAGCGATACTTTTGTTCTTTTTAGTTTGGCGAAAATTTGTTCAAAAGTTTGTAAGGAACCCGCTAAGTCTTCTACTTTCATGGAGTCAATATCCTTACTTTCTTCTATTGTCGTAACCTTAGCTTGAAATCTCTCTGGTAAGGATCTCAAAAATTTTTGAACAATTTTAGATGGCTAGATTTGTTTACCAAGGTTGAAACTTGAGTTGACGATATCACGAAGTTTAAAATAGAATTGATCAAAATTTTCACTGTCTATCTCATGCCTCATTAGCAATTTCACAGTTTGAGATTCGTCGAAACTCCTCAATTATGACACCGTTATAGATGGCATTAGAGGTTTTGTTGCTCCACTCGCAATTTTCAAAATCAGATTTATCCCATTGATCTGATGTTTTTAAAATTGTTGTTTCACCATTTGCAACAGTTGATGGAGTCTAGCATTTAACAACAGCAAACCAAACACGTTTATCGATTGAATTAAAAAAAGCTTTCATCTTTGTTTTCTAGTAGGGGCAATTAGTTCCATCAAGTAATGGAAGTTTAGTAGTAGAACTACCTTCTTTAGGCAAATCCATAGATTTAGGCTATCATGATCTCTCTCTTTTAAAAATAAAAATATTTTTTTAGTGTCCTGCATTGATACCAATTAAAAAACCTAGACTCATTTATAGTTTTGTTAAAGAATGAGTATTGATGCAATACTATGATAGTTATGAGTATGGCTAAGTGCAATCATAACTTATGTCAATGATAAGTAAAGACATAAACCACTCAGGCAATTGACACACGAGACTTTTCCCGTGAAAACCCAATTTGAGAAAAACACACATGTCCCTTTTACTAGACAAAGATCATGCACTAAAACCAATGTCAACGATTACATGATCACTTACAACCCAATCCTTGATCGACTCTTCGATCACTAGGCTGACTAGAACTTGCACGACTTCTCCTTTCACCGTTGACATGCTTAACCACCATACAGATCCCCTTAGTACGGATTTCGTGTCTTGAACACCTTCAAGACTTCAGTTTTCTTCAATGGAATTGAAAAAGATTTGTTGCTAAGAATCAATCGTGAACTCTCTAGATATTTGGAGATGTTTTATCTTGTATATTCTTAATGGCAGCTCACTTACAGGACTTTGAAAGACGTGCCTCAATATATAGATAGGTCAAAAGAACATGTGGCGCTCTTTCCTAAGTTTAGAATCTCACACATCTCGAGACCACGAGGTCCAGCAAGATTCAACCTGCCAAATAGGGTACTCACTATTTCTTTCATTGAGAGGTATCAAGGTTCAGCAAGGTCCAGCGAGGTCTCAACTGCCAAATAGGGTGCTCATGTTTCTTCCATCAAGAGGTATTGAGGTCCAGGGAGGTCTCGGCAGATTTAAACCCAATCTATTTCTTCCATCGAGATTGATCGACATCTATCAAAGTCCAAAATTAATTATTTTATGTATCATCTAAGATTCTCTTAGCATGAGCTCGAATGAATAGATATTATGAACATTCCAAATGCTTATGATAGACACTCCAACATGCCAAATTACAAAGAATGAGACTTATCATAAAATTTAGCCAATTATGTGTTGTTATAACTGTTATTCCTCTATCATAGGATAATACCATATTTCTTTTCTTGTTTTGAGTAGTTTTAATCCTTCTTATCATGGACATATTTTCAATTCTCAAACGGTATGGAATTTATTTATTTTATATCTTCCTTGATTTATAACTATTCTTTTTTTTTTCACATATACGTGGAGGAATTTTCCCTCTTTTTTTGTAAGGGATCGTGACCATCGATGAAAGAAGTGTGTAGCTGTTTGCTCCAACTTCGCATGAGACGTACGATGCGTGACAACCTCTCTCAAAGCTTAAAGCCGGAGTTTAAAATTTTTGAGTTGTGCATGAAAAAAAGTAAATTAGGGTCATAAAAAAATTTATGAATTTTTTAAATTTCCATGGGCTTCAGTATATGCCAAAATTGTGATTTTTTGAACTAGTTGAATATCTATTAATTTACAAATCGTAGGTTCTTGGCACTGCACACGGAAATCTCTGAATCCAAAGTTCCATGACATATTTTCATTACTATATATGTGCGTACAATTTGGATGTTTAATTTTTTACATCTTTCCTTGGCATATTTCTTATCTCTTCTTCATTTTGTTCATCCATAATTCTCTTACCTTACATGTATTGATTGTTTTGTTATCAACACTGGAAGAATCATAGAGTTGTTCTCTCCGACTTCCCCGAGAAGATAGAAACCTTTTGTTGAAAATATATTAAAGCCAATATATGTATATATATTTATATATACATTATATGCATAATACAAAGAAAAAATTATATGTGGTAATATATCTTATTTTCTAAATATTTTGGCTTCCTAATACTATCGCGTACAAGTTATCTTTTTTTTCTTTTTCTCGTTTTGTAAAAGTTGATAATTTCCTTGGCCTTTGAATTAATACCAAAACTTAGTTTCAAACGTTTTCAATAATTATCTATAATTTTCAAATTCTCACACTTCTTGACCTCAATTACTCAATATAGGATTTATTTTTACTGTTTTGAATTTTCTTAATTATTTAATTTTCCATGGCATATATTCATTTTTTTTTTGTCTGGCCAATTCAAATTTTATATTTCCTTGGCTTATTTTGTATATTCCTTCCACTGTTTTAACGGAAAATGAATTTCTGAGGTGAAAGGGGTTCAGGATCATGGCGAAAGATGCATCTAGCCACTTGCTCTAACTTTCAACTTTGCAAAATGGCAGCCTATGTCAATAAGACATAACGTTTGAAATTTGCTAAGCATTTGTTGAAAAAAAGGACAAAATTATGTTCTCCAAATTTTGGGTTCTTGAAACTAGCACTCGGCCATTCTCTCTTTCTTGGCCATTCTTTCTTTCCTGAAACTAGCACTCGGCCATTCTAGAGGAATCCAAAAGACGGAGACCTTTATACTCCTCGAGTTTCACCTCAATACTCAACATACACTCCTCACTCCATTTGTAATTGGCACAATTATATTTTATAAGAAGTATATTTGGGGGGGCTATTTTGAAATATATAGCGTTTTTTTTTTAAAAAGATTTTCCATAATTCTAAAGCAAAAATATCATTTAACTAATCATATCTTATCCCAACAGCAAGATGTAAGCCAATGGGTGAATCACTACGTTATCTTAAGTTCCTCCAAATTGCCCTTAGACATTGAAGCTGGTTTTTTCACCTTGCCTAATAGTACTCTAATTAGTCCCCTGATGTTCGAAGATGTGTTTAACAATGCTCTAGCCACAAGCCAATGTTATTATTTTTCAATCAGAGACTAACTTAAACCTAGATGTGTAGAATACTTTTACTACCGTTACACTAAATCTAGAGCTTGACCACACAAAATTCCCAAACATGCAGCATCAAGCCAAAACTAATATATATGGCGTAATCCAATTTGCTCTTCAAACTGAGAAAAACAAATAGGTAAATTATATTAACTTTTCTTCAACATTTACAAAAATACAAGTAACTCTTACAACATTTTAAAATTACAGTGACCTCCCTTCTTTGATTTTGTTAACTAATTTCTCTTTCTGTTCGTCAACTAACAATTGAACAAAAGGAAAACACTGACACAAGTGTAGCTAGATTTTTCAATTACTATTTTTATCCTTACCAGACTAAAATAAAGAAGTAGCAACCGGAATCATATGCTCTTAGGCTATGTTTGGTACAAGGAAATGAAAATGAATAGAATGAGAATGGAATGAGAATGAGAATGGAATAATCATTCTCATTCTTTTGTTTGGTAAGACCAATAAACAATAGTAGAATAGAATGGAATTAAATTTGTATATGATATGAAATTTTAATATTATGTCTATACAAAATATTAGTAATATTTATAATTTAATTATTAAATATTATTAAGCATTTGTAATGGTAGCAGCGGCGGTGGTGGTGGTGGGACAGTGACGGCGGTGAAGGATGGCGATGTCGATAGATGGCAAGTAATTGTGGCTGACAGTGAACGGTGGTGGTAATTAGTGGTGGCAGTGATGGTGAGAATTTTTAACTTTTTAAATATTTTTAAATTTGAATTTTTTAAAATTTTTATTTTTTTAATTTTAAAATAAAAAAATAATTACTAAACATGTGTTATATTTTTTAAAAGAAATTTGATAACAAAAATATTTCTAAGTTTTGTTTTATGCTGTTTCTTGTGGGGATGAAATGATCATTCTCACTCTTGAAATAAGGAATGGTCATTCCAAAAAAATGTAGGAATAATTATTCTCCCATTCTATCTTTAAATAATAGTATCAAACAAGGAAATGAGAATGAACGTGGGAATAGTCATTCTATTATATTCCATTCTCTTGTATCAAACATAGAATTAGCACTTTCTCTCTCTCTACTGGTATAAGGATGGAGTCCACCACCTCTACTTTCCAAACCAAAAGCCACCACAATCCCAATTGAATCCACCACAGAACAAATCCAAGAACAATCGACTTAGATTGTTGAGTATTGAGTCACTACAAGAAATTACACCTTCCGTGACCACCTTCGGCAACAGCTACATAGTCTCGCCGCCAAAAGTGTTCTTTCTGCAATGAAATTTTTTCTCGCCGCCAAAAGTGTTCTTTCTGCAATGAATTTTTTTCTCGTTGCCAAAAGAGTTTTTTCTGCAACAATTTGTTTTCTTGTCGCCAAAAAGATAACTTTTTGAGACGAAATTTTATTCTCGTTGCTAAAAACAATTTTATTGTGACGACATTTTTATTCTCGTTGCCAATCTTTGCCTCAAAACTTGGCATATGATATTTTTTTGCGCTACAGAGAGAGATTCCACAATGACATTTTTTCCGGTTGCCGAAGAGTACTTGCAACGTCCAGGTTTTGTTCCCGTCAGCCAATTGTTACGGCACCACCAGATATTTTCCCGCTACAGGAGGGAAGGATTTTGTGAAGCGAATATTTTAAATTTTGATGACGACGTAGTCTCATTGCGAAAGAAACCAATTTTTTTTCCCCTTTCTCAGTTTTCTCACTCCCCGTGTCTCTCTATGCGTTTCTCTCTTTCCCCTTTCTTCATCTATACTTCTCTATCTCTACACCTGTGATTCTCTATCTCACACTGCTGAAGAAGGGTTTCTTCGCACACCCGAACTCAGGTACTCTCTCTGGCTCTGTCTCTTGTGTACCCAATTTCAGAAACCTTAAAATTATTTACCCAATTTCAAAAACCCTAACTCCTCTGGTTGCGAGCACTGTCTTCTCACTAGTCCTCGCTCACACATTGGTAGAAGAAAACTGACTACATGCACGAGAAAGGAAGTTCTAGGGCTTTGCAATACGGTTCAATTTGTGCTGGTTAGAAGTCGAATTCCAGATCTCCCTGCTCTCTAGCCTGTATGCTGTATAATATATGTGTATTTGCATATTGTGTTGGGACTGTTAATGTTATCTTTGGTTATTTGTTTTTGTTCTGTTCAAGCACTTCTGTCTCCTCTCTCTCTCAGATTATCTGTCTTGTATGCTGTATAAGATATCTGTGTGCTGACAATTTTTTTTTTTTTTACAACCTCTGTTGAGTTTTAATTTGTAATGGTTTCTGTAGTGGCTTGTACCTTGCCAGTTCATTATCCATTGGTGTCAATAATTGCCTGATGCATGTTGTTTTTCAATGTTGGAATCACTTATAATGATTGCTCTTACACATATATTTATATATATACATCCACGGTTAAATAATGAAACCACGATTGAAGTGAAAGAAAGTAAAGAAGGGTGAAATGAGCCGTCTTGAATAGAAAAAATCGTATCTGCACAAAGGAATTGTTAAACCAAAAATTCATTGAAAATGAAACTCCTATGCCCATTTAAGAAAATAAAATGGATTATTAAAGACAATAAAAATTTAAACTAAGGAGGAAGAGGAGGAATCCTTATTGATCAAGGACAATATTTGCACGATGAAATCCAGATTCAGATTAACTACAACTTTATTTATGTTTTTCTCTCTCTTCTCTTTGTTGAGTTACTTCTTCCCCCCCTACTTATCCCTCGCTCTCCGCATATGTTTACATGTGTGTGTATATATGTATTGTTGTCTGATCTTTGAATAGAAAACAGTGCAAAAATACAGTAGTTGTAGCTGCGAGTTAGAGGCTGACAATGAAACAATGTTTCTATAAAGAAGTAAAATTTATTGTGTTCAGATAACTTGTGGCGTTAAAATGTACATGCAAGCAATAAAATATTGATATCTTATCTCTTTCTTTTTGTGTTTTGGATTGTTCAGTCATTTATTATTTTTTCTGTTGATTGGGTTTTGCAAAATGTGATGATGAGTTTTATGTACCAATTCATGTTGTCTTTATGGAAAATTATTTGCCTAGAACCTCTGAAGAAAACTGAAGAACAAAGATTGAAAGTATTCTTATGTGCGGGAATATATATATATATGTGTGTGTGCGCGTGAATATATATATGTATACATTATACACCAATCGTGTAGATCCAAGGTATATCTTAAAGGGATAGGGTGAAATAGGCAGTGGCAAGGGGTGAGAGAGGGCTTGGTACTGGCAAATAACCGTTGGAGGTAGTGATAAAGGTGTGCGGGTCGTCTGTTCGGCATCGGCGAAAGGGATGATGGAGGGTTGAACCGCTACGGCAAGGAATGGTGGGAAAGGCTGTGGCCGTGGTGGAGGGCTGGGGGATTTGCACGGAGCCACCGTATATTTTGTTGCAGCAAACGGGGAAGAAATAAAAACGAAGAAAAAATAAAGAAAATAAAAATATGTTCTAATATATATATATATGCATATTCTGTTAGTTCTAAAAGAAATATTTTTAAGCATAAGGCTAATAAGATAATTTTGCACTTCCGTTAGGTACAGATTTCTTCACATTTCTAACAAGAGAGGTCAGTATAATATTAAAATGTTATGGGATGTTCTTGTGTTTTCTTAAATGTTGAAGTAAGGTATGTGTAATTTATTCAAAAAAATCATTTTGAATGTAAGAAAATTTTATTTTACGCAATCTTAGCAAGTTGAGTCAAATCAGTTGATATTCTGAGTCTAAAACTCGCAGAATACCGTAAAGTTTAATAATGAGATTTTAATAATATGACCTTGAAGTTTCTGAGTACCAAAAAAGAAAAAACTTAGAGTATTAGGTTTAAACTCTCATGCACAATTCTAGAATTCATTATCAATACATATTGCGACGGAGGGATTTTCTGGTAGGACTATATATATCAACAGTTGAGACTCTCATTGTCGTGGCACTCATTCAGGCTATTTGCCAAATAACTACAGCTATTTTGAAAGGTCCCACCAAATAAATATTTGATATTGGCTGCTCATGCATATACTTCTGTGTGCATTTCATTTTTCTTTAAAATCTTGCTTAAATAAAAGGCATGTAAATACAATAAGCATGACTAGTTACTTAGGTGCAACCGATAAATGCAATGTATGTGGAACCTGTGACACATGAGAAGGGCCTATTACTAGCTACAATTTCAATGGTGGAGCCAGAAAATTCATTCAGGAAGCCAACCATTAATTATAACTTGTACTTTTTTTTCCTCATCAACAATAGGCCAATTGATTTCCATATATATATTGTAAGAAAATTTTACGAAGAACTTAATTAGAATGATGTAGTAATGATATTTTTGTAATTAAAAACCACCGTAATCAATAATTTGTTTTAGAAGAAAAAAATTAGATTCAACCACATCATTTTGTAAGAATTCTGTATAAATTTCATATATGTATTGTAGCATTACCCATAATGTACGTAAACTTATATGTAATATATAAAAAGGCCATTAAAGGAAAATAACTATTTAAGGGTAATATTTATAAATTTTTAGGTGAAAATTTGGTAAACATTTCTAAAATTGAGTAAAAATATAATTTTTAACTATGCAAGGAGGGCAATTGCAAATTTTCCAAGGGGCATATTGAGAAAAAAAAAATCCAAAAACGTAAGTAAAAATGTAATTTTTAAAAAATTGAGGGGGACAATTGTCCCGTTTTGGGCCTTAACTGGCTCCGCCAGTGAGTATGAGAGTGGGAATCAAACCCTATATTAAATTATAACTAAGTGTAGCTTGAATTAGCTCATAATGGAACTAATAAAATTGCAAATATATATACATATAAATGTATATCGTGATCCCTAAAAACATTAAGGAGGAAGAAGATGTTATTTTATGCAAAGTTAAGTTCGAGCTCTGAACAAGTCAACCACATCTTATATTACTTGAATGATTGGGTTTTTTTTATTTATAAAAATCATTGTCCGCTGATTTGGATAGATATATATACATATATATGCATATATACAATTCCACAAGCTGATGTACTAAATTTCATCGACGCTTCTAATATCTGGTTCGGCTTGCTGCAGGGTGACATTGTCACTTATAAAGTTACATCATTTTCTGCCTTCTAAAAATTAAAAAAAAAAAAAAAAAGATTGGTAATGGAATAGATTCTTGGAATCAGAGTCCGGAAAATTCCTCATCTCTGACCCTTGGGGCATAACTAGTGTACATATTCGTAACATTTCAAATATTTATAGCATGTTTAATTTAATTTTGACTAGAATCAGTTAAATATTTGTAACGTAATAAGCACAAAGTATTCTCCAGAACCACCCCTGATCTTTCTTTTCTTTCTTTCCTTGTTTTTTTGTGTGCTTGTGCGTATTTGCAAAACCAACTTAACAGAAGTTAATGTGGGTACTTTGTTAGTTGCATTCACAAGGAGAATTATTATACTCCTAAAGCTATATTTAATACAAGGAAATGAAAAGAAAAGGAATGAGAATGAGAATGAGAATGGAATGGAATGGAATGGAATAGTTATTCTCATTCCCTTGTTTGGTAAGCCTAATAAACAATACTAGAATATAATGAAATGAAATTTGTGTATGATATAAAAATTTAATATAATATCTATACAAAATATTAGTAATATATTATTTAATTATTATAAATTATTAAGCATTTGTAATGGTGGTGGTGGCGGCGGCGGCGATGGTTTAATTATTAAATATTTTTATATATTTTTAACTTTTTAAATTTTAAATTTTTAAAATTTTTAAAATAAAAAAAATAATTACCAAACATGTTTTATATTTTTTAAAAAAAATTTGACAACAAAAATCTGACTAAATTTTGTTTTATGCTTTTTCATGTGGGAGTGGAATGATCATTTCTAATCTTGAAATAGGGAATGATTATTCCATCAAAATGTGAAAATGATCATTTTACCTTTAAATAGTAGTACTAAATAAGGGAATGAGAATGAAAGTAGGAATGGTCATTCTATTCCATTCTCTTGTACCAAACATAACATAAGAATGATGGTGTGCAAGTTTATGGAATATTCTTAGTTACTTGAACAACAAAATAACTATTCCTTTGCCATTTTTGCAATAGCAACTGCGCAGGCTGTCGATAAGGGCGATAATGAATGTGAGTTTGAGAAAAACTACTGTACAATGGCTTTTTTTTTTTTTGTTTTTTTTTTTTTCTGGTATTGTGCTGTTATATATTTATTAAAAGTTTCAAACTAATTAACTTTTTGTGACATGGCTGGTCTTTACAGTAATATTCGGTATTGCATGTTATATAAGACTTGCAAGTGCCCATAGTACTAACAGTTATATAAGACTTGCAAGTTATACATAAGACCAGCATATATAATCACTGTTAGTACTGCATTTGATTTTTCTCATAAATTCGAAATTTTAACCAGAATTATGAAATGTGGGCTTCATTATATCCTTTTCATAGACAAATACTTGAAGTTTTTCAGGTATAGGGGACTCGATAGTAATAGATATTTACTTCCATAAGTTTGATTCATTAAAAAAAAAAGACGTAATTATATTTTATCTCTTGAGACTTGACAAAAATTAGATGATCCTCTTTTGAAAAAACGCTCATAACCCAGGTAGTTTGGATTATTCCGTAAAATGGACAGATTGTAACGATTTCTGTGAAAAGACAACATTATCCCAACATTATTAAGGTCTCCTCCTCTCTTTACGCCCTCTCTCTGGCATTACAGTGGACATCTCTAATTTTTCCACATTGCTCATAGATCTCAACAACCCAAACTCTCTATAATCACGTCACCATCAAAACCCAAAAAGATTTTTCAATGGAAAAGAGCAAGCTGATCTTATGATTGATATAATGAAAGAGGACTGATTTCAGCCATGGCAGTCGGTGAGGAGGAGGAAGAAGGGAAGTAAAAAAAATGGAAAAACTTGATTGAGAAATGAGATTACATATAGCATTTGTTCAATTTATTTTCTCAATCTTAGACACAAGTGTATGGATCCTACCTCAATTTATTAATTTGGGTCCTACAATGAGAAATTTGATTGAGAAAATGAGATTACATATAGCATTATTCTTTTCATAAACCAATACTCGAAGTTTTTCTTGTTCACAAAGTTGTAAATTTCTCGTATAGAAGGTTGTGTTTTATCGAACTTGACCTCCACCGCCGGCAGCGGTAAAAGTTTGTGGATAAAATTTTGATGAATCTTCTCTGTTTCACCCTCTCATAATCTTCCTTTGAACCATTTTCTCTTGCTCTTCTCGGCGCCCCCGAAACTTCTCTTGCTTCAAACAACCTTGTGTATGTGGTTAAAAGTTTAATTATCTCTGCTCCATCCTCTCATCTCTCCAGTTCTGTTTCATCCTCTCATTTCTACTGATGTACCTTGTGTCCGGCCATTATCAAGGCCGGCTCAACAATATTGGGGGCCTAAGGCAAAAAATTTTGACGAGGCCTTTTGATATATTAAATATTATTGTAAAATTTATATTTAAAATTATATTATTTTGAATGAGGCTTTTTAAAACATTAAAATTTAAATAATATTAGAAATTTTGAAGTATAGAATAATTAAAAGGGTGACATTCACTATATGTATGTGCTACACTACACCTAATTGATTTTATGCTTTATTTTTTTTAAAGATGAGGGGCCTTTTACAGAAGAAAATATTTAAAAATTATTTTGAACTATAACTATAATAAACTATTTTAAAAAATTAAGGTCCTAAAAAATTAGAGCCTTAGGTGATCTCGATCGCCTAAGGGATAAGCCGGCCATAGTGGTGGATAGTGGTGGGAGGAGACAGAAGAAATATTTGTTTTAAAAATAAATAAAAAAAAAGTACAAAAAGTAAAACACTTTTTTTGTAGGTGAAAACTATTTTTACAATATGTTTAGCTAATTCAATGCCCATAGCAAATTCAATGCCCAATGGGTACCTATATCCAATCTATTTAAACCTACTTATAATTAGGCTTCCATGATGCATCACAATTAAGCCCATTAATAAACTTTGATGAGTTTAAATGGGTTTTAAATTGGTAAAATTAAGCAAATTCATAAACATGAGTTGAATTTTTCATGCCTAATTATTAAGAATACCACCCACCCATTTACTAGCTTTTTGAAGACCTTACTTTAAGAGTAAATAAATGGAATTTAAAAAAAAAATTTATGTTTCTTTAACACTGTGTTTGGATCCCTAGCTCTCCACCGGTTTGCAAATTTAAAAAGACGAATAAACTTACAAGTTAGCTAGTGTAGTTGTTTTGTGTCTTTTTTTATGGGCCTTTTTTTTAATGAATTGAGACTTTTTTTCATTATTTTTTAAAGGGTCTTTTTTTCTTATTTAGATTGGGACTTTTTTTGTTTTTTCTTTTCTTATGGACCTTTTTTTTCTCATTTAGGCTAAGGTTTTTTTTTTTTTTTTTTCTCTTGTAGGTCTTTTTTTTTTTTATTTAGACCAAGGCTTTTTTTTAAAAGAATTAACATTTCAAAATTATATAGGATATTTTTCAAAATTTGAGGCCTTCACAAACCAGGCCTAAAGGGAGCGCTTTACTCGCTTTAGGCTAAAGCCGGCCCTGGCCATTATATAAGTGAAGGAAGGTCTGTTGTGTTTTGTTTCCACAATCTTGCATCCTGCCATCAACTTGGTGTACGAAGATTGGTCATATAGCAAAGCAGGTTGGTCTGATGGAAGGGCGGCAAAAGCTTTTTACAGTATTCATTGATAATCTCCCTAGATCAATGAATAATAAATGGTTAAAGAAAATATTCCAAAAATGTGGTGAAGTTACGCATCCTACAAGATAAGACATATGAAACAAGGTTCTTTCGGTTTCGTCGGTTACCAGACTCCTTAGGAAGCATACAAAGCGATAAATACCTTTAATGGGGTATGGCTCCTAGATCATAAACTACTAGTAAAGAAGGCAAATTATGAGTTATGGGAGTCAAAAATGGAATTAAAGCAGGGGAATCAATTAAAGGAGAAGAAATTTTTCGATAAAAAATCGAAGGATATTTTCAATAAGTTTGTAAATGGAAGAACGTATAAGGAGGTACTAAGGACAACCATTGCAGTGAAAAACAGAGAGCAAAGCCACTAAAATTGGTGGAATCAGATGAAGTAAATGAAGAATGGTTGAAGTGTTGTGCTGTAGCAATTGTACATGAGTATGATATGATTGAAACTGTTGAAGAAACAATGCGAACAGAAGGTGTAAACTGCATTAAAGCTAAACCATTAGGAGGGCTGAAAGTCTTGCTGCAATTCGAGGACATTGGAGACAAAAATGCCATGCTGGAGAATGGAAGGCCATGGTCGGTAAACTGGTTCTCAGTAATTTATAATTGGTAATACAGGGAATTTAACACATTCAGGAAAGTATGGATCACTATGGAAGCTGTTCCTCTTTAGGCCTGGAATGCATTGACCTTTTCGGCAAGCTATGGGGTAGAGTCATCACAGTTGATGAAAGAATTGTATGGAAGGAAGATCTTGAAAAGGGGAGACAGTTAATCGAAACAGAGGAGGAAAATGTTATTCAGGAATCTTGTAATTTAAAGATCAATAACTTTATGTGCGAGATAAGGGTAATGGAATAATGTTATCAAAGAAAACCATACTACGCAAGGCCAGCTTCAAGGGAAGTTTTTCAGCAATCATCGTATGACGAGGATGTTTCCAGCAACACACACTCAAGTTGGAGGAGTTCAAAGGTTTTAAGTCCACAAAAGAAGTTAATGGATGACCCTGTTTACAGTCCCAAAGGAGGAATTGTAGAATCCCATGATGATAAAACCTCAAAGTATTTTCTGTAGACATCTATGGCGGAGTCCAGTAAGGCATCGTTGGGTGAGAAGGAATAAGATGGATGTGCTGAATTTCACAAGCCAGGCGGCAGACTCATATGGGTCCCTTGAGGATGCAGGAATTTAAATTGTCATAACTCTGACCTTGCATCCAGAAATTTAAATTGTCAGGATGAATTGCCTCTGGAATATGCGTTGGGTGAGAAGGAAATAATTCCAACAATGAAATTAAATATAAAGGCCTATCCCAAGAATTGTAGAAGCGCAAGGATTGCTGCTGCAGAAATGCTATAGTGAAGTAGTGAAGCTTTTTTGAAATAGTATACCCGTTGAGATTACCATTTCCCCAGTAGCAATCCTTGAGCATTTACACTCCTTGGGACAGGCTAGGGAAATGGTAATCTCCAAGGAGATACTATCTCAACGGTAATCTCAAAGGAGTGTAGAAGCCCATTAGAAACTAGTCCAGAAAAAGCAAAAAGTAGTGAAGCTTCAAAAAAAGGCTTTCAACCCAGGTGAAAATGGAGATACTAGCTCAAACAATAATAACTTGTCGGTCATGGCTGGTAAAAGGCTATCATCATTACCCCCAAGGATTCTTGTAGGAAAAGGAAAGAAAAAATTCATCTCAAAAGTAGGAATGAAGTCTCAAAAGCTGTATTCAAAGCTTGGCCAGACCATGCATAAGTCCAAAGCTTCCATCTCAGCATCTTCCTCGCTTTCTTCTGCAGATTTCAGGAATAGAAACAAAGTGATTCTAAATGAAATATGGAGCACTGCAATGAAGAAAAAATTCAAACAATTCAAATTGAAAAAGTATTGGGTATTAATTTCCAAGGGAAGGAGGCGGAGGTGAAAAGAAGGCTAAGGCAGCTAGAATGGAATGACTTGGAAGGACATGAAGTAATTGGTAAAGGGAGTAGAGAGCCCTGATGCAGGCTCTATCCCCTCTAGGCGTTTGATCAATGTTGTCAATAAAGATTTTATCATGGAATGTAAGAGGGTTGTGTAAGAAACAGACCAGGAGAATGGTGAAAAAGTTATTTTACGCAGGGCTGTGGATTTGGTGTTTCTACCAGAAACAAAGTGGAAACAATGTAATGAGAGAATGACAAATTATATTTGGGAAAAAATAGGGGAAATTAGGAAGTTGTTGATGAAGAGGGTCTGTCTGGCGGACTCCCAAGTGTTTAGGAAGAGGATTTCTTCAATCTGGAAATATTAATTAAGAAATTTTTATCACATCCTCATCCCAATTAGACATCATTAATATCACATTAGGTGAGGTATGATTGCACAAGTTACCATACTTGCGAACAATACCTTAACACACACTAAAAAAAGAACACAGCGAAGGATACACTAACGATATATATAAGCAAGAACTATCATCATTGACCATAATAGACATCAAAAGTAAACCATAGACCACCTACATCATTACAGGTACATAACAAACTCTCATATCTCAAGTTACCACGAGGCAAAATACAAATATAACTCAAATCCCAAGGTCTTATTAAAGTATGATGAGAAACTAAAAGCGAAGCAACAAGAGCTTTTCCAAGTCCCTAGACACGACATCCTGACACTGACATGAATGCCACTGTAGCTAAAACCAAAACTACAGTGAACCAAATCATCATATCCACATTACCTGTCAAAATAGTCTTTGTCGGTGTAAGCTAATTGTCCAAGTGCTCACGATAGACAATCAAACTTATAAAGAATAAAATATACATAATCACAAAATCAGCTATCAACAGATGATCCACCAATCAGTGATATATAATCATTCACAAGATACCAACATTAACGATATGTAATCAACCTCTCATCACCACCAACAATATAATATGCTTTATGAAATGTAATATCTCTTGTGATGCAATGCATGAAACACTCACTACTAGAAAATAGGGTTTTTGCGACGGCATAGTGCCGTCGCAAATACCTATTAGCGACGGCTGAGCGACGACATTATAAGAGACACAAATGCTGGCATCGCAAATACTTTTAGCAACGGCTAAGCGGCGGCAGGAGAGACTTTTAGCGACGGCAAAGTACCCGTTGCAAATGGTGACCGACAGGCTGAGTTTTTTTTGCGACAACTGTACTGCCGTCGCTAATAAATATTTGCGACCATGTAGCTGCCGTCGCTAATAGTCTTTGCAATGGTTTTGAGTCATCACTAATACTTAATGCAACCATTACTTTTGAGGGTTTCTACTGACCAAAATAACCTTTTAGCAACGGTTATTTAGCCGATACAAATAATCAACTAGATTATTAATTTTCTTTAGCGATGGTTATTGCAGTCGCTAATACTTTTTTAAATGGAAAATTTTTTTTGGTTTATATTGGAATTGATTTTTGTAATTTGTTATTTTACCTGATAAAATATACATTTAATATGATCAAAGAAACAAAATTCATGCATTCATTAAAGCCAAAACGCTTAAAGAAAAGACTTAACTAAATTAATATATCATTTTAACATCTATATATCCAAACAAACCACCAAAATCTAAAACAAAAACAAAATACATAGTCTCTCATGAAAAGAATGACATAAATCAAGAATCCTTTGTCTTCGACCAAAATCCAAAACAAAACCAAAATACATACATAGACTCTCCCAAAAAGAATGACCCAAATCCAGAATTCATATAACGAAAAATAATTTTTAGTCTATTACAAAATAAGCCAATACAAAAATACCATCCACCTATTCTTTATGAATAACCTAAAAAGAAGAAAACATAAAAATATTAGATATGATAATGACTCAATAAAGAAAATTAATAGATATGCATGTAATATATAGGCTTATTGAAATAAAAATGTAATTTACATTACAATAATGCCAAGCTATATGTCGGCCAACAAATTCTCCAACATTTGTAATGCCTTTGCGAGGTCGTTCTAATAAAACGTTAGGTTTTCAAGCATTTTGAACAAAAACTTTGCAGTAATTTGACGGAATTCTGAGCTCGATTGAGGCTTTTAGTATCCAAACAGCTCAAAAAACACGTTATTCTAAAAAAGAGCTACGGAAAAGTGAGGAAAAAAGTGTTACAACTCTCAAATCGGGAGTTCGGCGATCGTACCGTTTGTTTTCCACACATCACTCGTGCCTAAACCTTATTACATGTCAAGTTTGACATAGTTCCGAGCTTGTTTGGGGGTTTTAGTACCCAAACGGCTCGAAAAACACGTTATTCTTAAAAAAAGATAAGAAAAAGAGAGGAAAAAAGTGTTACATCTCTCAAATCGGGAGTCCGACGAATGTGCCATTTGTTCGCACACATCACCCATGCCTAAACCTTCCTACGTGTCATGTTTGACAGAGTTCCAAGCTTGTTTGGGGCTTTTAGTACCCAAACGGCTCGAAAAACACGTTATTCTAAAAAAAAGGCTAAGGAAAAGAGAGGGAAAAAGTGTTACAACTCTCAAACCGGGAGTCCGGCGACCGTACCGTTTGTTCCCACACGTCACTTGTGCCTAAATCTTACTACATGTCGAGTTTGACGGAATTCCGAGCTGGTTTGAGACTTTTAGTACCCAAAAGGTTTGAAAAACACGTTATTCTAAAAAAAAGCTACGGAAAATGAATTCAAGAATTTAGCATCTTTGACAATCTCTGTCTTTGGTCCTGATTACAATATATAAAAGAAACTCTAGTTGGAAGTGTTTCTTGTAAGGCAAATACCATGGATTAGAAAATGTTGAGACTTTGTCAAATACCATGGATTGGGCTTGCTTTGCCTTTGTTGGAGTCGACACCTCTCTAAGAAGCTATTTCTCCTTTCTACATCACCACCTAAAAGACAAAATCAGTATTTATCCACCAATTCAAATCTTAAAAGAGTATACAGAAAGATGCAAAAATAAAAGGGCAAGAGCAAGTCTGGGAAAAAAATTATTCAAGAAAATAACAAGGGCTTTTGTAACCGCTGCAAAGTTTAAACCAACATGGAAATCTCCCTGACAACATTTGGGCACAAATTAGAAAATAAACAAACATAGAAGATGGTGTCCATAGCTTGAAGGGTAACCATACTTTTATAAATCTTCTGTACATTTTCATTTGGGTTCGATAAAGTTTGAAATTGATAAGGAAATTCTGAAATGTTTACAAAAGGTTCCTGCATACATGATTTCAAATGTCAAGTCTTGGATTTAAAGAATTCTATTCAACTTAACCTTGGGTTTCTCAATTTAAAGACTTGTTTCAAATTAAGTAATTTTCACCATTCAAGCAATCAGATATATTACACAATTTACTTTGTCAAGCTCATATTTTAAAATTGAATAACAATAGCTTGTATTTTAAAACTTTACTCTGTCAAGCTCATTGAAGCCAAGCAATGGTACCATGTAAAGCAATAATCAGGGTAGGGAAAGAGTGTATATGTCTCAAGTTGAATAGAGAAGATTAAGCATCAAATTGAAAAGAGAAGATTAAGCATCAGTATGAGAGGTCATTGCTACAACATATGAAGCACATAATTTCAGATCATAGACACAGACATGCACCAGATCTAACAATTTACCCTATCAATGGACTAAACCGTGAAAAAGATATAATTCATTTAGCTGAATCTAGTAGAAAAATAGCAGGACATTTTAGTCTAGTGATCCTTCAATCATATAGATTTACAGAATAATCATGATGTATTGAACTTGAACAATAAGAAACTCCAATGTGTATATGCCCAAAACACGCGAGTATAAAACATTCCGGAGCCCATCTAAAGTACTATTGGACCAATTCCATCAAGTTACTTCCAACATGTACTAACATTTTCACAAGAAGAAACACTCCAGCTAAAAATGACAGTATCAAAGGTTTAATGAACAATCTAAAAAAGAAGGAAATAAATAGGATTCCAACTCTAGGTCACAGGCTATATAACAACCAATTCAAATCCAAAGAGTAAGAATTTACTAGAAGAGAAGTCAAGCTAGCAACAAGCTTCACCAACTCTAGGTCACAGGCTATGTCCACATGAGTTGCTCCACCCTGTGTGATTAATGTGAAAGTGAGAAACAACATCCAGATAAGTAATGGAAGGTGTTGAGACACGTCAGAATAAAGACTATAAAACAGATAATTTACAGTCTAGTGAGGAAGCAGAATAAGATTCCTGAAGCGCATCATTCACTAAATCAAGTTCTTGCAATTGGTGGAGGATAAGAAGAAAGAAAAGAACTCCATTTCCTTGGTGGACTAGTTTAGGACATTGGTTGGGTTGCCTTTAGTAGAAGGTCTATCAATTTTCTTTCATTAATCCTTTTAGCATGAGTAAGTACCAAATTTAATTTAGTATATCCATTGGGTGAACTTTGTCCAATCCATGAATTGAGATAGTCCTTTATTATAAAAATTTGTAATTTCAGTTAACACAAAAAGCCGAGTAAAATAACTTCTTGCCTATGGAGTAAAAATCTAGTTAAAACCCAAAAAAAGGATTCATACGAAAGTGCCCAAGAAAAAGCTGAAAATTATATATATATATATATATATATCTATTAATTAAAGAAAGATGGGTTTCAGCAGTTCAAGCAAGAGGATGAGTCCAAGACTACAAAGTTTCTTCCCATTGCTCAGTCTGTAGGTTTTCTCAGAAAGCAAACACTCTTTAAAGGAAGATTAAAGAGATAACTAAATAATAGCAAGTGGGGGAAGTGGGAGGCAGCTGGATAATACCTTGAGAGCTCTTCTTTCATGGAAATCCTCCAAGATTGATTCTTTAATAGTTAAAAGCAAAGCCCTTGTTGCAGTGAAAGAAACTCTTCTGATAGCAAATGAAAGGCGTTTTGGGAGGAGAGAGTCACCAAATAGAAGAGGGTTGCCATTGGGTTTCAACAGGGTGCGAGAAGCAGGTGAAATGGAAATGGGTATACTGACAGTTACGTCAACATCCATGGCACTGACTGAATTTCCAAGAAGAGCATTGTGGGAGGATGCAGATGTACCACCATTGATAACAGATGAGTGTTGATTATTTAGCCCTTCAAAATTATCTTGCAACATAAAGGGAAAAAACAGTCATTAGTAGCATATATAAAATCAAATTTTTAAATTTAATAATAAGCATCCAAAGAAATTCTTTTTACAAATTTCACCATCAATTACTTCCAAACCTAGACTTTAAGAACAGAGCTATACCACTCCACTTAATACAGATATCAAATTGTTCCTATTTAAGGAACTTACTCATTGAAGAATAATAGTTATATAACAACTTCAAATTATAAAATTAGACACACATCAACTAAGAAGAATTTGTAGATCACTCTCTCCATTTCAAAGACGAACAATCTACCACATTCATTGGATCATATAAATAAATTAAATTTTCATTTAGAAAAAATCAAATCCATAATAGATGATGAGAAAGAGTTCATAAACCAGATGTTAGTGAAATAACTGGAAATGAAATAGATGGTGGAAGTTGGGAAAACACCCAATAGACAGAGACTCTGTTTGGCTTCTTTAGTCAAGGAAAAAAATAAAAAAAAAGAATCAAGCCATTACCATTGAACTCAATCAAGCAATAGATAATATAAAACATGTCTGTCAACCATTATGTCAAACAGATACAAGGCACCAAAATATTCAAAGATATAGTGCATTCAACTAAACACCAATCATCCCCTCCAATCCCCTCCCCAACGCCTCCACCGGTACCCCACCCCAGCCCTCCACCATCAACAGTCACCACTTCCGAACCCCTCTTCCCCATTCCATCCCCTTATTCCATCTAATCCACCACCACTTTTGCCCTAATCTCATATCTACCCCCAACCATAGCCACTCCTCCACCCAACCAAACATACACACCCACCCCTCCACCGCCACCCCCACAACCACCCACCACTGCAAAAAATATCACAGAAAAGAAAGAGAAAACCTTACCTCAAGAAAGAGAGCGAATGATAGAGAGAGTTAGCAACGCCTATGCCGTAAATGACGGCACTCCGGTCGACGATGTGATTGCAAAGGTGGCAATGCCTATAATGGCACATGGGGATAGAAGTTAGAGAGAAAGATCAATTTAGAGAGAGAGAGAGAGAGAGAACCAGAGAGAGAAGATTACCTGGTGACAACGATGAACGACAAAACTCCAGTTCGACCGACGGTGAACGATGGGACAAGGCCACCGTCGATAGTGAATGCCGAGAAGAAGAGGGAGAGTGAGGGGGAGAGGTTTGAGGAGCGTAAGGGCTGTGAGGCAGTTCATGTCCTAGGTTTCAATTGTTTAGAGGGAAAAAGAAGGAAAAGGGCAAAAGGGGAAAAACTAATTTTAGAACCCAAAACTACGTCGTTTACAAGTTAAAACTACGTCGTTTTATAAAAATCTTTTGCGACAGCATATCATTCCGTCGCAAATAACTCGTAGTAAAAGGGCGATGCGTTTACACTATAAAATGACGTCGTTTTGTTATACTTTTCGCGACAGCAATGTTGCCGTCACAATTAGACGGTCACAAAAAGTCATTTTTTGCATCGGGACCGTTGCCGTCGCAAATAACAAGTATTTGTGATGGCATTTCAGCCGTCGCAAAAGAATCCGTCGCAAATAACCTATTTTCTAGCAGTGACTCAAATGTGCATGCAATTTAGATAGCGCTGGCCCAATATATAGATGACTCGTTATCAAGAAATGCCCACCATGGTACCCCTGGGCTAGTCCACTGTGACTAAGCCTTTGGTTAGCCCACCATGGCTAACTCTTTTAAGTGCAGTGTAAGGCATATAGTATAAATAGTATATAGTGCCACCTTATATATCTATAATTACCAATATCTTCACATAACTCCTCATATGTATAAACACCAATTTCACCTCACATATGAATACCATTAACACCTCATATGAATTCACCGCCACCATACATATAGAAAACAAACAATCCATTCAATATGAATAAGTCTATCTTATATTCCCACCTGTCATTACACACACCCGATAAAGTTACTCCTTGGTTGATGTTGAAGATTCTTGACCTCCTTTAGCTTCTATCACCACAACTATGTCAGTTTCAAAACTACATTGTATAATTCATTAGGAAATAATGAATATAAACCATCATTTATAAATAATACTCCAACACCAAGTATACACCTTAAACAAATTAATTGGATACAATACAAACTCTAAAGGACAACTCCACCAAACCTCCAATGCAATGCAACAACTTATGAATTCTAGGGTTCAACTTTCAACCTTAATATTTCAAAATCTTATAAGGAATTAGAGTACAAAATTTTTATGGGTATAAAAGTCTATGAGTCTCTTTTATAATGCTTCAAAAGGTACATCAATCTAAGTTTTCTATAGTCAGTTCTGCTAATTTTACTAAAGAGTGTCAAAAGAGCGTCATGACGAATCGAGGTAATGTTTGGCTGTGAACTTCCATCGTCTGTAAAGCATCATAAGAGCATCAAGACGACCTAAGGTAATGTTTGGCCATGAACTCAATCATCAACACTGTGTCAGAAGAGTGTCCTAACAACCCAAAGCCCCACTAACCACCAACCCTCGAACATGACTCTCCAACCCAAGGTTTTTTTCAACTCCAACCTAACCCAACACTTCATATAACTCACCAAAGACTCCAAAATGCAATACCAAACTAGAAATAAGATAAAAAAAATCAAAAATATTTTCACCAAGATGAACAAGGACTTTCACCATAAAAGCCCTCACCCACCTTCTCCTCCATCACCTCCCTCTAACATTAATAATATGGAAAATATACTAACATATAATAATCAATGCAAATAGCATGAAACCAACAAGAACATGATAAATCTTACCTCAATTGATGAATTCAAGTTGGACACAAATTTTTTCCTTGAATTTCTTTCGAATTCTCTTCTTTCCTTTTCTCTCTCTCTCTCTCTCTCTCTCTCTCTCTCTATGATGGCAGCCAACATCTCTTGACTTCCTCTCTTCTTTTTCTTATTCTCTCTCCTATGTTGCTAGACCACCCACACTCCACTAGCCTTTTATTTTCTTTTTCTTTGTCTCCCCATTAGCCTTGTCCCCCTCTTATCTTCTTTCTCTTTCTCTTAACCAAAAGCCTTTCTTCTCTCTTGACTTTTTTTGTAACTAGCAAGCCAAAATAGATACAAAAGTGTATCTCACACTATTAAGTTACTCGTGCACACACTCACTAATGACTCACCACTCAACTCACCAATTGCCACATGCCACACACACATGCACTTACATAATTTTATATAACAATTAATCATGCAATAAATATGATTGGCTACTTATGAGATTATGAGATTAGGGTCTCACAACTCTCCCCTCAAAGAATTTCATCCCGAAGTTCTCTTACTTCATGAGAATAAATATGGATACTATTTTTGCATTATCCCCTTACTCTCTCTTGTAGCTTCTTCTATCTTATGGCTCCTCCAAATAACTTTTACCAATGGTATTTCCTTATTACGAAGTACTTGATCACTTCAGTCTAAAATCTGAACCTGCTCCTCAACATAACTCAAATCATCTGCTAACTTTACCGGTTGCTAAACCAACACATGAGACGGATCTGGCACATACTTCTTCAACATAAATACATGAAAAACATTGTGTAGTTTGGACATCTCTAGTGGTAAATCTAACCTGAAAGCCACATCACCAACTCTTTCCACAATAATATACGACCCAATGTAGCTTGGATTAATTTACCCTTCCTTCCAAATCTCAAAAAGCCTTTCCATTGAGAAACTTTAAGAAACACTTGATTTCCCACCTTGAATTCAAGTTCACGCCATCGGTCATCCGCATAACTTTTTTGCCTACTATGTGCCACCTTCAAATGCTCTTGAACTGTCTTGATTTTTTCGGTTGTGTCTTGGATCATCTCCGGACCCAATAACTATCTTTCACCGACTTCATTCCAACATATCAGAGTCTAACATCTCCTACCATACAATGCTTTGCAATGTGCCATACTAATGTTAGATTGATAACTGTTGCTATATATAAATTCCATCAAAGCAATGTAAGCACCCCAACTACCTTTGAAATCAAGCATACAAGCTCTTAGCATATCTTCCAAAGTCTGAATAGTCCTCTCCGAATGTCCATTTGTCTAAGGATGAAAGGTCGTACTAAACTTCAATGTTATACCCATAGCTTGCTAAAGACTTAGCCAAAATCTCAAAGTAAATCTTAGATCCCTGTCTAAAATTATAGATACTATCATTCCATGCAGTCTGACAATGTCATTCACATACAACTTAGTATATTTATCCAGTGTATAAGTAATCTTTATCAGAAGAAAATGAGCTGACTTAGTCAATCTATCTACAATAACCCATACAGAATCATATCCATTAGGAGTTTTCGGTAGTCCCATAATAAAACTCATAATGATATGCTCCCATTTCCATTGAGGTATCGAGAGTGGTTGCAACAAACCCGCCGATCTTTGATGCTTAGCTTTCACTTGTTGGCAAGTTAAACATTTTGTCAAAAATTCAACAATATCCTTTTTCATACTTGGCCACTAGTATATCTCCTAAAGATCTCTATACATCTTGGTGCTCCTTGGATGCATAGCATATAATGAGTGATGTGCCTCCTCTAAAATTTCATTCTTTAAAGCTAAATGACTAGGTATACAAAAGCCATTTTCCACCATCAAATTACCATTATCAAGAATAGAGAAATTAGTGCTCACCTTTTCTATCACCTCTTAGCTAATTTTTGTCAACTGCTCATCTTGCATCTGAAGTTCTCGAATTGGATCAAGTAACAATGGTCTCACCCGAAAATGAGCTAACATGGCACCTATACCTTTCTGTTCAAACTCCACTCCCAAAGAAGTCACTTCTGTACATAATTCTGCCCGATGACATCCCATGCAAGCCAGTCTACTTGAAGACTTTCGACTCAAAGCATTGTCGCGCCCAGATTTTTCACGCCCAAGGAATACTCACACAAGCGGAAAAAATATTGTACTTTCTCCTTAGAACTCACCCTCCTAAAAGAATGAGTGTGAGTAGGTTTGAATTGAAAAAATGGTTTGAATAAAGGGCTTTTGGAAAAAGATTCGGAGTCGCCACCTAACTTGATTAAGGTGAGTTAGGTCACCTAAAAACTAAGCATAATCCGAAGACTACACTTAGGGTTTTGGAAAACGATTTGAAAATATCTCCTCAAGAGAGGGTTTTTTAGGAAAACAGGTTGTTTGGCAACCTTTGGAAAACATTTAGCCCTTTTTAGAAAAATAACTCCGTTTGGTCTTTGAAAACAGTGATTCTAGGTTCAGAGGTTGGTTACGTGTAGGGAAGACGCACTAAGCTATCACCCTACCCTGCCCTTTCGGTACCTACATGTCAATCTACCCTAGATTCACCTATGAGAGTCTTCAACTAACTATTGGCCAATCCTATCCACTTTGAAAAACAATGTTTATAAATTATCATGATGCATGATATGCAAGTGCAAGTTAAGAGAATTGAAAAATAGATTTGAAAAGAGATTGATTTGAAATTGATTTGATTTGAAAATAGATTTGAAGAGATGGAATTGAAATTGGAAAGTTTGAAAATTTAGAAATAGAAATTTGAAAATAAAAATTTTGAAATTGGAATTTTGAAAATAGATTGAAATTTGAAAAATGTGGAGACCGCACCCATGAGAGTGGAATTGAAAGTTTGAAAAGTGTTGTGACCACACCTATGAAGGTTGCCTACGTATCCCTTTGGGGGAATTAGGTCAGTCGTAGTTCAGACAAGAGTCCGATTGAAAAGAGATTGATTTGAAGAGAAAGATTGAATTGAAAATTGGATTTGATTTGAGATTAGAAGAGGAGATTGAAAATTGAAATTGAGAAGATTGGACTTGCTTTGGAAAGATTGATTTTGGAAAGACTTGGTTTTGGAAAGATGGAGGTTTAGGAAACCTAGACTTAGGAAAGGTAGGAGACCTAGGAAAGACTTGAGATTAAGAAAGATTGGATTGGAATGTTGGACTTGGAAGATTTGGAAAGATTGGATTTTAGAAAATGTTCGATTTAGGAAAGGCCCGTTTTAGGAAAGCGTCATTTTTGAAAAGTTTCAAAATTAGGAAAGTTTTCATTTTAAGAAAGGTTTTGAAAGAAGAAAGGTTTTGAAAATAAGAAAGTTTTGAAAATAAGAAAGTTTTGAGTTTAGGAAAGTTTTAGATTTGAAAAGATTTTGAAGTTTTGGAAAGTTTAGAATTTGGAGAGATTTAGGTTTAGAAAGATTTAACTTGAGAAAGTTTCAAATTTAGAAAGTTTTGAATTTGGAAAGATTTGAAATTTAGAAAGTTTTACAGTTTGAATTTTAGAAAATCTTGAAATTGGAAAATGTTTGAATTTAGGAAAGGTTTGAAAACTTAGGTTTGAAAAGTTAAGATTTGAAAAGAGGGTAGAATTAGGAAAGGGTTGAATTTTAGAATTTTAGGAAAGATTTTTATGTTCAAGTTTTGGAAACTTAAGATTTAGGAAAGTGAAAGATTAGGAAGGAGTTGAATTAGGAAAGAGTTGGATTTTGAAATTTAAGGAAAGATTTAAAGTTTAAGTTTAGGAAACTTATGGTTTAGGAAGGAATTGAATTAAGAAAGGTTTGGATTAGGAAGGGATTGGATTTGGTTTCTAAAAGCAAAGGTTTGATTTTGTTTCCAAAAACGGAGGATTGGATTTGGTTTCCTAATGGGAAGATAGGATTTGGCAAAGACTTGGAAAGGGAGATTCTAGAAACCCTAGTTTTGAAAGTACGAAACTTTAACGTAGAAAAGAGGTTTTGGAAACATGTATCGTTTGGATGTGAAAACAAGAGGTTTTGGAAACCTAGGTTTGGGGCAAAGTTTGAAAATCATGTTTTTGGGAAAAAAATTAGGGTTTCCTAATTGTGGGTTCTAGGGCTTGACTTGGGCTCTAAGGAAAGAGTCTTTGGAAAGTGCGTTTTTGGAAACAAAGATTTTGGAAGGAAATCCTAAAGAGGAGTTTCTAGAAGGAAGAATTTTTGAGAGATAGAGTTTTTGGAAACAAAGATTTTTAGAAGGGAATCTTAGAGAGGAGTTTTTGGAAAGTGTGTTTTTGGAAACATAGATTTTGGAAGGAAATCCTAGAGAGGAGTTTCTAGAGGGAAGATTTTGGAAACAAAATTTTTTTAGAAAGGTTTTTGGAGAGAGTTTTTAGGAAGGTGAATCTAGGGAGTGTTTTAGAAAGTGAATTTTGAGGATAAAGAGTTTTTGGAAAGGAGTTGAAAAAGGAAGCTTTGAAAAATAGATTTTGGAGGGAGTTTTTGAAAACAACTTTGAAGAGGAGAGTTTTAGGAAAGTATATTGAAAGAGATTTTTTAGGAAGAGATTTAAAAAGAAAGTTTTTGGAAGGTATGAAAACGTCTCACTTTCCTAAAGCGATTCTAACCATAAGAAGGCTAGAACCACTTTAAGAAAGTGGTTATGAAAACAACAAGGGTTGAAAATATGTACCATGTTGGTCACTTTGAATGTAACACTTTCCTAAAGCAACCCTAGCCATGGAAAAGCTAGAATCACCCTAGGATTGTGATTTTGAAAACAAGTTTTTGAAAAAGAGATTTTGATGCAATCTTGAAAACAAGTTTAAAAACGATTTTGAAAACGAGTTTGAAAATGAATTTTGGAAGATGCAAGACTATGATATGTACAATGCAATTTTGGGGTCGTGAACATACAAGGCTAAGGCTTCACCACATAATCAAGGGGGCCGGACCCATGTGGTCATTGGTTAAATTAGAAGAAAGCCCCCGACACGGTGACTCTCCAATAGCGTAATCCTACACATGGACCAGGAATCCCCTTGTTTCAAGCATGCAAAGAAAGGGGGGGAAAGAGATGGGGGATTAAAATAGAGAAAACCCAAGTGGGTTAGGAGAGAGAAGAGAGGGGGGAAGTACAAAAAATTAAATAGGGAGCCTACTGTATGTCTTCTTTATTTTGCGCGCCTTATTTGTCTTCAATCTTCGGTCTTCGTCTTGATCTTCTTCTTCAACCTTCAAGGGTTGTCTTCAAGCTTTAGATGGCAACTCTTCAAGTCTTCAAAGGATGGTTAAAGGCTAGTGTACGAGTGTATGAGGGAGTGTAGGAGTGTATAGGAGGCTAGGGTTTGTGTATGGTGGCTAGGGTTTGGAAAACCTAAGGAGGCTAGGGTTTAGGGAGTGCACGAGCTCTGTATATCGAATTATATGATTTTTAGGTTGAATTTGCGGATCCTTTTCACGTTGAATGAGGCTCTGTATTTATAGAGGTTGGATAATACTGGCACCTGTTGTAGTGGCGTTAGGCCAAAGTTTACACTGGCACCACTAGGAGTGGCGCCAGGCCATTTTTTGGCTTGTAGTGGCGCCAGCCATTTAGTAAATATTTAAGGTCAGCAAGCAACGTATCTTTGACTAGATTTGGGCGCCTGTGCTAGTGACTACCATGCAATTTTTAGCCTGACTTCACTAGGAGTGGCTCCGGAAAGTCCGGGAATGATTTGGAGGAGCCGGGAATGACCCGGAAGGCCGGAAAGGAGTAGGAACACTTAAAATAGTGTCTTGAAGGTATTTGACTTGAGAAATGAGGCTAAGATGGGTCGGAAAGGTTAACCGGGCCCTTAGGGGCAAAACGGTCAATCAGACCAGGAAGTTGTCGGGATAAACTCGGATTGTCCCGGAAGAAGACTTGGGATCTGGAAACATTATTCAGAATGTTCCCAGAGGTTGCCGATTTGATTTCCAGAGTCGACGTGGTCGAAAAAGGAGACCGGCCCATTAGGGGCAAAACGGTCATTTTGCACCAGGTTGGCCGGAACTGACTCGGAATGATCTGGAAAGGTAAAAAGAGGTTGAGAACACTATAAGAAGCAATCTCAGAGGGTAACCGGTTTGATACCCAGAGTCGGTGTAGTTCCCGGGGCATTCGGATGCCTAAGGGCAAAAATGGTCATCTTGACCGGAAAGTCTCAGAAAAGGTCCAAAGGGCAATTTGGTCATTTTTCATCGAAGTGGGCTAACAAATACTGGTGTTGACCTGGTTTTTTAGTGTTTCCACCACTCTAACGGCGGTTATCGTGACACAGGGGTTTGTTGCCAATTCCATATATCGACCTATTTGTGAGTATTTCCGCTACTCTAACGGTTTTGTGAGTAGTTTCGCTACTCGAACCGTCTCGAGGAATAAACTGTCTCGAGAGAGGGATTGGAAAGGGGACTTATTGTCTCTGAAGAGACGTGCCTGAGTTGGAACCGTCTCGAGGAATAAACTGTCTCGAGAGCGGGATTGGAAAGGGGACTTATCGTTTCTAAAGAGACGTGCCTGAGTTGGAACCGTCTCGAGGAATAAATTGTCTCGAGAGAGGGATTGGAAAGGGGTCTTACTGTCTCCAATGAGACGCACCTGGATTGGAACCGTCTCGAGGAATAAACTGTCTCGAGAGTGGGATTGGAAAGGGATCTTACCGTCTTCGAAAAGACGTGCCTAGGTTCGAACCGTCTCGAGGAATAAATTGTCTCGAGAGTGGGATTGGAAAGGGGTCTTACCGTCTTCGAAGAGACATGCCTGGATTGGAACCGTCTCGAGGAATAAACTGTCTCGAGAGTGGGATTGGAAAGGGGTCTTACTGTCTCCGAAGAGACGTGCCTAGATTGGAACCGTCACGAGGAATAAATTATCTCGAGAGTGGGATTGGAATCGAAAAGGAAAGGACAATGCCCCTAAGGGCATTTTGGTCATTTTGCCTCTATTTGAGCCTGACAGGCCCGCAAAGCGATGAACAGACAGGATTTAGACCTAGAGAATTGGTTTTGATAGGAATATGCCCACAATGACTTGAAAACAAGTTTGGACGGAGTGTAGACTGCCGAGCGGTCAAAAATGGGGTGCTTACAGCTGCCCCTCTTTTTCTGTCTTTGCTTGTCAACGACAGAAAACGATAAGAGTAAGAGTCCCATGTTGACCGCAAGGCAGTCGGAGGGACGGACATTGAAAATCTTTCGACAACGGGAGTCGAAAACGGATAACGGGCCAAAAAGGCCTTCGAAAACGAGTTTTGGCGGAAGAAAGGGCAAAACTGCACAGAATTGGCAGAAAATGCCTGGCACCTCTGCTAATGGCGCTAGGTTTGAAGTTAAAACCAGAAAATTCTGGTTCGAATGCTTACGGGATTTGAAGAGTTTTTGGAGAAGCCGAGAGTCTTCAAGTGGAAATCGACTTGAACCTTGAAGGAGCACTCCTTGGGGACTATGGGTGATTGCCGGAAGAAGACCACGTCACCGGAAAAGTCGCCGGAAGAGAAGATTTCGCCGGAGAACTTCCAAAAGGTGAGTTTTCAAATTTTGTTGATTTTGATGTGTAGAACTTCGTTTGAATAGTGAAAATTGATGTTTTGATATGTTTTGAACACTTTGGTGATGTTGTTTTTGAATTTTGGTGGTTGTTTGATTGAATTTGAATGATTTTTCATGATTATGCGAAGAGGGCTTTCTGCAGGAATAGGAAATTTGTTCCTACAGACTTGGGCATTGGGTTTTCTGGCTATATTTTTGTGCAATGTGCCTTAGAAAAATGTGTTTAACAACCGTATGAAGTTTCGTGATTTTTTGAAAACTCAGTGAATTTTTGATTTTTTGAAAAATAGAAAAATATTTAGAAAATTAGAAAAAATTAGAAAATTCAAGAAATTGATGAAATTTTTAAAGTTTGAAATTTGGAAAAAGATTGGAATATTTTTGAAAATATTTGAGGTGAATTTGAAAAATTTTGGAAGTCTTTTGAAAACCATTGATTTATTTGAAAAATGAAACATGTGTTTTGAAAACCTAGAAAACTTGAAAAATGTGCACGGGTGCCATTGTCATGTGATTGTTGGAAAGTATACATTTTGCATTTTGTGTTGATGTCATGGGGGTTGTAGGGGCCATTCTTAAACGGGACTCTGCTGAAATTTTTTTAGAAATTAGGAAAAGAGTTGGTTAAAGTTTTAGAAATAAAATCTTTTTTGAAGGAAAAAGGCAGAGAACCCTTGAGATGTGATTTAAAGTTGGAAAATCAAGATGTGCATGCAGGAAATTTGTTTTGACTTATCATTCGAAGTCTTTTATTTGTTTTGTTTGTGTTAGTTGTTTATTTTATTTTACTGTTATTTAAACTGCATGGATGGTATATTAATATCACTTACCTTTTTCAGGATGGCAGATGGAGTTTTGAGTCGACTGAGAGCCTGGCACAGTAGTTACCCTCCGGATGAGCAGGATATCTTTCGTCGGTCCTTTAGTCGGGTGGCTTCGCTTCTATTAGTGCGGCTTATTCCTGGACTCATGGAGGCAGTGATCCCTTTCTGGTAGCCGGACTTGTCTCTTTTCCGCTTTGGAGAGTGTGAGCTTACCCCTACTCCTCACGAGTATGGGTTCCTTCTTGGTTTTCGAGATGTTTCTGCTGACATTGTGGGACCTCTCTTTCCGGATGGTTGTATTACAGTGGTTTCATCCCAGCTTGGATTTAGACGCGCAGTTCTTTCGTCTTCTTCTTTGCCCCAGTTTCCCTATGTCCCAGTAGAGTTCTTCTTTTCCCGTTTTGAGTTTCCTACGGGTATGCGAGTTCATTCAGGTGAGTGGCACACCTCCCAGGATTGGGATGTTTCTCGTATGGTTGCCTTAGCCTTGCTTCTGCTGAACTTCTTGGTGTTCCCCCAAGAAGATGATTTAGTGGACTATCGACTCTGTGCACCGTTGGCCTTGATCCGTAAGGGGCATTCCTATGCTCCTATGATTGTAGGGGAGACCTTCGTGAGTCTTACGAGATTTCAGCAGACCCTTGACGCTCGTTTCCGGGGATGCGCTACTCTCTTCCAGCTCTGGGCGATTGGTCATTTGTTTGTTACACCTTTGTTTCAGCACACGTGGTATCCTAAACTCGACCATATACATTCCCTGGCGAGATCTCAGGGTGTCATGGCAGATGAGGGGAGATTTCTGCAGACCGCTGCATCTTGGGCTGACTATCTTCAGAGCATGAGGTCAGGCACTGTCCTGTGGTATTTAGGACTGGTCGGTAGGTATTGCTTGAGAGTTCGACCTTCCGGAAGGGCCTTCGTGCCCCTAGCAGGCTTGCGGGGCATTGCCCCTTTCTTCGGTATTCAAGTTTTGCGTCAGCTTGGTAGGAGTCAGGATATCCCTTATTTAGCTTCTGCAGCCGAGTTTACTCTTGTCTTTGGGGTGTCGATTCCCAGAGCATTGATGGAGAAAGTTATGGATACATGGAGATCTTTGCTTCCTCACGTTGATGATGATGGTCCCTTCTCTGACATGCCCCCTGCGACCGAGGCCTATCATTATTGGCTTTGACACTACGTGTTGGGTCCTAGTAGACTTGGGGATCTTCTCATTGAGACTCCTTTACCTCTCGTAGGGTATACCGACTTCTTGACTGCTATGATTGTTCAGGGGCGTCGTCACAGGCAGGAGAACCGTCGTCTGATACGAATGTTGCATGACCGGTTGAGGATGAGAGACGCTGAGATAGTTTCACTGGAGAGGCAGTTAGCAGTAGCCAGATTGACACATGATGACCCACCTTTGGGTGCTGCGAGGGTCCGCAGGCGGCCACGAGGCGTTCTAGGCAGTTATCCTTCCCTAGAGGGTGATGTGATGGATAGCTGATCCTTGCGAGAGACTGTGGAGTCCCTTACTCGAGAGAGGGACATGCTTTTGGCTAGGTGTGCAGATTATAAGCAATGCCGGCCCGGGTCTTCTGCAGCTGGTACTTCTTCGAGTGCTCCTTTTGTGACTAGTGAGCCAGTGGATCCCTGCATATCTGATTCCTCTTCTAATGACGACGGGGAGCGATATATTTTTGCCCCTTGCTCTTAGATTTGCTGATTTCTGCATTTGTAGAAAAACAATACTGTGTTTAGCGTTTTGTGGCTTTTCGTTTTATAAATTCATGACCTCCCGTGCTTTTGGTATGATTTCCTTGCATGATTAGTATAGTAACAAATTTGGGGAAAATTAAATGAGAATTGCAGCTTAATGAAAAATAACTCCCCTTCGTTTGATTCTTTGACTCACTGACTGTTTCGCGAAAGAGACCTCTGCTTCCTTTAACCCTAACTGGGCTAAACCGGAGAATGCCTTTCAAGACGCCTTTCGACTTTTACACTGTTGCTTTCATACCTTAACTTTTGGGGATTGTAGTAGCTTAAGCTATTTCTTATATCTAAATCTCTTGCTCCCACCTCCTTTTTTTTTTTTTTTTTTGTTGCTACTTTTGCTACTAGTGCCCCTAAGGGTTTTCACCAGTCCCAGGTCTGTCATTTTTGCACCAAGGCGCCTTTGTAGGTTTTCGCCAGGGTCGACAATTTTGTATCTTGCCACATCCCTACCTTTTTACCTACGGCGCCCTTTCGGGTTTTCACCGCATCCTTGGGAAGCGCTTAACTTTTCTCTCTTCTTTCTCTCTCTTTCCTCGGCTTGGTCTTGGGTTTCTGTTGAAAAGCTCCTAAACGCTACTTGCATCATTCTCCAGCCAATGGCATATTTAGTAAGCTCATTTGGTCTAATCAATTTAACTCTAATCTGAGAGGACTTTTTAGGGGTTGTGGTGTTGGTATTTACTTTCGAAAGAAAAGGAAAAGGCTCAAGCCTACCACTCTACTAGTGATCACCTTCGATAGTTTTTGGTTCAATGGCACTTTTTTTGCGTATTCCCATCTTTCCTTGGGTATCTCATTGCACGCCTTTTTTTGCACTTCTTTTTTTTTTTTTTGCCAATGATGTTAATACCAATATTTGTGTGAACTTAAAGTAGTACTTCAAGGCTTTTTTTTTCTTTTCTTCCTTTTTTTTTTTTTGCTATTTTCAGTGCCTCTACTTAACATGATCACTTTATTGGGGGAATATTCCTGAAAGAAAGTAACCTGCTCTAAAGGTTTGACAAAGGTTATATATATGCATTTTAATTGGACAGAAAATGAAATAAGGGCCCCTCGTCATCTTGGAATTAGATCATTTAGTCCATAGAGCTTTAACCTTAAAACACTACCTTATTGATTAATGGAGAATAAGGAGAGTAGGTTTTATTTCTTCTTCACAGAAACCAAAGGTCTAGCTTTCGGAATCATATGTAGTAGTGTTTGACAACATCTGAATTCAATGGGCTAGGAAATTCTTGGCCTCCATTTTCTCCAAACGAGAGCTCCTCCAGACAAGACCTTCTTTACCATGAATGACCCTTCGTAGTTTGGAGCAAATTTTCCCTGTGCTGCCTCCTGATGGGGGAACACCTTCTTGAGCATCAAATCTCCTGGCTGGAATAATCGAGGTCATACCTTCTTATCAAATGTTCTGGCCATTCGCCTTCTGTAACATCGAGCGTGATAAACTGCAGCTAGCCGCTTCTCATCCAGCAAACAGAGTTGGGCATATCGGTCTTTAATCCATTCTGCTTCGTCTAACTTGGTCTCTGTTAAGATCCGTAAAGAAGGAATCTCAATCTCAACAGGGATGACTGCCTTGGTGCCGTAAACTAGCTCGAAAGGGGTGCTTTCGGTGGAGACCCTCATAGTAGTTCGGTAAGCCATCAATGCAAACGGAAGTTTCTCATGCCAATCTTTGTAATTGTCAATCATTTTTTGGAGTATTCTCTTAATGTTCTTGTTGGCTGCTTCTACTGCCCCATTCATCTGGGGCTGGTAAGTGACCGAATTCCGGTGAGTAATGCGAAATGTTTGGCATAGCTTTGATATCAATTCGTTGTTCAGATTGGAAGCATTATTAGTAATGAGTGACTCGGGAACCCCATACCGGCAGATGTAATTTTTTATGAACCTTTCTACGACCTTCTTGGTGACATGGACATAAGAGATGGCTTCCACTCATTTAGTGAAATAATAAATGGCGACCAGGATGAAGCGATGGCCGTTGGAAGCTTTAGGAGTGATGGGACCAATCATATCTATCCCCCACATAGAAAAAGGCCATGGGGCTGACATAGAATGGAGCTCAGTCGGCGGTGCTTTGATCTTATCCCCATGTATCTGATATTTGTGACACCGAAGAACGTATCTAATACAATCTGACTCCATTGTTGACCAGTAATACCCTGTCCAGAGAATCTTCTTTGCAAGCGTGTGGCCATTCATGTGGGGGCCGCAAACCCCCTCGTGCACTTCCTCCATGATAACTTTGGCTTCGGCGGTATTGACACATCTTAGAAGTCCGAACCATGATCTCCTGAAAAGCTCATTTCCAGCCATGAAAATGGTGGCCCGCCAAACAACAAATGGTCTTCCTATCGCGTTGTGTTACCACATCGGGGAACGTCCTGGCTTGAATATACCTCTGGATGTCATAAAACCACGGCTTCTTGTGAGGTTCAATAGTTGTATGCAGGCAATAAGAGGGGACATCCCTGGTAAAGATCTGTAGAAGGGGTATTTTAGTGCCCCTGTCGACCTTGATTGCTGCAGCCAAGGCATCGGCGAAGCTGTTCTCTATTCGAGGCACGTGACGAAAATCCACGCTTTTGAATAGCTGACACAAGACCTTGACCTATTGATGATATGGGGAGAGTTTGGCATCTCGAGTTTGGTACACGTCCTTGGATTGCTGAATGACCAAATCTGAATCACTGAGAACAACCAATTCGTCAATCCTCATTTCAAATGCCAATCTTAATCCCAGGATGCAAGCCTCATATTCGGCGATGTTATTAGTACAGAGTTCAAGTTGTAGCTTAACTACAATAGGATAATGACTGCCGGTTCTTGACACTACTACTGCCCCAATGCCGGCTCCCCTTTTGTTAGCAGCGCCGTCGAAAAACATCTTCCACCCGGCTGGTTCTTGCTCTTCATATGTACCATTAACACATTGTATATTTTCATCAGGAAATTGGGGCTCCATGGATTGATAATCATCAATGGGGTTCTCAGCCAGATAATCAGCTATCACCTGCCCTTTGACTGCTTTACGGTTAGTGAACACAATGTCAAATTCTGACAGGATCATGTGCCATCGAGCAATTCTGCTGGACAGGGTTGGTTTCTCAAATATATACTTGAGGGGATCCATTTGAGAGATAAAGAAGGTGGTATGATAGAGCATGTAGTGTCGAAGCCTGTGAGCTGCCCAGGCTAATGCGCAGCAGGTTTTCTCGAGATCGGAATACTTCACTTCATATAGCAGAAATTTCTTACTGAGGTAGTAAATGGCTTGCTCTTTTCTCCCCGTTTCATCATGCTGCCCCAGGACGCATCCCATAGAAGTATCTAACACTGTCATGTACATCAGCAAAGGACGCCCCGGGGTTGGTGCCACTAGGATAGGGGGATTTCGAAGATATTCTTTAATTTTCTCAAACACCATTTGATAGTTATCAGCCCACTCTTTTGGAACGTCTTTCTTAAGGAGCTTGAAAATAGGTTCGCACAGGTGGGTCATTTGGGCGATGAACCTGCTAATAAAGTTCAACTTTTCTAGAAAAGATCGAATCTCCTTTTCCCCTTTTGGTGTAGGCATTTCAACAATGGACTTTACCTTGGTAGGATCAACCTCTATCCCCTTTTCATTGACTATAAACCCCAACAATTTCCTTGAAGATACTCTGAATGTGCATTTGGCCGGATTTAGCTTAAGCTGATATCTACGGAGGTGATCAAACACCTTCTGCAAGCTGAACAGGTGGTCCTTCCATTGCTTGGACTTGACGATCATGTCATCCACATAGATTTTTACTTCCTGATGCATCATGTCATGGAGTAAAGTTACCATGGCCTTTTGGTAGGTTGCCCTGCGTTGCGAAGCCCAAATGGTATGACCTTATAACAGTATACTCCCCAGGGGGTAATGCAAGCAGTCTTCTCCCGATCTTCTCCAGCCAGCTTGATCTGATTATATCCCGAAAAACAGTCCATGAAAGAAAACATTCCATGACCGGCCGTGTTGTCAACAAGCAAGTCTATGTGGGGAAGAGGAAAATTATCCTTTGGACTGGCCCTGTTAAGGTCCCGAAAGTCAATGCACATCCGCACCTTGCCATCTTTCTTAGGTACCGGGACAATATTAGCCAGCCATTAAGGATACTCTACCACTTGCAGAAACCCTGCCTGGAATTGTTTAATCACCTCCTCCTTGATTTTCAGGCTCCATTCGGGTTTCAATCTTCTTAACTTCTGTTTAAAGGGTTTCATCTGCGGGTCCAAAGGTAGTCTATGTTCCACAATGGATTCATCTAATCCGGGCATGTCTTGATAGGACCATGTGAAAACATCCAAGTATGCACGCAGAAGTTCCAATAATTCTTTACGCTGCCATTGATCTAGGCCTGTACTGATTCTAAGCTCTTTTGGATCCCTTTCATTTCCCAAATTAACGGCTTCCGTTTCCTCAATGTTTGGGGTATTATGATTCTCATGTCTTTCTATTTGTTCTCAAATTTCCTCTAGCACCTCCTCTGTAAAATTAACATCTTCTTCAATTCCCAGTATTTGGTAATCAAACTCAGTGTTCAAGTCATCATTTATTAAGATTGGCATTCCCTGGATTAGCTGAGTAGGATATTGGATGTAAGGGTCCCTGGCATGGAAAATAGTGTACAATAAATCAAACAAGAAAGGGATATTATTTTATTAATTGATAACTTGATTTTAAAAAGTTAAGACAAATAAATTTAAAAGGACAAAGTTTATGGCGAATCAGTTGCTCCAGGGTCTCGCTCTAACGGGCTCTGTACCGAAACTTGCGAGCACGGATGATGCCTTTGCTGGCCCAATTACGCAACTTTTCGCCTGGCAACATCGCTCGAATGGATCCATCTTGGGTTAGTCCAATGCTGGTCGTCATGACAGGCACTTCTCCTTGGACTTTTCTCTTCTTATTACTTAATACAAGTGTTCCTTTCCCTATGTCTAACTGCTTGAATTACTTTTCTCTTCTTATTACTTAATACAAGTGTTCCTTTCCCCATGTCTAACTGTTTGAATTGGTCCGACAGTTCTATGACAGCTTTCTTATCAGCCCTTTTCTTCCGCACTACTTCTATTCTTTCTCTTTTTGTGGGTTCATATCCCAACCCAAAGGTGGGTTCAGCTGATGGTATTTCTACGATTTCTGGTCTTCCTTGTAAACATCTCCCTAAGCCTTTGCCCGGATGGAAACCCTTTTCTTTAAAGTACCGTACTACCATTTGAGAGTTCTTGGAATAATTTGGCTTCACTTGATCTTCCTTCTGCACGATAGTGATATATTCGAACGATTGAAAACAAGAGGGCAGTTCAGTGTCAAATGCAATGATGTCAGCTTTGTATACAACGAGCTTTTTTTCAGCGAAAATAGCGATTAGCTTGGAGCCCACGATGAACTTGACTTTCTGATAAAGGCTAGAAGGAACCGCGCCCGCCGAATGAATCCAGGGCCTTCCTAACAGCAAATTATAGACAACCGGAATGTGTAAAACTTGAAATTTAATTGTGAAGGTTACTGGTCCTATCTCAACAGGCATTTCAATTTCCCCCATGGCTTCCCTCCAAGAACCATCAAAGGCACGGATGATCATGCCACTATTTTTCAAGTACGTTGGGTCCATTCCCAGCCTTTCCAGAGTAGAATACGGGCACACGTTCAATGTCGACCCATTATCTATCAATACTTTGGCTACCATTCTTCCTCTTGTTCTTACGGCGATATGCAAAGCCCAGGTATGGCCTGTTCCATCAGCCGGAATCTCGTCATCGGAGAAAGTGATGATGTTTGGGGCCATAATGAGACTGACCATGTCATGTAGATTATTTGGCATGAAACTCTCGGGCACATGAGCATCCTTGAGGATCTTTATTAAAGGATTCCGGTGCACCTCAGAAGTGAGCAACAAACCCAACATCGAAATATGGGCTGGGGCTTTCCTAAGCTGTTCCATGATATCATAATTGACCTTTCCTAAAGCTTTGGTGAATTCTGACATCTCCTGATCTGTTGGTTGGTTGGAGCACTCTCCTTCTTTATCCTTCCCCTTCCTTTTTTCTTTCCACTTCAACAGAGGTATAAAGGCACCCTGACCGAGTCATCCCCCCTATTTCTGTTACGGGCTCCCCGATGCCCTTATCAGGTGGGTAATTCCATGGGTCGTTATGAAGACTGGGTATTGGTGTTTGGGTTATGGTGGGAAGAGTTATCCTTGGATTTACGAGCAAAGGGATTGCTACAGGTGAAGGGTTGGTGAGGACGGGTAGAGTGGTGGGCACATTCAGCTTCTTTGGCAAGACTAAAGGTAGCTTAGGTCGTATGTCTCCTTGGTTGTTGGTTTGAGGTTCAGGTCGAGTCATAGCGATCATGGGTTCAGGTTCGAACAACGTAGTAAGGACAAGGGGATAATGGGAAGGGTCCAGTAAGGCTCCTATGGTTAGGTTTATGTCAGGTTGATAAGATTGCATGGTTAGGAAGGAAGGATCTTGGTATTCGGGCTCCTCCAAGGCAGGAATTGTCCTTTCTGAGATTGCGGTAAGTGGGTTGCACAGGGGGTTCCCGTTAACATTCCCGCTTTCCAATGGTATGTTCTCCTGAAGCTTGTGAACCATGGCCTTCACTATTATAGAGGAAGTTGGACTAGTACTCATTACCTATAACAATGACGACAACAGTTACAAATTAGAGTTTGGTTCCTGGAGAAATCTATGCAATGCATGTCCTAGGGTGCCCCTCTTCAGAAGGGAAACTAGCCATGATGCATTGGCCCACTTTTGGAGATAGGGGATTTGCCCCTGTATGCAGACACCTTACCGTCAGGTAGGAACCTTCAATCATCTATGCATTCATTCATAAAAATAAAGAAGTACATTAAAATTTAGGTTTGAGATACAAAATAATTGAAATACATTTTAATAGGAGGAGGGGGAACATTTTCCTTTGGACTTCTGCCTATCTACTTTTACAAAGGGAAACCCTAAACTACTCTTGAGTCTTCGGATTCGCCTTCTTGGGATTTGATGTCGAGGAGGTCACTGAGAGACCTTACTGATTGGTTGCCCCTTGTCTTCATGGCAATCCTATCTCCGTGAACCTAGAGGGATTGGGGCCCCTCTTATGGAATGCATTGAGATGCATGTAATGAGTCCTTAGGGTTACGCGGGAACCCTTAGGGTTTGGGTAGGTTTAATGCAAGGGAGAGTGAACTTGGTGTCACTCTCAATGGGTTGATCATATGCATGAAAATGCAGTGACTTGAGTTACTTGGAACTCTTGTCTTGACATGGAATATGGAATGCATGAACATGGGTATGCGAAGAGTATAAGGAGATAGAAATCGATAGCAAGATAAACGTGCATGCATGAGCAGTTAAATAGGCATTATAACAGTATGAGTACAGTCAATATAATAGCAAGAATAAGCAGGTATAAATGAAAGTAAGAGCAATCGCCCTTTCCTCCGTGATTTTGAAAACGGTGCCCGTGTCTTAAATTCGGCAGAGGTTTGGCTATGCATGGTGTCTATATGAGTATGAGGTTGAGGGTTAACTAATGCGTCCTAAAAAGGCTCGGTCCCTGGATCTTCAAACCTAGGCCCACTCCCCGAAGTGGTGCCATGATCGGTTGGTGATCCAAGCGGGGGAACCATCAAGAGGCCGTAGGCGAAGAAACTGACACAGCATATTGCCCACAACCAATATACTGTTCCCCCTTTCTTACTAGAAAGGACATATCAGGGTATGCAAGTACGTAGAATGCAAGTGCACATGCAGTGTGTGTGTGATTTTAAAAAGTGGAGGAAAGGGCCCAACAACTCCCATCCATCCTGTACATCACATTCATGCAAAGCAGTTAATAAAACTTAAGCAAAAAGCGCTCCTACAAAACAAAGATGCAAGTGTTAGTATGTGGATGACAAACATAATACAAGATAATATGAATAAATGCATGTTTTCTGAAAACAATTTTTGAAAATTTCGTTTTGAAATTTTAAAATGAATAGGATTGAACCAAGTTAATTGAAGATTCTACACGGGTAAAGGGTAAAGAGACAAGACTACGGCCTAACCCACTAAGTGTCCCCAGTGGAGTCGCCAGCTGTCGCGCCTAGATTTTTCACGCTCGAGGGATACTCACACAAGCAGAAAAAATGTTGTACTCTCTCGTAAGAACTCACCCTCCTAAAAGAATGAGTGCGACTAGGTTTGAATTGAAAAATTGGTTTGAATAAAGGGCTTTTGGAAAAAGATTCGGAGTCGCCACCTAACTTGATTAAGGTGAGTTAGGTCACCTAAAAACTAAGCATAATCCAACGACTACACTTAGGGTTTTGGAAAACGATTTGAAAATATCTTCTCAAGAGAAGGTTTTTTAGGAAAACAGGTTGTTTGGCAACCTCTAGAAAACATTTAGCCCTTTTTAGAAAAATAACTCCGTTGGGTCTTTGAAAACAGTGATTCTAGGTTCGGAGGTTGGTTACGTGTAGGGAAGACGCACTAAGCTATCACCCTACCCTGCCCTTTCGATACCTACATGTCAATCTACCCTAGATTCACCTATGAGAGTCTTCAACTAACTATTGGCCAATCCTATCCACTTTGAAAAACAATGTTTATAAATTATCATGATGCATGATATGCAAGTGCAAGTTAAGAGAATTGAAAAATAGATTTGAAAAGAGATTGATTTGAAATTGATTTGATTTGAAAATAGATTTGAAGAGATGGAATTGAAATTGGAAAGTTTGAAAATTTAGAAATAGAAATTTGAAAATAGAAATTTTAAAATTGGAATTTTGAAAATAGATTGGAATTTGAAAAATGTGGAGACCGCACCCATGAGGGTGGAATTGAAAGTTTGAAAAGTGTTGTGACCGCACCTATGAAGGTTGCCTACGTATCCCTTTGGGGGAATCAGGTTAGTCGTAGTTCGAACAAGAGTCTGATTGAAAAGAGATTGATTTGAAAAGAGAGATTGAATTGAAAATTGGATTTGATTGGAGATTAAAAGAGCAGATTGAAAATTGAAATTGAGAAGATTGGACTTGCTTTGGAAAGATTGATTTTGGAAAGACTTGGTTTTGTAAAGATGGAGGTTTAGGAAACCTAGACTTAGGAAAGGTAGGAGACCTAGGAAAGACTTGAGATTAATAAAGATTGGATTGGAATGTTGGACTTGGAAGATTTGGAAAGATTGGATTTAGAAAATGTTCGAATTAGGAAAGGCACGTTTTAGGAAAGCGTCATTTTTGGAAAGTTTTGAAATTAGGAAAGTTTTCATTTTAGGAAAGTTTTGAAATTGGAAAGCTTCGAGTTTAGCAAGTTTTTGAAAAAGGAAAGGTTTTAAGATTAGGAAAGTTCCCAAAATAGGAAAGTTTTGAAAATTGGAAAGTTTTCATTTTAAGAAAGGTTTTGAAAGAAGAAAGGTTTTGAAAATAAGAAAGTTTTGAAAATAAGAAAGTTTTGAGTTTAGGAAAGTTTTAGATTTGAAAAGATTTTGAAGTTTTGGAAAATTTAGAACTTGGAGAGATTTAGGTTTACAAAGATTTAACTTGAGAAAGTTTCAAATTTAGAAAGTTTCGAATTTGGAAAGATTTGAAATTTAGAAAGTTTAAGATTTAGAAAGTTTTAGAGTTTGAATTTTAGAAAATCTTGAAATTGGAAAATGTTTGAATTTAGGAAAGGTTTGAAAACTTAGGTTTGAAAAGTTAAAATTTGAAAAGATGGTAGAATTAGGAAAGGGTTGAATTTTAGAATTTTAGGAAAGATTTTTATATTCAAGTTTTGGAAACTTAAGATTTAGGAAAGTGAAAGATTAGGAAGGAGTTGAATTAGGAAAGAGTTGGATTTTGAAATTAAAGGAAAGATTTAAAGTTTAAGTTTAGGAAACTTATGGTTTAGGAAGGAATTGAATTAAGAAAGGTTTGGATTAGGAAGGGATTGGATTTGGTTTCTAAAAGCAAAGGTTTGATTTTGTTTTCAAAAACGGAGGATTGGATTTAGCTTCCTAAAGGGAAGATAGGATTTGGCAAGGATTTGGAAAGGAAGATTCTAGAAACCCTAGTTTTGAAAGTGCGGAACTTTAACGTAGAAAAGAGGTTTTGGAAACATGTATCGTTTGGATGTGAAAACAAGAGGTTTTGGAAACCTAAGTTTGGGGCAAAGTTTGAAAATCATGTTTTTGGGAAAAAAATTAGGGTTTCCTAATTGTGGGTTCTAGGGCTTCACTTGGGCTCTATGGAAAGAGTCTTTGGAAAGTGCGTTTTTGGAAACAAAGATTTTGGAAGGAAATCCTAAAGGGAAGTTTCTAGAGGGAAGAATTTTTGAGAGAGAGAGTTTTTGGAAACAAAGATTTTTGGAAGGGAATCTTAGAGAGGAGTTTTTGGAAAGTGTGTTTTTGGAAACATAGATTTTGGAAGGAAATCATAGAAAGGAGTTTCTAGAGGGAAGATTTTGGAAAGAAAGTTTTTTTAGAAAGGTTTTTGGAGAGAGTTTTTAGGAAGGTGAATCTAGGGAGTGTTTTAGAAAGTGAATTTTGAGGATAAAGAGTTTTTGGAAAGGAGTTGAAAAAGGAAGCTTTGAAAAATAGATTTTGGAGGGAGTTTTTGAAAACAACTTTGAAGAGGAGAGTTTTAGGAAAGTATATTGAAAGAGATTTAAAAAGAAAGTTTCTGGAAGGTATGAAAACGTCTCACTTTCCTAAAGCAATTCTAACCATAAGAAAGCTAGAACCACTTTAAGAAAGTGGTTTTGAAAACAACAAGGGTTGAAAATATGGACCATGTTGGTCACTTTGAATGTAACACTTTCCTAAAGCAACCCTAGCCATGGAAAAGCTAGAATCACCCTGGGATTGTGATTTTGAAAACAAGTTTTTGGAAAAGAGATTTTGATGCAATTTTGAAAACAAGTTTGAAAACGATTTTGAAAATGAGTTTAGAAACGAATCTTGGAAGATGCAAGACTATGATATGCACAATGCAATTTTGGGGTCGTGAACATACAAGGCTAAGGCTTCATCACATAATCAAGGGGGCTGGACCCATGTGGTCTCTGGTTGGACTAGAAGAAAGCCCCCGACATGGTGAGTCTCCAATAGCCTAATCCTACACATGGATCGGGAATCCCCTTGTTTCAAGCATGCAAAGAAAGGGGGGGAAAGAGATGGGGGATTAAAATAGAGAAAACCCAAGTGGGTTAGGAGAGAGAAGAGAGGGGGGAAGTACGAAAAATTAATTAGGGAGCCTACCGTATGTCTTCTTTATTTTGCACGCCTTGCTTGTCTTCAATCTTCAGTCTTCGTCTTGATCTTCTTCTTCAACCTTCAAGGGTTGTCTTCATGCTTTAGATGGCAGCTCTTCAAGTCTTCAAAGGATGGTTGAAGGCTAGTGTATGAGTGTATAAGGGAGTGTAGGAGTGTATAGGAGGCTAGGGTTTGTGTATGGTGGCTAGGGTTTGGAAAACTTAAGGAGGCTAGGGTTTAGGGAGTGCACGAGCTCTGTATATCGAATTATATGATTTTTAGGTTGAATTTGAGGATCCTTTTCACGTTGAATGAGGCTCTGTATTTATAGAGGTTGGACAATACTGGCGCTTGTTGGAGTGGCGCCAGGCCAAAGTTTACACTGGCGCCACTACTAGTGGTGCCAGTCATTTAGGAAATGTTTAAGGTCGGCAAGCAACGTATCTTTGACTAGATTTGGGCGCTTGTACTAGTGACTACCATGCAATTTTTAGCCTGGCTTCACTAGGAGTGGCTCCGGAAAGTCCGGGAATGATTTGGAGGAGCCGGGAATGACCCGAAAGGCCAGAAAGGAGCAGGAACACTTAAAATAGTGTCCTAAAGGTATTTGACTTGAGAAATGAGGATAAGATGGGTCGGAAAGGTTGATCGGGCCCTTAGGGGCAAAACGGTTAATCAGACCGGGAAGCTACCGGGACAGACTCGGATTGTCTCGGAAGAAGACTTGGGATCTGGAAACATTATTCAGAATGTTCCCAGAGGATGCCGGTTTGATTTCCAGAGCCGGCGTGGTCGAAAAAAGAGACCAGCCCACCAGGGGCAAAACGGTCATTTTGCACCGGGTTGGCCGGAACTAACTCGGAATGATCAGGAAAGGTAAAAGGAGGTTGAGAACACTATAAGAAGCAATCTTAGAGGGTTACCGGTTTGATACCCAGAGCCAGTGTGGTTCCCGGGGCATTCGGATGCCTAGGGGCAAAAATTGTCATCTTGACCGGAAAGTCTCGGAAAAGGTCCAAAGGGCAATTTGGTCATTTTTCACCGAAGTGGGCTAACAAACACTGGTATTGACCTGGGTTTTGAGTGTTTTTGCCACTCTAACGGCAGTCGTCGTGACACAGGGGTTTGTTGGCAATTTCCTATATCGACCTATTTGTGAGTATTTCCGCTACTCTAATGGTTTTGTGAGTAGTTTCGCTACTCGGACCGTCTCGAGGAATAAACTATCTCGAGAGAGGGATTGGAAAGGGGACTTATCATCTCTGAAGCGACGTGCCTGAGTTAGAACCATCTTGAGGAATAAACTGTCTCGAGAGAGGGATTGGAAAGGGGACTTATCGTCTCTGAAGAGACGTGCCTGAGTTGGAACCGTCTCGAGGAATAAACTGTCTCGAGAGAGGGATTGGAAAGGGGTCTTACCGTCTCCGAAGAGACGTGCCTGAGTTGGAACCGTCTCGAGGAATAAACTATCTCGAGAGTGGGATTGGAAAGGGTCTTACTGTCTCCGAGGAGACGCGCCTGGATTGGAACCGTCTCAAGGAATAAACTGTCTCGAGAGTGGGATTGGAAAGGGGTCTTACCATCTCCGAAGAAACGTGCCTGGATTGGAACCGTCTCGAGGAATAAACTGTCTCGAGAGTGGGATTGGAAAGGGGTCTTACCATTTCCGAAGAGACATGCCTGGATTGGAATCGTCTCGAGGAATAAACTGTCTCGAAAGTGGGAGTGGAATCGAAAAGGAAAGGACAATGCCCCTAAGGGCATTTTGGTCATTTTGCCTCTATTTGGGCCTAACAGGCCCGCGAAGTGATGAATAGACAGGATTTGGACCTAGAGAATTGGTTTTGATAGGAATATGTCCACAATGACTTGAAAACAAGTCTGGACGGAGTGTAGACTGCCGAGCGGTCAAAAATGGGATGCTTACAAGCATCAGCCACTACATTGGCTCTTCCCAGATGATAATGAATCACACATTCATAGTCTTTGATTAGTTCCTTCCATCTCGTCTGTTGTGTATTCAAGTCTCGTTGAGTGAATAAATACTTTAAGCTTTGGTGAACCGTATAAATTTGATAAGCTTTCGCGTAAAAATAATGCCTCCATGTATTCAAGGCAAATACCATAGCTACCAGCTCCAAATCATGAATATGATAGTTCCTTTCATGTGTCTTCAACTGTTTTAACGCATAAACGATCACATTTTCTCACTGCATTAGCACACACCCGAATCCTTGAATCGAAGCATCACTATACACCACAAAGTCTCCCTTCCCGAAAGGAATTGTTAATAATGGTGCTGAAGTCAATTTGATCTTCAACGTTTAGAAACTACGCCCACAATCAATTGTGTTGGCTATATGGGGTCCAATAATCAACCTTTGACTTGATTGGGTCTTATAGAGGACCCACATAGAGTACATGACTAGCTAACATGTGGCGCTTAAATGGCACAGACCCTCACGCCCATTAGCCACTTAGTACGGGGCTCTACGTTGCTAAGGTATAAGGAAATAAAGTTGCACCTTGGCTAATAGCAATTGCTTTTGGTGTAGTGGTAAGCGCTTGATCCTAAACTTGGTATCAAAGCAAAGTCACGGGATTAAATCCTAGAGTCATTGCTGGGGGGGAGAGGGGGAGATTGTTGGCTTTATAAGGGCCATCAATTGACATTTGACTCAGTTAGGTCTTATAAAGAATCCAAATAGAGTACGTGACTAGCCAACCCATGGTGCTTACATGGCGTAGACCCTTATACCCACTTGCCATTTAGTGTAGGGCTCTACGCTACAAAGGTATAAGAAAATAAAGTTGTGTCTTGCCTATCAACAATTGCTTTTGGTGCAGTGGTAAGCGCTTGATCCTAAACCATATTGTTAGCCTTAAGTTTATTCATATGAAATTTTATATATAGTTTTGATGATAACTAACTTTGATTTATAAATATTTTCTTAATTAAATATGTTCAATGCTTTTAATCTTTGGCCTAGTTGATGTAATAAAATTTTGCATAATTATGATGCAGTTAAAAGATAGATCAAGACCTAGAAAGTAATATCTAAATCCTTGAGAATCATGTTTCAAGGAAACTTGATTCAAGGAAGAATATTAGAAGACATAATTTTCTTCTAATGTTCAAAATTCAATGAAACTATATCCTATGATACAGCCATAGTATTTCTTTCATATCCTTTGATCTAACCATTGGATTAACCTAATTATTATGAAGCTGGAAATAAGACTCAAATTTCTAGTTATGGTGTTTTATAACGTTTTCATGAAAATAACATTTTGTGGAACGAAAATGAGTGGGAAGGTAACTTATTAGATTTGAAATTCAAAATATTGTAGCTTGGAGACAGTCATGATTATTTGACCGTATCTTTTGATCCAAAAGTCCAAATAAGCTGATTCTTGAAGTTATGAAAATCTAACATCCATATATACATTTGATCTCTTATACGAAATTTCAAACTCAAATGTTATCTGGATGAAAAAAGAGCAAACATATGACTTAGTGCTACAAAATTTAAAGATGACAGTTAGAAAAGGTTCAAATTAGGAAAGTGTCATTTTAGGAAAGTTTCATTTTAGGAAAGTTTTGGTTTAGGAAAGTTTCAACTTAGGAAAGCTTTGACTTAGGAAAGTTTCAACTTAGGAAAGCTTTGACTTAGGAAAGTTTTGAATTAAGAAAGTTTCATTTTAAGAAAGGTTTTGAAATAGGAAAGGTTTTGAAAATAAGAAAATTTTGAAAATAAGAAAGTTTTGAGTTTAGAAAATTTTAGATTTGGAAAGATTTGAAGTTTTAGGAAAGTTTAGAATTTAGAAATATTTGGGTTTACAAAGATTTAACTTAAGAAAGTTTTAAATTTAGAAAACTTTAAATTTGGAAAGATTTGAAATTTAAAAAGTTTAAGATTTAGAAAGTTTTAGATTTTGAGTTTTAGAAAATCTTGAGATTAGGAAATGTTTGAATTTAAGAAAGATTTGAAAACTTAGGTTTGGAAAGTTAAGATTTGAAAAATGGTTGAATTAGGAAAGGGTTGAATTAGAAAAGATGTCGAAGTTGAGTTTTAAAATTTAGGAAAGATTTTTATGTTCAAGTTTTGGAAACTTAAGATTTAGGAAAATAGAAGATTAGGAAGGATTTGAATTAGGAAAAATTTAGACTAGGAAGGGTTAAGATTCCTACTTCCTAAAACAAGGGATTGGATTTTGTTTCTAAAAGAGAAAGTTTGATTTTGTTTCCAAAAACGGAGGATTGTATCTAGTTTCCTAAAGGGAAGATAGGATTTGATTTCCTAAAAGGAAAATATGATTTGACAACGATTTGGAAAGGGAAGTTTTAGAACCCTAGATTTGAAATACTATAGTTTTGACGTAGAAAATAGGTTTTGGAAATATGTATAACTTTGATGTAGAAAATAAGAGAGGTTTTGAAAACCTAGGTTCTAAGGCAAGTTTGAAAACCATGTTTTTGGAAAGAAAAATTAGAGTTTCTTAATCATGGGTTCTACGGCTTGACTTGGACACCAAGAAAAAGGATTTTTTGGAAAGTGAGTTTTTGAAAACGAAAATTCTTGGAAGGAAATCCTAGGGAGGAGTTTCTAGAAGGTGAGTTTTGAAAGAGAGTTTTTCTAGGAAGGAGACCTTGGGAGCGTTTTTAGAAAGTAGATTTTGAAGAGAACGTTTTGGGAAAGAGTTTAAAAAGGAGCTTTGAAAATTAGATTTTTGGAGGAAGTTTTTAGAAAACCATTTTGAAAAGAAGAGTTTTTTGAAAAGTATGTTGAAAAAGAGGTTTTTAGAAATAAAGACTTTTGAAAAGAGAGTTTTTTGGAAAGTATAAAATATCTCACTTTCCTAAAGCGATTCTAACCATAAGAAGGCTAGAACCACTTTAAGAAAGTGATTTTGAAAACAACAAGGAGTTGAAAATGTGGACCATATTGGTCACTTTAAATGTAACACTTTCCTAAATCAATCCTAGCCATGGAAAGGCTAGAATCACCCTAGGATTGTGATTTTGAAAACATGTTTTGAAAAAGGAGATTTTGATGCAATTTTGAAAACAAGTTTAATGCAAGCTTTGAAAACGAATTTGAAAGCGATTTTTGAAAGAATACAAGAGGATGATATGCACAATACAAATTTGGGGTCATGAACATACAAGGTTAAGGATTCACCACATAATTAAGGGGGCCGAACCCACGTGGTCTCCAGTTAGAGTAAAAGAAAGCCCCCGACACGATGACCCTCCAATAGCCTAATCCTACACACGGATAGGGAATCCCCTTGTTTCAAGCATGCAAAGAAAGTGGGGGGGGGGAGACGATGGGGAATTAAAATAGAAGAAAACCCAAGTGGGTTAGAAGAGAGAAGAGAGAGGGGGGAAGTGCAGAAACTTAAAGAGAAAGCCTACCGTATGTCTTGTTTAGTTTGCTTTACTTTGCGCGCCTTGCTTTTCTTTGGTCTTCACTTCACTTCAGTCTTCGAGGGCTTGTCTTTGATATTCAAAGCTTGTAGTTGCAGCAATCCAAGTCTTTAATGGAGGGTTGGAGGCTAGTGTATAAGTGTATAGGAGTGTGTATGAGTGTATAGGAAGCTAGGGTTTGGTGTATGGTGGCTAGGGCTTGGAAAACCTAGAGAAGCTAGGGTTTAAGGAGGCTACGAGCTTTGTATATCAAAAATTGGTGTTTTTAGATTGAGTTTGTAGACCTCTTTCACACTGGAAGAGGCTCTGTATTTATAGAGATGGGATAGACCTTGCGCCTGTTGCAGTGGCGCCAGGCCAAATTTCCTCTTAGCGCCACTAGCCAGTTAGGAAACTTTATAAGTAGGCAAGCAACGTATCTTGAGAAGATTTGGGCACCTTTACTAGTGACTACTATGCAATTTTTAGCCTGGCTTCACTAGGAGTGACTTCGGAAAGTCCGGGAATGATTTGAAGTGTCTGGAATTGGCCCGGAAGGCCGAAAAAGGGTAGGAACACTTAAAATAGTATCCCGGAGGTATTTGACTTGAAAAATGAGGATAAGATGTGTCAGAGGGGTTGACTGGGCCATTAGGAGCAAAACATTCAACCAGGCCGGTAAGCTGCCCAGACAGACTCAGAATATCCCGAAAGAAGATTCAAAATTTGGAAACATTATTTAGAATGTTCCCAAAGGTCGTTGGTTTGATACCCAGAGCCGGTGTGGTCGAAAATGGTGAACGGCCCACTACAGGCAAAACGGTCATTTTCCACCGGGTTTGCCCGAATTGACTCGAAATGATCCGGAAAGGTAAGGAAAGGACGGGAATACTATAACAAGAATTCTTAGGAGGTTACCGGTTTGCTACCCAAGGCCAGTGTGGTTCCCGGGGCATTCTGATGCCTATGGGCAAAATGGTCATCTTGACCGAAAAGTCTCGGAATTGATCCGAAACTGACTGGAGGGCACCTAATCATGCTAGATCATCTCTGGGATGATCTTGGAAGGGTGGACTTACCGTTCTGAGGACTTAGGTGTGTTCTCAAAAAACGTGCTGAAAAATGGCCCTAGAGGTAGTTTGGTCATTTTTCACTAAAGTGGGCTAACAGGCACCAGTGTTGACTTGGGTTTTGAGTGTTTCCGCCACTTTGACAGCTGTCTCGTGATACAGGGGTTTGTTGGCAATTCCCTATATCGACCTGCTTGTGAGTATTTTTGCTACTCTGACGGTTATGATGTTTGCGAGTATTTCCGCTACTCTGACGGTTCGCGATCATTCCCGAGACTGCCTGATCTCGGGAAGTTGCTAAAGGGACTTAGCGCCTGAGAATCAACTTTCTCAGAAGGCGTGCCTAAATGGACATTTCTGCTTTGGCAGGCTAGCAAGTGCCAAAGGTGTACCGTTTTACCATTTAGGGGACTTGGGGTCTTGTCTCGGTCGACAGGTTTAAACGGACTTACCGTTCTGAAGAGATTTTCTTCGAAAAACATGTTAGATTGGATAGAATTATAGTCTTGAGGAATCAACTGTCTCGAGAGAGAGATTGGAATCAAAATTGGACTTGGGACTTGGAATGGGGTCCGCAAACTCAGTCTAAAAACACCAATATTCGATATACAGAGCTCGAACACTCCCTAAACCCTAGCTTCCTTAGGTTTTCCAAACCCTAGCCACCATACACTAAACCCTCGCTTGATATACACTCATACACACCCCTATACACTTATACATTAGCCTCCAACCCTCCTTTGAAGACTTGAAGAGCTACAATCTAAAGTTTGAAGACAACTCTTGAAGATTGAAGATCAAGATCAAGATCAAGACCGAAGACAAGCAAGGCACGCAAAATAAACAAGACACAAGGTAGGCTTTCGTTTTACGTTTTTGCACTTCCCCCCTCTTTCTTCTCTCTCCTAACCCACTTGGGTTTTCTCTATTTTAATCCCCTATCTGTTTCCCCCCCCCCCCCTTCTTTGCATGCTTGAAACAAGGGGATTCTCGGTCCATGTGTAGGATTGGGCTATTGGAGAGTCACCGTGTCGGGGGCTTTCTTCTAGTCTAACCAGAGACCACGTGGGTTCGGCCCCCTTGATTATGTGGTGAAGCCTTAGACTTGTATGTTCACGACCCCAAATTTGCATTGTCCATATCATGATCTTGCATCTTCCAAAATTCGTTTTCAAACTTGTTTTCAAAATTACATCAAAATCTCCTTTCTCAAAACTTATTTTCAAAATCACAATCCTAGGGTGATTCTAGCTTTTCCATGGCCAGGATTGCTTTAGAAAAGTGTTACATTCAAAGTGACCAACATGGTCCATATTTTCAACCCTTGTTGTTTTCAAAACCACTTTCTTAAAGTGGTTCTAGCCGTCTTATGGCTAGAATCGCTTTAGAAAAGTGAAATGTTTTTATACTTTCCAAAAAACTCTCTTTTCAAATCTCTTCCTAAAAGTCTCTTTTTCAACATACTTTCCTAAAACTTCCCTTTCCAAAGTTGTTTTAAAAAACTCCCTCTAAAAATCTATTTTCTAAAACTTCTCTTTTTCAACTCTTTTCCAAAATACTCTCTCCAAAATCCACTTTCTAAAAATGTCCCCTAAAAATCTTTCCTAAAAACTCTTTCTAACAATCTCCTTCCAAAAATATTTCTAAAAAACTCTCTTTCCATAATCTTTCTTCTAGAAACTTCTCTCTAGGATTTCCTTCCGGAAATCTTCGTTTCCTAAAAACACACTTTCTAAAAAACTCTTTCCTTAGAGCCCAAGTCAAGCCCTAGAACCCACAATTTGGAAACCCTAATTTTCTTTCCAAAAACATGATTTTCAAACTTGCCTTAAAATCTAGGTTTCCAAAACTTTTTGTTTTCTACATCAAAACTATACCTATTTCCAAAAAACCTATTTTCTACGTCAAAACTATAGCCTTCCAAATCTAGGGTTTCTAAAACCTCCCTTTCCAAATCCTTGTCAATTCCAATCTCCTCTTTAGGAAATCAAATCCCATCTTTCCTTTAAGAAACCAAATCCCATCTTTCCTTTAGGAAACCAAATCCAATCTCCCCATTTAGGAAACTAGATCCAATCCTCTGTTTTTGGAAACAAAATCAAACCTTCCCTTTTAGTAGCAAAATCCAATCCCTTCCTAATCCAAATCTTTCCTAGTTCAAATCCTTTCTAATCCTCTACTTTCCTAAATCTTAAATTTTCAAAACTCGAACATAAAAATCGTTCCTTAATTTTAAAACTCAAAATCTAAATCTTTCCTAATTCAACTCTCTCCTAATTTCCTACCTTCTTAAGACATAAGTTTCCTAAAACTTTCAAATCTTTCCTTAAACATTAAGCTTCTAAATCTTTCCAAATTCAACAATTTCCTAATTCTATCCCTTTCCAAATCTTAACTTTCCAAATCCAAGTTTTCAAATCTTTTCTAAACTCAACCTTTCTTAATCTCAAGATTTTCGAAAACTCAAACTCTAAAACTTTCTAAATCTTAAACTTTCTAAATTTCAAATCTTTCCAAATTCAAAACTTTCTAAATTCAAAACTTTCTTAAGTTAAATCTTTTTAAACTTCCTAAATTTTTCTAAAACTCTAAACTTTCCTAAAACTTCAAATCTTTCCAAATCTAAGGCTTTCTTATTTTCAAAATTTCCTTGTTTTCTAAACTTTTCAATTTTCAAAACTTCCCTAGTTCAAAACATTCCAAATTCAAAACTTTCCTTAGTTTAAACATTCCAAATTCAAAACTTTCCTAAGTTGAAACTTTCCTAAACCTAAAACTTTCCTAAGATGAACGTTTCCTAATTTGAAACTTTCCTAATTGAAAACTTTCTTAATTCAAAACTTTCCAAAAATGAAGCTTTCCAAAAATGAAACTTTCCTAATTCGAAACTTTCCTAAATCGGACCTTTCCTAATTCAAACATTTTCTAAATCCAATCTTTCCTAATCTCTTAAACCTTCCAAGTCCAGTCAAATCTTTCCTAAGTCATGGTTTCTTAAACCTCCATCTTTCCAAAATAAGTCCAAATCTTTCTTCTAAGTTCTATCTTTTCAAATCAAAATTCAATCTTTTCAATTCCAAAATTCTAAATTCCAATTTTTAATCCTCTATTCAAAGTTCAAGCTCTCAATCTTCCAATTCAATCTCTTTCTTTCAATTGGACTCTTGTCCGAACTACGACTAACCTGATTCCTTCAAAGGGATACGTAGGCAACCCTCATGGGTGCGGTCACAACATTTTTCAAATCTCAAATTCCACAACATGTTTCAAATTTCTATTTCTACAACTTTTTTTTCCAATCTCCAATCCTACAACATTCTTTCAAGTTTCCAATTCCATAACTCTTTTCAATTCCAATTTCAAATCTCTTCTAAAATCAAATCAAATTCTTTTCAAATTTATTTCCAAATCTATTTTTCAATTCTCTTAACTTGCACTTGCATATCATGCGTCATGCCTTTTTAAACATTCTTTTCCAAAGTAAATAGGATTGAACATTAGTTAGTTGGAGACTCTCATAGGTGAATCTAGGGTAGATTGACATGTAGGTACCGAAAGGGCAGGGTAGGGTGATGGCTTAGTGCGTCTTCCCTACACGTAACCAACCTTCGAACCTAGATTACTGATTTCAAAGACTAAAAGTGAGTTATTTTCAAAAAAGGGCTAAATATTTTTCAAAGGTTGCCAAACAACCTATTTTTCTTAAAAACCCTCTCTTGAGGAGATATTTTCAAAATCGTTTTTCAAAAACCCTAAGTGTAGTCTTCGGATTATTCATAGTTTTTAGGTGACCTAACTCACCTTAATCAAGTTAGATGATGACTCCAAATCTTTTCCAAAAGCCCTTTATTCAAATCAATTTTTTAATTCAAACCTAGTCGCACTCATTCTTCTAGGAGGGTGAGTTCTAACGAGAGAGTACAGTATTTTTCCCACTTGTGTGAGTATTCCTCGAGTGCGAAAAATCTGGGTGCGACAGCTGGCGACTTCACTAGGGAAACTTAGAGGGTTAGGCCGTAGTCATGTCTCTTTACCCTTCACCCAAGTAGAGTCTTCAATTAACTTGATTCAATCCTATTCACTTTAAATTTTCATAACCAAATTTTCAAAATTGTTTTCAAAAAACATGCATTTATTCATATTATCTTGTATTATGTTTGTCATCCTCATACTAACACTTGCATCTTTGTTTTGTAGGTACACATTTTGTTTAAATTTCATTAACTGCTATGCATGAATGTGATGAACAGGATGAATGGGAGTTGTTGGGGTCTTTCCTCCGCTTTTAAAAATCACACACACGCTGCATGTGCACTTGCATTCTGCATACTTGCATTATTACCCTGATATGCCCTTTCTAGTTAGAAAGGGGGAATGGTATATTGGTTGTGGGCAAGATGTTGTGTCAGTTTCTTCGCCTACGGCCTCTTGATGGTTCCCCCGCTCAAATCACCAACCGATCATGGCACCACCTCGGGGAGTGGGCCTAGGTTTGAAAATCTGGGGACCGAGCCTTTTTAGGATGCATTAGTCAACCCTCAACCTACCTGAATATAGACACCATGCATAGTCAAACCTCTGCCGGATTTAAGACACGAGCACCGTTTTCAAATCACGGAGGAAAGGGCGATTGCTCTTACTTTCATTTAGACCTGTCTATTCCGGCTGTTATACTGACTGTATTCATACTGTTATAATGCATGTTTAACTGCTCATCCATGCACGTTTATCTTGCTACTGTATTCTCTCTCCTTATACTCTTTGTATACCCATGTTCATGCATTCCATATTCCATGTCAAGACAAGAGTTCCAAGTAACTGAAGTCACTGCATTCTCATGCATATGATCAACCCATTGAGAGTGACACCAAGGTCACTTTCCCTTGTATTAAACCTACCTAAACCCTAAGGGTTCCCACGTAACCATAAGGACTCATGGCATACACCTCAATTCATTTCATAAGAAGGGCCCCAATCCCTCTATGCTCACGAAGATAGGGTTGCCAAGAAGACAAGGGGCAATCAATCAACAAGGTCTCTCAGCGACCTCCTCGACATCAAATCTAACGAAGGAGGATTCGAAGACTCAAGAGTAGTTTAGGTTTTCCCTTTGTAAAATTAGATAGGTGGAATCCCCAAAAGACAATGTTCCTCCTCCCCCTATTAAAATGTATTTCAATTCTTTTGTGTATTAAACCTGAAATTAATTGTATTTCTTTACTTTTCGCAAATGAGTGAGTGAATAAATGCATGAACGAAGCAAGGGTTCCCGTTTGACAGTAAGGTATCTGCATAGGGGCAAACCCCCTATGTCCAAGAGTGGGCCAATACATCATGACTAGTTTCCCTCCTTGAGAGGGGCATCTTAGAGCATGCATTGCATAAAGACTTGTCAAGGTCAAACACTGACTCTTTCCTTTTGTTGGTTTTAGGTACCTTCCTCGTTTCCTAGTCTTACAAGCATGGAATTGCTTACTCTTGATACCTTAACTCAATTACTAGCAGAGGCAAGAGGAGTCAAGCATAAGATGACCGAAATGGAAGGCATGCTTTCCTCACTCTTATCCCATGCAACCCATGAGCAAGCAGAGTCCTCGTAGGCCCAAACCCATGATGGACGAAAAAGGATGAAGAAGGAAGACCATGACTATGCCGCCACCATTGCTTACCAACGACCTCCCCAGGCCGAGGGCCTTGCTCGAATGCCTTTCAAACCAACCCCTAACCAAACACGAGGATTATATAGTCTCTCCTTCGGATATCATCCTAACCCTTTTGGCCCTGCCATCGAAAATTGTCCCATTTTCAAACATAGAACCCGAAGCCCTTTCAATTCCCGAACCATCAACCCAGTTGTGACCTCACCAAAACTTGGTCCCTAATCATCAAAAACATCTGCAACACCTCCTCGGCCTAGGTGAACAAGTGGAAAAAAGCGGACGTTTACTAAACTCGCGTGCTCATAGACCGCGGCTTATTTTGGCCTCTTAACAGCTGGATATCTGAAACCTATACCTGCCCGACCCCAGCCCAATCCTCTGCCTCATTACTTCAAATCTGCAGCAAGCTATAAGTAACATTCGGATAGCCAAGGACATGACACTGAAGATTGTTTGACCCTCAAGCATAAGATATAAGACTTGATAGATAACAAGATCATTAGGGTACGACTAGCAAATCCTTCTCCGAACAGCCCTACAAACCCTTCACTGGACCGCACCGTCAACATCGTTACAAAGTTTGGTAACAACAAGGTTTGTTTTGCTGCATGCCAAGAAATATATTACAAGGATGGGGAGGAGATGGAATGTGACGATATGGACCAGAGTCGTACTCGGTTACGATGCAACCCTGATAAAATGCCGACCCCTGAAGACAAACTCGCATATGAATCTGTGAAGAAAATTGACCAGGAGCTGTCCAAACTAGGTAATAAAAATCTCCCATTGTGTACACCTGAGGAGCATCGAGCCCCAATTGGAGGCCAGAGTAGAAAATTCCGGGCATGACCTATCAAGCTGGACGAATACGAGTCGCCCGAGTGGTTTGTTAGAGAAACTCTGGAGTAAACAAATGAAGGCAAGACAGTCAAGAGAGCTGACAATTACATCATCACTGCCAACTCACTTGGAACTTCGGGAGAAGCATCTACCTATCCTGCCTTGGCTGAAAATCTCAACCGTGGATGGAATGCAAACGAGGGCACCGGCCCAAGACCTTACTAAAAATGGATTCCTTGCAAAAGCATACAAGAGAGGGGTGTTTTCACCCACTTTCTTTCTATCCCTTTTACTTTCTGTCTCTAAATTAATCTTTACATTCTCTTAACTGCTTAAGAACTCTATGCTTTCCATAAGAAATGATAATAATAATCAAATAATAGTCTTTTATTCAATCAATGTTGTCTTATCTTCTCTTGGAAATGGTGGCTACTTTCTATACAAGGGGCATGGTGTATCTTATGGAATGATCTAACTTGAGGGGATGATAGCATGAGTTAACCACTCACCAAATGATCAGCTTTCCAGAGAGAGAGAGAGAGAGGATAAGGATGAGTGAGGATACTACCTAAAGGCAGCACTTGCAGGATTCCAAAGCTAAGAGATGTGTGGCCAGTTTATCAAAATGAAGAAGAGCCATCTTTCACTTCCCCACATATAAATAAAAGAATAAATAACTAAATAAATAAACAAATGTACTCATATTCCCTTTGTTCAACCCCTAGAGCCTCGCAGCAAACGAAGTTTTCTTTGTCAACCCCTATCCGAGACTATCCTCCTCACACTGGGGTAGACAATAGTTTGAGAACTCTAGGAATGGTATCCACCCCCCATGTGCCAAGACAGCAATGAAAGCCCTATAGATCAAGCAATCTAATTCAAAGTGAAGAGAGGCCTTCATTTCATTTCCCATGCAGTTAAAAGCAACCCCTTGCCAAACCTATTGAGCCATCTATCCTTTTCTCAAGAAAAGCCCAACCTAGGGATCACCGCCCACATTGGGTAGATTGAAACACCAAGGAAAAGGTCTAAAGAAAAGGTTTGAAGAATTAGTCATTCCATAGAAGAAAAAGAAAGGACAAAGTAAAGGAAAAAGAGTTGCCAAGGGGCAAAAAAAAAAAAAAGAAAAAAACATGATTCTAAGGAAAGGCCTAAAGGAGCCATGATTGAGTCATCTTCAAAAGCGTGATAAGAAGATCAAATGAGAAGAAAGTCATATTTATCTCAAAAAGTATATAAAAAGGGTGAAAGAACAAGGTCATTTTCACCCTGAGAAGTATATGGTCAAAAGCAAGAAGGAAATTCAAAGGTGATCCTAGGTTATGAAGAAACCAAGTAGAAACAATAGGTTCGAGCCTTTACCCTTTCTTGCAAAACCCTGAAACCATGGCCTACATTATAACCCTACTAAAGTTCCCTCTGATTGAAAGCAGATTGCTTGATCTAAATGAGCTAGACACATTGCTAAAGCCAAGAAGGATGCTAGCCCCACTGAGAAAATAGTCAAGGACAGTATGGATCTAAACCCTCCTGAAAGCAACATCAAATTTGGGCCTACATATATCCCGTTGTTTCTAAAACCCCCATAACCTAGCCTACATTACGGTCCTAAACAAAGTCTCCTCGGATTGAAATGACTGGCTATTTATAGCTCTGCCAAAGGCCAAGCAAGCTGTTACTAAAACCCCGAGAGTCGAGAGTCTCAGCCCAATAACCATATAAACTAACCCTAAGACAGAGAGTTGAAGGCGATCAAAAGGTTGAGAAAGGTATAAAATGCTATCATCCAATCAAGGTAGGGTTGAGCCAGAAGAGAGGCTAAATCCCCGAAGAGGAAGGAGTTACCATTCCCAGGACTACAAGTCTAACAGCACACTGTGTCATTCTATTAACATATTTCTAACCTGTACATATGTATAAAAAAAAAAAAAATCAGCATGGGCTTTGCACACATAGGATATAACTCCCTGTAGAAATAGAAGTCACCAACATCAACTCATATAAGAAATATCTAACATCATCATACATCACATGTATCTGATCATATGCCTAGTTGTAAAGATCATAAATGTATTTGTCTATCCATGCATCTAAGAACCATAAATATCCATTTTTGTACAAAATATAAGAATAAAACTGTCTAACATAAATATAACTCAGGGATAAGGGGCAAAAGAAGATCAGAGTCTCTACAAGGGGCATCTATGATAGGTCGAAGTCGATATCATTTGGATCGAAATCCCCGAAACTCGGCATTGTAGGAGGTGGATAACTACTTGAAGCACCACCATCCTGCAAGGAAGATAGAGCCGAAATTAGCTGCATACAAAAGAAACTAAGCAACAGCAAAGCAAGAAGAAGCAAAGAGAGAATAACTTACCCCCCCCCACCACCCAGCTGAGATAATCGAGCTGTTAGGGAGGCTACCTCGGCCTGGTACTGATCCCGCTCCATCTGGTACTGATCTCTCTGGTCTCTCATAGTAGTAAGCTCAGCCTAGGGCACGTATCCTCCGGCTTGGCGCCACAAGTCAACCACCTCCTGGCCAACAGCGTACCCGCCGACTACCACCTCAAACCGGGTGAAGGCACCGACCGAATGAGCCCCAAAGTGCGCAGCATAATCTGTATCCGGAGGAAGTAGGAACTTGGCGCCCGATTAACGCTCCTAATAGGGGATAGGCACTCCCGCCACCAAGGCCCCAAACATATACTCTGGCGGAGCTCCTGCTGATTGGAACTCCTCATGAAACTGCCGCTAATGTCATTCTCCGAGGTAAGACTCCCAAGTATTATCATTGAGAAAAGCAGCCCTTGACAGGGACAACGGGACCAAGTACCGGACTGTCTCATAATGAGCTAATCCAATGAAGGGCCGCCAAGTCACATCCCTCGCCTTAATCAGCTCCAGGTTAGCTCGAAGTGTCACAAAATCAGTAATCTCTAATCGCTGGGCTACCCGGTCACGAGCCCACATCAAAGCACGAGGATAGAGGTCATCCTCAACAACTGCAAGGCGAGGAACAGGAAGGTACTCGTAGCTCCACCAGACGAGGAAGGGCCAGAAGCTAGTCATGCTACCCCAACAGGAAGAAGTCCAAACTCGCATCGACCGAAAGAAGCAGCTAAAGGAGAAGGACCCCCTGTCCAGCTCAGATAAGGCTCCAAGATCGACTACTATACTCACCAAATGACACGGCACAAATGACTTGTTGTTGTTGCAGAAGCAGCTAAAGATGATATACAACATAAGTCGTCGTCTCATGATGTCTCGCCTAGAAGGCGATGGCTCAGTAGCAAAAGTACGGTCATTCTGACTGATCCAAGAGACTGGTGTCGCGCCCAGATTTTTCGCACTCGAGGAATACTCACACAAGCGGGAAAAATGTTGTACTCTCTCGTTAGAACTCACCCTCTTAGAAGAATGAGTGCGACTAGGTTTGAATTGAAAATTGATTTAAATAACGGGCTTTTGAAAAAGATTTGGAGTCGCCACCTAACTTGATTAAGGTGAGTTAGGTCACCTAAAAACTAAGCATAATCCGAAAATTACACTTAGGGTTTTTGAAAAATGATTTTGAAAACATCTCCTCAAGAGAGGGTTTTTAAGAAAAATAGGTTATTTGGCAACCTTTGGAAAACTTTTAGCCCTTTTTGAAAAATAACTCCTTTTGGTCTTTGAAAACAGTGATCCTAGGTTTGGAGGTTGGTTACGTGTAGGGAAGACGCACTAAGACATCACCCTACCCCGCCCTTTTGGTACCTACATGTCAATCTACCCTAAATTCACCTATGAGAGTCTTTAACTAACTAATGTTCAATCCTATCCACTTTGAAAAATAATGTTTAAAAATATGATGCATGATATGCAAGTGTAAGAAAAGAGAATTGGAAAATAGATTTGAAATGAAATTGATTTGATTTAAAAGAGATTTGAAGAGATAGAATTGAAATTGGAAATAAAGATTTGAAAATAGATTTTTGGAATCGGAAACGTGAAATAGATATGGAATTGGAGATTGAAGAAGATTGTAGAATTGGAGATTTGAAAGAGGTTGGAGAAATAGAAACTTGAAAAATGTTGTAGAATTTGAGATTTGAAAAATGTTGTGACCGCACCCATGAGGGTGGAATTGAAAGTTTGAAAAGTGTTGTGACCGCACCTATGAAGGTTGCCTACGTATCCCTTTAGGGGAATCAGGTCAGTCGTAGTTCGAACCAGAGTCCGATTGAAAAGAGATTGATTTGAAAGAAAGAGATTGGATTGGAAATTGGATTGGAAGATTTGATTTTGAAAAACTTGGTTTTGGAAAGATGGAGGTTTAGGAAACCTAGACTTGGGAAAGATAGGAGACCTAGGAAAGACTTGAGATTTAAAAAGATTTGACTCGAATGTTGGACTTGGAAGATTTGGAAAGATTGGACTTTAGAAAATGTTCAAATTAGGAAAGGTCCAATTTAGGAAAGTTTCGAATTAAGAAAGTTTCATTTTTGGAAAGTTTCGAAATTAGGAAAGTTTCATTTTTGGAAAGTTTCGTTTTAAGAAAGGTTTTAAAATAGAAAAGTGTTGAATTTAGAAATGTTTTGAATTAGGAAAGTTTAGTTTAAGAAAGGTTTAGAATTTGGAAAGTTTCAAGTTAAGAAAGTTTTGAATTTTGGAATATTTTGAAAAAGGGAAGTTTTGAATTTGAAAAGTTTTGAAAACAAGGAAGTTTTGAAAATAAGAAAGTTTTGAGTTTAGAAAGTTTTGGATTTGGAAAGATTTGAAATTTAGAAAGTTGAAGATTTAGAAAATTTTAGAGTTTTTTAGAAGATCTTAAGATTAGGAAAGGTTTCAGTTTAGGAAAGGTTTAAAAATTTAGATTTGAAAAGTTAAGATTTGAAAAAAGGGTAGAATTAGGAAAGGGTTGATTTAAGAAAGATATGGAAGTTGAGAGCTTAAAGAAAGATTTGAAAGTTTTGAGAAACTTATGATTTTAGGAAGGTAGGAAATTAGGAAGGAGTTGAATTTGGAAAGATTTGAATTTTGAAATTTAAGGAAAGATTTAAAGTTTAGGTTTCGGAAACTTATGGTTTAGGAAAGTAGAAAATTAGGAAGGAGTTGAATTAGGAAAGATTTGGATTAGGAAGGGATTGGATTTGGTTTCTAAAAGAAAAAGTTTGATTTCGTTTCCAAAAACGGAGGATTGGATTTGGTTTCCTAAACGGGAAGATTTGATTTGGTTTCCTAAAGGGAATATAGGATTTGGCAAGGATTTGGAAAGGGTGATTCTAGAAACCTTAGATTTGAAAGTGTAGAATTTTAACGTAGAAAAGAGGTTTTGGAAATGTTTATAGTTTGGATATAGAAAACGAGAGATTTTGAAAACCTAGGTTCGAGGCAAAGTTTGAAAATCATGTTTTTGGAAAGAAAATTAGGGTTTCCTAATCGTGGGTTCTAAGGCTTGACTTGGGCACCAAGAAAAAGGATTTTTGGAAAGTATGTTTTTGGGAACAAATTTTGGAAAGAAATCTTAGAGAGGAGTTTTTGAAAAGTGTGTTTTTGAAAACAAGTTTTAGAAGGAAAATCCTAAAGAAAAGTTTCTAGAATGAAGGTTTTGGAAAGATAGTTTTTTAGAAAGATTTTTGGAGAGAGTTTTTCTAGGAAGATTTTTGGTAGAAGATTGTTGAAGAGAGTTTTTGGAAAGATTTTTGGGGAACGTTTTTAGAAAGCGGATTTTGGGGAGAGGATTTTGGAAAGGAGTTGAAAAAGGGAGTTTTGAAAAATAGATTTTGGTAGGGAGTTGTTGAAAACAATTTTGGAAAGGAGAGTTTTAGGAAAGTATGTTGAAAAAGAGATTTTTAGGAAGAGATTTTTGAAAAGAGAGCCTTTTTAGAAGGTGTAAAAACATCTCACTTTTCTAAAACAATTCTAACCATAAGAGGGCTAGAACCACTTTAGGAAAGCGGTTTTGAAAACAAGAAGATTTGAAAATATGGACCGTATTGTTCACTTTAAATGTAACACTTTTCTAAAGCAATCCTAGCCATAGAAAAGCTAGAATCATCCCTAGGATTGTGATTTTGAAAACATGTTTTGAAAAAGAGATTTTAATGCAATTTTGAAAACAAGTTCGAAAACGATTTTGAAAACAACTTTGAAAACGATTTTTGGAAGATGCAAGATCATGATATGCACAATGCAAATTTGGGGTCGTGAACATACAAGGTTAAGGCTACACCACATAATCAAGGGGGCCGGACCCACGTGGTCTCTGGTTAGACTAGAAGAAAGCCCCCGACACGGTGACTCTCCAATAGCCCAATCCTACACATGGACCGGGAATCCCCTTGTTTCAAGCATGCAAAGAAAGGAGGGGAAAGAGATGGGGGATTAAAATAAAGAAAACCCAAGTGGGTTAGGAGAGAGAAGAGAGAGGAGGAAGTGCAGAAATTTAAATAGAGAACCTACCGTATGTCTTGTTTATTTTGCGCGTCGTGCTGTCTTCGGTCTTCGTCTTGATCTTCATCTTCAAGCTTCAAGAGCCGCCTTCAAGCTTCAAACTTCAGATTGCAACTCTTCAAGTCTTCGAAGGAGGGTTAAAGGTTAGTGTATGAGTGTATGGAGGTGTGTATGAGTGTATAGGAGGCTAGGGTTTAGTGTGTGGTGGCTAGGGTTTAGGAAAACCTAAGGAAGCTAGGGTTTTAGGAGTGTTCGAGCTTTATATATCGAATTATATAATTTTTAGGTTGAGTTTGTAGATCCTTTAAATGCTGGAAGATGCTCTGTATTTATAAAGGTTGGATAAACCTGGCGCTTGTTGTAGTGGCGCCAGGGCAAAATTGCTCTTGGCGCCACTAGGAGTGGCGCCAGGCCAATTCTTGGCTTGGCGCCACTAGCCAGTTAGGAAACTTTGTAAGTCGGCAAGCAACGTATCTTTGACTAGATTTGGGCGCCTGTACTAGTGACTATCATGCAATTTTTAGCCTGGTTTCACTAAAAGTGACTCTGAAAAGTCTGGGAATGATTTCAAGGAGTCGGGAATGACCCAGAAGGCCGAAAAAGAGCAAGAACACTTAAAATAGTGTCCTGGAGGTATTTGACTTGAAAAATGAGGATAAAATGGGTCGGAAAGGTTGACCGAGCCTTTAGGGGCAAAACGGTCAATCTAGCCGGAAAGCTACCGGGACGAACTCAGACTGTTCCGGAAGAAGACTCAGGATTTGGAAACATTATTCAAAATGTTCCCAAAGATTACCATTTTGATTCCCAGAGCCGGTGTGGTTGGAAAAGGTGACAAGCCCACTAGGGGCAAAACGGTCATTTCGCACCGGGTTTGTCAGAACTGACTCGGAATGATCCGAAAGGATAAAGAAAGGTTGGGAATACTATAAGAAGTATTCTTGGGAAGTTACCGGTTTGATACCCAGAGCCGGCATGGTTGAAAAAGAAGACTGGCCCACCAGGGGCAAAACGGTCATTTTGTACCGGGTTAGCCGGAACTGACTCGGAATGGTCCGGAAAGAAAAAGCAAGGTTTAGAACACGATAAAAAGTATTCTTGGAAGTTACCGGTTTGATACCCAGAGCCGGTGTGGTCGGAAAAGGAGGCCAGCCCACCAAGGGCAAAACGGTCATTTTGTACTGGGTTGGTCGAAACTGACTTGGAATGATTTGGAAGGATAAAGAAAGGTTGGGAATACTATAAGAAGTAATCTCAGAGGGTTACCTGTTTGATACCCAGAGCCGGTGTGGTTCCCAAGGAATTCGGATGCCTAGGGACAAAATGGTCATCTTGACCAGAAAGTCTCAAAAAAGGTCCAAAGGGCGGTTTGGTCATTTTTCACCGAAGTGGGCTAACAGACACTGGTGTTGACCTGGGTTTGAGTGTTTCCGCCACTCCGATGGCGGTCGTCGTGACACGGGTTTGTTGGCAATTCCCTATATCGACCTATTTGTGAGTATTTCTGCTACTCTAACGGTTTTGTGAGTATTTTCGCTACTCAGACCGTCTCGAGGAATAAACTATCTCGAGAGAGGGATTGAAACGGGGACTTACCATCTTTGAAAAGACGTGCCTGGATTGGAACCGTTTCGAGGAATAAACTATCTCGAAAGAGGGATTGGCAAGGGGTCTTATCGTCTCTAAAATGACGTGCTTGAATTAGAACCGTCTCGAGGAATAAACTGTCTCGAGAGAGGGATTGGAAAGGGGTCTTACCGTCTTCAAAAAGACGTGCCTGGATTGGAACCGTCTCAAGGAATAAACTGTCTCGAGAGAGGAATTGGAAAGGGGTCTTATCGTCTTCGAAAAGACGTGCCTGAATTGGAACAGTCTCGAGGAATAAATTGTCTTGAGAGAAGGATTGGAAAGGGGTCTTACCGTCTTCAAAAAGATATGCCTGGATTGGAACCGTATCGAGGAATAAACTGTCTCGAGAGAGGGATTAGAAAGGGGACTTATCGTCTTCGAAAAGACGTGCCTGGATTGGAACCATCTCAAGGAATAAACTGTCTCGAGAGAGGGATTGGAAAGGGGACTTATCGTCTTTGAAGAGACGTGCCTGGATTGGAATAGATTTACCGTCTCGAGGAATCAACTGTCTCGAGAGAGGGGTTGGAGTCGGAAAGGAAAGGACAATGCCCCTTAGGGCATTTTGGTCATTTTGCCTCTATTTTGGCCTAGTGGGCTTGCGAGGCGATGGACAGACGAAATTTGGACTTAGAAAATCGATTTCGATTGGAATACGCCCGTAATGACTTGAAAACAAGTCTGGACAGAGTGTAGACTGCCGAGCGGTCAAAAATAGGGTGCTTACAACTGGGAAGGCAGAACGCTCAAGAGGTGGCAAGTCCAACAGCAAACAGGCCTCGTCCCTACTGACTGGATGCAGGGTGATCTGCCGGCCGACAAAGGAGAGCCCTGTAATAATCGCCCAATCCAAAGGAGTAGGACCTAACTCGAAGCTGACAAAATGGAAGGTCCCGGTCTCCCCGAACCACCGCTCAACTAACGCTAGTACTAAATGCCAGTATAGACGGTTAGCCTGTAATCCCACGAAGGCACCAAATCCGATCTCCGCCAAGAAGGCATGATATGATGGAGCAGCCCGCTACATCGTCACAAAAACCTGATGAACAGCCCCTTTGAAAGCTGTATGTACCCGCAGAGGAGGCAAATGCTGTCTAGAGTACACACTGGAGCGATAGGCAAGATCCCCGAGTGATGGGACGTCTAGTATCTACAGATCTCCCAAGTCGGCATCCGTCTGCCTATGCCTGAAAGAAGCTCTCCCATAACCGGTCACCTGATCCCCAGGGCCTGGTACCTCCTCCTCAGCACCAATCTCCTCGACGAAAGCCTGCTCAACCGAAGGAAAAGGGTCGACAGGTAGCCTACTCCCTTGCCCACTCTGACTAAAGGAGGATCGTCCAGTAGATCATCGACTACCTCTAGATCGACTAGAGCCGCCAGTAGAATCTGTCCAAGCTGCCTTCCCCGAGCGGCGCCTCCTCTCAGAACCGTCATCACCCGCGTCTGCCATCCTGAAAAGGTAAGCCAAGGTAAGAGATGTTAACATACCATGCATGCAGTTCAAATAACAGTAAAATAAAATAAACAACTAACACAAATGGAACAAATAAAGGATTTCGAATGATAAGTCAAAACAAATTTCCTACATGCACATCTTGATTTTCTAACTTCAAATCAAATATCAAGGGTTTTTTGTCTTTTTCCTTCAAAAAGATTTTATTTCTAAAACTTTTTCTAACTCTTTCCCAAATTTCTAAAAATTTCGGCAAAGTCTCGTTTAAAAAATGGCCCCTACAACATCCATGACATCGACACAAAACACAAAATGTGTACTTCACACTGTCACAATCACATGACATTAGCACCCGTGCACACTTTTTAATTTTTCAAAATTTTCAAAACACATGTTTTATTTTTCCAATAAATCAATGGTTTTCAAAAATGTCTCAAAATTCTTCAAAATCAATTGAAATGTTTTTCAAAAATATTCCTACCTTTTTCAAATTTTTAACTCTAAAAATCCTATCAGTTTCTTGAGTTTTCTCATTTTTCTAAATTTTCTAAGTATTTTTCTATTTTTCAAAAAATAAAAAATTCACCAAGTTTTCAAAAAAATACAAAACTTCATACAGTTGTTAAACACATTTTTCTAAGGCACATTGCACAAAAATATAGCCAAAAAACCCAATGCACAAGCATGTAGGAACAAACCCCCTATTCCTGTAGAAAATTCCCTTCACATATTCACATATAATCACTCAAATTCAATCAAACAAGCACCAAAATGCAAAAATAATATCACCATCATGTTCAAAATACATCAAAACATCAATTTTCACTATTCACATGATTCAAACAAAGTTCTACACATCAAAATCAACAAAACTTAAAAACTCACTTTTTTGGAGTTCTCCGGCGCAATCTTCTCTTCCAGCGACTTTTCCGGTGACGTGATCTCCTTTCGGCAATCACCCACGATCCCCAAGAAGTGCCCCTTCAAGGTTCAAGTCGGTTTCCCCACAAACACCCTCAATCTTTCACAAACTCTTCAAAATGCCACGGCTGTTCGAACCAGAAATTTTCTAGTTTTAACTTTAAGCCTGGCACCACTAGTAAAGGCGCCAAGCCTTTTCTACCAGTGGCGCCAGTTGCAAATTCTGGGCAGCTTTGCCCCCTTTCCAGCCAAATCTCATTTTCGAAGGCCTTTTTAGCCCGATCTCCGTTTTTGACCCCCATTGTTGAAAGATTCACAGTGTCCGTCCCTCCGACTGCCTCGCGGTCAACATGGGACTCTTACTTTTATCGTTTTCTGTCTTTGACAAGCAAAGACAGAAAAAGAGGGGCAGTTGAAAGCACCCCAGTTTTGACTGCTCGGTAGTCTACACTCCGTCTAGACTTGTGTTCAAGTCATTATAGGCATATCCCAACCAAAACCAACTTTCTAAGTCCAAATCCTGTCTGTCCATCGCTCTGCGGGCCCGCTAGGCCCAAATAGAGGCAAAATAACCAAAATTCTCTTAGGGGCATTGTTCTTTCCAATCCCAACTCCAATCCCTCTCTCGAGACAGTTTATTCCTCGAGACGGTTCCAAATCAGGCACGTCTTTCTGAAGACGGTAAGTCCCCTTTCTAATCCCTCTCTAGAGACAGTTTATTTCTCGAGACGATCCCAAATCAGGCACATCTTTTCGAAGATGGTAAGTCCCCTTTCTAATCTCTCTCTAGAGACAGTTTATTCCTCGAGACGGTTCCAAATTAGGCACGTCTTTCCGAAGACGGTAAGTCCCCTTTCCAATCCCTCTCTCGAGATAAATTATTCCTCTAGACGATCCCAAATCAGGCACGTCTTTTCGGAGACGGTAAGTCCCCTTTCCAATCCCTCTCTCAAGACAGTTTATTTCTCGAGACGGTCCGAGTAGTGAAAATACTCGCAAACATCACAACCGTTAGAGTAGCGAAAATACTCACAAACAGGTCGATATAGGGAATTGCCAACAACCCCCTGTGTCACGACGACCGCCGTCAAAGTGGCGGAAACACTTAAAACCCAGGTTAACACCAGTGCCTACTAGCCCACTTCGGTGAAAAATGATCAGACTGCCCCTTGGGCCTTTTTCGAGACTTTTCGGTCAAGATGACCATTTCACCCTTAGGCATCCGAATGCCCCGGAAACCACACCGGCTCTGGGTATCAAACTGGTAACCTTCCTGAGATTTCTTCTTATAGTATTCTCAACCTTCCTCTACCTTTTCGAATCATTTTGAGTCAGTTCGGGCAAACCTAGTACAAAATGACTGTTTTGCCCCTAGTGGGCTGATCGCCTTTTCCGACCACACCGGCTCTGGGAATCAAACCGGCAACCTTTGGAAACATTTTGAATAATGTTTCCAAATCTCAAGTCTTCTTCTGGGACAGTCCGAGTCCGTCCCGGTTGCTTTTCGGCCCGATTGACCGTTTTGCCCCTAAAGGCCCGGTCAACCCTTCCGACACATTTTATCCTCACTATTGAAGTCATATACCTCTGGGACGCTATTCTAAGTGTTCCTACTCTTTTCCAGCCTTCCGGGCCATTCCCGGTCCCTTAAATCATTCTCGGACTTTCCGGAGTCACTCCTAGTGAAGCCAGGCTAAAAATTGCATGGTAGTCACTAGTATAGGTGCCCTAATCTAGTCAAAAATACGTTGCTTGCTGACCTTAAACATTTCCTAAATGGCCGGCACCACTAGCAGTGGCACCAAGCCAAAAAATGGCCTGGCGCCACTATAACAGGCGCCAGTGCATTTCCCTCTCTATAAATACAGAGCCTCTTCCAGCATGAAAGGGGTCCGCAAACTCAGTCTAAAAACACCAATATTTGATATACAGAGCTCGAACACTCTCTAAACCCTAGCTTCCTTAGGTTTTCCAAACCCTAGCCACCATATACTAAACCCTAGTCTTATATACACTCATACACACCCCATACACTTATACATTAGCCTCCAACCCTCCTTTGAAGACTTAAAGAGCTACAATCTGAAGTTTGAAGACAACTCTTGAAGATTGAAGACGAAGATCAAGATCAAGACCGAAGACAATCAAGGCGCGCAAAATAAACAAGACACAAGGTAGGCTTTCGTTTTACGTTTTTGCACTTTCCCCCTCTCTCTTTTCTCTCCTAACCCACTTGGGTTTTCTCTATTTTAATCCCCCATCTCTTTTCCCCCTTTCTTTGCATGCTTGAAATAAGGGGATTTTCGGTCCATGTGTAGGATTGGGCTATTGGAGAGTCACCGTGTCAGGGGCTTTCTTCTAGTCTAACCGGAGACCACGTGGGTTCGGCCCCCTTGACTATGTGGTGAAGCCTTAGCCTTGTATGTTCACGACCCCAAATTTGCATTGTGCATATCATGATCTTGCATCTTCCAAAATTCGTTTTCAAACTCGTTTTCAAACTTGTTTTCAAAATTGCATCAAAATCTCCTTTCTCAAAACTTATTTTCAAAATCACAATCCTAGGGTGATTCTAGCTTTTCCATGGCCAGGATTGCTTTAGAAAAGTGTTACATTCAAAGTGACCAACATGGTCCATATTTTCAACCCTTGTTGTTTTCAAAACCACTTTCTTAAAGTGGTTCTAGCCCTCTTATGGCTAGAATCGCTTTAGGAAAGTGAGATGTTTTTATACTTTCCAAGAAACTCTCTTTTCAAATCTCTTCCTAAAAGTCTCTTTTTCAACATACTTTCCTAAAACTCCCCTTTTCAAAGTTGTTTTCAAAAACTTCCTCCAAAAATCTATTTTCTAAAACTTCTCTTTTTCAACTCCTTTCCAAAATACTCTCCCCAAAATCCACTTTCTAAAAATGCCCCCTAAAAAGCTTTCCTAAAAACTCTTTCTAACAATTTCCTTCGAAAAATATTTCTAAAAAACTCTCTTTCCATAATCTTTCTTCTAGAAACTTCTCTCTAGGATTTCCTTCCGAAAATCTTCGTTTCCAAAAAATGCACTTTCTAAAAAACTCTTTCCTTAGAGCCCAAGTCAAGCCCTAGAACCCACAATTAGGAAACCCTAATTTTCTTTCCAAAAACATGATTTTCAAACTTGCCTTAAAACCTAGGTTTCCAAAACCTTTTGTTTTCTACATCAAAACTATACCTATTTCCAAAAAATCTATTTTCTACGTCAAAACTATAGCCTTCCAAATCTAGGGTTTCTAAAACCTCCCTTTCCAAATCCTTGTCAATTCCAATCTCCTCTTTAGGAAACCAAATCCTATCTTTCCTTTAAGAAACCAAATCCCATCTTTCCTTTAGGAAACCAAATCCAATCTCCCCATTTAGGAAACTAGATCCAATCTTCCGTTTTTGGAAACAAAATCAAACCTTCCCTTTTAAAAACAAAATCCAATCCCTTCCTAATCCAAATCTTTCCTAGTTCAAATCCTTCCTAATCCTCTACTTTCCTAAATCTTAAATTTCGAAAACTCGAACATAAAAATCGTTCCTAAATTTTAAAACTCAAAATTTAAATATTTCCTAATTCAACTCTCTCCTAATTTCCTACATTCCTAAGCCATGAGTTTCCTAAAACTTTCAAATCTTTCCTCAAACATTAAGCTTTTAAATCTTTCCTAATTCAACCATTTCCTAATTCTACCCCTTTTCAAATCTTAACTTTCCAAATCTAAGTTTTCAAATCTTTCCTAAACTCAACCTTTCATAATCTCAAGATTTTCTAAAACTCAAACTCTAAAACTTTCTAAATCTTGAACTTTCTAAATTTTAAATCTTTCCAAATTCAAAATTTTCTAAATTCAAAACTTTCTTAAGTTAAATCTTTTTAAACTTCCTAAATTTTTCTAAAACTCTAAACTTTCCTAAAATTTCAAATCTTTCCAAATCTAAGGCTTTCTCATTTTCAAAATTTCCTTATTTTCTAAACTTTTCAATTTTCAAAACTTTCCTAGTTCAAAACATTCCAAATTCAAAACTTTCCTAAGTTTAAACATTCCAAATTCAAAACTTTCCTAAACCTAAAACTTTCCTAAGATGAACGTTTCCTAATTCGAAACTTTCCTAATTTTAAAACTTTCCTAATTCGAAACTTTCTTAATTCCAAACTTTCCAAAAATGAAGCTTTCCAAAAATGAAACTTTCCTAATTCGAAACTTTCCTAAATCGAACCTTTCCTAATTCAAACATTTCCTAAATCCAATCTTTCCTAATATCCAAAACCTTCCAAGTAGAGTCAAATCTTTCCTAAGTCTTGGTTTCTTAAACCTCCATGTTTCCAAAATAAGTCTAAATCTTTCTTCCAAGTTCTATCTTTTGAAATCAAAATTCAATCTTTTCAATTCTAAAATTCTAAATTTCAATTTTTAATCCTCTATTCGAAGTTCAAGCTCTCAATCTTCCAATTCAATCTCTTTTTTCCAATTCAACCTTTTATTTTCAATCAGACTCTTGTCCGAACTACGACTAACCTGATTCCTCCAAAGGGATACGTAGGCAACCCTCATGGGTGCGGTCACAACATTTTTCAAATCTCAAATTCTACAACATATTTCAAATTTCTATTTCTGCAACTTCTTTCTAATCTCCAATCCTACAACATTCTTTCAAGGTTCTAATTCCATACCTCTTTTCAAATCTCTTTTCAATTCCAATTTCAAATCTCTTCTAAAATCAAATCAAATTCTTTTCAAATTTATTTCCAAATCTATTTTTCAATTCTCTTAACTTGCACTTGCATATCATGCATCATGCCTTTTTAAACATTCTTTTCCAAAGTAAATAGGATTGAACATTAGTTAGTTGGAGACTCTCATAAGTGAATCTAGGGTAGATTGACATGTAGGTACCGAAATGACGGGGTAGGGTGATGGCTTAGTGCGTCTTCCCTACACGTAACCAACCTCCGAACCTAGATCACTGATTTCAAAGACCAAAAAGGAGTTATTTTCAAAAAAGGGCTAAATATTTTTCAAAGGTTGCCAAACAACCTGTTTTTCTTAAAAACCCTCTCTTGAGGGGACATTTTCAAAATCATTTTCCAAAAACCCTAAGTGTAGTCTTTGGATTATTCTTAGTTTTTAGGTGACCTAACTCACCTTAATCAAGTTAAGTGGCGACTCCAAATCTTTTTCAAAAGCCCTTTATTCAAACCAATTTTTCAATTCAAACCTAGTCGCACTCATTCTTCTAGGAGGGTGAGTTCTAACGAGAGAGTAAAGCATTTTTCCCACTTGTGTGAGTATTTCTCGAGTGCGAAAAATCTGGGCGCGACAACAGGGCCATAGAGTAAAGCAGAATGATGAGGCAAGAGGGAATATGAGATGAAGGGAAGTAAAGAGGTGGGGTTAGATAGGATGAGGAAAGGAGAGCCTAGTGGACATCAGATTCAGTGGCCGAAGAGTCCTCTTCTCCAGTTTCTTCCCCTTCCTGTGCTTCCTCCACATTGTCTTCATCTTCTTCTTCCTTTATAATTTTTTCTTTGTCATTTCTCAACATTTGTACTTCCTTTTTAAGTTCTCTCATCTTTCGTTCGATAAACATCATCCTTGTAGCTGCAAGATCTGCCTTGTTTTTCAATTTATCTAGAGATTCTATGACTTGAGTCATAAAATTACTCAAATCCCCTGTACTCTCTTCTAATTCAGAACTCAAATTTCTTTTTGTACTTCTCTGCCTGGAGGTACTCCCAGATGGAGCCTTTCCTTTCGAAGTACTTTCTCCTCCAGTTTTCTTTGGAGTCCACTTGTTATTCTATAAAATATACCCCATTCGCTTAAGTGTCTTCTCATTGTATTCATCACTAATAGCCTTAAGGGCCCTTTTCTTTTCATTTTTCAAATCAATTCCAAAGTGCTTGAAAACTTTTGTCAAGAAAATTCCATAAGGCAAGCTGATTTTAGAGATGGTAGTCTTGTATATATGGTCCAAAATAAACAAAGGCGGATCAATCCTTGAATCAGTTATGTATGCCCACAAGAAAAATAATTCCTTCTCTGAAACATAATCATACTTCCTAGTTTTGGGAGTAAAAATGATGCAAGTAATGTGATGAACTAGCCTCAATTCAAGAGGCAAATCAGTTGCAAGGGGTTGTATATTTTCATCTACATCTCTTCTATAAAGAATTTTCAGTTTATCCTTCCTAGAGACATTATCTCTATAAACTTCTCTACCAAGTCTGATTCTAAGAATATGTTTGATCATCTCTCTATTCAAAGTGAAAGAGACACCCTTAACATAACTATTGATGAATACCTCTCTAGGGTCCCTTTCAGCATTAGCATAAATATGAGCAACCAAGTCAGGGTATACATCATCCCTGAGTGTTGTCATAGATTTCAAACCAAGGTTTTCCAATTTGGTTCCAAATTCAAACTTGTGATGATCAAAGAATTTATAATCTACCCATCTTCCATTAAATGCTTTTCTAAGAGAGAAACTGGAGTTATACCTTTCCTGAGATTTGCTCTCACTGAAGTATTGTTCATTGTAATCTAGAACTACTAAGGATGTGGTTTCTCCAGTGTTACTCTTCTTCCACTTCCCTTTGTCCTTGCTAGACTCCCCTTTTGATTTATTCTTTGGCTCTTTCGAAATAAGGGTGATTGCTACGACTAGGGCTTTAGACATCTTTTTCGGTTTGGAGATCTTAGGAGCTATTGTAGGATTAAAGAGGGTTGAGATAGGTTGGAATGAGATTGGTTAGGGTTTATAAGAGGATTGAAACGAAGATTTGTGATTGTTTCGAAGTGACGGTTGGGTTTTGGTGCGAACAAAGGAGCGGGAGAGAAAAAGAGTGAGAGAGTGAGAGGAAAATTTCGAATGTTTGTAAAGTCGGCTTCGTTAAAGTATATAGGCCCGACTCATGAGTCGACACATGAACTTAGTGTGTCGACACATGCCTGTTAATGAAACAATTTGAGTCCACTATCGTGATGAGTCGACCCATTGAAATGGAGTGTCAACTCATGCGGCCAGACTGGGCATGTCAATTATAAGGAATTCAGGATATATCCTTTTTCAAACTTTGAGATAAAAGATGTCTTAATATGATCATGCAATGAGTCATGAATTCAAGAAATGCAATTCACATAGATGATAATCATATTTAAAGCATTGAAGACATAAATTTCACTCAAATTAAGCAAATATTATGACATAGGATCACTTATTCCCAATTTTATTCTTATCATGCAAAAACGATCTTCACTTAAAGGTTTAGTAAAAATATTAGCCAATTGCATATTGGTGCACACAAAGTCAAGTTCAATATCACCTTTTGTACATGATTTCGTATAAAGTGATATTTAATTTCAATGTGTTTTGTATGAGAGTATTGAATAGGATTTTTAGTCAAGTTTATAGCACTAGTATTATCACACTTAATAGGAATATGATCAAATAAGATTTCATAATCTTCTAGTTGTTGCTTGATCCATAACACTTGAGCACAACAACTTTCAACTACTACATATTTAGCCTCAGTTGTGGAGAGAGTAACTGAATTTTGTTTCTTACTATACTAAGATACAATCATATTGCCTAGGAGTTGGCAAGAGCCACTTGTGCTTTTCCTATCAACTCGACTCCCCGCATAGTTAGCATTAGTGTAAGCATTCAAATTAAAGCAAGTGCCTTTTGGATACCCTAATCTAAGGTTTGGTGTGTGCTTAAGATAACGAAATATTCACTTTACAACAGTTACATGAGATTCTTTAGGATTTGATTGAAAACGAGCACATAAGCAAACACTAAACATTATATCTGGTCTACTTGCAGTTAGATACAATAAGAAGCTTATCATGCTTCTATAAAGTTTAGCATCTACTGTCTTACCTTTCTTATCACTATCCAATTTTGTTGTAGTACTCATTGGAGTACTTATAGGCTTTGCATCTTCCATACCAAACTTTTTTATTAAGTCCTTGATGTATTTGGCCTATTGATGAAGATGTCTTCCTTGGATTGCTTAATTTGTAGTCTGAGAAAATGTTGAGTTCGCCCATCATACTCATCTCGAATTTTTCCTACATACACTTAGCAAATTCTTCACAAACCGATTCATTAGCAGCACCAAAAATAATATCATCCACATATATTTGTACTATGAGCATGTCATTGTTTTTTATTTTTATAAAAAGAGTTGTATCTATTTTTTCTCTTGAGAAACCTTTTTCAATCAAAAACTTGCTCAATCTTTCATACCAATCCCTTGGGGCTTGCTTCAAACCATATAAAGCTTTGGTGAGTTTGAAAATATGGTTAGGAAATTTTAGATCTTCAAATCTAGGGAGTTGTTTAACAAAAACTTCTTCAGTGATAAAATCATTTAGGAATTCACTTTTAACATCCATTTGATACAATTTGAAATCTTTAAAACAAGTAAATGCAAGTAACAATCTAATGGCTTCTAGTCTAGCTACCGGAGCATATGTTTCATCAAAATCAATTCCTTCATCTTGGCTATAACCTTGAGCAACAAGTCTTGCCTTGTTCCTCACAATAACTCCGGATTCATCCATTTTATTTCTAAAGACCCATTTAGTTCCAATGACTGGATGATCATTAGGTCTAGGAACCAGGTGACATACCTCATTCCTTTCAAATTGGTTCAATTTTTCTTGCATTGCATTAATCCAAAACTCATCTTTTTCAGCATCATTAAAACACTTAGGCTCTATTTGTGATAAAAATGCAAGATGATTATATATGTTTTTGATAGAGTATCCAATTCTTACTCCTTGTGAAGGATCACCTAGGATTTGTTCCATAGGATGGTTATGCACAAACTTCCATTCCTTAGTTAGACCTTCATTGATTTCTTGTTGGCTAGCAGGAACTTCTTATGCTTCTCTTTCTTCTTGAGGTCCCTCATTTGAGCTTGGTTGAATGTCCATCTTTTTTATGTCTAGCTCTAGCTCATCTACATCATCACTTGCAACATTGTTTGAAGAAGAGTTTTATTCATCAAAAGTGACATGGACAAATTCTTCAACCACTAAAGTCCTCTTATTAAAAACTCTATAAGCCTTGTTATATGTTGAATATCCAAGAAATATACCCTCGTCAGATTTTACATCAAACTTGCCGAGGTTGTCTTTATTGTTATTCAATACAAAATATTTGCATCCAAAGGCTCTAAAGTATGAGACATTCGGTTTCTTATCTTTCCAAAGTTCATAGGGGGTTTTGTTAAAAAAAATTTCTAAATAAAATTCTATTCAAAGCGTAACAAGCTGAGTTAACAGCTTCAGCCCAAAAATATTTTGGTAAACCATTTTCAAAAATCATGGTTCTACCCATCTCTTCTAAAACTTTGTTGTTCCTCTCAACAACTCCATTTTGTTAAGGTGTTCTGGGGGCTGAAAAGTTGTGATTAAAACTATTTTCGTCACAAAAGATTTCAAATGGTTTGCAATCGAATTCCCCTCCATGATCAGTTCTAATAGAAGTTATTGAAAATCCTTTTTCATTTTGAACTTTTCTACAAAATTTTTTGAAAAAAACAATTGTCTCACCCTTATGAGCTAAGAAGAATGTCCATGTAAATCTAGAATAGTCATCAACAATAACAAGTATATATTGTTTCCCACCAAGACTTAGAGTCCTAATTGGTCCAAATAAGTCTATATGCAATAGTTGTAGTGGCCTAGAGGTAGTGAGCATATTTATAGATTTGAAAGATATTCAAGTTTGCTTACCTAATTGACAAGCACCACAAACTTTATCTTTGTCAAATTTTATCTTTAGAAGACCTTTGACCAAATCATTTGTAGAAACATTTGAAAGTATGCTCATACTAATATGACCAAGTCTTCTATGCCACAACCAACTTTCATCACTATTCATAGCGGCAAGGCATTCTACTTTGCAAGAAGATAAATTATTAAGGTCAAAAATATAAATATTGCCTTATCTATGTCCAGTGAGGATTGTCTTGTTGTCATTAATGTTAATTACATCACATTTAGAGGATTCAAATACAACCTTGCATCTTTTGTCACAAAGTTGACTAATGTTCAAAAGATTGTGTTTGAGTCCTTTAACAAGCAATACATTTTCGATAGAGATAGAGGAATTCTTACCAATACTACCTATACTGATTATCTTCCCTTTGCTATTGTCACGGAAAGTGACAAGACCTCCATCTTTTGGTGAGAGAGATGTAAATTGTGCTTCATCACCTGTCATATGCCTTGAGCATCCACTATTCAAGTACCAATGGTCTTTCTTGTAAGCACCCCATTTTTGACCGCTCAACAGTCTACACTCCGTTCAGACTTATGTTCAAGTCATTGTGGGCATATTCCAATCGAAACCAACTCTCTAGGTCTAAATCCCGTCTGTCCATCGCTTTGCGGGCCTACCAGGCCCAAATAGAGGCAAACTGACCAAAATGCCCTTAGGGGCATTTTCCTTTCCAATTCCAATTCCAACCCCTCTCTCGAGACAGTTTATTCCTCGAGGCGGTTCCAAATCAGGCACGTCTTTCTAAAGACGGTAAGTCCCCTTTCCAACCCCTCTCTCGAGACAGTATATTCCTCGAGACAGTTCCAAATCAGGCATGTCTTTCCGAAGACAGTAAGTCCTCTTTCTAACCCCTCTCTAGAGATAGTTTATCCCTGGAGACGGTTCCAAATCAGGCACGTCTTTCCGAAGACAGTAAGTCCCCTTTCCAATCTCTCTCTCTCGACAGTTTATTCCTCGAGGCGATTCCAAATCAGGCATGTATTTTCGAAGACGATAAGACCCCTTTCCAATCCGTCTCTCGAGACAGTTTATTCCCCGAGACGGTGCCAAATCAGGCACGTCTTTCCGAAGACGGTAAGTCCCCTTTCCAATCCCTCTCTCGAGACAGTTTATTCCTTGAGATGGTTCCAAATCAGGCCTGTCTTTCCGAAGACGATAAGACCCCTTTCCAATCCCTCTCTCAAGACAGTTTATTTCTCGAGACGGTGCCCAATCAGGCACGTTTTTCCGAAAACAACAAGACCCCTTTTCCAATCCCTCTCTCGAGACAGTTTATTTCTCAAGATGGTTCTAAATCAGGCACGTCTTTTCGAAGACGGTAAGTCCCCTTTCCAATCCCCCTCTCGAGACAGTTTATTCCTCGAGACGGTTCCAAATCAGGCATGTCTTTCCGAAGACGATAAGACCCCTTTTCCAATTCCAATTCCTCTCTCAAGACAGTTTATTCCTCGAGATGATTCGGCACGTTTGTCGAAAAAAACCTCTTCAAAACGATAAGTCCCTTTAAACCTATCAACCAGGACGAGACCCCAAGTCCCTTAGATGGTAGAACGGTCCGCCTTTGGCGCTCGTTAGCCCGCCAATGGCAAAATGTCCGTTTAGGCACACCTTCTGAGAAAATTGACTTCTCAGGCGCTAAGTCCCCTTTAGCAGCTTCACAAGATCAGGCAGTCTCAGGAATGATTGCGAACCGTTAGAGTAGCGGAAATACTCGCAAACATCACAACCGTTAGAGTAGCGGAAATACTCGTAAACAGGTCGATATAGGGAATTGCCAACAAACCCCTGTATTACGCGACCGTTGTCAGAGTGGTAGAAACACTCAAAATCCAGGTCAACACCGGTGCCTGCTAGCCCACTTCGGTGAAAAATGACCAGACTGCCCTTTGGGCCTTTTTTGAGACTTTTCGGTCAAGATGACCATTTTGCCCCTAGGCATCCGAATGCCCCAGGAACCACACCGGCTCTGGGTATCAAACCGGTAACCTCCCAAGAATACTTCTTATGATATTCTCAACCTTCCTCTGCCTTTCCGAATCATTCCGAGTCAGTTCCGGCCAACTCAATACAAAATGATTGTTTTGCCCCTAGTAGGTCGGTCTCGTTTTCTGACCACACCGGCTCTAGGTAATCAAATCGGTAACCTCCCGAGAATGCTTTTTATAGTACTCTCAACATTTCTTTACCTTTCCAGATCATTCTGAGTTAGTTCCGGCAAACTCGGTGCGAAATAACCTTTTTGCCCCTGGTGGGCCGGTCACCTTTTCTGACCACACCGTCTCTAGGTATCAAACCGGCAACCTTTGGGAACATTCTGAATAATGTTTCCAAATCTTAAGTCTTCCTACGGGACAGTCCAAGTTCGTCCCGGCAACTTCCCGATCCGATTAACCGTTTTGCCCCTAAAGGCCCAGTCAACCCTTCTGACACATCCTATCCTCATTTTTCAAGTCAAATACCTCTGAAATATTATTTTAAGTGTTCTTGCTCTTTTCCAGCCTTCCGGGTCATTCCCGGTCTTCCAAACTCCTTCCCGGATTTTCCGAAGTCACTCCTAGTGAAGCCAGGTTAAAAATTGCATGGTAGTCACTAGTACAAGTGCCCAAATCTAGTCAAAAATATGTTGCTTGCCGACCTAAATACTTTCCTAACTGGCTGGTGCCACTAGTAGTTGCGCCAAGCCAAGAATTGGCCTGTGTGGCGCCAAGAGCAATTTTGCCCTGGCGCCACTGTAACAGGCGCCAGTGCATTCCTATCTCTATAAATACAGAGCCTCCTCCAACGTGAAAGAGGTCCGCAAACTTAGTCTAAAAACACCAATATTCGATATACAGAGCTCGAACAATCCCTAAAACCTAGCCTCCCTAGGTTTTCCAAACCCTAGCCACCATACACTAAACCCTAGCCTCATATACACTCATACACACCCCCACACACTTACACACTAGCCTCCAACCCTCCTTTGAAGACTTGAAGAGCTACAATCTGAAGTTTGAAGATTGAAGACAACTCTTGAGGATTGCAGACGAAGATCAAGGTGAAGATAGAAGACAAGCAATGTGCGCAAAATAAATAAGACATACGGTAGGATTTCTATTTAAATTTCTGCACTTCCCCCTCTCTCTTCTCTCTCCTAACCCACTTGGGTTTTCTCTATTTTAATGCCCTATCTCTTTCCCCCCCCCCCCCTTTCTTTACATGCTTGAAATAAGGGGACTCCCGGTCCATGTGTAGGATTAGACTATCGGAGGGTCACTGTGTCGGGGGCTTTCCTTTAGGCTAACTGAACACCACGTGGGTTCAGCCCCCTTGATTATGTGGTGAAGCCTTAACCTTGTATGTTCACGACTCCAAACTTGCATTGTGCATATCATGATCTTGCATCTTCCAAAAAATCGTTTTTAAACTTGTTTTCAAAATTTGCATTAAACTTGTTTTCAAAATTGCATCAAAATCTGCTTTTCAAAACTTGTTTTCAAAATCACATTCCTAGGGTGATTCTAGCCTTTCCATGGCTAGGGTTGCTTTAGAAAAGTGTTATATTTAAAGTGACTTTTATGGTCCATATTTTCAATCCTTGTTGTTTTCAAAACCACTTTCTTAAAGTAGTTCTAGCCTTCTTATGGTTAGAATCGCTTTAAGAAAGTGAGATGTTTTTATACTTTCCAAAAAAATCTATTTTCAAAAATCTCTTTTTCAACATACTTTCCCAAAACTCTCCTTTCTAAAGTTGTTTTCAAAAACTCCCCCCCAAAATCTATTTTTCAAAACTTCTCTTTTTAAACTCCTTTCCAAAACGCTATCTTCAAGGTCCACTTTTCAAAAATGTTCCCTAGGTTTCCTTCTTAGAAAAACCTCTCCTTAAATCTCTGTCTTAAAAATATCTTTCTAAAAAACTCCTCACTAGGATCTTTTTCCAAAAACTCTTTCTCCCCAAAATCTACTTTCTAAAAACGCTCCCTAGAAAAAAATCTTTCTAAAAGCTCTCTCCAACAATCGTTTACCAAAATTCACTTTCCTAAAAACTCTTCCCAAAATCTTCCTTCTAGAAACTCCTCTCTAGGATTTTCTTCCTAAAAACTTGTTTCTAAAAACACATTTTTCAAAAACTCTTTCCTTAGAGCCCAAGTCAAGCCCTAGAACCCCCAATTAGGAAGCCGTAATTTTCTTTCCAAAAACATGGTTTTCAAACTTGCCTTAAAACATAGGTTTCCAAAACCTCTTGTTTCACATCCAAACTATACACATTTCCAAAACCTATTTTCTACGTCAAAACTATAGCCTTCCAAATCTAGGGTTTCTAAAACTTTCCCTTTCCAAATCCTTGTCAAATCAAATCTTCCCTTTAGGAAACCAAATCAAATCTTCCCATTTAAGAAACTAGATCCTATCCTCTGTTTTTTAAAACAAAATCAAACCTTCCCTTTTAAAAATAAAATCCAATCTCTTCCTAATCCAAATCTTTCCTAATTCAAATCCTTCCTAATCCTCCACTTTCCTAAAATCTTAAGTTTCCAAAACTTGAACATAAAAAATCTTTCCTAAATTTTAAAACTCAACTTTCAAATATTTCCTAATTCTATCCCTTTTCAAATATTAACTTTCCCAATCTAAGTTTTCATACCTTTCCTAATCTCAAGATCTTCTAAAACTCTAAAACTTTCTAAATCTTAAACTTTCTAAATTTTAAAATCTTTCCAAATCCAAAGCTTTCCAAGTTCAAAACTTTCTTAAGTTAAGACTTTCTAAATCTAAAACTTTCTAAATTCTAAACTTTTTTAAACCTTCAAATCTTTCCAAATCTAAAACT